>CM062817.1:531029105-532229105 GCA_031772625.1 Pinus tabuliformis | reverse complement strand
ACAGAAGAGTAAATCTTTTTTATTTTTTTTTATAAAATAAATAATTATTTATTTACATTTTATAAAAAATGAGTAATAAATTATTATTATTGTTAATTAATATTACTAACATTATTATCAATTAATAATAATAATAATAATTATTATTATTATTATTATTATTATATAATATAGTATTATTATTATAATATTATTATCAGTTATTATTATTATTATTAATTAATATTACGGCATATAGAGAGGACTTTATCGTTGCAGAAAGAACCATAGAAACGACAAAACCCATGATTTTTTCTCATTCTCAGTACAAGGTCTCACTCCTTGCCTATCAGGGAGATGTATATCCAAAGGGAATTATCGTTGGGAATGGAAAGTGGTTGACATTGTACCTCCATGACCGGAGCTTCTTATTTCAAAAGGCAAATTGATCAAGGTCGATCAGCCATTAACGAATAACCGTGTAGAAAGAGTCTAATCTGTGGTATGCTTTTATGGGAATTGCCTACAATAATTACACAATGGGTGATGGTCTCCGCTCAGTCTCTTTCCTCCCCCTCGAGCAAGCTCTCAGGGTCAGGTACCTCCTCACCTTCCAACACACTGCAGCGTAAATATATAAGAATATTGTTGTTATTATTTATAAAATTATTAATAATCATAAATACTTGGTTTTTTAAAAAATACACATAATAATTATTAATGTAGTTGACATAGACATACCAATTATATTAGAAAATGTGATTGTATATATATTTCATATATGCCTATGGGAGTATATCAACTACATTGGTAAATATGATGCTAGTATAAATTTTCGAAATCTAAAATGATAAATATAAAAATATTTTTGAAAAAATTTGAAAAGCAAAACGGTGAACAACAAAATGCATGGCAACAAATTTCATAATAATCCAACAAATATAGTAACATCGTTGAACTAAGTTTAAAGAGCAAGACAAATCGTGAACGACAAAAGACAACATCAAAAAAGGTATCATATAGAAGTTTTACATGACATCTATGTCCCAGCGAAAACTCTAAGTGAAAAAGCTAATCCAAGAAATATAGCTATTAGCCATAAATTTTAAAATGTTAAACATATTGGTGGAATCAACATATATTTATCGTTGCACAGGACCTATCAAAAATTAAAAAGATAAAATCCTTCGCAATCCAAATATTTCCAAGTTTACATTCTAGAAAATATTTAGATAAATCAAGAATTAAATCATTTTAAGCGTATGTCAAATTAATAGTTAAAAATACAAATAAACAATATTACCGAGTTGACGAAGGAACAGTAGAAATGAATTTCATAAAGTAGGACACAAATGATCTCAAATGGTCTTTTCCAGAAAATTAATAAAAACCTAAATGTTTGAACAACTTCACAAATTAAAGTTCCTCCGTCATAGTCCCTTAAGGCTTAGAGATTTTAAGATTTTATAGCAATACAAAAAAAATATAAAAAAATTCCTGATAGGACTTGAAATTATTTTTTTTACTTTGCTAGACTCAAGTAAAATTAAGATTTTAACCCACCATTTCAAATAAATAAGATTTTGCCAATCAATATTAAATGAATTTTTAGGATTTTATAATAATCTAAAAATTAAAATAAAATTTTGATAGGATTTTTATTTTTTTATTTTGTGTACCTAAGTTAAGATAAAGTTTTCTAAAACGTTTTAAACAAAAACTATTTTCGAAACCAATTTTAAACAAGGGCTACATAGTAACTAGTACTTGTTGCTTAGCTTAAATATAGTTTAATTAAACTAAAACACAATGCACATAAAAATTTCATAACAAAAATAAAACAATTAATTAAACACTCTATTGTTGAATGCCATCACCAAAAAATAAAAAATGCTATTAACATATATATATATATATATATATATATATATATATACACACACACACACACACACCTATGTGTATTTTATATAATTTTATGTGTTTTATTTTTTATTAATATATATAATTTTATAATTAAATTTATTGAAATATGTTTTTAATATAATAATAAGTCATCTTAAATTGAAAATATGGAGGAAAAAAATAAAAGTCACGAAAATGGAGTAATAGAAAAAATTAGAAAAATCAAAATAAAAAAATTAAATAAAAAGGAAATAAAAATAAAAATAAAAAATTAGTAAGTAATAGAAATGAAAATTACTAAACAACCCATAATAAGACCTCAATCAATCACCTTACAAATAAATAAATTTAAATAAAAATAAAAATAACAAAAATTTAGTACTATGAGTAAACTACATAGTTTTTTTTTGTCAAATACAAATTCAAAACAAAACTAAAATATAATGATATTTTAAAATTTTTTTTAGATAAAACATATAATACACGAAAATATAATCATATTCATATGCTACTGCAGCGTTCTTTGGACACAAGCCTCTCCATATACACCCAAACATTGTATCAAAAATCAAAATATCAAACTGTACACTTTATCAAGCCTACGATTACAATGAGTACACCACACTAGGAGATGAGTAGATCGGGCATTAATGCCTACAACCATGCCATTTATTAGAAGGATGACCTGAATTTTGTTAGAATTTTTGGACCAAATTTCAAAATGAATGCATTCAATCTGAACTTTTTTTTTTTCAAGACAAAAAAGCTAGAATATATTATATGAGAGATATAAGAGTCAAAAACATGTTTACATATGAGATTGACCCAAAATACATATGGTCAAAAAGGGATCAGCATGAGAGCATATCCAGCTAATAATAGCAGAATCTAACCAAGATATATAGGCCTAGGAGATCCCCAAAGTATCAAGATTCGAAAATCCTAGAGTGAGACTATAGGCAAAAATCGCCAACCAGACACACAATATATACATAAGCAGAAGACATGAGAATAAGGAATCCACTGAGAAAGAAGACATGAAGCGGCACCAAAAAAGATCCAAGGAAAACCAGAGAAACAAATATAAGCAAACCTAGAAGTCCGGGAGAGAAAATTCTTGGATATAAAAGATTTCCCCATCAGAGAAAATCTGCAAAAACCATAAACCTGGAGCAGATTGAAGGCCCAATTTAGACAGAGAATCAGCTTGCATATTTTTGTCCCTACTGATGTGATGAATAGAACTTCTGACCAGGCAGCCCCAGAAAAAGTTGATCCTATCCATCCAGCCAATCAGGTGAGGCACTAATATGTGATTTTTTCTTGAGACGAAATCGACCATAACTTTCGAATCTCCAAATACCGAGACCTGCTGAATATCAAGAAAGAGGCAGAATTTTAATAGTCCAGCAAGAGCCATAGCCTCCGCTTTACTGTTGGAGCCTATCCCTCCGTTCCAGTGAATGGAGAAATGAGTGTTTTCATTTATCATAATGAGAAAGCCACAACCACAAGATCCCTGTTGTTCAGCTCCGTCGAAGAACGCCTTAGGGAAAGATGAGCACTCCTTTGTTTGACCAGCGTAGGCAACCTTTTTTTGACTGATAGACTTCTGCGGGAGGGCTTCAAAAGCAGCTGCAATTTTAACGATGATTTCCGAGCAGGTGGATTTAGTGCCATTGAAGATATTGTTGTTGCGCCACTTCCAAATGCTCCACAGGGAAAGGATGAAGATCCTTCTCCATGATTCCTTCTGCCCGCTACACCATAGGATCATTTCATAAATTGTAGCATGCGCCATGTGCTGAATTCCATACTCAAGCTCCAAAGCCTGCCATATTTGCTTCGATTTTTTGCATTTTAAGAATAAATGAACATTACTTTCCCCCTCTGATCTGCATAATGAACATAGACCTGGCCCGTGCCATCCTCTTTTCATTAAATTCTCCCATGTTAAATTTCTGTTGTGAAAGGCAAGCCAAGAAAAAAGGATCATTTTCGAAGGGCAACCATCCTTCCAGAAAATCTGAGGGAAAACAGGATTGCAAGAAATTTGCTTTGAGACAATTATATGTTGGTAAACCTCTTTAACTCTCACTACATTCATTTCTTTCGAAAGATTCCATGTAAGATAATCAGAATCCACAGAACGAAAAATGCCACAGTTTCTAAGACCCGTCCTAATGCAATCCCATTGAAGTGCAATCTCCTGAGGCATTTGCAGAACGTCTGCATCTTTCCACAGAGGAATGGGGCCCTGCCAGCTAGCTATCAAACTATCCCAATAGAAAAGACCTCTTCTATGAAAGAAATTCAGTAAAGACTCAGGTATATTAACCTCCTCAGCGCCGCTTTTGAACTGATCCTTACCAATAAGAATCTTACTACCAGATTGAAAATGCCAGATTAAATTCTTCAAGAAATATGTTTCAATCTTGCGAAAGCTAAGCCAAATTGAAGACCCATATGAGGCACCAATCATACCTTTTCTGTACCAGAACGGTAAGCTCTTCCTTCCTAAGTATTTCATCTGAATCATGTTACTCCATGGACCCTCACCATGAATAGCTCTCCACAGCAACTTGCACAACAGGGCCTTTCCGAATGAGCGCATATCAATCAAACCCCAACCTCCCATACTTTTTGGTAAAGAGATACTGGCTAGCTTTGTGAGATGGTATTTCCTCCTATCTGCTTGACCACCCCAAATAAAGTTAGCTGATAATCTATTCATGCTTTTAATAATACTCGCTGGGAGTAAAAATAAATGCGCCCAGTAAACTGCGAGTTGATTTAATACTGATTGCACCAGAATCACTCTTCCCGCCAAGGAGAGGCATCTGAATTCCCAAGCTGAAATCCTCCTGTAGAATCTATCTAGGATCCAATTCCAATCAGATTTTGGGTAACCATTAGCTTTAATCTGAAAGCCCAAGTACTTAATGCCACAACTAATAGCTTGCGCATTTATTCCAAACAGCTCAGATAACCATTCAACAGCTTCTTGATTTATATCATTGTGATAGATTGTTGACTTCTCATTGTTAACTTGCAAACCTGTAGCCTTTTAGAAGTTTTTTATGATTTCATAGAAACATATCCAAGTGACCCTGCAAAACAAGCCGAATAAGATGATATTATCAACAAATAAATTGTGTGAGATTGAAATATTTCTGCAGATTTTTAGGGGGCGACACATGTTTTCGTTGACAGCCTTGTTGATATGCAGGCTAAGAGTGTTCATCGCCAGAATAAATAAAAGCGGGGAGAGGGGACATCCTTGACGCAGACCCCTCTCCGCATGGAAGAAAGGGGATGGAATTCCATTAATGATGATTGCATAGTCCACAGGTTCAACGCATGCCATGATCCAGTTGATCATATTGGTTCTCAAGCCAATCCTTGCGAGCAAACACCTGATGAAGCCCCAATCTAGGCAGTCGTATGCCTTCCAGAGGTCGATTTTGAGAATAATCGCGTCACATTTTTTTGAATGAATAGCATACAGGGCCTCTTGAGTACTTGCAATTGCATCATGAATGTTTCTTCCTTTTAGAAAACCGTGCTGCTCCTTTGATAGGAATTCTGAAAAAACTCCTTTGATTCTCTCAGCTATGATCTTTGAAACAATCTTGTAGGAGATATTACATAGTGAAATCGGCCTAAAATCCTTGAAAGATTTTCCATCCCCCTTTTTGGGAATGAGCGTTATATTGGTGGAGGAGAGTTTTTGATTGATACTGCCCGCCATTCTGGTGCCTTCTACCATCCGCAACAAGTCATCTTTGATGATTTCGAAGAAATGGATGAGGAACTCTATCGTCCAGCCATCTGGACCGGGCCTCTTGTCCCTTTTGAAGGATTTCATAATGGTAAGCAGCTCTTCCTCTGAAACTGGCTGGAAAATTTGATCATTTAAATCACCATCAAACATCCGTGGAAACAGATCAATTCCCCATAAGATATCCTGAATTTTGCATTTATTCGTTCTTTTATACTGATTTTTGAAATATGCCACCGCCTCATTTGCAATATCCTGCTGGGAAAAAAGGAAGCCTCCCTTACCGTCACTGATTTTCCATATCGAATTTTTTTCCCTTCTGGAGTTGGCGAAGTTATGGAAAAATTTTGAGTTTCTGTCTCCTTCTTTCATCCATATCGCTCTGCTTTTTAACCTCCAGAAAGTTTCTTCTTGTTTCAAAATCATCAATTTTTTCTTTTGAAGACCCTTAATTCGACATCTCATTTCAAAAGACAAGGAATCATAAGCCATGGAGTCCGCAACACTGTCTAGCTCCTTTTGAATTTCCCGGAGATCTTTTTTATTCGCTTGCCTTTTCTGAAACTGCCACTCTTTTACAACCTTCCGGATTGATTCCATCTTATCACTGAAAGTCATTAAGGTAGGAAAAGATTTTGAAAACGACATCTCGTTCCACGCTTTTGATACAGTGCTATTAAATTCTGGATCCTCTAAACATTGCCTATTGAATTTAAAAGAGAAGCCTTTTCTGAATCCCTTATCCCTCCACCCTAGTATGATCGGCCGATGATCAGAAATGAAAACATTTTCGATTGTTGAAAAAGGCATGCCCAGGATGTCGATTAAGCTGGCATGAAGGATAAATCTGTCGATTCTCTTAGCAATGTAAGCCTTCTCAATCCTTCCATTTTCCCAAGTTGGAAGGATTTTGGGAGGGAGAATGTCAATAAAATTTCTGCTTAGAAGCTCGTTCTTAATCTTGGCTGCAATAGGATCCTGTTTCTTATTGATGCCCCAGATTTCATCCATGTTAAATGTGATATTTAGGTCACCTGCAATCAATAAAGATTCAACATCAAAAATTTCTGAAGCGAAGAGACTTTCCCAAAATGACGATCTGTTCTTGTATGGAGCATATATGTTCAATATATTAATAGGACATTTTTGCCCCCTTATCTGAGCAGAAATGAGAATGCCTGCAATGCAGCTATAGGCTTTAGCGTTTATCCAATGTGGATCCCATAACACCGCTAAACCACCAGATAGGCCTATAGCCTCTACAGCTGAAATGTGCCAGAGGGGAAACCATTTTCTGAAGTAGGACACTGTTACAGATGCTGCATGCATGGTCTCTTGTATTAATATGATTTTGGGGCTTGCCGACAAAAAGAAGTTCTTTAAGGCCAAAAATTTCAGGTCTGCTCCCAGACCTCTAATATTAACCAATAAAATGAAATTCATTTCGAAGGTGATCTGGCCTTTCTTGCTCTAAGAGGCCTATCATCAGACATATCAATAATTGGAATGTCGATCAGAGAAATATTTCTGATACTACTGTCAGAACCAAATCCCCTCCCCCTGAAATGCCGACTGCCCTGAAATTTAAGTTTATGCATGTTGCAGATTCAGAAATATCTCGAAATTTGATAGTAAGTAAGAAGTTAATTGTCGATCAGAGAAATATTTCTGATACTACTGTCAGAACCAAATCCCCTCCCCCTGAAATGCCGACTGCCCTGAAATTTAAGTTTATGCATGTTGCAGATTCAGAAATATCTCGAAATTTGATAGTAAGTAAGAAGTTAATTGTTTGACTCACCTCTGACTCTCAAATTTTGACATATTCCAAAATATAACCATCTATTTATCGAAATTATCAACTTTACAAATATATACAATTTCTTAATAATATTATCTATCTAATAATCATAATATTTTCAATTATTTCATTTCACTCATATTCATCAAATTTTCCATAATAATATTAACAAACCTAACTCCTATAATATTTTCCTTGATCTAAATGCTAAAATCATTAATTATTTTACTTTATACATGTTCATCAAATTTCCCATAAGAATATTAACGAAAGTAACTTACATAATATCTTACTTAATCTACCTGATACAAGAGAGCCAATTAATTTACCGGATAACAGAAAGCCAATCATTATTTGAAAACTCAAACTCGGTATTTCTATATTTTTTATGAGAAACTAACCCAGCGTTTTCACCAAATTACTATTTAAAAAGATTAAGGTTTTTCCACAACATTTCCACATAGGCACGTAGTTAAGCTTGCTTAGCAATCACAATAACCTAGCAAAGTAACCTCTTATACAAGTCCAATCACTTCGTTGCTTTGAGAAATCAAACCCAATATTCTCGGAGAAAATACCTTCGTAATGGGGTAACCTGGATATATGAAACAAGTAACTCACCCATAGTTCCAGAAGCGTCGCTCCCTCCATAAAATGTAACATGCGGCTACCACTTCTGGCAGTCTTAGCACAAAACATGACATCATTGCAGCTCCCAACGTCAAGTTCTTCATTAAAGCCATTTCTCTATGTACTTAAAAACCCTCCAAACTCTTCCCGTACAACGAACATGCACTATGACTGCTATATTTGTACAGGCTAGGGTTAGCTTCAACTATTGACATTAAGTAAAATGCACCAACGCCTTCCATATTAACGAGGCTTCAAAAATGGTTTAGTGCGGGCGAGGCGAATTTAAAATCACAGGTAATAAATTATGTATATGGATTTTCTATCGAAGTATCTGCAAAAAAACCAATCCAGTGTAATATAAGTAATCCATTTGCAGGAGAGGCACATGCAACCACTCTGACTTATTGCAATTGAATTGAGATATCTGCATGTGGTTGATATGGAAAAGGAAAAGAAAGCGTGCAACAAAAGCATTCAGAGAGTTATATTCGCCACAACGCTTGCCCGTCTGCGCTGCCGGAGTTTAGGCGGAGCGCTCGATGCCGGCATCGATTTTTGCCCCCCTGAAACGTGGGTCTTGATGAGCTACTTGTCTCTCCAAATTCCAATATTTAATTTAAAGAGTAGTTAAGGAGGCTATAATTTGGTTTGAAAATAATAGAAATTTTAGAAGATTTTGATCAAATTTGGAAGAAATTTTTGGAAATCTAAAGTATATGGGTTAAAATTGAAGATTTAAATGCCTATAATTCTTAATAATATTGAATTCATTTTGAACTTAAAAAATAATTCATCATATTTCTTTCAAAATTTTCTCAACAAATTCCTTTAAAAAAACTTTTGTTATGTAGACGAAATTGTAGCTCCGTGGACAACGCCTCTCTTTGTGGTTTGTTTATATGACACATGCAAGTGTACGGAATCTGTATTTGCCGTGGAAGTACAATATGTGTACTTAATTTAATTTCTAAAGCATAGGTGCCTCGTACAAAGTCCACGCTTGGCCGCATAGAGGCATCTCGGGTAAGCAGGACTTTGAAAGAACTTGTAGAATTTGTGCAACATGTTAAATTAGCTGGCTTACTGTTTATATTATACAGCATTTAGAATAATCAATAATTTATAGATACTACAACTAGTAAGTGTTTCTATTACGAGCAATTTAGTATACGGCCTCAACAGTGCAGCGTTTAGAATAATTAATAAATCATAGATACTATAACTAGTAAGTTTGTATTACGAGCAGTTATGTGGGAAGTGAAAAAATTATAGTTATAAGATTTATGTATATTTTAGTTTATAAGATATTTAGAAAAAGATTAATTTGGTTTGATTACGTATATAGTTTGAGTGGGCTTAATGGTTGAGATCATGTATTTTCTCTTAAGAAATCATACGTTCAAAACTAGTGAGGTAGATTATGTATGCCTTCGTAAATTTAATAGTCAAATTGTTGCACTATCACAAAGATAAAACATAACAATCCCAATGTACAATGTAGATAATTTAGTCTCCTATACAAAAACTTAAAGTTGTCACTCTATCAACATCTAATACTATAAATGAAATAAAACATAACAATCCTAATGTCCAATGTAGATAATTTGGTCTCCTAACAAAGATAAAACATAACAATCCTAATGTCCAATGTAGATAGTCTTGTCTCCTATACAAAAACTTAAAGTTGTCACTCTATCATCATCTAATACTATAAATGAAATAAAACATAACAATCCTAATGTCCAATGTAAATAATTTGGTCTGCTATACAAAAACTTGAACGCTCAGAAAAGTTATTACTCTATCATCATCTAATACTATAAACGAAAAAAAAAAGTAATTCATCTAACATAAAATGAATAGGAGTATAATGTTTTGCATAAAAATTATTTTTCTTAACATATTGGGAGAGTGTAATGTATAATAAAACATAACAATCCTAATATCCAATGTAGATAGTTTGGTCTCCTATACAAAAACTTGAACGCTCAAACAAGTTGTTACTCTATCATCATCTCATATTATAAATGAAAAAAAAAAATTCATCTAACATAAAATGAATAAGAGTGTCATGTTTTGCATAAAAACTATTTTTCTTAGCATATTGCATAAAAAAGATTTTTGTCAAAATATTATGTATCTCGTTGAAAATAACTTTCCTGCCACACACCATAAAGGACAAAACTTCTTGTCATGCAAAAAAATGTATTCATGTGAAATGTCTTGAAGTAAAGATTTTATTTTTTGTCTTGAAGTAAAGATTTTATTTTTTTTAATCAAAGTTGCAATGTGTTGCAATAGAAAATCTTTGTTGTGATATGGTGTTTCATGAAGGGAACACTTTGATTGTGAATTGGTCCCAAGAAAAAATTTGAAGATCTAATGATGGGAAATTTTTCTGATAGATAGCAAAATAAAAAAAAATTAAAAAATTTCTCAAAAAAATCATTGTGAAAAAATATAGTTGAATAACCTATGACATGAAGTTAAACTTTCAAATGTGATCGATTTAAAGAGATGGAAATATCTTGAAAATGTATCACATTGTCGAAAAGGGAAAATTGAGGTGACGTGGGGTTTTACGGTTAAAAATGTTTTAAGTTCAAAACATTATAAAGGAATAAATTTTTGGAAATGAAAAAAAAACGAAGTTTAAAAAAAATAAATCTAATTCTTCAAATTTCTCTCTTGCACAAAATTGAGATAGTTCAGGAGACATGACGAGAAGAGATTTTGGTCCAACCACGAATTTTTTTTCCAAAATACAATATGTCACATGAAAAATAAGATGAGATACCATATGTTACAAGAATGCAAATTTTAAAAAAAATATGAAATGTTGTAAAGATAAATTTAGATCCATACAATACATTGCAAGAAAGAATTTTTTTCCAATATACAATACAAAAATATAAAATGTTAAAGAAAATAAAAACTTCTAAAGCATGTGAAATGCGCCCCAAGAAACCAAAACAATGTGTGAAATGCCCCTAGGAAAAACAAAACAATGTGCGAAACGCCATGACCAGAAAGTGATAAAGTGTGAAATGACATAATAATAATAAATAAAAAAATCCAAAAGAAATGAAACATGGCAAAGACACACAAGTCCAAAGAATGTGAAACAAAACAGGGAAAACCAAAAAAGTTTTATACATCACATCTCAACAAAAATATCTTTCATATAATATATCCCACCATCACAAAGTATTCCTTATATGATCTATTATATGAAAAATAAAATCACTGCAATTTACAAATTGAAAAACCATACCTTATAAAGTGAAAATATTGTTGATTAAAAAATAGAAAATTGTATCACACCAAAGTGAAATCTTTTACAAAATATTAAAAAGAAAAAATTCAAACAAAAATTTTAAAAATCTCTAAGAAGACAATTTTGATTTTCTCAAAAGAAAAACTCCAAGGAAAAAATACTTTTAAAACCTAAATGATATACATCGCATTATTATATTATGATATAAGAAGTGGTACCAAAAATTATTTCACAAACTACTTTAAATAAGTTATTATTGTGTTAAAATAGTGAGATTATCTTAAAAGAAACGTCATCTATTTATTTATTTAGTTATAATATTATAGCATATTATATCTACATAAAGTATTTAACTTTTTTAGTGTGTAAAAATATATTTGGTTATACATATTAAGGTTAGTAATATATAAATGATATTGTTTAGTAAATGTGTAGTATAGTAATATATAAATGATATTGTTTAGTAAATGTGTCATACTACATTAGTGTGTGAGATATTAAAAATAGTAATATTGAAAAATATCATATTTATATATAATTTTTAAAATCTTTATTTTTATTATTAATTTTTTTTAATTTTTATCTTAATAGAAAATTATGGAATTTTTATATGCTTAATATAATTGTATATTTTTAATATTGTTCATCAAGATTTATTTTATCATTTTAAAATGTTATTTAAATGAGATACATTAATAATATGTTTTCAATATTATTTTAAAATGTAATTAATTTAAGTGGCTCTAAAAATGGTTAGAATCCAAAATAACTTAGAAATCAAAGTCTCCGGATTGAAGTGAAACAAGAATTAGGTTGTAGTGATCATCGTCCTGATTCCAATGATGTAAACGACACTCAAATCGAGTTTGTACGCTCAAGAAATTCGTGGTCAAAGTTTTGGTCAAACTAGGTCAAGTGGCACCCACTAATGAGGCAACAATTTGGAATTTCCATGTGTATGGAATTCGGAGGTCAAGAAGGGCGAATTTGTCGCCTAGTTAATTTTCCCAAATGGCTAGTTTGTTTCTAACAATCCAAAAAATATATTCAAAAACGGGGATGGTGGGTTGCCACCCCTGCCAATGGTTATGTTAAATATATAATAAAACGAGTGGGCAGGTCACCACTAGCGAACTCGCCTAAGCCACAGGCACCAACCATATGATATAAATATAAAGTGGAGTTGGTGGGGGTTGAACCAACGAAGCTCGATGGGCCAGCCCACCACTCGTGTGGCTCAAAGTGGCATTACACCAATAATACAACGACACCAACAAACAATATGTAACCACCAAAATATTCGGTGCAAAAATTTAACAACACACCAAACTGTTAAGTGATTGTGGGTGGGGTTTGACGTCGGGCCTCGCTCACCCAAGTCGACCACTACACCAACGGCCCAACGCGCCATTCCATTGAATAATTCGTCACCCAAAACATATTTAACCTCATACACTCTAATTTATCGGGCAATGGAGGAGTGAAGGCCAACTGAAGGAACTTGAAGTTGCATGGAACCACACCCAATTGGCACGTATTTCGAGACAATATATTCAAGGGGAATATTCCCTATAATATTCTCTCATTTACTGAGGAGTCTAAAAGATTCCCTGAGGGTTGATTTTTCACAATCACAAAAACATGTTAGCTTCATACTCAAAAGAACCAAAATTTCGCAGGGAACACGATGGTGTGGTATATTTCCCCATCTGATAAATATAAATTCAGGAAGCCAGGAACAAGGAATTTTTGCAGAATCTTATGGAATCTAAAAGATTCCCTTGGAGGTCGATTTTTTACAGAGGCAGAATGATGCCAACTTTATAGTAATTTTTCACAAAATTTTGCAAGGAGCATAGTGGTGTGCTCATAATATTCATCCAAGTAGTAGAGTTTTTGGCCATCTTCAGGTAGGAATCTTTGGGGGAATCTTCGAGATTCCCGAGCATCCAGAATTTGACGGTGTCATAAAGGGAAAATTTTATAGTCGTTTGACATGATTTCATGCCACAAATTCAACGGTGTAGTCCAGTTCATCAATTGAGCTTTGCATTTTTCAGCTATCCCTAAAAGTGGAGGTATATGATGCAGATATGTCATGCTTGTCTTCTAATTTGTTGAGATGATGTTTTGTTGTCGAGATCCTTCTTACTATTATGCTGAAAGGATGCTTATATGCCATGTCATGTGAGAATTTATTAGCTTGTCATGTTGAAGGAGGGTCATTTGAGTGAGATATGGAGAACATCTCGTGGAGAGACATGCCACTCTGGTTGAGAGAATTTATCCTTGTAATGATAAAGAATGTGTTATGTACTCATCATCATCTTACATCATTAATGAAGTGATCTCCCCACTCTTAACACTAGGGCCCGAAGACATAATCCACACTGCGCGAACTTTGGTATCAATGTGTTTTGTCTTCTTAATTTGATGGTTGTCATTATGTTTCATCTTATTTACAATATGCAAATGTGGTTGTTTTATGCTCTTTGATATGAAATTCTACTAACATCACATAAGTAAGGGATCTTGGTTAATTTCGATAGTTGAAGAGATTCAGATCAAGTTTTGTATTAGAACGGTCTTCTCGCTGATGTGAATTGTGAGTGTGAATGATTTAATGTGCAAAAAGAAGGAAAGTGGAGAACAACAAATATCTCTACGAGGACCTCCTCAGGATGGCACGAATGGTGGACATAATGAATGTAGATTATGAGGAGAATATGGCAAGAGAGGAACAAGAGAAAGAAAGAGAAGAGGATGATGCTCCATCTACCCCCTTGAGTGAACATTCATCTTCTCATCATTCAGATGAGGAGATCAATCAAAGCGTTCAAGCAGAGAATGTTGAATTGAGGAGGCTTCTACAAGAAGAGAAAGAGAAGCATAAATTTTAGTTTCCGTTACGAGCCATAGAAGAGGCCTTGGAATAATTGAAGCACAGTGAAAGCTTAACGAATCCATCATCACCTATTCTAGAATCAACAGTTGAGGTAAACAATGTTGATCATTATTCAGTTTCATTTTCACGTGATACTATTTCTGTTGGAAACATGGAGGTACCCATTTCAGGAACTAGCATGAGACTCATTACCAAGATAAGGTATAAAGGAGGAGGACTTGGTGTTAATGACTAATGAATGACTAAACTGTTGGAGGTTGTACAATTACCTCTATCTGTAGGTTTGGGGTACATTGAAGGAGAGTGCTCAAAGGAAGCAGACGTTTCGAAGGCATTGAAGTAGCCATCAAGGAAAGAGGATGATTGCAACACGTCACAATCCTCCCATGACAGTGCACATTGCAAAGGAAGAGTTGAGGCGAGCTCTCATCTCCAAGATTACACTAGAGACAACCAAGAGATGTATAAACAGTCAGTATTCTAAAGTTCATTTGGATTACAAGCATATTGTTAATGATGAGCAGAAATCATGGCGTAATAGCCATGTGGTTGCTAACTGCTAGAAGAGAATGGAAACAAGAAAGACGATGAGGCATGAAAGGCCTTCTCCACATCTGGGAAAGAAGAAGGTTAAGCAGGTATGGAGGAAGATGACTTTTTGTAGTCATTGCAATAGAGGTGGGCATCAAAGAGCCACATGTTGGAAGCTCCATATAGAGAAATGTCACAAGGATAAAGCACCTATCCAGGAACCAGTTGGAAAAGTTGTTCAACAAGTGAATCGCCACAGGGAGATGATGACCCATTCATTTTCATGAGTGAGATATGGATTTTCTAGATATGGTAGCTTGTGATGACCATGTTTTGTAAATGTGTTGCGATCTAAATTGTGAAAGTGATGATGTGTTTTCCATCACTTATTAAAGCAATGATGATGGTTTTGGCCTTTTATTGATAGCTGAGATATTGGATTCTATTATGATGTAAACTTGAACAAAGAGTGTGTCTTATAAACTCTTGGCAAGTATGGGGATTCTTGGGTCATTATTGGTCCTTTAATTGAGCATGTAGTTTGCAAAGATGTACTATAGGTTTATAGACGATGTAGGGGTTTGCTCATCACTTATGGCTCTGAAGAACAAGGGTGAAGGAGAAGGAAGTGTGACCTGTCATGACATTTGTGGTCTAGACAATGTTGCAACTTATGTTCATGATTTTGGAGGACCAAAAGCTCCTCAGTGGGGAGGAATGATCTAGGTGGCTCCAGAAATAGCTCAGAAATAAAATTCTTGAGATTAAAGTGAAACTAGAACCAAATTGTAGCTCTCGTCTTCCTTATTCCATTGCTGTGAATGACACTTAAATCCAAGTTCGTATGCTCAATATATTCACGGTCAAATTTTTGGTCAAACGAGGCCAAGTGGTAGCCACTAATGAGGCAACAATTTGGAAATTTCCCAGCGCACGGAATCTGACAATCAGAAACATGATGCCTAGTTAATTTTCCCAATGACTCTTAAAATTCAGTTTAAAAAAATGGCTAGTTTTGTTTTAAAGTTCCAAAAAAATATAAAAAAACGAGGGCGGTGGGCTACCACCCCCACCAACGGCCATGTTAAATATATAATAAAATGGGTGGGCGGGCCACCATAAGTGGACCCTCCCTTCCCACAAGAACCAACCGTATGATATAAATATAAAGTGGAGCCGACGGGGTTTGAACTCGCCTATCCTGACACTCGAGTGGCTCCAAGTGGCATTACACCAATAATACAATGACGCCGACAAACAATACATAACCACCAAAATCGTTGGTCCAAAAATTTAAATACGTGCCAAACTGTTAAGTGTTCACAGGCATGGTTTGACCTCGATCCTTGCGCGCCCAAGTGGGCAACTACACCAACAAAACAACAAGCCATTCCATTGAATAATTCACCACCCAAAACCTATTTAACCTCATACGTTCTCCTTTGTCGAGCAACGCAAGAGCAAAGCAGAGGCTGAAAAAAGCAACCCAGAGTTGCATGGAACAACACCCAACTAGCACATATTTCAAGATAGTATATTCCATGGGAATATTCCATAGAATATTCCACAAGAATATTCTATGATGTAGTGAGGAATCTAAAAGATTCCCTAGGGGGTGATTTTTCACAGTGACGGAAACATGTCAACTTTATAGTCAAAAGAACCAGAATGTCTCAAGGAATGTGATGGTGTGGTCCATTTCCCAATATGAGCAATATAAATTAAGGTAGCCAGCAACAAGGAATCTTTGCAAAATCTTGTGGAATCTAAAAGATTCCCTTAGAGGTCAATTTTTTATAGAGGGGGAATGATACCAACTTTATAGTCACCTTTCACAAAATTTCATAGGGAGCGTAGTGGTGTGCTCAAAATCTTCTTTTGAGCAACATATTTTTTTGCCATCTTTAGGAAGGAATCTTTGGGGGAATCTTGGAGATTCCTAAGGGTCCAAAATTCGATGGTGTTAGAAAGGGGAAAATTTTATAGTCGTTTGACATGATTTCACACCACGAGTTCAATGGTGCGGTCCATTTCATCAACTAAACTTTGTTTTTTTCCATTATACCTGTAAGTGGAGTATATGATGCATTTATGTCATTATTTTCTTCTGATTTGCTAAGATGATTTTTTTTTTTTGAGATCCTTGTTACTATTATGCTGAAAGGATGCTTGTATGCCACGTCATGTGAGAATTTATTAGCTTGTCATGTTGAAGGAGGGTCCATTTGAGTGAGTGTTCGTATAGGGAGAACACCTTGTGGAGAGACATGCCACTCTAGTTTAGGTAATTTATGATTGTAATGAGAAATAATTTACTATGTACTTATCATGTTCTTGCAATATTAATGAAGCGATCTCCCCATTCTTGACACAAAGGCCCGGATACGTAACCCACACTGGGTGAACTCCGTTATCAATTTATTTTGGGTTCTTGATTTGATGGTCATCATTATGTTTCATCTTCTTTAGAGTATGCACATGTGGTTGTTTCATACTCTTTCATATGCAATTCTGCTAACATCACAGAAGTAAAAGATCTTGGTTGATTCTGGTAGCTGAAGATATTTGGATCAGTAATACCCCACCTTACTTTATAATATAAATTAAACAAAAATATATTTTATTGAATTACATTTAATTATATGCTTTTATTTTGAAAAAATTATATATTAACTGGTATAGATCCATATTAATTATGGATCTACAAAGTGTGAAGAGGAATCAACGCTCTTGATATGCAAATCTCTTTTTGAATGGAAAATTAAAAAAAAAAATGCACCTCAAGAGATTTAGTCCCACTCAGAAATCTCTCTCTCTCTCTCTCTCTCGATATATATATATATATATATATATATATATATATATATATATATATATATCATTGTTTATACTACATTTTTTATCGTTGTTTATATTGCATTTTTTAATGTAGATATAGTGCCTTGATTGTTTAAATTGAATTTTTGAATGTGGATACAATGCCTTGAAAGTCCCTTTGGACACTTGGACTGTGTAGAATAGTCAACCCAAATTTGTTATTCCAACAAATATTTTCTTTAATTTAGAGAAATTGATGAAAAAAATATATGAAAAGTGTGGAAAATATAAAATAGTGACACTACTTCAAATGTTTTAAAATAATTTAAAGATAAGAATTTAGTTATTTTTAATTGTTATGTGTGTGTGTGCGTAGATGATATTGAAATATTTTATCTATGGACCACATTGTCTATATTAAAAGATTTTTTTTGTTATTAATATATTTTAAATACATTTCCTACTATTCCAATCTTAAAACATGATGGAGTCAACGAGGGATGCTAAGGTTCTTGATGTTTTCAAATCCTTGGAGGACATTGCCACCACATTCCATATCACTGTAATACACAAAGGAGAGGGACATAGGCTAGCGAATGGAAAAAGATACTTCATCCATGGTGATGGATGCAAGTGGATTCAGTTGTTTGAGGATCAAATGCCCTTCTACCACGGAATATCAAGCAACTTTATGGCTGAGCTATGACTATGTCCATTGTCTTTCCTTGTTGTTCGGTCTATGTTATTGCCCGGAACGATGGCATCATGGCTATCTAGATAGCTTGTTTGTTGTAGGATACCCATAACAATTGTTGTGATTAGGGTCTTTAGCCTGGTTGCGAAGGGCTTAAGAGAGAGTGTAACCTTGACAATAATGGGTATCCCCTTTTCTATGAATTAAAAGGTCGTCCGAGTACACATGAAGAACTCAAGGAGTGACAAACACATGGGAAAGAAGTTTCCCTACAAAGTGATTGTTGAAATGTCTATCTAATCTCTTCCTGAGTGGTGTAGGATCACCTACAAACTATTTGACATAACTCCACAGTCAAACTTGGTCCCCAAGTTTATTTTAAATCTCTTGAGTTTCTTACCTGTGATGAATCTTTTTTCTCAATATCCTAAATCCATCCCATTAAAGAGTTGTTTTGAGGATTGTGTAATCTAAAAATTCCCAAATTTTGTTAGAACTTTTTGTGGAAAATCTATATTCTTCATGGTCTTTGAAGGGGATGTTGTTGCATCTTTCGCAAAAGTAATTCATAAGCGAACAGGTATCCCTGTTAGGGCGACAAAACTCCTTTTTGAAGGGAACTAGTTAAATTTGATATATGCAGTTCAAGATTATGGAATCAAGAAGGATGCCTCTATTTCCCTCCTTACACACATGATACGAGGTGCTAAAGGAGGTGGGACATATTCAACATCAAAAACCTTATCATTCAAAGATTCCCTTTATTTGGGTTCCTACTCCCAATCCCTGAAGGTTCGATCAGCCCAAGATTTTTTCTTGGAGCATTTATTTGTCACCCCAACGCCTCATATGAATGAGTTTTTTACTAAGATTAAGATATTTTATTATCAACAAAGACTAATTATTTTCTATTTCAATGGATTTTGGCCCATGATTTCCACCCTTCGAGCTTGGGTTCATCAGAATTGGACCTAGAATTTAGACCTACTGTTTTTTTCCAAAGGATAATTTGTGGTTTTCTTTAAAGATGTTGAAGATCGGCAGAGGATTTTTTACCAAGGGCCCTATTTCTAAGGATGAGCGGGTCTTTCAATTTAGCTATGGTTTCTGAAGTTTAACCCCCTTTCCATGAAGTCTATGGCTACTCTAGTATGGGTAAGGATTCTAGACTTGCCCCTCTAGTGGATTTAGCCAGGCTTCCTTGCAGTTATTGGAAATTCAATTAGATGCTTCATCAAAATAGATAGTGAAAGATTGGCTAATGGGTTCATCTCTTTCATCCACATATGTATTGAATTGGATTTAAGAGAAGGATTACAAGATAAGATCATCTTAAATTGGGATGGAAAGGAATATCTTCAACATTTGGATTACAAAAGCATTACTTTCAAGTGCAAAATTTGTCAACATCCCGAGTATATTTAGACTGCATGCCCTGCCTCAAAAGGGTTGCACTACTCCTATGCGCCGAGAAAACCCAATCGCTTTTAGCGAAATAGAAGGCAGCATCAAGTGCCAAGAACTCAACAATCCATAAGAAGGATTGTTCTTAGCAATAGAAGACAACTCCTAACACCTTGGATTCTCAAGATCAAGTTTATACTCCTCATCCCTCAGTAGAGGAAAATATTTTGGAAAAAGAGAATAATAGAGTGTCAATAATAATCATGTCCATAACTAGTGGGTAGAAGCACTCCCATGAGTCTGACCATTCTAACAGTGAAAAAGAAATTTGGTGCTATGTTGAGCCGATAATGATAGAGATTTCTCTAAAAAAAGAGGATGTGGCCTTATCCTTAGTTCTAACCAACAAACTTTATAGGATGGGTTGACGTACATAAGAGAAAGGGGGGAAAAGGAAAACCCTTGAGCAATTCCGGTGTCTGATACCAGAAAAGTTGAAGATTCTCATTGAAATTTCTGACTTCCTCATGTAGTCTGCTTTTTTGATATAATAATATTTTAATTTAGAAAAAAGTAAATGAAAACATTTCCTACTGAATTTTTTAATATATTATCCACATTGAATATTTTTATTATTAATAATACTTTCTGAATGCCACATATCACTTTTATATTAATAATTGAATTAATTACACATCTCCCTCTTATTAGGAAGTAAGTGAATTATTTCACTTTTAACTACTTCTTCCTTTCGACTATTGAAATAATTTATTATGGTCAAATGTTAAGAGACATGTTAACTTCGTATTGAAATATATTAGTTAACATGGATATTCAAAAAATGATTTAAGTTATATGTTGAAGTATTTATAAGGAAAATATAATATTTTTCTTTACATTTAAGTATTTTATCTTTTTAAGTTGATATAAAATTATGTTACTTGACATAGTCATAAAAATATATTGAAGTGAAATATTTTTACCGTATATCCTTCATATTGGATTGTAATATTAACAATGAACCAGGTAAGCACAATGACAATTTGATTATTGATTCTTGATAATGCTTTTACTTAAAACTAATCAAATAGGTATATTCATTTCTATTTTTACTATAATCGACATTTTTTTTATTTATCGTATATTTTATTTTTATTTTAAAATGAAAAGGTGCCAAATCTAGGTTGAGCATGAAATGAATGTGAGACATGATCCTTTCAGGTAGCACTGTGTATGAGTATATCATCCAAGTAAATAGTTACAAACCAATCTACAAAATGGTGCATTATATCATTCATTAACCTCATAAAAGTAGTTGGTGCATTATATAGGCCTAATGGCATGTAATATACCCCAACAACTATGGGCTTATCCAAACCTACTTTGAAGGCTCAATTTCATGCCAGAAACCCCTGGAAACCTATGAACTAAAAATTTCCCTTCCTCTCTGAAATTCATGTCTGATGAAATGCACATCTAAATACATGCTAAATTTCAATACATGTGCATATGCATGTTCTAACATGATATATTATTTCAATTAACTTACATATACATTTCACTAATGCACACACACACACACACACACACACACACATATATAGGTATAGGTATAGGTATAGGTATAAGTATAGGTATAGGTATATGTATATGTATATGTATATGTATACATCTACATATACATATACATATACATATATATATAGATATAGATATATCTATCCATGTGGTGGAATAAATACATAAGATAATATGTATCTTTCAATTTGTGCATCTAGTTGTAGGGCTTCAATGTTACACCCAACCATAGACCACGTTGCTTTTTTTCTTTCAACATTGATTCACCCCCGGGATGGAGCTTTGAATCCATAACCATTAACTCACCAAAAACCTGGTATACACCCAATACCAACAACCATCGACTAAGGTACTAAGTCCAACAAACTCTAACCAACAGTCCTACGACTTCTAGGGGTTCCACTTCACTCATGGGTCATTCAGGTACCCTAATAAGCTTTTTCATGGCCAAGGTACCAAACCTGGTAACCTCCAACTAGCAATCCTATGGATTCCAGGAGTTGCACTACCCTTATAGGCCTTCTAGGTACCCTTCTAAGCCTTCACACAACAAAGGTTACAAACTTGATAGCCTCCAGAAAGTAGTCTTGTGACTTTCAAGAGATCCACTTCCCTCACAAGTATTTCATATACTATTACAAACTTCACACAACCAAGTTACCAAACCTGACAGCCTGCAACCAATAGTCTTGTGGCTTCCAAGAGTTATTCTATTACAACGGGTATTCCATGTACCCTTCTAGGCTTTCATTTTGTCACTATCACCATGCTTCCATGGTCATCCTTCTAGAATCATTCATAGGAATCATTTCTATCAATGCAGGAATATCATTGTGTAATTCCTTCACAATGTCAACATGCCACTTTATATATGCATACCTCTTTTTTGCCACTTGGAATTCACCCAAGCCACCTCATGGGCCTTGGCTGTATGCATGGGATCCCTTTTAATGATTATTTAAATCACATGAACCCCTTTTACTCATCCATGGAGTCTGGTTTTATCCCCCCATAATCATTTTATCTTTCAATCTATGGCCATTTTATTTTATTAATATGCATGTGTTACATGATTACATTACCAAGTGTTCCAGCCTAAAAATACAAAATATGTGTACATGGGAATAATGACCCTAAAACACATGACACTCATGCATATGGGCGTAATGGCCCCCATAACACATATACACATATGCACCTAGGCACAATGACCCTCGAAGGATGTCCTCAACTCACCAACTTATTTATAACATCCTGAATCATGCATACGTGCACAATGGTCCCCATAACATATATACACATATGCACCTAGGCACAATGGCCCTCAAAAGATGTCCTCGACTCACAAACTTATTTAATGTGTTTTGTATCACCAACGTATTTCTACATATACATGTTATTTACATTCTAGGGGTAGAGCGGGGTTGTTACAATCCCCTCCCACTTATTTAGACATTATTCTCACTGCATATGTGTGTGTGTGTACAACAACTTATACAAAATATGAGGGTATTCCTCCCTCACCACACCCACACACTCCCATGTAACATCTTTAGGACTGAAATGGGTCCACTAAACCTTTACCAAGATGATTTCTTGATTCTAGAGCACCTTGACTTTCTCATCCAAAATCCATACTTGTCTACAATATCCCTTTTTCAACTTTGCACATGGAAAGATAATCAGAATGGGAATAATACATGCAAGTGCAACACATCAGTGAATTGGGACCGTCTAGTTGACAGGGCCATTGTTGGTCCATATTTTCTTAGGGAAGTGTTAGATTCGGTAATAAAAATTAAATAGTGTTTTAGGGCCACCCAAGAAAGAGAGAAAAATGTGGGTCTTCTCAAAATTATTCATAATGGGTACTCGTTGGATGTGGAATTTATTTCCACATCCAACAAGTGTCTACACTTAAAATTTGAGTAAACTTATAAGGAGATAAGCCAAAAATACAATTTGAAAAAGTAGTTTTCTTTTTTCCTTCCAAAATTCATAACTTTGATTTTATTATTTAACTACTATTTCATTATTTTTCCTTACGAGGTCACTTTTAGGCTAAAATTTCCCCTAATGGTTACTTTTGGACACAAATTTCAAAAACATATGTTGGAAACCTTTGAGCACTACTTGGGGTGGGGGGGGGGGGGTGTGAATCAATAGTGTGACTTATCCAAAAAGTTTCCCCTTTATTAACTTTACTAAATCACACACTTGTTAGAAACTTTACATGGATAATCAACAAGTAAATGATAAAAATGTAAAGATATAAGAAGCATGAACTAAAATAAAACCATCAAATCACAACCACAAAAATCATCATCACACATGAGACACAATATTTCTAGTGGAAACTCTTTCGGGGAAAAACCACCCTTGTTGTTGTTGCTCTGCTCTGAATCTCCATTATGTCAAAAAAAATTTCATTTACATAGTTAGTTGACTTTGATCATCATGGAGACTCGACCTCATATACAGTAAGCCAACACCAATGAGCCAAGAGACTCAATTCTATTGATCAACTCAGAAGACTTTGTTCTCACACATATCTATGGACTACCAATACCATCTGCTATAGGCCACCACGATCAACGATCCTCCCCAACTTTGATTGGACTATCCAACTCTAATTGGATGGATAAGTTGTTCCTTTTGTTAAATCTTCAATATCATTGCTCCAATTTCAAGAAGTCACTACTCGTATACACTATGCAGACCTCATTTCATCTTTTTTCAAATTGGATCCAAGATGCTCTGCTCAACAAGAATTCAGCTATACAGCAAAATATCTACTCCATATCTCTCAAATATACTCTTCTACAACAACCACAAATCTGATCTCAAAAATGATGCTTTGCTTCAAAATTCTGCTACAAAAATTCCATCTACACTCGTACATTGAAGCATCTATTCCTCACAACTAGGTCTGGAGCATTCTACTACTTCTCCAATGCTCTCACTCACTCTACTACATCAACCAACCAATACTCAACTCCAACTTTATGTATATAAAATGTGCCAACTCAACTAGTGTTCCAACTATACTAGTGTGCCAACTCAACAACATGAATGACACTTGAGCCATCATCTTCGTCACATGTAGATCTGCATCATCAACATGTAGTAGCATATCCAGTGCCTCCAATTAGTGCATAACAAGGCATCAACATTAATGTGCATGCTAACACATGACATCATAAGACAAACCTCCATGATCACCATACTACCATCAAGCTACCTCATCAAAGGCTAACATCAAGATTTGCATCAATGCCAATCACAACAAAAAAATTGTTTTATGCCTCAACCGCAGGCACAACACTAGCTGATTTTGACTTGTTGCATGCATAATCTTGATTCCCAGAGGCTGGAGCCTCTCAGTTGCATGCACAAGCCTACATGGGAGTGACTCGGGTAGACTCTAAGGAAAAGAAATAAACCCTCAACTCTTAACCTTTTCCACCCTTTGGATCACCTTCTCTAGCATCTAAACTCACCTCCAAACTTCTTCCAAGTCTTGTGACATCTCTTCCTATAGGCCAGTCATGTATCCCATGTGCCATTGCCAATAGACCTAGAAACCAACAAACAAGGGTTTACAAGACTACAACAAGTCCTCCACTCTCTAACAAAAATTTGCACAAGTTGCAACACAAGTGTACACCACTGTAGTACCTCTACAACATGATCATCAATGCAATACACCGTTGCAACAAGCCATCTCTATGAGCATAAGCATGAAGTCCTAATTTCCAACTCAACTAGTGTGACAACTCAACAACATGAATGACACCTGATCCATCATCTTCGCCACATGTAGATATGTGTCATCAACCTGTAGTAACATATCCAATGCCTCTAATCAGTGCATAACAAGGCATCAACATCAATGCACATGCTAACATGTTCCATCACAAGACAAACCTTCATGATCACCATACTACCATCAAGCTACCTCATCAAAGGCTAACATTAATAGTTCCATCAATGTCAATCACAACAAACTCGATGCCAACTCAACTAGTTGCAACCATGCTACAAGGGAAGGATTCCACACATTAGCTAGCCTACATAGGGTTAACCTCAATGAAAACATAAGCTAGTTGTACCGTGCACACTATAATTCCAACAATCTCACCCTTTCGCATTGATGGAAACCACAAAACTCTCCAAAAATTCATCCTCTATCACTCCCCTTTTGACATAAATGGAAAAGGGTCAACTCCATCTGATAAGGCATCAAGAATACATGTACTAAAGCATTAATTAGGGGATTTTTGAGGTCTAAAATGGGCCTCCTAAGGAAATTATAAAATAATAGAGGAAATAATAAAATAAGATTAGATTACATCATCAAATTTTAGAAGGAAAAAAAGAAAAAACTATTTTTTCAAGTCATATTTTCAACTTATCTCCCTATGGGTTTACACAAATTTTAAGTGGAAACACTCATTGGATGTAGAATTTGATTCCTCATCCAAGGATTACCCATGTTTCATACTTTTGATGGACCATGGTACACGAAAAATGAGAAATACACAAAAAAATGTAATTGCAATCACATTTTTCATGTATTTTTCATTTTTCTTGTAGCAGGGTCCATCGAAATTATGCAACATGGGTACTCCTTGGATGAGGAATTAATTTTTTTATCCAATGAGTACTCCCGCATGAAATTTGAGTAAAACCTTAGGGAGATAATTTGAAAATACGAGTTGAAAAAATAGTTTTATTATTTTATTATTTTTTAATCTTTTCACTTTTTTACTCCAAAAATGGTGAATCATCCCCCATAGTTGACATCATCATCTTGAATCCTATTGGTTCTTATAAAGTTTATTTTGGTTGTACATTTTTCTTACGAGGCCCATTCTAGACCTTAAAATTCCCCTAATGGGAGTAACTGATCTCTACATGGCTGAAAAATAATGCACACAACATGTTTCCATGTCTCTCCACATCAACAACAAGTAGCATACAGAGTAACATATCCAATCAAACACCTCTAGCAGCAACATCAATATGCCAACATAAGGCAACTATACAATCATCGATGAACAACATCACATAATATGCAACATCATGCACATGAGGCAACCACACACAATATCCACCACCACTACATAACAACAACATCAATCAACCTCGCTACTCAAGACATGAGGCCAAGAACCCCAAAAATCATAACATAGCATCAGGCACACCATGAACACCTCTAAGCAGATCATAATGCCAATAATGTATGGCTAAATTAATAAGAGAAAATAATTCACCCCTCGAACGGGTGCCATCTCTAACATCATCTCAAGGTTATAGTGAACTGCTTTCACTGCAAACAATGCTTCCTTGCCACAAATAGAAGCACCATATGGACCAAGACTCCATAGTACCATGACAAAATGACATATGGCATTGTACATACATGGCTATAGAAACAACATAAGACTTCATAACTCATGAATATATGACCCAAAGATGAATACAACATAAGTATATGGTTCCATGAGAATTTGAAATGAATATATCAATCAATACATGGTTGTTATGATCATCTCCTATGAACCAATGACTGAAATACATGACATATCATAATTTTAACAACATCATTAGCCCATACATGTGGTTGTAAAATGACTCATGAGACTCCTACATAACAAACCTATCATCATAATGACTCAAACCACTAATGACTAGATCGTATACCAACATGAAAAGATGAATCAATAATAAGTACATGGTTGAATATAATAACGCATACATGGTTGATCCATGTCTCAAGTCATGATACACATGTCATTGCCACATTTTCATCATGCTAAGGTAGATGGAAAATGATCAATAAATGTTGCAAAAAGGCTTATATACAGGTATTTTCCACCCATACATAGTACATACATTAGCTAAAAAAATAACAAGTGAAAAGAAATCAAACATAAAGAAACAAGCCTTGAAAACGCAGTTCCCCCTAAGCATGATATACCTCATATGAAGTGCTTCGGTTGATCTGAAAATGCATGGAAGAACTAGATCAAAAACTCATGCTGCTAGAACTCCTCAAGCTACCAGTGCTCCTCCTTAGACCATGCTAGTCTCATACATACTGTTGCAGTCATATGGATCTAACATGCAATAATGGACTGCAATAGGGGTTGATCTCTTCTACTATGAATCTGATGAGGAAGAGTACTCTCTTGGTCTCTTCTTACTCTTCACTCTTCCCTTCAACACATACACATTATCCGATGTCTTGACTTCCTTGGCAATCACTCTCTTTGATCCTTCTTTTTGGATGATGCAACCTTTGGAGTTGAAAATCACTTCCTTACCTCCATCAACCATTTGGCTCACACTCAAGATATTATGATTTAGGCCTTCAATGAGCCAAACATCATCTGCATTGGTCCTCTTCTCACCAAGATTGGTTTTACTGCTTCTCAACACTCTTGTTGATTGATTATCTTCAAACACAACACGACCACTCTTGGTTCTATTAAGAAAATAAAAATTTCTCCTCTCTCCTAACATATGGTGTGAGCATCCCCTATCAATATGCCAGATATCATCCTCATCACGTGAACAAAATGCAATGCCACATTGTAACAACCCTGGTTAAAAGTTCATGTAATAAAAGTTAATAAAGGAAAAATAAGACCACGGTTAAGGGACACTTATTCCAAGCTGAATGTTGGGGCAAGATATCCTAGTGGGCATCACTGAATGTGTTTTTGGCTAAGGGAAATTGGCAAAGGAAATGGCTAAGGCATTAATGAAGGAAAAAAGTTATTTTTGGTGCATTTATTTATGAAAATAAAGGAAAACAAGAGAAAAGGAAGGTGAAAGGTCACAGGTTGCATGTGAGGAGGAAAATGAAGGAAAATAATGGAAAATGAAGAAAATAGAGGCCTCGTTAATAAAAAAGCTTATGAAAATTAGTTGGTAACTTTTGTCAGTTCAGTTTTGGAGCTCTCTCATTATTCTCTCTCTCACACACTCTTGGACACTTAGAGTTTTCTTGGAGCATTTTAGTTTTGGAGCAAGGAAGGGGAAAGAAAGAAAAGGAAGGGCAAGGAAAAGGAAGGAAAGCAAAGATAAGGTCAGGAAGAACAGGATCAAGTAGCTTCAACAGGAATACGTGCAAGTAACATATTGTATGTGTGATTTCCAAGCTGGTTTTGACATGCATGGCTTTGCATGTTGGTATATGGTTCTCTTGTTGTCAGTGGCATGGTTTTGCTCCGTTATGACAATGGTTTTTAGCCTAGCCATACCTTTTTCTAGATGGCCATGGTGTGATGGGATTGTTTTCTCAGCTTCGAGCTTTGGAATTGACAGATGGTTTCGGAATTTGGGGCGGAGGTTGTCTCAGGAAAATTCCCAAAGGCCTAGGAATCCTTTGACCGGTTTTGGCAGGATACACAGTAAAGCCTGAGGGAGGAGTCTCGATTTAGGGACTAGTGATCCGGTGTGGGTTGCGGTAAAGCCTAAGAGACTAATGTCTTAATTTAGTACCTAGTGGTATGGTGTGGATTGCAGTAAAGCCTAAGAGACAAGGAGACAAAAAATTCCTCAAGGATAATGATGGAGTCTAGAGGCATTCCTAGCTCGGTGTGGTTTTGCGATCTCGGTGCTGGTTTTGGTGAGATCACGGTTTGGTGAGGTTGGAGCTAGTTTAACCTCTAGATTGCCTTAGTTTTATTTGGATTGGTTTATCCATGAGATCCCACATTGATTCTTGGAATATGGAATGAGGATGATTAGCTGTAATAAAGATTTGGTTCAGCCATGTCTACGATTGGGTAGTACGTGCAAGTCTCAAACCTAGTCGGCTTTGCCTATGTTTAATAAAATCTAAGTTCTCTTACTTTTATACTTGTTAATATGTGGCTTTAATGGTGGTTATCTCATTGTTATTTACATAGTTTAATGTTGGTTATAGGCATGGTTATATGACTGGTTATTGTCATGGTTATTTCATGTATTTACTTGTAACTGAAAGGATAATGGATGCAAGACCTAATTGATGTTAAAATAGTTAAAGAATGAGGGTGGTGATCCTTATTTTCAATTATCATATGAGTTATCAGTCATTTATTATTTTTCTTGTATTCATTTCCTATAGATTGTATTGATTCCAAGTGTTTGACGAAATGTCAGTCCCAGTTGGGGATGGTCAGTCCTAGTCCTTGAATCCATTTTTGATTTGTAAGTCTTCTCATTATGTAATTTATGGATTATGAAAGCTATAAGGGTTTCTGGGCAGTGACCTAGATTATGGGCTTAAAAAGTGGCACAAATCTTGGATTCTCAAACATAGGTCTGAGGACAAACTTCTGCATACACATGAATACCCATATTGTGCATGTGTTTGGAGGTTTCCAAAGACAACCTTGTCCATATCAAGGGAGCATCTGAGGGTTTAGTTGTCTAAAAGCTCAGTGGAACCCAGGGTTTGGTTAGGGGAATGACCGGGATGAATTTTGGGAGTCCTGTAGTAGGTGTAGAAGGTATGGTATGGTGTGTTTCTGTCAGTTCCACTTCCTTAAGGTCACTTAGGAGGTTGAATCATATCATAGTAACTTCTTGTCGCATGTTTACCTAGTTGGCCTGATACTTGGGTAGATGTGGGAGGATGTCATTACAGAGTAGTATCAAAGCATGGTTCACCCCTCAAAATGGATGGGTTGTGTGTTGGTCATGCATTCAAGTCGATGCATATGTGTTTCTTATGTGTAATACCATGTGCTTGTTGCATATGCACAGTGTCGTTCATGGTTGTGGTGATGTCGTCATGTGAAAGAGGATGTTGTTGTTATGAAGTGTGTCATCATGAATGTATGGTTGATTATGCATTGTTAGTATTCATAGGTAGTCAATTGTACAGTGATGTGGTGGTTGTTGTCATGCATGAGGTCATGGTACGCATAGTTGATATGGTCATGCATGGATGACTGGACTTTAGCTAGAATGATGGTTATATGCTTATATGCTTGTGTTATATTTCTATATGCTGGCATGATTATGTTATACATGTATTACACTGAATTGTTGATCTTGCAGATGAGGTACCCTCCCTAAATTATGCTAAGGTACGTTGTTTTGTTGTGATTTGGTTTAGCTAACATGATATACCTTATCGGAAGAATATCAAATATGACTAGCTAGATGGTAGACTACAGTTCCTGAGACTCTACTTATGGATCAGATGAGAAGTGTGGTGTTGGGCACTTTTTTTATTCCAAAGACACAGTGAGAAGTTTAAAGGTAGAAATAAGGAGTTGTAAGGCAAAGAATGACAAAATCATACAGCCACGAGAGAAATAAGCAGAGGTAAATGTAGTGATACTTCAGAGTTAATCAGAATTGCAGTGATAGGGACCACTTTGGATTAGCCATGAGCAAGAGGAAAAAAATAATGAGGCATATGGAAGCAGGTCTCATGGTGAGTACAGGTCAGATAGAGATGACATGATCAGAGATGAAAAGTCCTTGGATACTCTGGATAGGAGAGGTGATAGACACAAGTATTATTCTAGTTCTAGTTTAGAAAGGCATTATGATCATCATCATTATCATCCTTACAGGAGGAGTGACAGGGGATATTTGTTGGATTAGTTCAAGAAATAAAATCCACCTACATTCGATGGAGAGATGAAGAAATCACAGGACACAGAGACATGGTTGTTTGGTATGAGGAAGTTCTTCAAATTGCATGATTTTTCAGAGAACATGAAAGCAAATATAACCACTTTCAGTCTTAAAGGGAAACCAGATATCTGGTGGGAGGATGTGAAGAATGTTAAAGGTATTCGGGAGGATGACTTGAATTGGAATGAGTTTAAGAGGCTCTTCAAGAAGAAGTATTTTTTGGAATGGTACTATGATGATAGAACTAAGGAGTTTCATGAGTTGCATATGGGTTCCATGACAAATAATGAGTATACTATAAGGTGTTGGAGTTGTTGTGGTATGTGCCTCACCTCAAGGAGGAGATGGCCAAGGTTCGTAGCTTCATCAATGAACTGCCAGTAGAATGCAGAGACCAGATTGAGTTTGATGAGCCTAGATCATTGGAGGAGGCCATCTGAAAGCTGAAACATTTTTATGAGCAGTCAAAGCGCAAAGTTGAGCCTAAGCGTGACTTGAAAGGAAATGAGAAAGTTAAAGGAAAATGGCCACCAAATCGAGGGAGAAATCAAGATGCAGGTGAAAAATAAAATGTGATCCCTTACAAAAAGTTCAATACAGTTGAGAAGGGACATGGAGAGAAGCATATTAGAGGTGATGGTAGAGCATCGTTATAGTGTTGGATATGTGGCAACGATCATCATAAGATGGATTTTCCATAGTATCAGGGTAGTAGACCTAAGATCGATAATGATCAAGAGGTGCATACAGTTGGTGATGTTGGTCATAGCATTACGCAGATTTATGTAGATGTGGACAATAGGCAGGTGGATCATTAGGCATCTATCATTGAGATGGGTGGTAAGATTTATGATCAAGTTGTCTCTATTTTGATTGATCCTGGATCTAGTTATAGTTATATTAATCCTGACCTGGTGGATAAGTGTGGTTTGAGAAACGAAGTGCATGAAAGATCATGGTTGGTGTAGTTGGATACAAATACAAAGAAGAGAGTTCACCATTGGGTAAGAGCTTGTGCGTTTGAGTTAAATGGTATGCCTACAGCAACACATTTGAATGTATTTCCATTTGGATCATATAGCATGTTTTTGGGTACAGATTAGTTGTACCTTCATAGGAACAAAGTGGATTGCTTCGACAAGGTCATTGAGTGATTGGATGATAATGGGAAAAGAGAAATTTATAGGGAAAGAAGAATTCTGCATCAATGAGGATGGCTACTGCTATGCAGCCTGAGCATAGTTGTAGAAAAGGTTGTGTGATGTTTGCAGTGCATATATCTAGTGACAAGGGTAAAGATGTTGAGGATGCAAAAATATTCAAGAGGTACCCTCTATTGCAACAGTATTAGTATGTGTTTCCAGTAGAGATTCCATATTTACCTCCTTACAGGGAAGTAGATTTCTCTATTGAGTTGGTTCCAGGGCAGCACCTTACAATATGAGTACCCTAGAGCTAGTAGAGTTGAAATTGTAGTTAAAGGATATCCTTGAAGAGGGATACATTAGGCCAAGTGTATCACCTTACAGTTGAGAAGGGACATTAGGCCTGAATCAAGTTACTCTCATTTCCATATTCTCACGCAAGATCTGCAATCAGTGGATTTGTGCTCAAGCATGTTACAAGCAAAACAATGACCATTGAGAGAACTTATATACCTGAATGTAGGTCCTACTTTTTGCTGATCATACTGCTACATGGATGTGTGTATTCTCCTCCTATAATCAGCTGCCACATGACCAAAATTGTTGCAATTGAAGCACTCGATGTCATCCATTAAGGGGGAAAGGAGTTTTTATTTCTCCTTTGAAATTTTCCACCATCAATCCTAAGAGAAAATGGCCTCATTTGTTCTCTTCTTTGTTGTTTTTGGTGGATCTTTTTTCTCTCTCTTTTCTTGTTGCTATCTTTGGTCACATTCTTTGGTTCATGCTTCTTTGGTTCTGCTTTGTTATTTTTTCCCTACATGCAAACTTGTCTCACCTTTTTGAAGATTTCTGCTAGATTTTCTTACTATTATGGTCCTCTTAACTTGCTCCAACTACTGGTATTTTTCTTCAAGTTTCTTCCTTAATTTGCCAATCACACCTTCAAGTGCTTCAAAATAATCCTTCCTATATTTTTGTTTGTGGCAATTGACCTCTTCTATTCTTTTTTATTCTGCTAGTTGTGTTCTCAAGGTAGTCATCTCTTCCTTGAGATTTTTCTCCTTTTCATCACAAACCTGCAATTTCTTCTCATTCTCTTTGCATACATCTATTAGTCTACTAATCTCACTAGAAAATTCTTCAATATCAACTGTGGAAGATTCATATTCAACTTTATGGAGCATATAACTATGGTCACAATATTTTTCACTAACCAGATCCGAATCATTATCACCACTACTATTAAAAATATAACTCAAAAGCAAACCAATGCAGCTTATACCTTCAGATATGTTGTCCTATTTTACAACTGGCTTAGTTGGAGCTTCGTTCTTCTTGGATCTCATCTTCTTCTTCTTATTCTTCCTACACTTATCAAACTCTTCATAAATGTTGCTACAACTTGCTCCAAATAACATATGCAATATGTCCCAAACCTCCTTACACTACAAGGAAAATGCTTTCTATCGGAGCTTATAATGGAGGTTTTTAGTGGTATAAATTGGAAAAAAAAAAAAAACATCTGCTAAAACATTTGTTTGGGATAGTGGATTTTTTAGTGGAGGATTTAATGGAACTACACCACAACTGAAAAAATATGGGTGACCGGAGACTCTAGTAGATTTATTTTTTGTGGCGCGCTTAATGGAACAAGTAGCACCAGAGCGCTACATAAATAAAAGCACCGGGCGACATAGATAACTAAAAGAACTAAGGTGTTGAATGGAAATAATGTCGGTGTTTAATATATACCGCACCAGTGCTAAGAGATAAAAAAATCCCTGGGGCATTCTTCTAAGGAACGACATTAGGGCATGCAAAAACTAATTGTTGTATCAGTTTTTTTTTAAACTTGCAACACCGATGAATATCGTTTGTACAAATTTCTTGGTGCATTACTTATACAAAAGGACCGATGTTGTTAGTTTTCATAATGCACCAGGTTATAAATAATATTTTGTAGGAGCGGGGAGTTATTTATATGAAAGCACTAGTACGTTAAGAATTACAATGCATTGGGCTGTTAATCTCAAATAGGACAGTGCTTGAAGAGAAAAACACATCGGTGCTCTCATTTTCTTAAAAGGAACTAGACATACAAAAATATATCGTCATGGTTCTTTTATATAACATAACACACTGTTGTGTTTTTATGTTATAGACTCACCGATTTTTTGAATGAAATTTTCTCTTTTTTGGAAACATCGACCTGTGATAGTGCAATTATTGTAATTTTTTTAATCCATTATTCATCGAAAAATTGACATATATATCTTATAATAGTATTCATATAAATTAAAATTTGATTAGTGCATTTGTATATCATGTTTTGATTAATTTTTTATATCATCATATTTCACATCTCTTCATTATAATATTTAATCCTCCATATATTTAATTAGTGGTGTAAAATTTCACAACGACATTGGATAACATAATAGAATAAATTAAAATGTATTTTATTATATATCAACAATAGACTCTTTGTCATAGAAAATTGGATTTTTATTGGTAACCCCTTGTTTTTCAATCAAGAAACTATGTCCATTACATTAAACAAAATGTCTGATTTTCACAGTCTTGTAGCAGCTACAACCACCCTCCAAAATTTTGGCTTACACCCAATTTCAGAGCCTCCCTTGAGAGTTTCACTTAATGACTGCACACACTTGGGTTTACTCTGTGAGACCATGTGAGTCTTTGCATCCACCTTGCTTTTTCATTCTATCCAAGTTTTTGCATGTTGATATCGAAGTCATGCTTGCGACCATGTTCTGGTCATGCTCAAGGTATTCGCTTCGTGCATACATGTTGTGTTCGCTATGAAAGCAGCTGCCGCACTCACACATGAAGTCACACTCACTATCGCACAAGTTTCGTCACGGTTGATCAACGATCAATCACAAGTGTCACGCTTGTCACTCACACCGTCGGTTAGTCTTGCTGAGCATGTGTGTCTGGATGGTGTGGTTCGTCTCATCGTCAAGACATGCTGGTGTGTGTTTGCAAGATCACATGTGCATCTTTGACTCATTCACACACTCAGTCATTTTTTTGAAGTTCCGATGACCAGACTCCCCTACGACAGCCAGACCATCACCCTACCATTGACTCGATTAACTATCAACCAGAATAGTGCAGAAGCACCAAGCAAGTCATTTCAAGCTGCGTTGCCCACAAGCAATCAATCATCCTTCAAGCCGAATAAACAGAGGATTTGACCCAACAACCACCCCAAGACTCATTCCCCTTAAAAATTACGTCGAGGCTACAGACCTTGCTCGCTCCATTGGCTAGGAAAATTTTGCAAACAGGCCAGATAGACACCCAGTGCTCGTCCCCATCTCCCACAGAAAATTGCACATTTTTTCCAGCCAGTCCTCCCGACAGTCGACCGGCTGCTCATTGTTGTGGTCACCAACAACCCCCCTCTTTGTTTAGTATTAGCAATAATATCAAGCAAAGGGGGACCCTTAACAAAAAATCTCAAAAATATTTTTATCAAAATTTTTGTATTTAAACTCCCCAAAATCTATATCGCATCGCAAAGAGAAAGTGAAGCGTTTTTCCTATGCGCGTAAGTAAGCTACGATGAAGCGATGTGACATTCATCGCATCGCATATTCTGAAAGCGCCCTTAAAAAGAAAAACCTAAGGAATCGCCGATGGCCGATATGCGACATCGCATATCGCAACGTCGCCTAAGCAGCACACAATGAGCAAATGAAAATTGCGATATCGCGATTTGCGATCTGCGATCTTACAAACTGCGATTTTGCGATTTGCGATCTGCTACGAATGAGACTATTAATTGCTGCGATACGAATCGCAGAAACCACTCATCGCAAAGTTTCTTCGGCATGATCTGTAAACCCAAAATTGGGCACGCACCTTAAGGGAAATTAATGATTGCACGCCTGAGTACCCAAAGATGATCGTGTTGCGTTTTTCGAAGAGTCAAGTCATTATGAGTGTCATGATTATGCATTCATTAGAGTTTAAAGCTTTCATGTCAATCTTTTCGTCATATCTCTTTTCCTTCGCGTAAACTGTAAGGCAGTAACTAATATAAATCTATATGTAGGAAACATCTAAGGAAAAGGGGAAAGTGCCAATACTTGAAGAACAGAGAGGAGATGCCTTCGCAAATGAATGCCGCATGCAGCAGAGCCGCGGATTCTAGAGTATCACTCCACAGACACTGATGAAAATAGACTATCCAAGACTCAGAGTCAAAGGCGCACAAAAGCAGCATGTTTGCAAAAGATCCTGAAGCTCAGATTAGATAAAGCAAAAAGAAAAACGCTAAAAAGGGATGATGCTTCAGAAAAGCCTGGAACAAAGAATGGAAGCAATTTTCAATACGTAAGATTGTTCAGGCAACGAAATCCCTAACTCATTGAGTCATTCACACGGCCAGAAACCGAAATAGCAACAGCACAATCAGTTTGAAAGAAATCTGGGTTATACTAAGTATACACACAGCAAATACACCCAGCCAGAGGAAGATTTTCAAAAATATCTTCTAGTTTGTCCGAAAGAGGTGCTAGCTTTTGTTATTTCTGCTTTTATCGTCCGAGCAAAAGGAAAAGACAACCAGCCGACTCTTTCCAGGTGAACCTCACATTGCTTACAACACTAAGGAGCAGATACAGAAACAGTTAGAAATTAGATTCAATTTTTAGAAATAAATTTGCTTTAGTAAAAGGGCAGTCATTTGAAGCCATTCCCTAAATTTGTGTAATTAAGATTAGTTAGTTAGTAGTATTTAACCCTTCTCATGGCATTTGGAGAAGGGTCCGGAAATTTGTCAAAAAACTTGTCCTCAGAACATGCACTTTTGCACCCTCGGAGGTGGTTTTTGGTGAATGGATGGATCGAGATTTATTTATGTTTGCATTTTAATGTCTGCTACTGATGTTGCACTTCTGTACTCTTAGTAGATGTTAGAAGTAAGTAGAGATAAATCGTTATTGCTTGAAGTTTGTGAGTGAAAATCAGTCATAAATGGTACTTTTATCTCTTGATTAATTTCTGCTCATATTCTCAGAGCGATATACAGCTGATTTGTTTATATGTTGATGTATGAATGTCTGGATTACCATTTGGCACTTTTGTATGGTGGAATCATTTGTTTGTGCTTGACATATGAATGACTTATTATGCGATATGTTGTTCACAACTGTTTTGCCTAACTTCTTATGCAGAATGGTTTATCTTAAATGGTTCATATTCTTATGATAGCTGAATGATCTTTATTACCAGTTATTGTTCAAAATCTTTTTAGATCGCATAATATAAGAGATATATCCCGGGTTAGCGTAGATTAGATGTGTTGTTTTTATTAGATTACAATAGGATAGAGTTTGTTTACTAGTTAAATTTGAGTTAGCCCTAAAATACTTTCAGAATCAGCATAATCAAAATCTACACACACACACATAACCTTTAGATTGGGAAGCTGGTCCCATTACCCCCAGTCAGACCCGCTACACCAAACGGGCAAGGAGCCGCCAACCAGGTTCCGGACGGGGTGGGTATCCCCCTTGTTGTTGACCCGATCTTCGGGCCCTCAACATATTTTGCGCTAGAAGGAGGGCCTGAGCATAATGTCTGTTGGAATGTTTTCCAAATTATAAATCTTGAAACAGGATGGCTGCTCATAGAGTTCCTATTTGGAGTTGCATCCATGTTCCTACCTCTTCCAACACTCCACCAGATGTGGTAAGGCTCTTGTCTCAGGTAAAATTCAACGGTAAGAATAATTCTTCTGCATTTAATCATGCCCTTCAGTTCATTCAAAAAGTTTCGAGTTCTGATATTCAGAGAATTGATGAAGGCGTTTTGTGCAGGATTTTTACTCTTACATTCACAGCGGAAGCTAGAAAATGGTGCAGAGCCCTCCCAGTTGCATCAATCCACAGCTGGGACCAATTCGTTAGAACTTTCATCTTGGAATTTGATTGTTATGACTACGACCAGGTATATGATGAAATTGATTATCTACGGAAACAAGATGAACCCGTAAAGGATTTCAATATGCGATTTCATCTTAAATGTCTACAGTGTGATCTCGAGGATGAACTCACAGATGCATAATCTTCAGATTACGATGAGTATTTCCTACCTCCTATATCTGACCAAGCAGAAATTAGCTCGACATTTGTTTCGTTTTCTTCTAATATAGATGAGCATTTCAAGTCAAATATACAAATCTTCCATAATGAAGAAAATCTGCAAAGCCTAGGAGTCATGCATGCTCTAATACCAGCAAATAAAGACGAAAATGCTGAAAGGGAAGCTACCTTGGAACCAGAAGATGACTCTGACATAAAGTCAGACAATATCATTTCAAATCAACGAACGCTGATGCCAAGGTTAGATCAACCAACTGTTTCTCTTTCAGGAAGTATCAGCGCACAAAGGTATGATCTAAAGCCCGATGTTTATGATGAATCTGATGAACAAAATTTTTTTCATGATGTTTTTAAATGCATTTTTCCAGATTCACATTTTTCTCTTTATCCCGATGTTTTTAGTGATGACAATTGTTCCCCTCTCAATATCAAGCATATCTCAAAAAACACAGAGGGTTATTCAAACGACTCATCATTAGGTTTTCAAGATAAAGAGACCACTTTAGCACAACCTTTGATAAATGTCAAACAAGAGCTTCCTGACCTCCCTTGTCTGAAAATATATAATGAAAAAGAGGAACCTAGGGAAATCTGTAGAGTCTTTTGCGATAGTTACTTTGACAATGATGATGTTGTTGAGTTATCTCAAGTAACTCAACTAGGGTCAAATAATAAGGAACATCTTAAATTAGAAATCATATCAGCCGACCCTCATCTCAAAGTAAAAGCTCATTTGAATGATGTTACTGTCCAAGACAATACCCCTATCTATGATTCATATCATGAGGAAAGCTCCATCCCTGTTCGCAATCATAACTTAGTTCCTGATTCACAAAACTTGGCCAGTTCTTGTGAGAAGCAAGATGTTACAATTAAATCCCAGTTGTGCTGTAACACTATTTGTATAAATACCCAATCATTTCTTTCTCACTTACGCTCATTTTGTACAAAATCGGATTTCTTTTTAATTTTTCTATCTTTTAATAGATTGTGTTTTAGCGATTTATACATGAGAACTTTCGTTTCAAACGAGATCGCTAAAAACCCAGCGTTAACAAAAAACAGGTTACAAGTCATTGAAACTAAAAAATCATTTTCGCAATATGACTTGTTATCCTTCCTATTGCGAGATCATCAATTCATAACAGAAATTCATCCTAATTTTTATGATCCAATAGGTGTCCAGTTGGAAAAAGGTTCTCATGAGAAAGGAAAATCAGACGAAATTCCAATTGAGGTTGAACGTTCTTATTCCACAGCCAATATTTATGATCCAAAGAAAGTCTGGTTCTTTACACTGATGTTTGAAAATTTCATACGGCTAGGAATAAAAATGAATACATGGTTCCATTGGAAATATCATTTCACATAGTCATTTCTTGTATATAGTTAGAATAGGAGTAGGAGTAATTTAACTAGGTTATTAAGTTTTCTTTTAATAAATCGATAGGCAAAGTTATTCATATTCTCTACATAACCCTAGGGAATGTTTGCCTCTCATAATAATGTTTTGCTTTGGTTAATGGCATTTGGCATTTACTAAAGGCACCTTTTTTCTCTATTGAAAATTTTTTGAAACTTCTGCTTCTATGAACAGCAAATCTTTTAGGGATTTGATCTTTATTATCAATAGAACTTTAACCCAGATATGATGATAGTTTCAACTGCAAAAAAACTTTAAAGAAAGCTATCTCAGTGGAAAATTTGTTTTTAGATCAGCACAATGAAAGGTATCAATATTAAAATAAAAATTCTCTGTGAAAGCAGCCATTACCAAAAACAGCCCTATCATTGTCATCCAGAACTTTCTTAAGGAAAGAAAATTTGACTTCCTCCCTGCTAAAGGAAAACGTAGCATTCAGAGGAATAATCTAAAAAGACACTATATCTCAAAGAATGAGAGGTCTCATCACGAGCCGGCTTATCATGATCACAGATATTATAACTTGCTGACTTTGCCAAAACTGTCTACCAAAACAGGGCAATGACTCAAGATTGTTGCAATCAAAAGGCAAGGGGTCTCATCACGAGCCAGCTTGTTCAGCAAAAGTGTAAATCAAGTGAATGACTGTGTCATAATTTGGCCACCAAACCAAGACATTGTTCTTTAGAGAATAAAAAGGAAAAAGTGTCAAAAAAGGATTTTCTCTGAAAAAGTTGTAAATAACCTTAAGCAGGATAAAGGATCATTGCTGGGTAATAGGTAACCCTGTCGAGGCTATGGACGCCTGCTGGCAGCAGAGGCTCTACCTGCGACAAAGGAGCATATTTAAAAAGAGCTGATACATAGAGAAGACTTTATTTTATGTTTTACAAGACCAAGTAATGACTGATTTAAATGCAAAGACAAGCTGAAGACGCAAGTAATTGAAATAGAAACAGGTTGAAACGAAACATCATTGATAGTTTAAAGTATTATTTGCTTTATCTTTTTATAATAAAGTTCAAGTTTTTCTTTAAGACATTTTTCTCAGGAGTTTGAAAGCATAAATGTAAAAGCAGAGATAACTAGTTCTCCCAAGTGAATCGCCATTGTTGTGGTCACCAACAACCCCCCTCTTTGTTTAGTATTAGCAATAATATCAAGCAAAGGGGGACCCTTAACAAAAAATCTCAAAAATATTTTTATCAAAATTTTTGTATTTAAACTCCCCAAAAGCTATATCGCATCGCAAAGAGAAAGTGACGCGTTTTTCCTATGCGCGTAAGTAAGCTGCGATGAAGCGATGCGACATTCATCGCATCGCATATTCTGAAAGCGCCCTTAAAAAGAAAAACCTAAGGAATCGCCGATGGCCGATATGCGACATCGCATATCGCAACGTCGCCTAAGCAGCACACAATGAGCAAATGAAAATTGCGATATCGCGATTTGCAATCTATGATCTTACAAACTGCAATTTTGCGATTTGCGATCTGCTACGAATGAGACTATTAATTGCTGCGATACGAATCGCAGAAACCACTCATCGCAAAGTTTCTTCGGCATGATCTGTAAACCCAAAATTGGGCACACACCTTAAGGGAAATTAATGATTGCACGCCTCAGTACCCAAAGATGATCGTGTTGCGTTTTTCGAAGAGTCAAGTCATTATGAGTGTCATGATTATGCATTCATTAGAGTTTAAAGCTTTCATGTCAATCTTTTCGTCATGTCTCTTTTCCTTCGCGTAAACTGTAAGGCAGTAACTAATATAAATCTATATGCAGGAAACATCTAAGGAAAAGGGGAAAGCGCCAATACTTGAAGAACAGAGAGGAGATGCCTTCGCAAATGAATGCCGCATGCAGCAGAGCCGCGGATTCTAGAGTATCACTCCACAGACACTGATGAAAATAGACTATCCAAAACTCAGAGTCAAAGGCGCACAAAAGCAGCATGTTTGCAAAAGATCCAGAAGCTCAGATTGGATAAAGCAAAAAGAAAAACGCTAAAAAGGGATGATGCTTCAGAAAAGCCTAGAACAAAGAATGGAAGCAATTTTCAATACGTAAGATTGTTCAGGCAACGAAATCCATAACTCATTGAGTCATTCACACGGCCGGAAACCGAAATAGCAACAGCACAATCAGTTTGAAAGAAATCTGGGTTATACTAAGTATACACATAGCAAATACACCCAGCTAGAGGAAGATTTTCAAAAATATCTTCTAGTTTGTCAGAAAGAGGTGCCAGCTTTTGTTATTTCTGCTTTTATCGTCCGATCAAAAGGAAAAGACAACCAGCCGACTCTTTCCAGGTGAACCTCACATTGCTTACAGCACTAAGGAGCGGATACAGAAACGGTTAGAAATTAGATTCAATTTTTAGAAATAAATTTGCTTTAGTAAAAGGGCGGTCATTTGAAGCCGTTCCCTAAATTTTTGTAATTAAGATTAGTTAGTTAGTAGTATTTAACCCTTCTCATGGCATTTGGAGAAGGGTCCGGAAATTTGTCAAAAAACTTGTCCTCAGAACATGCACTTTTGCACCCTCGGAGGTGGTTTTTGGTGAATGGATGGATCGAGATTTATTTATGTTTGCATTTTAATGTCTGCTACTGATGTTGCACTTCTGTACTCTTAGTAGATGTTAGAAGTAAGTAGAGATAAATCGTTATTGCTTGAAGTTTGTGAGTGAAAATCAGTCATAAATGGTACTTTTATCTCTTGATTAATTTCCGCTCATATTCTCAAAGCGATATACAGCTGGTTTGTTTATATGTTGATGTATGAATGTCTGGATTACCATTTGGCACTTTTGTACGGTGGAATCATTTGTTTGTGCTTGACATATGAATGACTTATTATGCGATATGCTGTTCACAACTATTTTGCCTAACTTCTTATGCAGAATGGTTTATCTTAAATGGTTCATATTCTTATGATAGCTGAATGATCTTTATTACCAGTTATTGTTCGAAATCTTTTTAGATCGCATAATATAAGAGATATATCCCGGGTTAGCGTAGATTAGATGTGTTGTTTTTATTAGATTACAATAGGATAGAGTTTGTTTACTAGTTATATTTGAGTTAGCTCTAAAATACTTTCAGAATCAGCATAATCAAAATCTACACACACACACATAACCTTTAGATTGGGAAGCTGGTCCCATTACCCCCAGTCGGACCCGCTACACCAAACGGGCAAGGAGCTGCCAACTAGGTTCCGGACCGGGTGGGTATCCCCCTTGTTGTTGACCCGATCTTCGGGCCCTCAACACTCATCTAGTAAATTGTGCAGTTTTCATGAGCAAACCCTCTGGTGCCCAGTAGTTTGCTCGACTGAGAAATTACGCAGAGATGATTAGCAGACCGGCCTCAACGCAGTTTCCCTCGCCAACAGATCTCGGCATCAAATTGTGAATTCCCTCTAGGAATTGCACAGTTGCTGCTGCCAAGCTCCCAGCAGTTGACTGCTAGTTACCCTCAGGAATTGTGTGGTTTCTACTTCCAGTGACCAAGCAGCTAGGTGCCATATCCCTCTAGGAATTGTGCAGTATTGGCTACCAGGGTCGCGGCCTGTTCCCTCGGAACACAAATCCTGTTTGTCAATCCTCCCTGCATCCCGACCTATTCCTCTAAGAAATTGCACAAATTTTGATGTCCAACCCCACTTCTCGCTCGTATGGGGCAATGTGCCAAAGAAACATCAAGTGATCCAATGACCATCGAAGACTCCATGCACCTTGCCATGCGGAGATGAAGCTGTAACACACCATGAAGACATCCATCACCCAACAACATTGCAACTCGACATGCAGTCCAATAGCAGCACGAATGTACCACCACTATCATGTCGAGTCGTGTCATGAGTCATGTTGTCCACATCTCCACTATGAGCCATGTTGTCAAATCAATGTAATGTATCGTGGAAGTCCAAGAGATCCACTTGTTTTACAAAGAGTCATGTAAAGTCGAAAAGTCATGGAAGTCAAATAGTCATGAGGGTAGTCAAACAACCACAAGGGTCAGTTTTACCCTTGGCTATAAATACCCCTTCATTTGTACATGCAAAAGAATTTTCACCTTAGCTCCTCCCACATAGCCAAGAGTGTCTATTATCTTTCAACAGCAACATTCGACTTTCAGTAGCAACATTCGACTATAATTTGGTGTGATAATCAAAGTTCCATTCAACTATGCAAAGATCTAGTCCAACATCAACGCAGCAAACACATTGAACTACACATGCACTTCATTAGAAAACTCATTCATGACCATGTTCTTGAAGTGCAATATTGTTCAACCGATGATCAAGTTGTGGACATCTTTACAAAGGCTCTCACAGAGGCGAAGCTTACTAAACTTCGATTTATGGTTGGAATTCAAAAAGTTGTCACTAAGGGGGGATAGGCTGTAATGCCTCATTCCTTCTTCTATTGTGTCATATTTGTACATCCTTCAATCCTATCCCAAGTTGTTTTTAAGGGGGGCTGTTAGGATATTCCAACGCATAGGAAATAGTTAAGTATAACTTGGTCTAGTGTAGAGTTAGGTATAGTGTGTTTTTTTACTATGTACTTTTGTAACTTACAATCTGACAGTCACGAGATGTTCTAAACATGAAGTGGTCCAAGACTTCATTCTGTCCTCGGTATTACTGACACTTGATCTGTGGCTTAATACCCGATTGGTCCATGATCTATATTTAAAGAGCATGGAGGGTCATTTGTAAGGTGACCATTCATGAGAGAAGCTTATGTAAATTTTCTTTCTTTTATTAATAAATTGCCTAAAATGGTTGTGTTGGCTGAGACCCTGAAGTGTTTCCCTCTTTAAGTGTTTTAACTATGTCAACAATATTAATGTATTGATCTGTGATCTTTTTGTGAACGGTGTTTTTTAGTGTTCTATCTGAGAAACTTACCCTATAAATTTCTACATATTAAATAAATGTTTTAGTGTTTTATAATAATAAAAAAATAGAAACTTTAATTTCCTTACTTTACTTACCCAAATTAAGATAAAGTTTTTTGAATCGTTTTAAACAAAATCTCTATCTTGGAAACCAATTTTAAATAAAAATTTAAAAACCATTTTAGATAAAGCATATAATATACGCAAATATAATCAGCTTTCTTTGGGCAGAAACCTACCTCTCCATATACACCCAAACATTGTATCAAAAATTAAAATATCAAACTGTACACTTTATCAAGACTACGCTTACGGTAAATATAGCAAACTAGCAGATGAGTAGAACGCGCATTAATGCCTGCAACCATGCCATTTATTAGAAGGATGACCTGATATTAATCAGAATTTTTGGACCAAGTTTCAAAATGAATGCATTCAATCTGAACTTATGTCTATTGCAAATTCAGGAATATCTCGAAATTTGAATTTATGTATATTGCAGATTCAGAAGTATCTCGAAATTTCATGGTGAAGTTAATCGTTTGACTCGCTCTTCATTCTCAGATTTTGACATATTCCGAAATATGGCCGTCGATTCATCGAAATTGAGGCAGCGAATGTCTGGCCAAACTGCCAATTAGCAATGGCTACATTGTACATCGTGAGAGTTCTTCCACTTCCTATTTTTTATAGGTTGAATTTACAATGATTATGGGATATTATAAAAATTGGGATATTGTAAAAATTGGATCTAAGCCAACTGTTTGGTTTACCCACATTTATCAAATTTTCTAATAATATTAATTAACATAATTGCCATAATACATATTTAACAACCTTAACTGTATCCCAAGATATTATATATAATGAATTATTTCAAAATTGAATAGAAAAGTCTAAAATGACGATGATGGTTAAGGTCCGCTGAGACCAAAATAAACCATTTGACTTTTTTTATATATATAATATTTTTTAATAATATTATTCGTCTAATAATCGTAATATTTTCAATTATTTCACTTTACTCGTAATCATCAAATTTTCCATAACAATATTAACAAACCTAACTCCTATAATATTTTCCTTAATCTAAATGTTAATATCATTAATTATTTGACTTTACACATGTTCATCAAATTTCCCATAAGAATATTAACGAAAGTAACTTACATAATATCTTACTTAATCTACCTGATTGATACAAGAGAGCCAATTAATTTACCGGATAACAGAAACCCAATCATTATTTGAAAACTCAAACTGGGTATTTCTATATTTTTATGAGAAACTAACCCAGCGTTTTCACCAAATTACTATTTAAAAAGATTAAGGTTTTTCCACAACATTTCCACATAGGCACGTAGTTGAGCTTGCTTGACAATCATAATAACCTAGCAAAGTAACCTCTTATACAAGTCCAAACACTTCCTGGCTTTGAGAAATCAAACCCAGTGTTCTAGGAGAAAACAACTTCGTAATGGGGTAACCTGGAAATATGAAACAAGTAACTCACCCATAGTTCCAGAAGCGTCGCTCCCTCCATTAAATGTAACATGCGGCTACCACTTCTGGCAGTCTTAGCACAAAAAATGACACCATTGCAGCTCCCAGCATCAAGTTCTTCATTAAAGCCATTTCACTATGTACTTAAAAACCCTCCAATCTCTTCCCGTACTACGAACATGTACTATTTATACAGGCTAGGGTTAGCTTCAACTATCCACGAGGCTTTAAAAATGGTTTAGTGCGGGCGAGGCGAATTTATAACCACAGATCATAAATTATGCATATGGATTTTCTATTCATGAAGTAGCCTCAAAAAACCAAGCCAGTGTAATAATATAAGTAATCCATTTGCAGGGGAGGCACATGCAACCACTCTGACTTATTGCAATTGAATTGAGATATCTGCATGTGGTTGATATGGAAAATGGAAAGAAAGCGTGCAATAAAAGCATTCCGAGAGTTATATTGGCCAGAACGCTTGCTTAATGGAAAATTTAGATAATTTTCATAAAATTTGGAGGAATATTTTTAGAAATTTAGGTTTTATATATTAAAATTGAAAATTTAAATGCCCGTAGCTTGAAAAAATTCTAAACATATGCCAAAAAAATAGGCTAAATTGTAGCGGCGTAGACAAAGCCTTATTTAATAGAGGCTCTTTGTGGCCTGTTTTAATCTGTGTTTGCCGTGGAAGTACAATATGTGCACTTAATTTGATTTCTAAAGCATAGGTACCTCGTACAAAGTCCACGCTTCGCCACATTGAGGCATAGGGCAAGCAGGAGTTGAAAGCTGGCTTACTGTTTATATTATAGTGGCTTAGAATTTGTGTAAAATGTTAAATTAGCTGGCTTACTGTTTATATTATAGAGTATTATACAGAATAATCAATAATTCATAGATACTACAACTAGTAAGTGTTTCTATTACGAGCAACAACTAGTAAGTGTTTCTATTATGATCAATTTAGTATACAGCCTCAACAGTGCAGCTTTTAGAATAGTTAATAATTCATAGATACATTTAAAGGGGAGCGAAAACTTAGAAGAAGCTCGTTTCTGGTTTAATTCACTGAACCGTATATATATATTACACATTTAACATAGTCTTATTATGAGACTGGAATCTGGATGGAGAGGTTATCATTAAATCCTCTCAACTATCTAAGATATTTTCTATCTTAAACACAATTGTGTGCCAAAGTGCAAAATTATATTTAATTTACATTGTATTTAAAAAAAATAGATTTGGTTTAATATATATACCATATATATTATGATATGCATTATATAATATTTTTATTTAAATTTTAGATAATTTAATTTCTTTTTTTAAGTTAATATTAATATAATTAAAAAATTAATATTAATATAATTAAAAACTAATATAGAGTACCATCATTTATAAAAATCTACAGATTTAATAAACTACCATCACAAAGATGAAACATAGCAATTTTAATGTCCAATGTCAATAGCTTAGTCTCCACAAAAACTTGAACACTGGAAAAAGTTGTCACTTTATCATCATCTAATACTATAAATGAATAGTTATTTACATAGTATCATGTAAAAAAAAATATTTCATGTAACATAAAATGAATAGTTGATTATGAAGATAAAAGTTTGGAAGAGTGTAATGTTTTGGATAAAAGAATATTTTTCTTAGCATATTGAATAAGAGGATTTTTGTCACGTATCTTGTTGAAACAACTTTCTTGCCACAAGCCATAAAGGACAACTTTTTGTCATAGAAAAAATGTATTCATGTGAAATGTTTTTAAGTAAAGATTGTTTTATATTTTTTTTTAAAATGAAAGTTGCAACAAAAAGATCTAATGATGAGAAATTTTTCTCATAGAAAGAAAAAAAAAATTATGAAAATGAAAAATTACAGTTAACAATGTATGACATGAAGTTAAATATTCAAAAAGTGATTGATTTAAAGAGATGGAAATATCTTGGACTTGTATCACATTGTGGAGAAGAGAAAATTAAGGTGATGTGGGGTTTTACAATTAGATTTCTTTAAGTTCAAAACATCATAAAGGAAGATATTTTTGGAAATTTATGGAAGGCTATATATATATATATATATATATATATATATATATATATATATATATATATATATATATATATATAATTTTTCAAACTTCTCTCTTGTCACAAAGTTGAGATAGTTGAGAAAACATGACGAAGAAATTTTGCTCCATGCAATACATGGCAAGGAAGAATTTTTTTCCCAAATACAATATGTCATATGAAAAATAAGATGAGATACAATATATTACAATAAAATTTCCAAAAAAACATAAACACCAAGAATTATTTTCCAAGATACAATATGTGACATGAAAAATAAGATGTGATACAATATATTACAAGAACGTGAATTTCCAAAAAGTAAAATATTACAAAGATAAAAACTTTTAAAGAGTGTGAATACCCCAAGGAAAATAAAACAACTTGTGAAACATCCTGACCAAAAAATTGTGGAATAACAATAATAATAATAAATCCAAATAAAATGAAACAATGCAAACACACAAGCCGTGAAGATACGAAACACCATACGGAAAAACAAAAAAAATTGATACATCACATCTCAACAAAAATATATTTCATATAATATATCCCACCATCACAAAATATTATTCATCTCAACAAAAATATCTTTCATATTATGTATCGCACCATCACAAAAGGTTCCTTGTCTGATATATCATATGAAAAATAAAATCACTGCAATTCACAAATTGAAAAACCATACCATATAGAGTGAAAATCTTTTTGATTAATAAAAATAGAAAAATGTATCACGGGAAAATGAAAAGTTTTGCTAAATATTGGAAAGACAAAATTATTTCACAAACTCCTTTAAATAAGTTATTAATGTGTTAAAATAGTGAGATTATCTATATATATAGTATTTGATTTTTAGTGTGTAAAAATATATTTAGTATATTAAAAAATAATAGGAAGATAAATTAAAATTATGAATGAAATTCGCAGCATTTAGGTGAAGAGTACATGAGGCTTCCACAACCCTACATTTATTGGTTAGAGAAATCATACATATACACATATAACAGTTACATTTTGTTCTAGGGATCACAACAATTTCCTAGAAAATAGGATCTAAATCTAAACTTAGAAAACAATCAAGCAATGTTTCTCCATTATTTATAAGTTTCCCCCTCAATGGAGAAAGGATTAAGCTCCACACCTAAGATCTCCCTAAATAATTCAAATTCTCTCTTCCCAAAGGGCTTTGTGAAAATATCAGCAACATTTTCACAAGTATTACAATAATCAATAAAAGTTTCCTTAGACTATATCTTCTCTCTAATAAAATGAAACAGGGCATAAACATGCTTTGTTCTTGCATGAAAAATTGGATTATTTCCCAACTTGATCAAGTTCTAGTTGTCACATTTTATATTTGTAGCCTTCTTTTGTTATTCTTCAACATCTTGAAGATTTCTTCTCAACCAAACAACTTCACAAGTTGTTGCACACAAAGCTTTATATTATGCCTCAATAGATGACAAAGATACAATAGGTTTCTTATTTTTGCTCCATGAAACAATCTCGGATCCAATATTGAATGTATAACTTGTAATAGATATTCTATCATCTAGATTACTAGCCTAATCTGAATATGAGTAACATGTCAACTCAACATCAAATGAACCAGTATACTTAATACCAAAATCAATTGTTCCTTTAAGATACATCAGTACTTGTTTTGCTTCTCTCCAATGGCTTTCAAGAGGTATTGCCATAAATTGACTTAACACACTAACAGAGTATGCTAAATCGGGTCTGGTTGTAGTAAGCTAATTCAAACTTCCCACCAATTTTATATACAATGTATCATCTACCTCCTTTGAGTCATCATCAATATGCAGTTTCACATTCTGTTGCATTAGAACAAAAGAATATTTGCACTAATCCATAATAAACCTTTTTACTTTTGTGACATAGTTACCCTGAGTAACAAAAGTTTGGCCTGCATCTCTCCAAACTTCAAGACCTAGATAGTAATGTAACTCACCAAGATATCTCATTTCAAATATTTGTGACATTTTCACCTTAATTTCATCAATCAGTTTGACTGAATTTCATGTAATAATTAATTCATCAACATACAAAGAAATCAATATTACATGCACCTTTTCATCAAACTTGGTCTATGACTCCTCATAAAACCCTATTGAAGAAAGAATGAATTAGCCTTCTCATACCATGACCTATATGCCTTCTTTAGCCCATACAAGGCTTTCTTTAATCTGCAAACAAAATGTTCCTACCCCTTTTTCACAAACCCTTCAAGTTGTGTCAAATACACCTCCTCCTTTAAATCACCATTAAAAAAAGCATATTTTACATCTAATTGGTGTAAATTTCGATGGTACTTTGTAGCTAATGAAATTAACAATCTAATAGTATTTAATTTAGCTACAGGTCCAGATGTTTCTACATAATCAATACCCTCCTTTTGTAAGTACCCTTTTGCCACCAATCTAGCTTTATATTTATCTATACTACCATCTACTTTAAACTTGTGTTTGTACAATCATTTATATGCTATGGGCCCTTTTCCTTTAGGCATTTAAGTCAATTCCTAGGTTTTATTTTTAACCATAGAGTCATACTCTTCCTCCATTTATTTTCTCCAATATTCATGTTCATTAGCTTCATTAAAACTCATTGGTTCTATGTCATTCAAATCACTAGTCATGATAGTGTAGTCCTTATACCTTTCAAGTAGTCAAATATGTCGAGTGGATTAACTTCGTGCCTCACTGTTTTCACCATTATTCTCTGAAATTACTTCTCCACTTTTGATTGGGATCTAATTTTTGGTGATGTCCATATCACTATATTCTTCCTTAAGATTTTGTTGCTCCCTATCTTCTACTTTATTGTCTTCAACTTCAGGAAGAATGTGCCATATTTCATAGTTGTTATCCATGTTGCCTTCATCTGCCTACTCATGGAAAATTACATCTCTACCTGCAAACACTTTGTGAGTAGAGGGATCAAACATTTTATAAGATTTAAATTCTAAACAGTATCCTACAAAAATACATTTGATACTTTTGGCATCAAGTTTCTTTCTATTCTCCTTCAGAATATGTGCAAAGGCTTTACACCCAAATATCCTCAAATGGTGAACTGCTAGTTTAAAACCATACAAGGCTTCGAATGGGGTCTTGAAATCAAGATACCTTGTTGGAATTCTATTATTTAAATAAACAACAGTACTAATGGCTTCTGCCCAAAAAGAATTTGAGAGGTTCTTACCTTTGATCATACTTCGTGCACACTCTACCAATGTCATGTTTTTCCTTTCTTCAACATCGTTATGTTGTGGAGTGTCGGGTACTTTGAAGTGCTACACTATTCCATGATCCTTGCAATACTTAACGAATTTCCCCAATCTGTATTCTCCCCCTTTACTTGAACAGAGGATATTTATAAACTTCCATGTCTACTTCTCTACCATGTTTTGAATTATTTGAAATACTAAAAACATCACTCTTTTTCCTAAGGAAGTACACCCAAGTGTACCTTGTGTAATTAACAATAACAATAGAAATAATAGGCACCTCGTAGGGATCTTCTCTACATAGGTCCACAAACATCAGAATGCATAAGTTCTAATACATCTATTTTTCTCCTATCAGAATTAGAGGGGAATTCATCTCTGTGATTTTTCCCTAATGCACAACCATTACAAGCAGCATATTCATTCTTTAACATAGGGAGTCCTTCAAATATATTTTGTTTCTCCAGCAATAATAAATTATGCTAATTGATGTGACCATACCTCTGATGCCAAAGACTTTCTATTGATGTAGTTGTAGAAATCAGTGCTTGATGACTTTTGCTAGTGACATCAAGCTTGTACCAGCCTTCAACTTTGACCCTTGAAGCAACAGGTTTGCAGTGATCCAACAATTCTTTCACTATGCAATATGTTTTGAAGAATTCAACCTTCATATTATGATATATAATTGTAGACACATAGAACATTTTTTTCTTGATCACAAACACATACATAATATTATGAATGTGCATGAAACTACCATTTGGTAAGGTCACTAGAATATCTCCATATTCCATGATCTGATGTGCACGATCATCACCAAGATAGATGCTACCACCATTTCTTATTTCCTTGAATTTTTCATACTAGTCCTTATTTCATGTCATATGGATCGAAGCTCCAAGGTCCACAAACCAAGCATTAACGTCATCCATTTTAGCAGAAAATGCAGCATTAGACATAAACAACTGAAGATTTTTTAGATCAGAATTCAGGCCTTCTCCTGCAAAATGACCTGAATGTCTTTTATGTTTATTATGCCTAGATTCATCACTTTTCTTCTTATAATAGTGTCTGACTAGATACCGACTTCTACCATAGTAAAAAAATTTCATCCCATAGTCATTTTTAATATATGGCATACCTTGATTTGATTTCGGAAATGGCCTTTTTTGAAATGAGCTTCCATCTTTACTCACTCCTTGTTTCCCTTTGAAGAATTTCTTCTTCGCCACAAGTGCCAAATATGGATTTTGAGGCTTCAAATTATTGTGCCTCTGTAGTTGTTATACATATTAATATTAGTAATATACAAAGGGCATCATTTAGTGAACTTATGTCATAGCACATTAGTTTGTGAGATATAAAAAATAGTAGATATTGAAAAATATCATACTTAAATACAATTTTTAAAATCCCTATTTCTAATAGATATCATAGGTATCCATTTTTTATGGAATTTTTAATACCCTATTTATTTTTACCTTAATATAGAAACATGATGGAACTCTTATATGCCTAGTATAATTACTAATATAATTGTATATTTTTAATATTGTCCATCTATACATTATTGATGAAGATCTATTTTATCATTTTAACTATTATTTAAATGACATACATTATTAATATATCTTCAACATTATTCTAAAATGTAATACCCCACCTTACCTTATAATATAGATTAAACACAAATACATCTTATTGAATTACATTTAACTATAACTAATATCATTAATCATGTGCGTATATTTTGAAAGACTTATATATTAACTATTATAGAAAGATATTAATCATGGATTTACAAAGTGCGAAGAGGAATCAAATCTCTTGATATGCAAATCTCTTTTAGAGTGCAAAATTAAATAATAATAAAATTGCACCTCAAGAGATTTTGTCACTCTCATAAATTGATATATATATATATATATATATATATATATCTATATATATATATATATATATATATATATATATATATATATATATATATATATATATATATATATATATATATATATATATATATATATATCTATATATTGTTGAAATTTGTAACTAGGTTCAGTCTTCATAAATGTATTTGAGATTTACTTATCAAAAAAATGAAGAAAATATTTTTATTATTATTTCTATGACTTATTAAAGCATGGGTTTCATGCTTAGGTCTTCATGTTTTAGATCAAATTCCCCATTGAGTACTTCTAGGATTTATTATGAGTCATTAGAGTCATTGTCCATTTAAAGAGACCCTCCTTGGGCTTTCGAATCATGTAAAAAGAATTGTTTTTTAGTCAAAAAATGAATTTAGTCTCCTCCACACCAAGTCGGCCTCAAGACAAATAATTCGACCTCATTGGAAGGTTATATATACAAGGTAGTTCGAATTCATTTGAAGCATCTCAATCTCTCACACATAGTTCGATCTCTAAAGCTGGAAGCTGGGAAGTGCGAAGTTGCTAAAGGGATAGAGGAAGAGCTAGAAAGAAGTGTGAGTTTCTAGAGGAAGATAGAAGACCTCAAGATCAAAATTTTGGGACAAATATCACTAAATTCTGAGGTGTATCAAGGGATATTGAAGTTTTCCAAGTCTGGTCGAAGCTCAGAGATTGATTAGGAGGAAGAGAAAATGGTAGACGAACAACACACCAAGTGGGAAGAAACCATCGTAGAGTAGAAGATTTTACAATTGAAAGGTAATACTATCCCCAGAGGTTTGGTTCCCTTAGAAAGATTGTTCAACTCAAATGATACGACTGCCAAGCTAACTGAGCAAGAATTTGAAGAACGGATGGATGACTACAATATTGGTTCAAATCAGGATCCCTGGATAATTAAGTTGGCCAAAGAAGTTCCCAAGGAATACATACAAAAGTACCTAGACCTTTTTAAGCAGTAGATGGATGTGTTTTCTTGGTCTTATGATGATTTAAAAACATTTGATACTAATATCATCCAACACAAATTTCCTTTGAAGAGAGGGGTGAAACCATACAAACAGAAGCTTAGGCAGATTAACCCCCTCTTACTTCCATCAATTGAGAAAGAGGTGAGGAAGTTCCTCCAAGATAAAGTTATCATACCTCTGAGGTATTCAGAGTGGGTGGGAAATCTAGTTCCTTTTAGGAAAAAGAATGGGAAATAAGTTTGTGTCTCGACTTTAGGAATCTAAGCAATCCCTCACTAAAGGATAATTTTCCTCTACCTAAAATGGACTACATTATGCAAAAGGTGATGGGATCTACTCATATATTTATGATGGATGGTTTTCCTGGATACAATCAAGTAGTTGTGCATCGTGAGGATCGAAAGAAAATTTCTTTCACCGTACCTTGGGGAACATTTATGTATGCCTGAATAGCCTTCGGCCTCATTAATGCAGAGGCCACTTTGTAGAGAGCAATGGATATAATGTTTGTGGAAGAACAAGATAAGTTTGTGGTAATTTATGTAGATGACATCACTATTTTTTTAAAACAGATGAGGAGCACATCGAACATCTATGACTCACTTTTGAGAAATGCAAAAAATATGGTCTGTCTTTAAATCCTAAGAAGTCTTAGTTTGCTTTAAGTGAGGTAAAGTTGTTAGGGAATGTCGTGGAAAAGTAGGGGGTGAAGATAGATCATAAAAGGGTGGAATTCATCAACAACAAATCACTATCGAGAAATAATAAAGAAATCTAGACTTTGTTGGGCAAAATAAACTTTTTGAGGAGGTTCATACCCAATTATGCTAAGATAATTAAAGAAATTGTAGGGATGTTGAAGAATTATAGGGAGGTAAAATGGACTGAAGAATCTCGGGAGTCATTATCTATAATAAAAAGGGCCCTTTGTGGAAGCTCCTGTATTAGTCATCCTTGACTACCTAAAACCATTTTTCATTCTCTTTTGTTTCTCCTCATATAGTGGTTGTTGTCTTATTCTAGAAGAATAATGAAGGACAAGAGCAACCAATAGCATTTTTCATCTAGGTGCTACGGGATGCTAGTTTAAAGTATAACATCCTAGAGAAGCAGGCTTATGCCTTGGTCAACGCCCCGAAGACCTTCAAAATATATTTCCTGCAATCAAGCATAAAAGACATTTTGGTATAAGGAGACAATGAGGGAAAAAGAGGTAAATGGATTATTAAAATCCAAGAATACAACCTATAGATCAAACCCACGAAGTTGATCAAGGGGCATGGATTAGCTAAAATCATGTCTAAATCGAATTGTCAAGCTTTGGGTATAAATTTGTTGGCATATGAAGGATAAAGCCGAAGAGAAGAGGAACATAATAAGGTTAAGACCGCAACACAAAAAATCCAAATGAATTACCTTGTGTCTAACCAATATAAACTTATAATCCACTATTTACTTTTTCTTAGTTGTCCAGTCAATTTTGATAAAGTTAAATAAAGAGCTTTGAGGTTACAAGCCCAGAAGTTTGTCATTTTAAATGGCCAACTGTATTGGAAACACCCAGTGGGGATTTTGCTTTTATGCCTGGTTGAAGAAGAGATCCATAAAGTGATGGAGTTCCATAATTATGTCTGTGGGGGGGATTATAGTTAGAGAGCTACAACCCATAAAATTATCAAAGTAGGTTTCTATTGACCCAAGCTATTTGGTGAGGTACATGCATATGTTCAAACATGTGAGAAGTTCCAAACATTTGTTGAAAGGTAGAAATTAGCACCTTTTCCTTTAATCCTAGTTTTTGTTGAAGAACCTTTTGGGAAATACACCCACCCTCCAGTAGTCATCTTAAGTGAATTCTTACAGCCACTGATTACTTCACTAAGTGGGTTGAAGCAGTCCCATCTAGGAATGCAACTGATGTTGTGGTTATCAAATTCATGGAGGAGAATATCCTTGCCAAGTTTGGTTGCCCAAGGAAGATAATCACTGATAATTCTCAAGTATTTAAATCCTCCAAGTTTCTAAGCTTTTACCAGAAGTATAACATCATTGCAGGTCACTCCACTAGCTACTATCCATAGGGAAATGGATTGATTGAATCATCACATAAAACCTTAGTAAGGATTATTATGAAGACAATATCATAAAATCAGAAAAACTAGTATTCACAACTAAAGTTTTTTTTATTGGAAAATAGAATTACTACCAATAGGTCAACTGGGAAATCCACTTTTGAATTAGTATATGGGAAAGATGAAATTTTCCCCATACAACTAGTAATGCCAGTGGAAAAAATTATATAGGATGTGGATGAAGAGCCAAATTATCTAACTAGGAGGATCAATCAGGTGGTAGAACTTCAATAAACCAGGGGGGAGGTGACTCAGAATCTAATTCAGTATTAGGAAAAGATGAAGGCCTCGTTTGACAGAAAAGAAAAAGATAGAAACTTAGAGCCAGTGGATTTGGTGCTCAGCTGGGATCTCAGACGAGAAGATAAAGGAAAACATGGAAAATTTGATCCCTTATGGTTTGGACATTTCAATATTGTTGAGGCAAAGGGGAACGATACTTTCTTGTCAAAAAACTTGGATGGTGAAGTGCTTGAAATGCCCCTAAATGGGAAATTTCTCAAGCTTTACTTCCACCGCTAAATAGGTCCATTTTCACCCACTGTACATACCGGTGAGCCATTGTAGATACCAGTAATTCTATAAGTTTTTGATGTTTCTATTTTTGTTTGTATATACTTGAATAAGATGAATCCATGCCCAATGGATAGAAGGCTATTGTCTGCAAGTTCTCATCACCTTTCCAGCAAGGCACTGTCCCCAATTGTAGCCAATGTTGTCACCTACTGTACCTTTTTCGAATTGTGCCAAATGATGTCAAATGTTGGCCCAAAAAGGGGAGCCAAAGTGCAAAAGGCCAAAGGGAGAACAAATATCAGAGGCCGAAAGCTCGATGAGGAGGCAAAAACCAAAGCTTAAATTTCAAAGCCAAGAGGAAAGCCCAAATTTAAAGATGAGCACTACAGTATGGGATGAGATCACATCAGAGATCGATATCAGGGAGAATGGTAAGAAGACATATCTGATCTCGGTGGCATCAAAATCATTTTAAATATCCTTTTGAAAGTTTCCAATGAGAGGGGCTTCGATATCAACTGGCACCGTGTCACAAAGACCTCAAAGGACCAAGGGAATAGAGTTAAGCGAGCCCCCCAGTGCTAAGAATAAATATTGGGGATTGAAAGTATCGGGACTCCATAAAAAGTTCCGATGAAGGGGTATTCCAATACAGATTGACACATGGTCATGAGATATCCACAGAACCTGGAGCCAAGGGAAGATTTAGCACCTGAGTGCTACAGACCATATCGAGGAGGCAAATATTGTAACTCCTGTGTAAGTCGATTTTGGAAATGTTACAATAAAGAGGGCTTCCAACTTAGAATGGTGCTTGGTCACGACACTACAAAAGAAACCAACGCAAAACTAGAGGCCCTAAGGACCCTTTCTCTCCCCTTAAAATTGGACACATGGTAGCATGTAGTTGGTCCTGAGAAGTGACCAGGTAAATTACGTCAGCATGACGTTGAGGGACAAGGACATGTGGGAGCCCACAAGGAAAAATCTGGGTGACACATATCACCACCCAGGAGGTGCCACGTGGAAATGAGGACATCAGCATGACGTCACTTCAAAGGTCTGCATATCGGAGGAAGAGGCCATCATAACTTTTTTATTTTATTTTGAAAAACTTCCTATGAGAGGTGCTTCAATATCTACTAACACATGTTCACAAAGACCTCAAAGGATTAAGGGTGTTGAGCTAGATGGAGCACCCAAGTGCTAAGGAGGAATATTAGAGGTTGAAAGTATCAGAACCCTTTCAGAAAGAGTTACGATGAAGAGTGCTTCCAATTTAGACCGACACTTGGTCATGAAAATCCATAAAACCAAAGGGGAAGCACAAATCCCAAAGAGAGATAAGCCCCAAGAGGAGCCCAAAAGGTTTTAGCACCCAAGCATTGAGCCTAAGGTCACGACACCCGGACCCATGGAATATAAAGGAAGAGGGCCAATAAAAAATGAGCTTGAAGGCATCAGAACTTTTTGCTTTCAGAAGACTAGTTCAAATAAAGTTACGTGGATGAAAGGCTATGAAATCACAACACCTATACATCGAACCTTTGGTCATAGGAAATGGCTCCATGGTTGAGGAGCTTAAGCAAGAGCAGCTAAGGGTGGTTGGAACTCTGCGTTATCGTAACGATATTTTATAAGAAGTTATGAGATGTATCTGGTTCTTATGGTATAGCTTAGAATGTAGGCAAGTGGATGAGTCGATAGTTGTGATTACAGAGCATCGTCAAGGCCATCATAGTTGATCACTTCTAGCTCCAAAAGTTGGAAATTCAAGCAATTAAGGGAGAAAGCGACATGCATATTGGTCAGTAACCACAGAGGAAAACTGTGGCAAAGATGTGGCCTGATTAGAAGCAATCACACGAAATGGATGGAGATATTTTTCTATGACCATCATTCATTTTTCCCAATTTTTGTTATTCTCTAATTTCCACATTTTAAAGTAAGAGTCAAATCTTTTGTAATCATTTGGGCAATAGAACCTTTGCATGCCAAGGTAGCTAGTCGATCAGACAACTAGGGCATCATTGAGATATTTTGTAACTAATTGTTTCAAAATTCCCCTCTCCTTATAGATAGGGGGAATAAGCTCATTTTAAAGGTTCCCAAATTTTTCATTCTAGAAGCTCGAATTATGCTTTTGCAGAGAAAGTGATTCCACTTTTGGTTCAGTTTGCTTGTTCATGAGGTGCCTAGGATTATACAAATCTTAACTATGATGGACTAGTGATTTGGACTCTATCTTCAAAGATTAATGAAGTAGTTCTATTGATTCCAAGTGGAGTAATGTGGAGTATGTTTTGCCCTCTGTATATCATTTCATGTATGCTTTTCCTCCTCTAAAATTTTGTAATGAAGTTGTTGGTTTCACTCTCATTTATGGTTGTATATATGTTGCAAAGTACCAAATAATACATGTTTAAATGACGGATTTAATTATGCTATTTTATATCCTGCAGTACCTATGTGAACATAGACTTACTAATTCTATTTGGTGACAGAATGTGTTCATGAGGTATAGAGCTAGAAACCTTAAATTATGCTCCACTATTTTTGCATTTTCACCTCCTCACTCTTCCATACTTCTGCTCAAAATTGTTGCTTAGGATTTTGTGTTTTATCCAGCCCTCTGCATTGAAGTCCTTCATTTCTTTCCTCCTCTTCATTTCTACTGCAATGAAAATATTAAGTTGTATTTTTCTGTGTGTCAGCCACTAGAATCAGGACATTCCTCCTTGAGATGAGTCATATCTACGCGTATATAGATATATATATATATATATATATATATATATATATATATATATATATATATATATATATATATAGATATATATATATATATATATATATATATATATACATATACATATACATATATTTGCATGTCTGCTTGAGTCTACCTCAGTGAAGGGCTATTAAAACAAGCTTTAAATTATATTACTTCAAATTATGTGACATATGGAGTGTAGTAGAATACCTTAGAGAATCCTCAAAAGCACTCCTTTAGGATTCCCTAGGCACTAACCCTTTCTTTCAACCTGGGGGTTGTCTCTAGGAGGATTCTACATCTTCTGAAGAATCTTGCGAAGGGAGATAGAAAAGCTACAAAATATCTCATGGTTACATGCTCATTAGTATTACTTCTCATACGATCATGTTTATACATATATTATTTCCTACTAATACATTGTAATGTGCTACAAATTAAATGTGTGATTTAGTTAAATTTTAATAAAGGGTAAAAATATATCATAAGTCACACTATTGATCTCCCCCCGCCCCCCCAGCTCTCAGTAGTGCTCAAATTTTCTAACAAGTGGTATTAGAGCAAGGCTCTTAGCTGGAGCTTGATCGTTAGAGAGTATATCTGGGGAGTATTGGTAGAAATTTGCAATTTATTTTTAGAAAGAATCCTCCAGGAGTACATGCCCTCACTGCTGAAAATTTTAAGATGTGGTATGAAAATGTAAAATCTTAATTATTAGCTGATGGATCTAACATGTCGGAGGTGATATGTAAATGATATGGTGTGGATCCACCTTCATCTGATATATTGCAGCAGGATGTTCACGCGAGCTGCATCATTTATAGTAATCTCCATAATGTGGATATGGAGAAAATAAGTGATTTAAAATATGCTAAAGAAATCTAGGACAAATTGGAGATCGTGTTTGGCGATGATAGTAGCAGCAACAATGGAGGGCCTTAGCCTAAAGATTCATTTGTAGGAGGCCAAAATAATAGAGGATGTATTGACCAATTATCAAAAGGAGAAAGAAGGCTAAATTTAGATTTGGAAGGTGAAGTGGATTCCATGAGGAAACAGTCAGAGAAGAAGAATGTTCAGTTGAAGCAAGATGAGAGCACCAAGCTCTTGGAAAGTATGACTCAAATCCAAATGTCCCTAATGAACAGATCATGTCTTGGCTTTGGAGATTCTAGCTCACAATCTAGTAAGAGCAACAATGAAGAACCAAAGAATCCTAAAACAAAGAATGATAGTAATGAAGAAAAAAGACAACAAATCTATCAACAAAATCCAATAAGAGAACCAAGAGGAGCTTTCATATCTAGAATATAATTCACTCCTAGATTCGATAGTGGCATATTTCATAGGAGGATTCAAAACTGATTTTCTCGCTTAATGGACAAGGTTGAGTGCTTTAGTTCTCATAATTTTGGACATGTGGAAGCTACTTGTAGGAGAAGATTGCAAAAATATATGCAGTAATTTGATCAGCAAAGAAGAGGACCCTCCTTTAAGTATACAATTTCATTTAATGGTTATTGTTTTTCTTATAACCTATTTGGCCACAAGGCCATTGGTTGAAAACCTAACATGAGGAGATGGAGATTCGACATGAGTAACAAAAGATAAGATCCTTTAGCCTCATATCTTAGTCATATAAAGTGTTATGTGCAGCATAATTTTAAGCACATGGCCAAAGATTGTAAAATTCCTAGATAAGGAAAATTTTAAGAACCACCCTAAATTTATATGTATAATAAATGGGCTAATCCCCATGATACATAGGAAAAATGGGAGACAATTTTATCAATAATATAATATGTATATATAATTTTTTTGGCAAATCTCTCACTAGATTATATTATCTTGTATAGTGATGGAGAATCTTTCACTGAATTATAAAATCTTGTAAGATTTTGGCAAATATTGTAGAAATTTTGAATAATATGACACTTATTCACAGAGATTATCCTAATTACACACTATTGTGGAATACATGCATAATACATAACCTCCTCTACGTTGATCATCAATTTAGCAGCATTAAAAACAATGAAACATCAATTGCATGCGCACAATAACACAGTATGTAACCCGGGGAAAGCATACAGCTGAAAACCCCACACTATCTGTATATTATAATGATTAAGAACATGTAACAATACATAGTACAATACTCCTCACAAGTACTCAGTACTATCTCCACCTGTTACACACAAAACTAGCTCAGATCCGAACAAGTCACAAGTTCAAATCTCCTCCGCTGCTTTGCCTGCCTCCACTTCACAATCCTGCAAGAGAATCACGTGAGCACAAGCTACAATTACCTTGATATTGGCCCACACTGCGCAATCCTCATTGGCATTACTCAATCCATGCATGTGCAAATCTCATGCACAACTGATAGTCACAACTCACCCTTTCACTTACCTCTAACACCTGTCTCTGTTGAACTGTCCATGCACTGAGTTAACTAATGTATTATTTAGTTGCTTTATGAGTTAATAATTAGTGAATTAATTAACAATCAATTAACACAACTCATCACTAGTGTATTCTTTAGTTAGACTAAATACAACTAGTTCAACTAAGTCAAACTGAACACAACTCCATCAACTCCGCATCCAACTCCACAAAACTCACATGCATGAGTTCTAACTGAAATCCTCCATGCAATAGCACAACTAACACATAAGAAACCCTGTGATTCTTTCTGTCAGCTGCATGTGCCACATCCGTAGCTCGAACTGAAGTGCTCCAAGAGAATAAGATAATGTTTAGAGTCCAAATATTACTAAGGGCTAATAATATTTGACTGTTTCTATTTTTAGCCTGGCAGTCTAAAAATAGACTCTGATCACTCCGCTGTGAACATGACTAATCATCCATAAACAGCATCCTGCAACTCATAGACCATGATCCATATTCTAAAAATAGACTTTGCGCCAAAAATAGCCTGCGGGCCCACTTAGTGAAGGCGACTCCTTTCCACTAAGCTCCATCATCTTGTTGCATTTTCAACACTCCCTCTCAACAAGATATGGATTATCTGCAACCCCTATCCTGCAACTCTGGAATGTTCTGCATGCAACACATTTGCCCGGTCCACTTGCTCCAACAACACTTGGAACAAAAACACTCCCAACTGACCACTCTATTGGGCTAGGAACATACTCTGATGCTGAAGCTCTACCTACTGCTGACAAGTGCTCCCTCTCTGACATCTGCGCTACTACAACATCTCCATGCATCTCGCACCATTGCACACTTCTCTGTGCCACCTAGCACTGTGAAAAACACTTGTGCCTCTCGCATTGCTGCAGCCTGCTAGCTTTGTGTTGTCCTGAGATTCCCTACACTGTCGCTCTCTCTGCCGCTCCATCCGCATCTGTCTCTACCCAATCAGTCAATTCCTGCTACTCCACATCGGGGCTCTCGTAGCAAGGTCTCATCCAAGAGGTTGGGTACCTCAAGGATCTTGCCCCTCCTCCTTGGGACGATCAATCCACATCACCCCACCTCCTACCTAGAGGTATGGCTGCATGTGATCCCTCAGCCCACCTGCCTCGAAGTTTCCCCCTACTGGAGGTCTCTGCATGAGTAGATGTCTCTACTCAATCTCCTCTCAGCTTCTCCTGTTGTGGCTGCTCCACAACCTCCTGAAGCTGCTGCACCAATCGTGGCTCCTCCACAATCGTCTGAGACTTCTTCTGGCTCTTCATGTTGAGAGGTAATATATGCTCCCTCTCAACCACCAAGTCTCCATCAGTTGCCTCGCTGCTCAAGGCTTTGCATGCATCTTGAACCTCAAGAGCATACAAGTTCTTGACCCGTGAACCAATCTGCTTCACCTGTCTAGTGATGATGTGTCTAAGGAAAACATTTCCCTTACTAAAGACTACATCACAGCCTCTGTCTTCCAGCATCGTGATCGACACCAAGTTTCTCTTCAGTCCTGGTACATACTTGACATCAGTCAAGGTAAGACGAGCTCCATGCTCCCTCTAAAAAATAACCGTGCCTACACCTGAGACACTATACTTCTCATCATTACCCATCGCTATGAGTATCTGGAGATCTTTATCTTCCAAAGTATTGAACAAACTCTTGTCACCAGTCATGTGGAAAGAATCTCCACTGTCAAGAAACCAACCACTTCCCACCATGGATGAAACCATGCATGCGAAGAGTGTGAAATCCAACTCGAACTGTGAAGCAAGTGCCTCACCTTCAGATCCTTCCCCTGATCCCTTCTTGGATTTACTCTGTGGACAATTTGCAGCATAATGGCCCACCTCTTAACGATGAAAGCATCGCACTTTCGATTTGTCAACCTTCTTCCCATCATTGGAAGAACCGAATTCGGAAAGAGAACCCTTCTCCTTTCCCTTCTTCACCTTACTCGCTAAGGCACAGTTTTCCTCATCATGCATGGATGAAGAACTGTCTCTAGTGCTCCGTCTAAAGTCTCTCCCATCCTGGCAATTTCTCTCAACCATTGACAGAGTCCTGATAGGAATGCCAACTCTTCGGAAGACCAAGGAGAGCCAAGCTCACCAAGTCCTCATCATCAACAATTACCCCCACACTTCACAGCTTATCTCAGCATTGGGTGAACTTCGTGAGATATCTGGGCATACTGTCTCCATTCTCACACTTAATGTTTTTGAGTTTATCCTTGAGTGCCAACTTCCTCTGGTCGCTCTTTCTTTGGAATAGATCTGTCAACGCTTTCCACATCAAGTATGGAGAATCCTTTCCATGCAGGCTGGACACAATGTGATCCTTCATGCCCTCCAATAGAATCCTTCGACACTTTGCTGTCTTCTTTTGCCAAACCACAGCTTCAGCAACATCAGTAGGTTTTGGGACCTCAGCCTCTATGAAATCCTTCAACCCATTATCATCTAACACCGCCTCCATCCTGTCTTTCCATGCAATATAGTTCGAGCTGCCCTTAAGAGCATACTCCAATCACAATCCGTTGAAAGACATTTCAACTCTGACACCAAGAAAACACTGCTGCAAATTCGAATTCCACCAGCTCAAAACTCAACCGCTTCTGATCTAAAATTCATGAGAACAAAGTATTTCTCGTACAGAGATTGACTGTATGGGATTTTACAGAATATCTCACCTTCCAAAAGAAGGATGAATCCAGAGGCTACCTAGCCCGATTACAGACTCTGCCTGAAGAAATAAAATGTAAACACTTTTTGAATAATAGATCTGATGATCAACTGCTTTGATATCCTGTAGAACCTTTTCTACAAATCAACCAGCTCCGATACCATGTAGAAATTTTGAATAATATGACACTTATTCACAGAGATTATCCCGATTATACAATATTTTGGAATACATGCATAATACATAACCTCCTTTACGTTGATCATCAATTTAGCAGCATTAAAAACAATGAAACATCAATTGCATGTGCACATTAACACAGTATGTAACCCGAGGAAAGCATACAACTGAAAACCCCACACTATCTGTATATTATAATGATTGAGAACATGTAACAATACATAGTACAATACTCCTCACAAGTAATCAGTGCTATCTCCACCTGTTACACAAAAAAACTAGCTCAGATCCGAACAAGTCACAGGTTCAAATCTCCTCCGCTGCTTTGCATGCCTCCACTGCACAATCCTACAAGAGAATCACGTGAGCACAAGCTACAATTGCCTTGATATTGGCCCTGTTGGGTCCTATAATACTAGTGATTACCCCATTACTATTGTATTTATACCCCTTATTTATATTTTTGTGCCCCTATTACCCCCATATTGTTATTTCTGTGCCCCATAGAATCCCTCTATTGTTATTTTTGTGGCTTTATATTATTATTGTTAGGTCGGCTGGATTATATTGTGACTCCTTAGACTCCTATATATAGAAAGGAGGTTTTGTCATTTGTATCATCCAAGAATTGTTCATTTATGTAATGTAAAGGAGGTTGCCCCCTCGAAGAGGCTGAATTCTAAGGCGTTGATCTATCTTTTCTATCTTTTCTTGAGCTGGTTTCATAACATTTGGTATCAGAGCTTTGGATTCTAGGGTTTCGCTGCTCCAAACAGGTCATCGTGGCATTTTCGCTATAACTTTTTTTCTGTGATGTTTCAGAAGTCGCAAAAAAAAACCATTTGAGAAGACATCACGTTGAACCTTGGGTCCGAATTTCAGAGCTTTTTGCACGATATTTGCAGAGATATGATCTGAGGAAGTTGGTCTTTTTGCAGACTCCTGAATTACATTCAAAACAGGTGACCTGGGGAAAATCGTCATAACTTTCTCTCTGGGGATCGGATTGAAATTTCGTAAGAAGGTACAGAAAGAGGACGGACTGTAGTTTCTTTTGTGTGTGTTTCAGATTCAAAGGTTGAAACAGTGACTCGTGGCACGTCATACAAGTTCGCTCTACTGAACCAGTCTAAAAGCAAGTCACTGTGGGAGATTTCATATAACTCTTCCTTGGAGAATCCAATTTGGCTCAGACTTGTGGCATTGGAAAGAGGACGCAGAAGGCTACTACAGGTAGCAATTTCAGAACTAGATGATCCGAAATTACAGAGATACATCAGATTCAATATCAGGCTTCTATAAAGTGAAAAAAGGTGTGTAGTTTTTTTTTAAATTTTTGTGTAAGCTTGGTTTAACGGAATTCAAAGGGCATAGTAAAGCATTATTATCGGTAACTGATGCCCCGAGGAAAGAAAATGCAAACACCTAGTAAGGAACCTGAAAGCTCTAGCATGACTCATGAAGAAGAGGAAGAAATGCTACATGATATATCAAAATTACAAGAACAAGTGCAACAAATGTCACGCTCACAAAAGTTAACAGATGCTAAGATAAATGGCGTGGAAGCTAAGATAAGTGGCGTGGAATCTAAGGTAAATGGCATGGAATCTAAGATAAAGGGCATGGAAGCTAAGATGGATGATTCGAAGACAGATTTGAAGAGAGACATGGCAGATTTGAAGATAGATTTGAAGACAGACATGGAAGAATTGAAGAAGTTGCTACAAGAAAGGGTCACTAATGGTGAAAAGGTAGTAAAGGAAACTCATGATGAGAACAAAAGAAATGTTAATCATGATTCCATAGACGCTAATGTTGGATCGAAGAATCACCATATTCCAAAAATCGATATGAGGAAGTTTGATGGCAAGGATCCCGCCACATGGATATTACAGATGGAGCAATTCTTCGATCTCAATAATGTGCAAAACGCACAAAAGGTACGTATGGCAACTGTATATTTGGAACCAAATCAGTTTGTATGGTATCAATGGCTTTGTTCTCGTAAACAATTTATCACTTGGGCAATTTTTACGGAAGAATTGATAGCACATTATGAAGATACAAAAAGCAACACTTTTTTTAGCCAATTGATAAGTCTCAAACAAAAGGGTTCAGTAATGGAGCACATTGAGGAGTTCCAAAAATTGAACATAAGGGTAAAAGATATTCCAGAGGAGCATAGGATTGATGTGTTCATAGGGTCTTTAAAGGATAATATCCAACATGATGTTCGCCTTTGGGAACCTGATTCATTAGAGAAGGCATTCAGGTTAGCAAGAAAAATGGAAAGCAAAATTATGGCAACCAGGAAGCATACCACTCACAACTATAAAGACGGAAGTGTTGTTGCCCCTAGTCTTCCACAACCTATAAGGTTGACACCACAACAATTGGAAGAAAAAAGAGCAAAAGGGCTTTGTTACAGTTGTGATAGCAAATACACTAAAGGTCATAAGTGTGCTGAGAAGAAATTATTCTACATAGATTGTGAAGAGGAAGAAGAAAAGGAGCAAGAAAGGTCAAAAGAAGAAGATATACTCCAGGAACAAAGCCTAGATGAAGAACAAATAAATCCGACCATATCTTGTAATGCATTGGCGGGAATTACCACTCCTCAAACCATCAAGATAGAAGGACAAATCAAGAAGAAAAAGGTAATAGTGTTGATTGATTCAGGAAGCACCCACAATTTTATTCATTGTAGGGTAGCAAAAGAATTGAATTGCTTCCTATATCCAGCACCAGAGTGTCAAGTGATGATTGCAAATGGAGGAACAATAAATTGCTCTGGAAAGTGCCATAATATCAAGCTATCCATGGGAGAATATGTATTGACTAGCCCAATGCTTTCCATTCCAATGGGAGGTGCTGATGTTGTACTAGGAGTCCAATGGCTACAATCCTTGGGTACAATAGCTTTTAATTTTCAAGAACTTTTCATCAAATTTTCTACGGAAGGAAAGGAAGTTGAATTAAGGGGTATTGCAGGGAAACCAGGAAAGATAATCAGCTCTAATGGTATGACAAAGCTTCTAAAAAAGGAGCAAAGAGGTGTAATTGCACAATTATGTTCGCTAGATGTTTCCACATTGGAATCATCTATTTCTCCAGATCTCCAAAAAGTCCTGGACAATCATTCCAAGGTATTTGAGACTCCCAAGGGTCTCCCACCTATGCGTGATCATGATCATGCTATTCATCTGATTCCAGGAAGTGTTCCTCCAAACATCAGGCCGTACAGATATCCCTATGTCCAAAAAAGTGAAATTGAACGTATGGTTGCAGAAATGCTAGAGGCTGGTATAATTCAACCGAGTCAAAGTTCTTTCTCAGCTCCAGTAGTATTGGTGCACAAGAAGGATGGATCATGGCGCATGTGTCCGGATTATAGGGAGCTCAACAAGCTCACTATTAAAGATAAGTTCCCCATTCCTGTTATTGATGAATTACTGGATGAATTGCATGGATCAATTTACTTCACCAAGTTGGATCTTCGTTCGGGATATCATCAAATCAGAATGAAGATTGAAGACATTCCGAAAACGGCATTTAGAACTCATGAGGGTCATTATGAATTTTTGGTCATGCCTTTTGGCCTTACCAATGCACCTTCAACATTTCAAGGTTTGATGAATTCAATTTTCAAACCATTCCTTAGAAAATTTGTGTTAGTATTTTTTGATGATATACTAATCTACAACAAGTCTTGGAAGGATCATGTTGAACATGTTGACAGGGTGCTACAACTATTGGAGGAGAAACAATTATATGCAAAAAGATCCAAATGTTTCTTTGGAGTCCAGGAGGTGGAATATTTGGGTCATATTGTATCTCATGAAGGAGTTAAGGTAGACCCTAGCAAAATTAAAGCCATTAAGGAATGGAAAATCCCCACATCCATAAAGCATCTGCGAGGATTTCTTGGGTTGACAGGGTATTATCGCAAGTTTGTTAAGAATTATGGGAGAATAGCAGCACCTCTAACAACATTATTGAAGAAAGATTCATTTTCATGGACTCCGGAAGCAACAAAGGCCTTTGAACATCTTAAAGAGGCAATGTGCCAAGCACCGGTCTTAGCTACACCGGACTTCACAAAAACCTTTATTGTGGAATGTGATGCTTCAGGAAATGGAATTGGTGCTGTTCTAATGCAAGATGAAAGACCCATTGCTTTTGAAAGTCGTCCAATCAAGGGAAAGTTTTTAAGCAAAGCTATTTATGAGAAGGAAATGTTGGCAATACTCCATGCACTTAAGAAATGGCGACCCTACCTAATGGGAAGACACTTCAAGGTAAAAACGGATCATGATAGCCTTAAATACTTTTTAGAACAAAGATTATCCTCTGAAGAGCAACAAAAGTGGGTCACAAAGATGTTGGGTTATGACTTTGAAATCATCTACAAAAAAGGGAAGCAAAATGTGGTGGCAGATGCACTCTCAAGAAAGGATGAGGATGTGGAAGCATTGTTGTGTGCCATTTCTATTATCCAACCAGATTGGATAAACGAAGCAAGGGAGGAATGGAAGAATGACGAAGAAGTGTGGGCACTTATTCGAAAGCTACAACAAGATTCCAGTACTTCTGATACATTTAGCTGGCAAAATGATTCGTTATGGTACAAAGATCGCTTATACCTCTGTAAGAATTCCCAGCTAAAACAAAAGATTCTTATGGAATTGCACACTTCTCCCTTAGGAGGGCACTCAGGATTTTTAAAAACTTACCACAGGGTTAAGAAGGAATTTTTTTGGGATGGCCTTAAATCAGATATTCAAAAGTTTGTGGCGGAATGTTTGGTTTGCCAGCAAAATAAAGTTGAAACAATTAAGACACCGGGTCTATTACAACCTTTATCCATTCCAAGCCAACGTTGGGAGGAGGTTTCAATGGATTTTATCACAGGTTTACCCAAGTCTGAGGGAAAGAGTGTCATCATGGTGGTAGTTGACAGACTTACCAAGTATGCACACTTTTGTGCATTATCACATCCATTTAAAGCCAGTACAGTTTCTACTGCATTTATGGAAACAGTTCAAAAGCTACATGGAAACCCAAAGATTATTGTAAGTGACAGAGATCCCATTTTCACTGGAAATTTTTGGACAGAATTATTTTCTTGTCTTGGTACTCAGTTAGCTCATAGCTCATCTTATCATCCTCAATCTGATGGGCAAACTGAGATAGTAAACAAATGTTTGGAAGGATATCTTCGTTGCTTTGTATCTGATAAACAGACACAATGGGTCAAATGGTTGCCTCTGGCTGAATGGTGGTATAACACTTCCTTCCATACAGCAACAAAAATGACCCCATTTATGGCACTTTATGGGTATCAACCACCATCCATCACATCATATTTAAGAGAAAATTCTAAGGTTCAGGCAGTGGAACATCACATCGAACATCAACAACAAGTCCTCCAACTCTTAAAGGATAACCTCGTGTTGGCACAAAATAGAATGAAACAACAGGCAGATCAACATCGCAGTGAAAGAAGTTTTGATGTAGGTGATTGGGTATTCCTACGGCTACAACCATATAAGCAAATGTCCCTAAAGCAAGCTAAGAAGGATAATAAATTATCACCAAAGTATTATGGTCCGTACAAGGTGTTGCAAAAGATTGGTACTATGGCATACAAATTGGAGCTTCCTGCAGCTTCTCGATTGCACCCAGTTTTCCATGTTTCATGTTTAAAGAAGGTTATAGGTGACAAGCTCCCAATTCAAACAATATTGCCAGAACTTGACGAGGAAGGAAAAATTATATTGGAACCGGAAGCAGTCACAGAAACAAGAACTCGACAGCTACGAAATCGATCAATTTCAGAGTATCTTATCAAGTGGAAGAACTTATCCGCTGAAGATTCCACATGGGAGGATGAGAATTTTATGCAGAAGTATCCAGAACTACTCAAGCGTTGAGGACAACACTTTTTTGAAGGAGAGGGGCATGTTGGGTCCCTATAATACTAGTGATTACCCCATTACTATTGTAGTTATACCCCTTATTTATATTGTTGTGCCCCTATTACCCCCATATTGTTATTTCTGTGCCCCATAGAATCCCTCTATTGTTATTTTTGTGGCTTTATATTATTATTGTTAGGTCGGCTGGATTATATTGTGACTCCTTAGACTCCTATATATAGAAAGGAGGTTTTTTCATTTGTATCATCCAAGAATTGTTCATTTATGTAATGTAAAGGAGGTTGCCCCCTCGAAGAGGCTGAATTCTAAGGCGTTGATCTATCTTTTCTATCTTTTCTTGAGTTGGTTTCATAACAGGCCCACACTACGCAATCCTCATTGGCATTACTCAATCCATGCATGTGCAAATTGCATGAACAACTGATAGTCACAACTCACCCTTTCACTTACCTCTAACACCTGTCTCTGTTGAACTGTCCATGCACTGAGTTAACTAATGTATTATTTAGTTTCTTTATGAGTTAATAATTAGTGAATTAATTAACAATCAATTCACACAACTCATCACTAGTGTATTCTTTAGTTAGACTAAATACAACTAGTTCAACTAAGTCAAACTGAACACAACTCCATCAACTCCACATCCAACTCCACAGAACTCACATGCATGAGTTCTAACTGAAGTCCTCCATGCAATAGCTCAACTAACACATAAGAAACCATGTGATTCCTTCTGTCAGCTGCATGTGCCACATCCATAGCTCGAACTGAAGTGCTCCAAGAGAATAAGATAATGTTTAGAGTCCAAATATTACTAAGGGCTAATAATATTTGACTGTTTCTATTTTTAGCCTGGCAGTCTAAAAATAGACTCTGATCACTCCGCTATGAACCAAAAATAGAAGTCCATATATTTTTCCCAACATGACCAATCATCCATAAATAGCATCCTGTAACTCATAGACCATGATCCATATGTCTAAAAATAGACATAGTCTAAAAATAGACTTTGCGCCAAAAATAGCCTGCGGGCCCACTTAATGAAGGTGACTCCTTTCCACTAAGCTCCATCATCTTGTTGCATTTTCAAAACTCCCTCTCAACAAGATATGGATTATTTGCAACCCCTATCCTGCAACTCTGGAATGTTCTGCATGCAACACATTTGCCCAGTCCACTTGCTCCAACAACACTTGGAACAAAAACACCCCCAACTGACCACTCCGTTGGGCTAGGAACATACTCTGATGCTAAAGCTCTACCTGCTACTGACAAGTGCTCCCTCTCTGACATCTACGCTACTATGACATCTTCATGCATCTCGCACCATTGCACACTTCTCTATGCCACCTAGCATTGTGCAAAACACTTGTGCCTCTCGCATTGCTGTAGCCTGCTAGCTATGCACTGTCATGGGATTCCCTGCACTGTCACTCTCTCTGCCGCTCCATCTGCATCTATCTCTACCCAATCAGTCAGTTCCTGCTACTCCACGTCGGGGCTCCCGTAGCAAGGTCTCATCCAAGAGGTTGGGTACCTCAAGGATCCTGCCCCTCCTCCTTGGGACGATCAATCCACATCACCCCACCTCCTACCTAGAGGTATGGCTGCATGTGATCCCTCAGCCCACCTGGCTCGAAGTTTCCCCCTATTGCAGGTCTCTGCATGAGTAGATGTCTCTACTCGATCTCCTCTCAGCTTCTCCTATTATGGCTGCTCCACAACCTCCTGAAGCTGTTGCACCAATTGTGGCTCCTCCACAATCGTTTTAGACTTCTTCTGGCTCTTCATGTTGAGAGGTAATATATGCTCCCTCTCAACCACCAAGTCTCCATCATTTGCCTCACTACTCAAGGCTTTGCATGCATCTTGAACCTCAAGAGCATATAGGTTCTTGACCCGTGAACCAATCTGCTTCACCTGTCTAGTGATGATGTTTCTAAGGAAAACCTTTCCCTTACTGAAGACTACATCACAGCCTCTGTCTTCTAGCATCGCGATCGACACCAAGTTTCTCTTCAGTCCTGGTACATACTTGACATCGTTCAAGGTAAGACGAGCTCCATGCTCCCTTTGAAAAATAACCGTGCCTACACCTGAGACACTATATTTCTCATCATTACCCATCGCTATGAGTATCTGGAGATCTTTCTCCTCCAAAGTACTGAACAAACTCTTGTCACCGGTCATGTGGAAAGAATCTCCACTGTCAAGAAACCAACCACTTCCCACCATGGATGAAACCATGCATGTGAAGAGTGTGAAATCCAACTCGAAATGTGAAGCAAGTGCCTCACCTTCAGATCCTTCCTCGGATCCCTTCTTGGATTTCCTCCATGGACAATTTGCAGCATAATGGCCCACCTCATGACAACGAAAGCATCGCACTTTCGATTTATCAACCTTCTTCCCATCATTGGAAGAACTGGATTCGAAAAGAGAACCCTTCTCCTTTCCCTTCTTCACCTTACTCGCTAAGGCACAATTCTCCTCATCATGCATGGATGAAGAACTGTCTCTAGTGCTCCGTCTGATCTCCTCTTGCACAAGATCCGACCAAAGTCTCTCCCATCCTGGCAATTACTCCCGACCATTGACAGAGTCCTGATAGGAATGCCAACTCTTCGGAAGACCAAGGAGAACCAAGCTCACCAAGTCCTCATCATCGACAGTTACCCCCACTAACTTCCCAGCTCATCTCGGCATTGGGTGAACTTCGTGAGATACCTCGGTATACTATCTCCATTCTCACACTTAATGTTTCTGAGTTTATCCTTGAGCGCCAACTTCCTCTGGTCGCTCTTGCTTTGGAATAGATCTGTCAATGCTTTCCACATCAAGTATGGAGAAGCCTTTCCATGCAGGCTGGACACAATGTGATCCTTCATGCCCTCCAACAAAATCCTTCGACACTTTGCTGTCTTCTTTTGCCAAACCACAGCTTCAGCAACATCAGTAGGTTTTGGGACCTCAGCCTCTATGAAATCCTTCAACCCATTATCATCTAACACTGCGTCCATCCTGTCCTTCCATGCAATATAGTTCAAGTTTCCCTTAAGAGCATACTCCAATTTCAATCCGTTGAAAGACATTTCAACTCTGACACCAAGAAAACACTGCTGCAAATTCGAATTCCACTAGCTCAAAACTCAACCGCTTCTGATCTAAAATTCGTGAGAACAAAGTATTTCTCATACAGAGATTTACTGTATGGGCTTTTAGCATATATCCCACCTTCCAAAAGAAGGATGAATCCAGAGGCTACCTGGCCCGATTACAAACTCTACCTGAAGAGATAAATTCTAAATAATAGATCTGATGATCAACTGCTTTGATATCCTATAGAACTTTTTCTACAAATCAACCAGCTCTGATACCATGTAGAAATTTTGAATAATATGACACTTATTCACAGAGATTATCCCGATTATACACTATTACGGAATACATGCATAATACATAACCTCCTCTACATTGATCATCAATTTAGCAGCATTAAAAACAATGAAACATCAATTGCATGCGCACATTAACACAGTATGTAACCCGAGGAAAGCATACAGCTGAAAACCCCACACTGTCTGTATATTATAATGATTGAGAACATGTAACAATACATAGTACAATACTCCTCACAAGTACTCAGTACTATCTCCACCTATTACACACAAAACTAGCTCAGATCCAAACAAGTCACAAGTTCAAATCTCCTCCGCTGCTTTGCCTGCCTCCACTGCACAATCCTACAAGAGAATCACGTGAGCACAAGTTACAATTGCCTTGATATTGGCCCACACTGCGCAATTGTCATTGGCATTACTCAATCCATGCATGTGCAAATCTCATGCACAACTGATAGTCACAACTCACCCTTTCACTTACCTCTAACACCTGTCTCTGTTGAAATGTCCATGCACTGAGTTAACTGATGTATTCTTTAGTTTCTTTATTAGTTAATAATTATTGAATTAATTAACAATCAATTCACACAACTCATCACTAGTGTATTCTTTAGTTAGACTAAATACAACTAGTTCAACTAAGTCAAACTGAACACAACTCCACAGAACTCACATGCATGAGTTCTAACTGAAGTCCTCCATGCAATAGCTCAACTAACACATAAGAAACCACGTGATTCCTTCTGTCAGCTGCATGTGCCACATCTGTATTTCGAACTGAAGTGCTCCAAGAGAATAAGATAATGTTTAGAGTCCAAATATTACTAAGGGCTAATAATATTTGACTGTTTCTATTTTTAGCCTGGCAGTCTAAAAATAGACTCTGATCACTCCGCTGTGAACCAAAAATAGGAGTCCATCTATTTTTCCCAACAAGACCAATCATCCATAAACAGCATCCTGCAACTCATAAACCATGATCCATATGTCTAAAAATAGACTTTGCCCCGAAAATAGCCTGCGGGCCCACTTAGTGAAGGCGACTCCTTTCCACTAAGCTCCATCATCTTGTTGCATTTTCAACAAATATTTTACCGAATAATAAAACATTGTGAAGTCTTGGTGAATGTTTTGTTAAAGTTTGAAACCATATTTTTATATGATAATAAGAAAACATATTCATTAAACTGTAATATACTAACATACATGTTTGGAAAAAAGAAACATAATTGTCTCTTCCTACAAACAATGTTCCAAGTTTTAGTGGCCGTGTTTGTCAAGGTTCTTACAATACACTCTTTCATATCCTTCTATTAGTTTTGATAATATTCCACAACAAAGTTCTTGTAGGTGTTGATATTGACCACGAGTTCTATCAAGGTAGGAGAGATTAATCTTTTCTCTACAACTTTTGTAAAGCTACCACTTTTTTCAAGTTATCAAATTTCTTTTTTATTCCATAGACTCCAACTGCGAGATAAAAAAACACTTCAAGTTTGTTTACCCCAACACGCCAACAAGTAGCAAGCCCCAACTATATTATATAAAAAAGTATTAGGTATCCCAAAGGCTTGAAAGGGATCTAATTGAAAGAAGTGACCATTGTGAGAAGCCTTCCAAACAATATATGAATATATAAATGTAGATTTATTATTATTTTAATTAGAAATCTTCAATTAAATAATAAAATTTAATTATGTCTCTCCCAATCTAAATTGCTTATATAATCATAATTCACTACCCTCATACGTCTCACATTTTTTAACAGCGTTGTAGCATGTATATTAATTTCCTTTTTGGTGAACAATCTCCACCTTTTAGGAAAATATGGTGCAGTGGCTCCAACCCCTACAGATCATTAGGACAAACTAAGAATAACACAGAAGATGAAAGGTTGTACAAACCAACTTATTTTTCAAACAACTAATCCAACATCAGCACCTAAACTTTTTCATGAAGATATCATATTGAGAATGTTTGGAAAATAGTGGGAAATCTTCTGCGAGGGTGATGCAGAAAGAGTGATAAGGTTTCACTGTTTTGAATTTTTATTTTGTTAAATCAGAAAAACCAATATTAATGGAGATATTGGTATTTTTTACTAAATTTTGTGAAGTGACTAAATGTAGTTTTAACCATTCACCTTAAGATGTTTTTACAATATAATTTCCTAAGTCTATTTAATATCTTCATTGTCATAAAAACCAACCTATATCCATCTTAACTCCACATCTACCACTCTTGGAGGGATGAAATCTATTTATCCCTCTAAGCACTTGGTAGACCCAGAATTAAGATGGATCTAGGATGATAGAATTTCCCCTTTAAATAGTCTATGCTCACATGAATACTATGGTATTACCATGGGTCAATACCATGGGTTATCATAAACCTGGAGCTTAAAAATTACTATTAGTAATTTATAAAAATTAATAAAATTAATAACTGATTTTTATTTTAACCAAGTTAAAATGTTTAACATACATTAAATTACAACATCCATTTTTACTCTTGATCCGCCCAGCCTCGAGAGGGATCAAATAGTTTTACACTCTATTCTAGTTTGCATATCACGATATTTGATCCCTCTCGGGGCTTAGTAGATCTAGAGTAAAGATGGATCTATGATGGTTTAATTTCCCCCTTTAAATAGGCTTTGATCCCTCTCGGGGCTTACCATGTGCCATTTTTATTTTTATTAATACTAATATTAGGGTTAATAATGTTTTCTTGCATGGTATTAATAATAATCTAGCCCATGGTATTTGGCCCATAGTATTTTGCCCATAGGTTTCACCTAAATATAACGCATTTTTTGAGTGTTCGTAAATATAAGGTGACTTATGGAGTAAATAAAAAAAAATGTTTTATTTATTTACCATACCTCTTGTTTATTTATATTTATATTAATTTACCATACCTCTTTTACAAATATGGTATTTGGCCAATAGGATTCACTTAAATAAAACCTCTTTTTTGAGCCTTCATAAATAGAAAGAGGGTTATGGACTAAATATTAAAAGAGGTTTTATTTATTTACCATATCTCTAGTTTATTTATATTTTTATTTATTTACCATACCTTTTGAGTAAGTATAAAAAGAGGTTTTATTTATTTACCATACCTTCACTTTATTTATATTTTTATTTGTTTACACCCTTGCATGTATATAAGGTGACTTATGGAGTAAATATTAAAAATGTTTTTGTTTTTTTTTTTTTTTTATCATACCTCTCATTTATTTATATTTTTATTAATTTACCATACATCTTTTATAAATATGGTATTTGGCCCATAGGATTCACTTAAATAAAACCTATTCTTCAAAATTAGGGCAAATGGAAGGTTGTAACTCCTAATTTCAAGGGTTAAATTTATTTTTCTTACCCTCTCCCTTAAAATAAGGTGGTCTAACCTCCATACCTAATTTTTTTATAAAATAAATTTGAGGCTATTTGTAAAAATGTACTATGATACAAAATATTCGCCCACTAAAAATTTAAAACCCCTTAATTCCCCCTAAGGGCGAAAATTCACCCCTAAAATTTTCCATGTTCCTAGATCCTTCAAACCATCTATTCAAAAGGACTAGATAGAGGAGAGTGCTCAACCAAGGAACCAGCCAAGAAACATGTCAAAGAAAAAGGAGGAGTAGCTAGGAAAGTGTGGTATTTCCCTTTTCTTGCGTGACGATGATGATAAGTGATACATTGATAGTGTAAGTTCCTACCATATGTCAGGTGATAGGAGGAAGCCTCACCTTTTGAAGAGAACCATGAGTGTCCATGTTCTTTTTAAAGGTAATGAACCAGCAAGAGTGTTGGGAAGCAGTAAGGCCAACCTTGGTGAAAAGAGGACCAATGTAGATGATGTGTGGCTAGTTGAGGGTCTAAAGCTCAATATCTTGACCATGAGCCAAATGGTTGATGGAGGTAAGGAAGTTTTCTTCAACTCCAAAGGTTGTTTCATTTGGAAAGAAGGGTCAAAGAGAGTGATTTCTAAAGTAGTTAAGACACCAGATAATGTATATGTGTTGAAGGGAAGAGTGAGAAGAAAGAAGAGATCGAATAAGAAATCTTCCTCATCAGATTCTAAGTAGGAGATATCAGTCCCTATTGTAGTCCATTCTTGCATGATAGATCTCTTAGACTGCAAAGATGCATGTGACACCTTCATTACCTCGGGGGGAGCGCATGGTATATTTTCACAGAATGAGGTAGCATGATGTGTGACACTATGGCAGAGTGTTAGATATTTGTACGAGTTGTAGCAACAACATCTTGATATGCCCATGGAATTCATGCGCATTCAGGACCACAGGATCAACCTACCTATTGGAGGTATATTGAGCTCAAGGGGAGCTATGCATGGTATAGACCTTCATCGCTTGATTTCCATTTTCACTTGTATTTCACTCATGTATTTTTAGTAGCCCCATATGTCTTTTCATGGGTAGAAAAAGTGCATTTTTCAGCCGTATATATTCCCTTGGCCTTCACTGACAAGTTGGTTGAAACGATTGTACAACTATGCATAGAAGGAAATCATTGATTCAACCATGCATAGAGTTTTATTGATGTAGCAGCCATGTATAACACCTCTATGTGAATTTGAGCAGCCTTGCATTATTAATGTATTTATCATTGAATTGTTGGTTGTGTGATCATTATGGCAAGCATGTATTGTAGAGAATTCTTGTATTCATTGAATGGTCTATGTCTTGGAGAGAGGTATGAGTCTTGGTCATGCATTGGAGATATTTTTTAGCATGATGTAACAAACTTATGTTTTATACTTTACATCATCATTTTCATCCATGTACTCTTAAATGGAGCCATCTACCATGTTGTTTCATCATTTGGATGTTGGAAGATTAGATCTAGTCAAGAGAGAGAGTCATGGGTTATGCCATTCATATGTTGATGTGAGTTTTTCTTGAGATGAGAGAGTTGTTACAACCATGTTTGAGCTTATGGATGTCATATGTTTCAGCCATGTATAGGCTACTGGATTCATTATGTATCCATGTACTATTATCTCTTTCTTATGGGTCATTAGTTGAGTCATATGAGTGATGTTCATGCATGAGTGAGGAGTCATGCTTCAACCATATGTTGGCTATTTGGAGGCATTGTAAAGTCATATTTTATTATTCTTGCAGCCATATAATAAGTCTATGAATTCCTCTACTTTCATTTCATATCATTGGGTCTTAGTCCTTGATCCATCTGGAGCAGCCTCTTATATGTGACAAGGATCCCCATTACGTGTTCACAGAGAGTATGTTCATCCTAGCAATAGAAGGAAGCATGGCATGGTATCATTGACATAGAGGCATGGTGTTGTCATGGAGGCATGTTGTTTGTTGGCTTGATGTTGGCACGAGGATTTGATTTTTTTTATCTTCACATCAGTTAATATTAGTAGTGTTCAACCATACTTATTCACCCTTTTTCATTGATTTCAAAGAGGGAGAGTGACGACCAAAATCAGAGAATGACATTAGATCAGTTTTGGTGTTGTGGTTGTAGGTTGACATCAAAGCCAAAGGGGGAGCATGTTGGACATGTTGTTTCATGGTGTTGGCATTGATGTCAACCTAGTGGTCCTCATGATGTTAACCTAGTAATGGTGATCCTCATGATGTCAACCTATTTGTAGTGATCCTCATGATTTCAACCTATTTTTGGTGGTCCTCAAGATCCTATTGGTTCACAGAGTCTCATGGTGATGGCATTGATGTGGTGTCCTTCATGATCTTGTTGTTTTATAGAGGTGTTTGTCTATGGACCCAGTTGTTGAGTCAATTTTGGATTTAGTTTTGGTGTTGTGGTTGTATGTTGACATCAAATCCAAAGGGGGAGCATGTTGGACATGTTGTTTCATGGTGTTTCCATTAATGTCAACCTAGTGGTCCTCATGATGTCAACCTAGTAGTGGTGACCATCATGATCTAGGTGTTCTAGGTTTCTACTCGAGGAGTCAGTTGAGAAGTTGATTGTAGTGGAATAAGGTCAACAAGTTTGGAGACCTTGACATGATGTTTAGAGCCTTGATATGAGCTTACAGAGGATATACAAGCTTAGGAGATGATTGCATGAGTAGATGGTCAGGTCCAGGAGGTTTTGGAGCAGAGTTGATTGAGTTTTTAGGTTGAACAAAGGGTAACACAGGTTACCAATGGAGTGCCAGTGTTATATCTCATGTTTCCTTCACTAGACCTATGTTAACCCTCCTAGTAACACTCTTCTCAAAGGAAGGACTAGAATTACCTTCTATAGAGTCAATTTGTCGCATTCCTAGTGCATTCTAGTGATTTCTAGAGGCATATACTTTGGTTTTATTTTATGGTTTTTGATGGAGAGAGTCGACTTGCGTTAACCATCATCTATAAGGTGATCAAGTGAAATATGAGGAGGTTTAGTGTTCCATATTGTTTGCATCTTCTATCAATTATAAAATTCTAGAGAATGAAGTAAAATGGGTTAGAGAATGTGAGATTGTGAAAGTGTAAGGTACAAGTTTGCACATTTATCAGAACCTATATTTGGAGCAGACTTCAGAGGATGATGGAGCTACAATAGATCTTCATGTCTAATAGATTTGTGTTGCATATTGTGGCTCCCAGTTTCTACCAAGATGGAGAGGAGAGATTATGTTGTAGTTGCTGCTATAGAGATTTCAAATATGAGTTTATATTGTTGACGCATTTGTGTTGAAATGGTTTTATTGCAGAGTGTATTGTTGTAGCATCAATATTGAGATTTTGTATGGCTGTTAGTTTGAGTTATTGATGGTTGTGTGTGTAGGCAGATTGTGATAATGTGATGTTGTAGGGTTTGATTTCATTGAGCAGATTGTTTTTAGTTGATGGGATGATATATTTATTGAGATTGTGTTGCAGAGATTATGTTGGAGTGCATGTATTCAGAATTTGGTTTATGAGCTTATTGCATGTGTCAGTCTAGTGCGAAAATTAATGAAACGAGGCTCACTGATTTGTTGTATGTAGAGTACTTGGGCCATAGTTTGAAATTAGATGAAATGAGGTCCATGAGATGTGCTAAGGGTTGGGGCCTTTAGTGAGCAAGTGGTGGCTTGCATATTCATGGTGTAGTGGAATCATTCAGGTGGTGGCCTAAGAACGTGGGAGTGGTCACTTCCATTCGTGGTGGCTAGATAGTCCATTTGTGTCTAGGCAAGACTTATTGGGAGTGGTGGCTTCCAGTAGGTGGTGCCCTGTAAAGTAGAGGGAGTGGTGGCTTCCCGCAGGTGGTGGCCTAGAAATTTCTTCATGGTTGTTATTTGGAGTGAGTAGTGGCTCACATGATTAGCAAGTGGTGGCATGCACACTGGTGGTGGCCAGTGAATTAGATGTAAATGCATTTTACATAATAAAAGAGATGATGACGAAGGCTATCTGCCGACAATGGTTTTTACCTTTGTGGTTTCCACCTTACAACTAATATCCTCTTGTATTTGATGTGATTATTTATGCATTGTTGCTATATATCTAGATAATTTATGATTCATACATTGTTAATCTCATAGTTACATGCTCATTAATATTATTGTTTATATGATCATGTTTAATATACATATGTTATTAACTGCTGATACATGATGTGTTACAAATTAAATATATGATTCAACTAAAGTTTAATAAAAATTAAAAATATATCATAAATCACACTAGTGATTCACACCTTTTTTTAGTAATGCTCAAAATTTCTAACCTATATACCTATCCAATAAAAATATAATTTATTATTATCGATGGACATGTTTCCACTCTTTCATAATAATAATTTTGAATTTCGATTAAAAACAATAATATACAAATTATTCTAACCATACAAGTTGAATTGATTTTTATAATTCAATTAACTAGTAATATAATCATTTTAAATTTCAATTAAAAACAATAATATACAAATTATTCTAACACTATAAGTTGAATTAATTTTTATAATTCAATTGACTAGTCCTAAGTCCCTTTCATGCATGGAGTGTGTCTTATCGGTTATCTTTTGATACAACATTATATTTATTGTTCAAATTCCAGATGCTCTCACCATTTAAACGTACAAAAATGCTAGTCATATTTAATTAAGCAAATTAATTTAATTTTGTACACAAATCCTACTTGGTCGCATATTTCCCTTCGCCTTTTTATTAAGGAAGTGCCCGCTCACACTCGTAAGCATAGATGACGTTGGAAATATTCTTGGCAGAGACTATTGATTTTCAGCTTTTAAATTATTTAAATTAATTTGATAATTTAAAAGTTATGATTTTTAATTTTAAAAGTTACGTGTTTTTTTTTAACTAACTTTGGGAAAAAATCATTTTAAAAGAAAGCCCGGCAGAAAAATGAAATAAATAATAAATTGAAATTTAGTAAGAAATGTTTAAAATCATAACTTTCATCTGTGAATTTAATTCAAGTGTTTCCAAAAATGCTTAAAATCATAAATTTTATTTCCAAACAAATAGCCCCATCAATAAGCTTAGTTATCAAATTTGAAACACTAATATTAATTTCACTTAGAAAGGCATATATTCATATAACCTTTCCATAATGAACTATATATATATATATATATATATATATATATATAAACAATAGTATGTTATCTCTACATTTCATTTTTAATCAAATTTATTTTTATTAAATTGGTTAAATTATATGGCAAATGAAAAATATCACATTTTCACAATGTCAAATAGATAATAGAGTCAAAAATGAAAATACATATTCAAATAATAACAAAATTTATAAATTGTATTAATTATTTTCAAAATGAAATAGTACATTTCCCCCGAAGCAAACTTGTATACTTCACTGGTTCTTCCCATCCTATTCCATGTATCTCAAACTGTTGTCCTTAAACCATCTATCATGAATTTATGTTATGCAATAAATGTGTTCCAGAAATTTAAGCAATGATTAAATTCAATATATTTGAGAAAAACTTCAGATACAAGCTTGAAAAAATATAAATATGTCTTCATATACAATGCTTACTACTTAATTTATAATCCCATTTTCAAAAAACTATGATAAAAAAATAAATAATAATCTTTATTTTAGAATATATGCATTCCACAAATTGTAGACTATAATATTTATCATACTCACATTTTAATTAGTATGCAGTGGACTATGTAGATTATCACAACAAATATATTGCCTTTCCGATTTTGCTCATAGACATTCATGTCATGCATCATTAAGGTTGCATCTTGTAACATCTCTATTTAAAGAATCATAGAATTTGGATAAAGCAAAATGTGAGGAAAAAACAACTCAAATGCATTTACGAGATATGAAACAAAAATATTCCAAAGATAACTATAAAACATAATAAAACTTGAGAGATATTATAAAACATAAAGTAAACTACAAATGGCCTAAAATTGGAAAAAATCACTTACCAAAATGGTTCTTTCAAGTGCTTGATAGAAGAAGACAATGTTGATAATAAAGAGTAAAACTTACATATTCACATTCTTCAAAATTACTAAATCTTATATCATTAAAGATATGAATCTATTTTCTTAGTGGAAGAGGGTTTCCAGTTGTCATCAATGTCCTTTCATCATAAATAACATTCCAATCTACCTCATTTAGAGTATGAGGTGCACTCAGAGAAATACACAATCTACCTCATTTAGAGTAGGAGGTGCACTCAGAGAAAGACACATCTACATCATTTAGAGTATGAGGTGCACTCAGAGAAAGACACATTAACATATCGAGGGTTTCTAGATAAATTCTTGATATATCATCATTTTTTATCTAATTTAAATTTGAAAATCCTTTTTCACATATTATTATACTAACTAGAATAACAAGAATTGTTTGGCATAACTACATTAAACATGGAAATCTTCAAACCATTTAAGTTCACCTCCAGATAGATTCCATGATCTAAACATATATTTTTGGGGTAATATTTGTACATAGTACAAATCAATTCATCCATTTCATCCATACATTTAACACTATCCATAATAGCAAATCACCAACACTAAATTTATCACATAAACATGTCAGTCATCTTTTTGTTTGAGAGTCTCTACCATCCATATCCTCAAAATAATTACGAGGACTAAGAAACTTAACTGCATTAAAATAGATAAATTTGTTAACCTTGCATTTAGAGAGTCGATCATATTTATTACAAAATCTTTTCCTCGCATAATGTAATCATCTAGTGTCCATGATCTTTGCAACTTTGGTAAACTCTCAAATCTTAATGTATGTACATGCACCATACATGTGCAATTTGCAAACTCAATGGTTCTCTATTGTGTTTAAAAAAACTGATGTGTGCATTCCACGTGCTTCAAATGTGCCTCTCAAAAATTGTTTATGAAGCAAGCTAATAGTGATATTCAAAGTTGTTCTAATAGATGTAATGTCAACATGATCCTCTTAAAACTTTTGATTCAGTTTATTTAACTCAATAGACCCGTTTACAAATAAGTGGATGCAAAATTAAACTTGAAGTATTGTATTCATCTCATATGTTTTTTTCTCCACTAACTCCCAGTATCTTAGCAAAACAGACATGAGTTTAACGAGTTTTCCCATGACTTTGCCTCTAAAAAGACATCTAATATGATGAATTTTTAACTCTTATAGCCTTGTGATTTGAACCAAGTTCGTTAGTTTTTTCAATTCTCCATGTCTTTTAGTACATTTCTCTAACCATTAACAAACCTTGTTTGCAAACTTATCAATAACATGCAACTCTTTAAAATAAGAAGAAGCATAATTTGTTACTAATGCTTTTAGATGAGTTATACAGTGGAGATTTAACAAATGAGGGACATGTCGATGAATCTTAGTAGATAAACATTCATTAATACCTTGCATGGATGAATCCAACTAACTTTTTCATGAATAGATTCATTTATATTAAAATAAATGCCACAACATCATACATAGACTATGATGCTTCATCCCTAATTTGTAGCAAGTGTGTATTTTGTAGCACATGAACCTCTTCGTTTTTCAAATGTGTAATATAAATAGTCAAACGCTGAACCATTTAGTGATTTCATCAACTAAAAGTGAGTAAAATTAGCTTTTGAAAATCTCATCTTTTAATTTTTTCTAATATATTTTTGTAGTAGCTTGTAGAAACCGTTTTCCAAATGTTTTGTTTATAAATGTTGAATATTCCTCTTTTAAATTCATGTGATGGGTGTTTTTATACCTATTCAAGTCACATATTGATGTATATATTTCCAAATGTAAATCATGTATGACAGAAAATTATATGTTTTAAATAATTGATATAATTATCTCTTTATGAGCATCTACCATTAGCTCTACATGTTTTGTAATTGGAAGAATACTATGTTTTCTTTCTCCCTCTAAAATTTGTAAAGAAAATTCATGAGCGTGACTTTGCATGGATGTTTAAACCACTAATTTAAAAAAATTTACTTCCATCTTTAGCAAATGGAGTTTTATTTTTAAATTCTACACACCATGAACTTTTTCTCCTTTCAACACCATTACAATCTTTTAAAGCATAAGCCCATGGAAATTTTGTTTCCATTTAGACTTGAATCTTCTTTTGGACATCTTAAATGTTGGTAGTTCTTCAAGATGTTCTGCATTATCTGATTCATGGTTTTCATCTAGATGATCATATACTTCATTTTCATAAAAGTGTAGTTGATTAGAGCATTGAGATAAACCAAATGAATAGATAAGTGAAAATTGTTTTTGATTCGTTTTAGGACAACCAAGAAGTAGAATTTCTCTATTATTTATACCTATAGTCAATCAAAAAAATAAGAATATAAAAATATAGACTAATATTAAAATACACAAGATTTCTTTCAAAAATATAAAATACATCGTATTTGCAATTATATATAAATATATGATTCTAAAATTATTTTGATGATTTTCCTTTATCTAATCTGATAAATTAATATAGAGTATTTGGTAAATTAATATAAAGAAAATTTGATAATATCTATGAAGAAACTTCAACATTTATACATGGTCTTTACATAGATTTAAGATCAAAAAAATTTAAATCTTATTTTAATGGCCATAATAATTCTGAAATTTAAATGGCTATTTTTAGTTTTCTCATTAAAATGTGATTTGTAATGATTTTTAGTTAAATATTATAAATGAGATTATCTATAAATTTATAATCACTTGACAACTATTCGCATTGTATGTAATTTTTCACCAAAATTTAAGAAGAGGGGAAAAGTTGATACTGTACGGTCTTTGCAGAAAAGATTTTCAGCATTTTTCTGTGTATAACATCTCCCATATATAAGTCAAATGAAAAAAAAAAAATATGATAAATATTGAAATACGCAAGTTTTCATATTTCAATGAAAAAAATTAACACAAGAATTAAGGATATCTTGAATAATTTTCAATGGGGATGGCCTATTGCATTATCTAAATGGGTGAACTTATATTTCAGTGACCCAGTATATATAAAATAATCATAATACAAAGACATTATTAAGTTATAGGGTTGTACATAAAGATCTTAAATTTGTAACACTGACTTCCAATGGCAGCTCCACGTTTATTATTTCCATTTAATAGAAAACTCATTTGTGGTTTGATCAACTTACTTTCTATGCAGTGTCCTTGTACAGATCCAAAATATATAGATCACGCGAGCAAGTAGAGTTCTGGTCCAATCTAAATAACCTAGGACCTCATCAATATCTCCCCTCTATTGGAGAAGTCTTCCATCTGCTGACAAAGTATTGAATATTAGGATGATAACAAAAAAAAGGAGCAAATAGAAATTTGGTGAACATCATTCGATCACCAATGAAGTAATTAATAGAGTAGTTGATGTTCCTTTTGTTGAGATATACAACCTAGGATGCCAACAAACATAAGATTAATTATAATAGAATATTTGAACTAAAAATCATGTATCAAGAGCAGACATAAATTTGGTAAACTTCATTTAAAGCAATCAAATAACTAATACAAACAAGACATTAATTACGATGGAAGATTTCAACTAACAGAAAACAAATTGCTCTCTTAGCCACACCTTTGGGTTATGATGGGCAATTCGCTTGAATCGTGACAACTGGACCAGTCAACGAGGCCTCACATGAATGTTTTCATAAATGCATACAAATTTAAATGGGCTGGACAATGGAGTCACAGAAACCAGAAATCAGATGTGAAAAAATAGATAGGGCAATTTATCCAGCAACCATTTTGTTATATAATTTAATTTCTTTAAGAGACAAATACAACTAAAAATCAACATTTTTTGGACCTCTAGTTTTCTTAGGACACTACTATGACGTGCTAGATCTGCTGTGATTGTTGAATTTTGACCTTTCATTAAAAATAACATTTACTTTTACATTAAATAAATGAAAATAATTTTAATGAACAACAAATAGTTTTAGTAGTAGGCTTGGAGTATGCCTTAAAAGTATTTTTGCTTTGTTAAGAGCTCGTTTCTAATGAAATATGGTAATGACCAAGACCGAGAGGCATCTGGCAAGTAGGTGTGAAAACCTGCCCCCTAAGGACCACCACGGGTTATTCTAGGTGTTGTGGTTTTCTTTGAATAAGGGTGAAAACCTGCCCCTTACGTCTCACTGACCACCAGAAGGTTATTCAAGGTATCGTGGTTTTCTTTGAATAACCTTGATGAGTCAGCTTACATTCACCATTAACAACTAGCAAACAAAAATTGTTGTACTCATTACTAATTTGATAACTAAATTATAATAAAAATTTTCCAACTGTAAAAAAAATAACCTAACCACACTCATCGCTAATTTGATAACTAAATTATAATAAAATTTTCCGGTGTAAAAAAACCCTAATCCCACCTCTCCTTGCCCATAGTTTTTTTCTTCGTGTAAAAAAAATAACTTAACCACACTCATCACTAATTTAATAACTAAATTATAATAAAATTTTCTAGTGTAAGAAAACCCTAACCCCACCTCTCCTTGCCCATAGTTTACGCTGACAGCGGATGCCTTAAAAGTAGGCGCACATGGAGAAACCAGTGAGAGGCTCTTTTGTCGAATATACTCTCGAAACGCTTTCATCGCACACTTTCTTTCCTTCTCCATATCAACAACATGCACACATTCAATACATGGAAATCCATTATTTATATTACATTGGATTGGATTTTTTGGAACCATTTCAATAGAAAATTTATAAACACAATTGATTCCCTGTTATTTTAAATTTGCCTCTCCGTACTAAAGCATTTTTATGGCCTTGTGGATATGGAAGGCATCGGTGCATCTAACGTAATTTTAATAGTTTAAGGTTTTGCCTACGCCCCCTTATAAATGCCCCGCCTCTATAGTACGGAAGTTTTCTACTTACAGAAATGGCCTTGATGAAGAATTTGATGTTGGGAGCTGCATTGATGTCAGTTTTGGTGTTACGACTGGCACAAGTAGTAGCCGGTTGGACTGCAGCCCATGCTACATTTTATGGCGGAAGCGACGCCTCTGGAACTATGGGTGAGTTTCTTGCTTCAAAATTTTAGTTTGGTATCCAATTATGACGTTAATTTTCCCACAAAATATATATATAGTAATTTGGGGAACGCTGGTTTGGTTTTTCAAGAAAATACTGGGTCTCCTGTACCTGGTAGAGTAGTGAAAATACTCTCACGTTATAGAAAACTTTTTTCCAAACACTTAGTTTGGGTACAGAGTCGTTCTTATACTTGCTGATAAGGGCATGTTCGCTGGTTATTTATTTTTTTTTACTTTGGCCCACACACTTTTGATTTTTCAAAACATAGTGAGCTCGGATTTTCCAATTGGGTTTAAGGTATTATGGTGGTTAAGTTAGGTTAAGTATAGTATTAGGTATATATTAATTAAACTATAATATCATTTTGTATTAATAGAAATATATTAATTTAACTATAATATTATTTTATATTAATGAAAAATTAAAAATATTTACATGGTGAAATCAACCCTGAACCCATTCTTAGAATATTTTGGAATTTTGTAGCTAAGTTAATTGTTTTAATTTAAAAAGTTAACATTATTTAAAAAATATAATAAATATGGTAATTTGTATAACAATGGATATGGCACCAACACTGCCGCCGTCAGGTCGGCTTTGTTCAGAGATGGACAAACATGCGGAGCGTGTTATGAGTTAAAGTGTGACGCTGCCAAAGTTCCTCAATGGTGCCTTCGCGGACGCGGATCGATTACAGTAACAGCCACCAATCTTTGTCCGCCGAATAACGCCCTGCCCAATGACAATGGAGGGTGGTGCAATTTACCCCTTCAACATTTCGACATGTCACAGCCCGCCTTCCTACAGATTGCGAAATACAAGGCCGGGATTGTGCCTGTTCAGTACAGAAGGTATATAATATTTACGCTAACTTTGATAATATAATAACCCCATAATGCACACGCAGTTTTAATTATGAAAATTGCGTTGGAAACTATTGAATTATACATATTTTTAACAGGCCCTGGTCATGGAATCGGTGCAGGGTCCCATGCAAGAAGAATGGAGGAGTGCGGTTCACAATAAATGGACACAACTACTTCGAGCTTGTTCTAATTAGCAATGTTGGGGGGCGAGGAGATGTGAAGGCGGCGTGGATAAAAGGGTCGAAGACCGGGTGGCAACAGATGCAGAGGAATTGGGGAGCGAATTGGCAAAGCAATTCGTATCTCAACGGACAGAATCTGTCATTCAAAGTCACCACAAGTAACGGAAGAACTCTGACCATGTACAATGTCGCCCCGTCTAATTGGCAATTTGGGCAGACATTCGCCGCCTCTCAACAATTTAGATGAATGCACTCGCTGGCATTTGGCGGTTTAGTCAGAAAATTGTGATAGGATTCAGCTCATGCTTCTAATAAAAGGCTCATCGTTGCAGGCAATAACGCTTGTTCCAGCCCGCTCTAGCGATCTCATATATGAGTGTATATATAAATTAATTAAAAAAATATTTATATTAGCAATTGCACGGAGAGGTGTAAAGGAACGAAAGAAAGTAAGAATAGAAACACGAAAAAAATTGAAGCGCCAGGATGTGTTGAATCCATGCTACCCATAGTTTTTAGAGGTGGTAAATGCATGTTAATTATGGGGCTTAAGAAGTCGTATTAAACTTTGAATAGACCGTTCTTTTTATTATAATTTCAACTATTTCTAAACAATTCAGGTGTTATTTGTCTAAATTCAGGGAATGACAAAAGTGAGAAGATGACTTCCCAGACTTACGCATGATCCTCTGACATTGATCGGAAACTTGTAAAGTAGTTTACCTAAGCTAACCAGAAGTTGTTGCATTTCATTCTAATCTTGGTATTATAGAAACTATTCAATTCAACAATAAATGTAAAGTTATTCGATTCAACAATAAATGTAAAGTTATTCGATTCAACAATAAATGTAAAGTTATACACCAATTGAATCGTGTAAACAACAATAATTTCCTTTTTTAGAGTGCCATGATTCAAAGGCGTAAGAAAATTTTCAAACAATTCTATGACTAAATCAGTAAGAGCATGAACACAATAAAAAATTAGTGTTCTTATGAGATTCAATCAAATTGTCATCAATGCACCAGAGAAAAAATGAACCCAAACCTTTTTGAATTTCAAGGATTGGCCCAAGCTAAACAACAAAAAGATGAGATTGAAAATCTCAACCTTATATAAAAGGTTTTCAATTTTGCAAGTTACTATTAGCTTGCACACTTCAATTTGATTGATAAAAAATTAGTATTCTTACTAGATTCAATCAAATTGTCATCAATGCACCACAGAAAAATTGAACCCAAACCCTTTTGAATTTCAAGGATTGGCCCAAGCTAAACAACAAAAAGATGAGATTGAAAATCTCAACCTTATATAAAAGGTTTTCAATTTTGCAAGTTATTATTAGCTTGCACACTTCAATTTGATTGATTCTAAAAGGCATAACTGATGAAACTTTAAAAGCAGTTTATTGGTAGAAAAATGCAAAAGCAATGTTAAGATTAAAAAAATATGTATTCATGTTATGTGTATTACCCTAAACCCAAAAAAAACAAAAAGGAGGGAATTAAAGGGTAAAAGACAATAACTTTTTTCAAAAATAGATTTCAAGGCATAATTTGATGAAGGTTTGAAAAAATAATTCTCAATACCAAATCTTACAACCATAGCATGGGATTAAATCCTGGATTTCTCTATGACCAAACAACAAACTAAAATCACTCATTTTCATTAGACTAGACTGGCACGCTAGAAGCATACAAAAGCAATGGTAGACTGTGAGCTCATCAAATTAGATTGTCATGTTTTCTAGCATACGTGCCTTAGTTTCACTTGAGGAAAAGAGCACAACAGTTAAAATAATTGTATGAATGTTTTCAACTCACAAGATTAGGTGAAAAAAACACAACATGCATAGTAGAATCCCTACCATGGAATTTTCTAGAGCTAAGTTCATAATTGTGGTTCACATTTTTGAATGAGTTTATGAGGGTTTATGCTTTTAAGTTGTGTTTTCATGGTTTATGGATTAGGTTTTGAATTTGTATATGAGGATTTAGGTTTCTAAAGTGCGTTATTAGGATCTTATAGGCTAAAATGTAGCCCCTAAGAAATTATTAAATGCTACTACAACAAAGATCTATTTATATTATTTCCATAAAATGTAAATGAAGAGCATGACAAGTAATGTAATTACTACCTTCTATCTTGAAAATAAACATCTACATAAGATCCTATAACATAAGCATGACATTAAATGATAAAACCCTAAAAGTATAACACAAAAATTAATAAATAAATGAGACCAAAGATAAATCTATAGGTTAAAAAAAAAACTCTTTTCTTCAAGTTCCTACACGATAACAAACAATGAATATGTAAAATTGAAACTTTACCTCAATTTTTCCATTTTTCTACCTAAATTATGCTATAAATGGAAAAAACTAAAACTTGAATAAAATAGTTTTAGAGAGAATAAAATCTTATCAAAAGAGAAAATATATAAGAACAAAAATAAAATATATACCTAAAAATGTTCTCTTTTCCTCTAATTTCAAAACAACCATTACATGAAATTATAAATAAAATTCTTACCTCATAAATTTAGCAATTTTCTGTCAAAAATATATTAGAAATATAAGAACTAAAGCTCAAACAAAACCATTTTGTTAGTCAAGCTAAGTCTAGTCAAGTAATAAATCAAAAGATTTTTCTCACAATGAGTTGAGTTTAGTCTATCAAGTTTGGGAACGTGATGTCGTGTTAATGTGGCACATAATGGCACATTATGATGTGATAGCTTATTGTACCTCATCTTTAACCTAGATTAAAAGGCCAAAATTAAAATATGAAATATTTTGTGGGACCTCAAAAATGTTCACATGTTTCTTTCCAGAAAAGCATTATAAGAAAAATAGGAACATAGGAAAATTAAAGGTTTTGATTTGAAATTAAAAAGTTGTAAAGCTCAAACGATAACTTTCTAGTTACCTAGACACATACATCTTAACTTTGAATTAACAAGGTGCAAGTCTTGGATTAACCTAGACACATACATCTTAACTTTGAATTAACAAGGTGCAAGTCTTGGATTAACAATCATTTGTTCACTCACAAAGATTTCGCCATATCCCAAAAACTTCATATCTTTTTTGCAGAAATAATTCATCAAACAAATAGATAACATGTTAAAAATTAAAAGTTTTAATTTTAAATTGCTGAGGCACAAAGGTCAAAAACTAACTCTGTACTTATTACACACCTACATATTTACTATAGTATAGGCTACTAAGTCAAGGTTTGAATTAACAAAAATTTGTTCACCGGCAAAAAAAAAATTACAAATTTTCATGTAGCCAAAAGATGAAAGATATAGCTGAATTATCAAACAATTGGACAGCATGTGAGAGTAAAATATGTTCACTGTAAATCGCAGAGGAAAAAGTCTCAAAAGGTAACTCGTTATTTATGAAAGGCCTGAAGTATTAATGTCTCTTAGGAGTTCCTCGCCTTGTTTATGAATCATCATAACTAGTCTAAGTCTTACCTTTTAAATTATAATAGGTTTGATAACTCGGAATAATAGTTTTGGTAGCCTAAGGATCTTTCTGACTCACCCAGGTAAAAGATTCCAACAAAGTTTAGGTTGGTTTCAGTGACCTGATGCACTCTCTGTATCTCCAAGGATGCAACAAAGTTGTACAAAATCGAAGTCCGGTTTTTGTGATTTGATAAATCACCCATGGAAAAGCATTCAACAAAGTTTTCCAAAATGGATATGTGGTTTTGGTGGCCTGCGGTGCTCTCTAAATCGTCCAAGGAAAAGGATCCAATAAAGTTTTCCGAAATGAAAAGCGCACAGCAAATCCAATTAGAATTGCCTATAAGATAATAATAATAGTTCGACTGTTGGGTCATATCATCTGTAAGGAGGATCGGACCAAGGTCACAGTAATCGTGAATCTTCATGTGTTAGCAACAGTCGAAGTGTTGCGCTCTACTCTTGGCCCGCTGCAGGCAAGAGGTGGGAGGGGAGGACTAATGCTTATATAAATCCTCTTTCTGTTTACACCTTCCTCATCACTCCAAGGAAATGTATCCGGTGCCCACCCTCTAGAGAATGGGGCGTAGCCATTCAACAGTTGTCCTTCCTGCACTTAATACCTGGAATTCTTGTCAAGCATAGCCCTAATCATCAACCAATCAACTAAGACCATAGATAAATAGAAAGCATTCAATAAGGTAGATTCAGCAATCGATGGCATAGTCTCTAATGCTTCTATTTCTGCGTCGTCCAAGAATGGTAAATTGACCAATGAAATGCAGGTGTTGAGTTTGAAAGGTGGAGAGAATTTAAAGGCTTGGATAGACTACGATGGTGTTAATCTAATGCTTAATGTATGCCTTTAGTTTCTTCAGCTCTTCTCTCCTGCCATTTTTCTCATAAATTTGGGACATTAGAGTAATTGAAGTAGCATCAACCTTCATCCCCACTCTAGTCATCAGCTTCAAGGGTTTTTCCGCCTTTCTAGTCATCCCAAAAGCCAAAGAACCATTGAGGGAAATGTTGAAAACCTCAGTATTTGGCTTCATTGAAAGCAATGGCTAATGGCTCCTCTTCCTAGGATCCACCCTTCCATATTTGAAAAAATTAATACATTTCAATCACTATCTCTAAAGCTAAATAGGCCCCATTCCGTGACCAACATACCTGGTTTTCCATGAGCAAGTTGACGTCACCGAACAGCCCAAATATTTGTAACCTGCTTGTTTATAGATGAATGAATAAAAAGTACTGCTATGCTTACAAAAAAAAACTAAACAAGCCCCTCATATGTTTTAACCATATGGGTCACCACTGCACTCCCCAAAGTACTCCCCAAATTGACAGATAGGTATTCCTCCATGTCCACCAATGTTCTTAGAACTGTAGGAGCAAGAACAGACATTTGTGTTGATGCGAGCCTCAAGAACAATTGGGTCAGAGCCTCTCGATCAAATAGTTGTATTTTCTTCTTTTCTTTCACAATTGAAAGCACCACAGCATAGGCCTTCTCGAGCCATTTTGAATACCCAGAGTGTGCTAATACATTTATCAACTTACTAATAAGAGACTTCCTTGGGAAACCTTTGAGTTGCTTGTAATGATCGTAGCCCTTCATGGCATCTTCCAGTCTCTGTTCATCGAGGGCATTTCCCAATTCTTCTGCCAACATGGCTGGGTTGTGAGCTTGCCTCAAGATTGTGAATGATCCTGAAAAAAGAGAAATATCTATACGAAGGGCTAAAATAGACCAAACCATGAAGAGAAAGCCCTTTGACACCTTCGTTAGAAAAGGAAAATTTGGGATGATTACATCAATGGTTTGAATAGATTCTACCATTTTGCTGGCATGTAACAGAGGAAGAGACAGAGGATAAGATGAAATTTGAGAAAAAGATAGTAAAAGTTATGGACCTGAGCTTATTCTTCCAGAAAGCTGCAACTTTCATGGATACCACGGTAAAATATTCGATGCATTTCCCCTGATTTTCATGGTTTGGTATGACCCGATCATGCATATTTCCCACCCACCTTTCAACATACTACACATCAATACCTCTGAATTGCTTAAAAATGATAATTTTTTACGCGTTCCCCACAGTTCTAGTAGCAGGATCTTTATTAGTCCTAATTCTAACTAGCTCCACACATTGTCTGTCTAGTACCAGCATCTGCAATGACTATTGCAGTTTGAATTTAGGCTTCTTCAATGTGGCCTAATTTCTAGATTTTCAAGAAGTAAAAATCCACTGGCATCAAATGGCTTGCATTTATGAAAACATAAAAAAACTTAGAATCAAATTTTCAATCTATAAATTACAAAAGCAAATAGGCACAAACCATTCATTATTGGGCATGGGCATGGGCATTGTGCCCTGCTCCAATTCCACATTTTGGGTAGAATTGATCAAGAAATAGAGTTCAACCTCCTAGTCGATCCACTCATGGTAGTATAACCTTTATAAGTGAAGCCCAAACACCCAGGCAGACCCTATCTATAGGGGGGAATGTATTTTACTTCAGCTCATTAAATTGTGGTCTATTAGCAGTATAATGGAGCTCGTGAGGTGAAATGGACATCTTCCTACAATACTTGGTAAAACTCCCCCTAGATTGAGGATTCGCAGTAAAATTCTTCGATCCTCCTGCCTCTTACCTGAACTTGATTTGACATTGCAACTGTTTAAATCCTCCTGGTGCCTTTCCCCCGAATTTGAACTTTTCTTAGTGGGGTTTCAATTGCTTATATTTCTCAACACTCCCATGCTTCTCGGATTTCTTTGTAGGGAAAATAGACGGACCCAGAAGAACCTAGAGCCTATCCCTCACTGGAGCTCCTAAACAAAACGTCCTTCAAACTCTACCATTTGCTCGCCATGGGCTTCTCAGGAACCGAACCCTTGACCTCCTCGTGACAAGCAGGAATGCACATTTCCAGTTCTGATGAAAAAAACTCCTTGACATCCGATTTCTAGGGCTCCTCTTCCTGGTGGAAAATCCTCATCAGCAGTGGCGATAACAACCTGGTGCGCCTTGAGTAGGATAAGGAACGCTCTTGACCCCTTTTGTAACGCCCTGGCGGTTTGGGCAGAGGCGCACCTTCACCCGACGGGCGACCCGGGTGGGTGACCCGTGGGCGACCCGTGCACGACGGGCGGGTGACCCGGGTGGGCGACCCGCGGGCGACCCGTGCACAACGGGCGGGCGCCCCGGGCACCGCAACCCGTGCACGGCAAGCGATGAACAGTTGGGCGAGCTGCGATATCCGGCGGACAAGGGCGAGCTGCGGACGAGCTGCAGCAAGTTAGGACGCGGGTGCAACTACTCGACTCGGGGAACAGGTTAACAGTTGAGGCTCGGGCGAGCTGAAACGAAAGGGCGATCTGAGGACGACCCGCGCCCGATGGGCGGGCGACCCGTGGGCGGCCCACGCCCGATGGGCGGACAACCGAACAGACATAACAGCGGAGTTGTGGACGAAGGTTGGTTCGATGAGTGTGTGGCACGGTTGAGCGTGGAGATGTGGGCAAAGGGAGGGCGACCCGGGCGGGCGCCCCTCCATACGGCGGACGGGCAGAAACGCGACCACAACCGGCCGTGCGACAGCAAACGGCAGTGCGACAAAGGGCGGGCAGTATGCGACGTTCATATAAGCCGACTGCGACGTTTTGGGAGCACTTACATAAAACTTGGAGATAATGCGATGGAGTCACAAGACTTTATAAGGGCGTAGGGAGGCCTTGCCCTTAGGCAAGGGCCAACCTGCCCATAAGTAAAGAGAGGGGCTTCAACGTATGTATTTTGGGGGTCGGCCTAAAGAGGTGACACCCCTTCGTCATAAGATGAGATGACTATATATTCATGGCGTAGAAGGCTCATTTGGACAGCAAGCACTTCGCTCTCCTCTTGGTCATCGATCTAGAGATAAGAGGACGCAGAGAAGTGCGCATCTCTCATGCGGATAAGGGAATAAGTGCGCAGTTCAAACCGGGAATTGAGTTGAGGACGACGGTTCACGGTGAAAGGCAATTCGGTGCAGAGTTGATTTGGTAGAGTTGTTGGAGGCTCGGGTGAGCTCGCTCTCACCAAATGTAATTGGTATCGAATTGTAAAAGGCTTCTAGCCTCGTTGTAAAAGTTCTAAGTGTTGGCCGTGGGCTTGCCCGGCACACTTGTGATTGTATTATTGAAAAGAGATTCATAATATATATTTGGGCAAACTCGTTCGGTAGTTGCCCCTCCCATTATCATTGTGTGCAATTGTTATGTGCTCGGTTTTACATTGCATATTGGTTATGGTTGTATATGAAGATTAATGTCTTGTCTTAATCAAAGAAGAAGAATTAAGCATACTAATGTGTAAGGCGTAGTCTACATGTACGAGTATTACGAAAAAGAAAGTACACGGTAGTGCCGCACCCCGCCAGATAACGGTTGGAAGACCACCGTAGACTTGGGGGCGTGACAGGTGGTATCAGAGCTCGGTCTAGAGCTGGTGAGCAGGGTTGCTCACACACTTGGAAGTTGGCAGTTGACAAGGTTCTTACAGGTGACTTGGGGAAGCCGATGAATGGTCGAAACTAGGTCGCAAAAGAAGATGGCCGCTAACTCTCAAGCTGGGTCTAGCCATACAATGAAGGATCCCGTGAAGGATCCTCATCTTGAGTTCATGGGAAAGGTGATTGAAAGAATGGAGACTTTGGAGTCTTCTTGGAACCAAGATGTGGACTCGCTTACTAAGGAACGAGAAGCCATCTCGAAGGTTAGAGAAGAACTTGGAGAACTCCGTACACAGCATGAGGAGCTCAAGACACAATATGAATACACAGATCTTTTGTGTACACAATTGGAAGGAAGGGTCAAGGAAGTTGAAGAATCAAGAGATCAGGGTCTTGCAGAGATCACAAACTTGAGAGGAACTCTTGACAAGGTAAATAAAAGTCTTGATCAAGCCAAGGATGAGATTGCGGTATTGAAGAGAGCCATGAGGTATAACTCAGGTGGAGGAGTACCTCATGTAAAGGTCAAGGAGCCGGAATCTTATGACGGTACAAGGAGTGCAAAAACTCTTGGTAACTTCTTGTGGGACATGGAGCAGTACTTGGAACGGTTAAGTCTACCCGATGGGGAGACACAAGTCAAGGTAGCCGCTCAATTCCTGACAAATGATGCCAAGATGTGGTGGCGAAGGAGGGTGGATCAGATTATCAATGGTAATGCTGATGACATCACTTCGTGGGACGACATGAAGAAAGCTTTGCAGACCCATTTCAGTCCTCAGGATGAAACATGGGAAGCAAGGACGAAGATCAAGTTCATCAAACAAACCGGAAGCCTACAAGCATATCAGCGAGAGTTTTCAAGTGCAGCTCCGGAACTTCCCGACATGGCGGAAAGGGACAAGGTGTTCAACTTTATTATTGGGTTGAAGCCTTGGGCACGCAATGAGGTGAAAAGGCAGAAAATTAGAACACTTGAGGAAGCTTTTGCTGCGGTTGATAGATTGGTGGACCACTATGATGAGACTTCTAATGAGAAAAAGAAGTCCGACAAACCGAAAGATAAGAAGAAGGAGGATACTCCGAAATCAGATGATGGTGCAAAGATGAAGAAACCTTTGAAGTGTTGGTTATGTGAAGGACCACACACGGTGAAGAATTGCCCATCTAAACCAAAGTTGACCGCTGTTACACAACCTGCCGAGGAAGATGACAATGCTTCTGTGGGGATGATGCAGATACTTGGTGCAGCTGCTACTACGGAAGTGCCTTCCAGAAGGGATCCGGAAAGGAACAGGTTGGAATACGTTCAGATGAAGATTGGTGGGGCTGATGTACTCACTATGGTTGATAGTGGGGCTTCACATAACTTCATGAGTGAAGACACCGCAAGGAGACTTGGGCTGAAATTTGTACCTGTGAAGGCACAAATGAAGACGATGAATTCTCCTCCTATGGCAATCCTTGGTATGGCCAAAAAGGTGGACACCACACTTGGTGGATGGACCGGAAAGGTGGACTTCACCATAGTGCGGATTGATGACTATAAGGCAGTATTAGGGATGGAGTTCATGAAACAATTTGAAGCAATGGTTGTGCCACATTTGAGGAAACTCTTCATTTATGATGGAAGGGAAGATGTGCCCATTGGTGTTCCAACCATTGGTGTAACAAAACCCGATCATAAGTTAGGAGGAATGCAGATGGAGGACAAGGTAAAGGTAGACAAGCGGTTGTCTACGATGGAGGCAAAGATTGCAGAACAATCTGTGGTCATCCGATCACTTTCAGATAGCATCTTGGACTTATCAAGAAGGCTAGAGTTGGTGGAGGACGATGATGACGATGATGAGCTATATGTGAGGCCGAATATCCAGAAGGAAGATCGGGAAGCATATCTACAAAGGATGGAGGTTGAGGATCCTGATAGATGGATCGAGCTGATTAGTGAAGGAGAGCCTCCAGGCTCTTCTCGCTCCACATCTTCTTAGATGACATAGAAGATGGGGCTCATTGTTAAGCTGCTCATGGCAGTGAGCCCTCAAACTTGGTTGAGCAGGTATGGTGATCATAACATGCTGCAGAAAGATGGGGTTTCCATGGACCTGAGCATGGAATCGTGGAGATAAGTGTTGGCACATGGCTAGGATGTGTAACACTTGTTGTTATACATGGGCAGTTGGCACATGGTCGATATTAATCTTGGTGGGGGGTCACTAAGATGGTATGTTGTTGGGACGACAACGTCTTCAGGTGGAGGAGAGTGTAACGCCCTGGCGGTTTGGGCAGAGGCGCACCTTCACCTGATGGGCGACCTAGGTGGGCGACCCGTGGGCAACCCGTGCACGACGGGCGAGTGACCCGGGTGGGCGACCCGCGGGCGACCCGTGCACGATGGGCGGGCGCCCCGGGCACCGTGACCCGTGCATGGCAAGCGATGAACAGTTGGGCGAGCTGTGATATCCGGCGGACAAGGGCGATCTGCGGACGAGCTGCAGCAAGTTAGGACGCGGGTGCAACTACCCGACTCGGCGAACAGGTTAACAGTTGAGGCTCGGGCGAGCTGAAACGAAAGGGCGACCCGAGGGCGACCCGTGGGCGGCCCACGCCCGATGGGCGGACAACCGAACAGACATAACAGCGGAGTTGTGGATGAAGGTTGGTTCGATGAGGGCGCGGCACGGTTGAGCGCGTAGATGTGGGCAAAGGGAGGGCGACCCGGGCGGGCGCCCCTCCATACGGCGGACGGGCAGAACGCGACCACAACCGGACGTGCGACAGCAAACGGCAGTGCGACAAAGGGCGGACAGCATGCGACGTTCCTACGAGCCGGCTGCGACGTTTTGGGAGCACTTACATAAAACTTGGAAATAATGCGATGGAGTCACAAGACTTTATAAGGGCGTAGGGAGGCCTTGCCCTTAGGCAAGGGCCGACCTGCCCATAAGTAAAGAAAGGGGCTCCAACGTATGTATTTTGGGGGTCGGCCTAAAGAGCTGACACCCCTTCATCATAGAGTTGAGATGGCTATATATTCATGGCGCAGAAGGCTCATTTGACAACAAGCACTTCGCTCTCCTCTTGGTCATCGATCTAGAGATAAGAGGACGCAGAGAAGTGCGCATCTCTCATGCGCATAAGGGAATAAGTGTGCAGTTCAAACCGGGAATTGAGTTGAGGACGACGGTTCACGGTGAAAGGCAATTCGGTGCAGAGTTGATTTGGTAGAGTTGTTGGAGGCTCGGGTGAGCTCGCTCTCACCAAAGGTAATTGGTATCGAATTGTAAAAGGCTTCTAGCCTCGTTGTAAAAGTTCTAAGTGTTGGCCGTGGGCTTGCCCGGCACACTTGTGATTGTATTATTGAAAAGAGATTCATAATATATATTTGGGCGAACTCGTTCGGGAGTTGCCCCTCCCATTATCATTGTGTGCAATTGTTATGTGCTCGGTTTTACATTGCATATTGGTTATGGTTGTATATGAAGATTAATGTCTTGTCTTAATCAAAGAAGAAGAATTAAGCATACTAATGTGTAAGGCGTAGTCTACATGTATGAGTATTACGAAAAAGAAAGTACACGGTAGTGTCGCACCCTGCCAGATAACGGTTGGAAGACCACCGTAGACTTGGGGGCGTGACACCTTTCGTCCTTCCTAGCCTCGTTCAGGGCTTCCATAGGATAAATCGTTGCAGAGGATATCTCTGTGCAGGTCATTTGAATGGTGAACACCAGAGAACCCGAGCTATCCGATGCTTTTTCAGAGCGGGCGAGGGCGAGGGCGAGGGCGAGGGAGAGCATCGAGCTGGTTCAGTGCAGCGTGTAAAAACGGCCACGTGGTCAATCACCATTGGATGGAGGAGGACAAAATTTAAGGTCGTTGATTCGTCGAAGTGAGCAGTGTTTGCACATAGAGACAGTAGAAAAACACTTTCACGTAATTAGAAATATAAATTATTAATCAGATATTAAAATTAAAATTTAAGTATTAGGGTTTTTCGCAGTGCATTATATTAGATATGATTTTTGGTAGTCATTTATCTATGACTATTTCCAAGAGAGGTAGCTGTAATTGACTAATTTCTTATGATTTTTTAATAGTTTACATTGAAGGAGTGGGATTGAAATTAGTGAAATGACATTGAATGAATCACATAGTGTCAATCATCACTTTCGGGGCTTGCATCCAGTAACCAGGACAGGTCACCCATCCCAGATCGCCTCGGGCTCAAGCACACTTAACTATGGAGTTTTTCCCACAATCAAGTCCACTTAACTTGCTACCCCACAATCATGAAAAATTAGATAGTGACAACTACCTCTCATGGAAATAATAATAAATGAGTGACTTACTTAAAGCAATTGAATCCCAAAAATAACATCTAATAAACTTAAAATTGTAAATAATTTATATTTATATTTATATAAATTAAATTATTTAAAATTTATCAAATAGAATGACAAAACCCATAAAACCCATAAAATATTTGAACACAATTAATTAATTAAATTTATTATAAAATTTAGATATACCATATTCAAAATTCTATATGATATTGGTATATTATTCTCTATTTCAATTTTTTTAATTAATCTATTTGTCTATTTTTTTTTATGGTCTTTTATTGATGATATGTACTATTCAAATTAATGTATTATTCAAATTACTATATTAATATTCGAAGAATCGTCTTTTATGTGAGGTTTTTCAATTAATTCCATCACATATTTTTTGGATTATCTTTTTCCAACGAGAGTTTGAATTTAACTCTTTTATTATATTAATATTCATTTTGATTGATTTTTTTCCTCCTTTAATCTAGCTTGCTTTATACTTTATTCTTATTAATCATCAATTACTATAGCAGTATGCTTTAAGCCAACTATTCATTCCCTACGTTGATTCAATGGACAAGATATAAAAGTAATAAGTTGATTATTAGCTTAATACATAATGTTTAATATCTGCTATTTGTTATTATACATTTTATTGATTTTGTATATTTATTAATTATATATTTTATTTTATTTTTTATATTATTTTATTGCATTAAAATGCATATGAAAATGAATTTAATTTCATTTATATTTAAATATATTAAAATAATATAATATTTTCAAATAAAATTATGTACCATCAAAAAGTGGTTTTACCAAAATAAAATTATGTATCATTAATAACTAAATCAAAAAATAGTTTTACCAAAATAAAATTATATTTTTCAAATTTAAATTATAAGTAATATTGTAGTAAGACACTTGATCCCTTTTAATATTAAAACTTAAATATTTGTTTTAATGATGAGAGATAAAATTTTGATTCTTGTACCTAAACTCATAAAAAAAGAGAGTTACCAATATTTTAATATAAAATACATTAAAAAAATAACTTTCCAAACCAATTAAAATACATTAAAAAAATAACTTTCCAAACCAATTTTAATAATAACAATAATAGAAAATCAATATTCTAAAGCAATAAAAAAGTTCTATGTAAATAATGACTAAAGTTTAAATTATATATATACATATATATAATAAAAGGAACTACATATTTAAAAAATTATCAATAAATAAGAGAATATATATATATATATATATATATATATAAATTAAAATATATAATTTAATATATATATATATATATATATATATATAATTTAAAAATGTTTTTTAGTTATAAGATTATTGATATGATTAATTTGTGGTTTGAGTAACAGGAACCAGGGGTATCTAAGTCACAATATCACCTAGGAATCACACGTAGCCTAGCCACACTATCCCTTGGCATGGTGTTGACAGTGTTGGACCCGCCAACATTCACGAGATCTCCCCGGTATGAAGTCCCAACCAGACCTCACACTGTTTGGTGTAGGAGTCCCATCTAGTATGATGGCCCAATTTCCATTATCTTAAATGTTTGCGTCAGCTCTTGCTTGCCAGCACATGAGAGTGCTATGCTTTGTCTTCAAACAATGAGGTTCGTGTGCCTAGGGAGCGCTAGTGTTACTTGTGTCAAGGTTCTTTCACTGCGGAGAGAGAGGGTGGAAGTAAGTCTTCAGTCGAAAGGGAAGAGTCCCAACTCTATTAGAGACACACAACACAACAGGACATGTGCAACTTCTGAAGGAGTACTCCACACGAATGCGGCAGTAACAAACACACAAGAAGGGATAGCACGTACAACACTCAACAGAGTAGTCTGCGCGAGTGCGACGAACATTATAACAAGTTTATGGGAAAGGTTATGTCTGATGTCCAGTGAGGCAACCCACGCACAGCGTTAACAACTTATACAACACGTTTTCATAAACATATGTGAAAACCTGCCCCCTTACGGACCACCACGGGTTATTCTAGGTGTCATGGTTTTCTTTGAATAAGGGTGAAAACCTGCCCCTTATGCCTCACTGACCACAAGAAGGTTATTCAAGGTATCGTGGTTTTCTTTGAATAACCTTGATGAGTCAGCTTACATTCGCCATTAACAACTAGCAAACAAAAATTGTTGTACTCATTACTAATTTGATAACTAAATTATAATAAAATTTTCCAGGTGTAGAAAAAAAAACCTAACCACACTCATCACTAATTTGATAACTAAATTATAATAAAATTTTCCGGTGTAAAAAACCCTAACCCACCTTTCCTTGCCCATAATTTCTTGAAAGTGTTAAAAAAATAACCTAACCACACTCATCACTAATTTGATAACTAAATTATAATAAAAAATTTCGGTGTAAAAAAAACCCTAACCCCACCTCTCCTGGCCCTACACCCTAACCCCACCTCTCCTTGCCCATAGTTTACGCTGACAGCGGATGCCTTAAAAGTAGGCGCACATGGAGAAACCAGTGAGAGGCTCTTTTGTCGAATATACTCTCGAAACGCTTTCATCGCACACTTTCTTTCCTTCTCCATATCAACAACATGCACACATTCAATTCATTCGCAATAAGTCAGCGTGATTGCATGTGCCTCCCTTGGAAATCCATTATTTATATTACATTGGATTGGGTTTTTTTTGAACCATTTCAATAGAAAATTTATAAACACAGTTGATTCCCTGTTATTTTAAATTTGCCTCTCCGTACTAACGTGCATCGGTGCATCTAAACTAATTTTAATAGTTTAAGGTTTCGCCTACGCCCCCTCTATAAATGCCCCTCCTCTATAAATATTGGGGTCATGGGACATGTTCGTAGTACGGAGAAAGATTGGAAGTTTTCTACTTACAGAAATGGCCTTGATGAAGAATTTGATGTTGGGAGCTGCATTGATGTCAGTTTTGGTGTTACGACTGGCACAAGTAGTAACCGGTTGGACTGCAGCCCATGCTACATTTTATGGCGGAAGCGACGCCTCTGGAACTATGGGTGAGTTTCTTGCTTCAAAATTTTAGTTTGGTATCCAATTATTACGTTAATTTTCCCACAATATATATATATATATATAGTAATTTGGGGAAAGCTGGTTTGGTTTTTAAAGAAAATACTGAATTTGAGTTTTCAGATGAATGTTTGGGTCTCCTGTACCTGGTAGAGTAGTGAAAATACTCTCACGTTATAGAAAACTTTTTTTCCAATATTATATATATACACTTAGTTTGGGTACAGAGTCGTTCTTATACTCGCTGATAAGGGCATGTTCGCTGGTTATTTAATTTTTTTTTACTTTGGCCCACACACTTTTGATTTTTCAAAAAATAGTGAGCTCGGATATTCCAATTGGGTTTAAGGTATTATGGTGGTTAAGTTAGGTTAAATATAGTATGAGGTATTATGGTGGTTAAGTTAGGTTAAATCTAGTATTTTTTTTATTGGATTGGTTTAAATTATAAATAAAATAGTTTTTTTGGGTAGAATTATATAATATAATTTTGAGTGAAATTGTGATTTTTAATTATTTAAAAATGTATATTTAAAAGTAAGGTATAAATAGTAGATTTAATAACTTAAAAAAATTCTGTACTTTCTAGAAATATATAGATTAAACAACTTAAACTAGTGACATTTAAAAATATTTCTCAAATATTTATTAAAATTGATTAAATAAAATACCCATAAATATCTTTTCATTTATTAATTAAACTATAATATCATTTTATATTAATAAAAAGTTAAAAATATTTACATGGTGAAATCAAGGCTGAACCCATTTTTGGAATATTTTGAAATTTTGTAGCTAAGTTAATTGTTGAATTTAAAAAGTTTAACATTATTTAAAAAATATAATGAATATGACTGAAGACAATTTATGAACTTTAGAATATTTTAAAATTTGATAAATAAATTCAATCAATCCAGTAACTCTTATCCAATTCCAAAATATTCTCAAAATCAACTATCAAATATTTACTTAATTCCAAAATTTACAAATCCAATTACTACCCTGATAGTATAAACCTACCATCAGAGTATGAAAATCGTTGTTACTGAACGAGCTTCGTCGTAAAAAAATGCGTTCTCCAGTTATCAAGAAGGACATGGTAATTTTTTATATAATTTGGATTGAGATTCGTTGTTGTTGTTGCAGGGGGTGCTTGCGGCTATGGTAATTTGTATAACAATGGATATGGCACCAACACTGCCGCCGTCAGCTCGGCTTTGTTCAGAGATGGACAAACATGCGGAGCGTGTTATGAGTTAAAGTGTGACGCTGCCAAAGTTCCTCAATGGTGCCTTCACGGACGCGGATCGATTACAGTAACAGCCACCAATCTTTGTCCGCCGAATAACGCCCTGCCCAATGACAATGGAGGGTGGTGCAATTTACCCCTTCAACATTTCGACATGTCACAGCCCGCCTTCCTGCAGATTGCGAAATACAAGGCCGGGATTGTGCCTGTTCAGTACAGAAGGTATATAATATTTACGCTAACTTTGATAATATAATAACCCCATAATGCACACGCAGTTTTAATTATGAAAATTCCGTTGAAAACTATTGAATTATACATATTTTTAACAGGGCCCTGGGGATGGAATCGGTGCAGGGTCCCGTGCAAGAAGAATGGAGGAGTGCGGTTCACAATAAATGGACACAACTACTTCGAGCTGGTTCTAATTAGCAATGTTGGGGGGCGAGGAGATGTGAAGGCGGCGTGGATAAAAGGGTCGAAGACCGGGTGGCAACAGATGCAGAGGAATTGGGGAGCGAATTGGCAAAGCAATTCGTATCTCAACGGACAGAATCTGTCATTCAAAGTCACCACAAGTAACGGAAGAACTCTGACCATGTACAATGTCGCCCCGTCTAATTGGCAATTTGGGCAGACATTCGCCGCCTCTCAACAATTTAGATGAATGCACTCGCTGGCATTTGGCGGTTTAGTCAGAAAATTGTGATAGGATTCAGCTCATGCTTCTAATAAAAGGCTCATCGTTGCAGGCAATAACGCTTGTTCCAGCCCGCTCTAGCGATCTCATATATGAGTGTATATATAAATTAATAATATGAGTGTATATATAAATTAATTAAAAAAATATTTATATTAGCAATTTCACGGAGAGGTGTAAAGGAACGCAAGAAAGTAAGAATAGAAACACGAAAAAAATTGAAGCGCCAGGATGTGTTGAATCCATGCTACCCATAGTTTTTAGAGGTGGTAAATGCATGTTAATTCTGGGGCTTAAGAAGTCAGATTAAACTTTGAATAGACAGTTCTCTTTATTATAATTTCAACTATTTCTAAACAATTCATGTGTTATTTGTCTAAATTGAGGAAATGACAAAAGTGAGAAGATGACTTCCCAGACTTACGCATGATCCTCTCACATTGATTGGAAACTTGTAAAGTAGTTCGCCTAAGCTAACTAGAGGTTGTTGCATTTCATTCTAATCTTCGTATTATAGAAACTATTCAATTAAAAAATAAATGTAAACTTATACACTAGTTGAATTGTGTAAACAATAATAATTTCCTTTTTTAGAGTGCCATGATTCAAAGGTCTAAGAAAATTTTCGAACAACTTTATGACTAAATGGGTAAGAGCATGAACAGAATAAAAAATTAGTGTTCCTACGAGATTCAATCAAATTGTCATCAATGCACCAGAGAAAAATTGAACCCAAACCTTTTTGAATTTCAAGGATTGGCCCAAGCTAAACAACAAAGAGATGAGATTGAAAATCTCAACCTTATATAAAAGGTTTTCAATTTTGCAAGTCACTATTAGCTTGCACACTTCAATTTGATTGATAAAAAATTAGTATTCTTACGAGATTCAATCAAATTGTCATCAATGCACCACAGAGAAATTGAACCCAAACCCTTTTGAATTTCAAGGATTAGCCCAAGCTAAACAACAAAGAGATGAGATTGAAAATCTCAACCTTATATAAAAGGTTTTCAAATAATAACTTGCACACTTCAATTTGATTGACTCTAAAAGGCAACTCATGAAACTTTAAAATCATTTTATTGGGAGAAAAATGCAAAAACAATGTTAAGATTAAAAAAATAAGTATTCATGTTATGTGTATTACCCTAAACCCGAAAAAAAACAAAAAGGAAGGAATTAAAGGGTAAAAGACAAAAACTTTATTCAAAAACAGATTTCAAGGAATAATTTGATGAAGGTTTGAAAAAATAATTTTCAATACCAAATCTTACAACCATAGCATGGGATTAAATCCTGGATTTCTCAACGACCAAACAACAAATCAAAAGCACTCATTTTCATTAGACTAGACTTGCACGCTAGAAGCATACAAAAGCAATGGTAGACCGTGAGCTCATCAAACTAGATTGCCATATTTTCAAGCATATGTGCCTTAGTTTCACTTGAGGAAAGAGCACAACAATTATTGTTTTCAACTCACGAGATTAGGAGGAAAAAAACACAACATGTATACTAGAATCCCTACCATGGAATTTTCTAGAGCTAAGTTCATAATTGTGGTTCACATTTTTGAATGTTTTTATGAGGGTTTGTGCTTTTAAGTTGTGTTTTCAAGGTTTATGGATTAGGTTTTGAATTTGTATATGAGGATTTAGGTTTCTAAGGTGTGTTATTAGGATCTTATAGGCTAAAATATAGCCCCTAAGAAATTATTAAATGCTACTACAACAAAGATCTATTTATATTATTTCCATAAAATATAAATGAAGAGCATAACAAGTAATGTGAATTACTGCCTTCTATCTTGAAAAAAAACATCTACATAAGATCCTATAACAAAAGCATGACGTTAAATGATAAAACCCTAAAAGTATAACACAAAAAATAACAAATAAATGAGACCAAAGACAAATCTATAGGTTAAAAAAAAAAAAACTCTTTTCTTCAAGTTCCTACACGATAATGAACAATGAATATGTAAAATTGAACTTTACCTCAATTTTTCCATTTTCCCACCTAAATTATGCTATAAATGGAAAAAACTTAAACTTGAATAAAATAGTTTTAGAGAGAATAAAATCTTATCAAAAGCAAAAATACATAAGAACAAAAATAAAATATATACCTAAAAATGTTCTCTTTTTCTCTAATTTCAAAACAACCATTACATGAAATTATAAATAAAATTCTTACCTCATAAATTTAGCAATTTTCTGTCAAAAATATATTAGAAATATAAGAACTAAAGCTCAAAGAAGACCATTTTGTTAGTCAAGATAAATCTAGTCAAATAATAAATCAAAAGATTTTTCTCACAATGAGTTGAGTTTAGTGCTATCAAGTGTGGGAAAGTGATGTCGTGTTAATGTGGCACATTATGATGTGATAGCTTATTGTACCTCATGTTAAAATATGAAATATTTTGAGGGATCTCAAAAAAGTTCACATGTTTCTTTCCAGAAAAGCATTATAAGAAAAATAGGGATATAGGAAAATTAAAGGTTTTGATTTGAAATTAAAAAGTCAAAAACATTATAAGAAAAATAAGAATATATGAAAATTAAAGGTTTTGATTTGAAATTAAAAGGTTGTAAAGCTCAAACTAAACACATACATATTAACTTTGAATTAACTAGGTACAAGTCTTGGATCAACAATCATTTGTACACTCACAAAGATTTCACCATATCCCAAAAACTTCATATCTTTTTTGCAGAAATAATTCATCAAATAGATAACATGTTAAAAATTAAAAGTTTTGATTTTAAATTGCTGAGGCACAAAGCTCAAAAACTAACTCTGTACTTATTACACACCTACATATTTACTGTAGTATAGGCTACTAATTCAAGGTTTGAATTAAAAAAAAATTGTTCACCGCAAAAAATATTTTACAAATTTTCACGTAGCCAAAAGATGAAAGATATAGCTGAATTATCAAACAATTGGACAGCATGTGAGAGTAAAATATGTTCATTGTAAATCGTAGAGGAAAATATCACAAAAGGTAACTCGTTATTTATGAAAGGCCTCAAGTATTGAATTCCTCGCCTTGTTTATGAATCATCATAACTATTCTAAGTTTTGCCATTTAAATTATAATAGTTTTGATAACTCAGAGAATAATAGGTTTGGAAGCCTAAGGATCTTTCTGACTCACCCAGGTAAAAGGATCCAACAAAATTTAGGTTGGTTTCAGTGACCTGATACACTCTCTATATCTCCAAGGATCCAACAAAGTAGTCCAAAATCGAAGTCCGGTTTTTGTGATTTGATAAATCACCCATGGAAAAGCATTCAACAAAGTTTTCCAAAATGGATGGTTGGTTTTGGTGGCCTGATGTGCTCTCTAAATCGTCCAAGGAAAAGAATCCAATAAAGTTTTCCGAAATGAAAAGCGCACAGCAAATCCAATTAGAATTGCCTATAAGATAATAATAATAGTTCGACTGTTGGGTCATATCATCTGTAAGGAGGATCGGACCAAGGTCACAGTAATCGTGAATCTTCATGTGTTAGCAACAGTCGAAGTGTTGCGCTCTACTCTTGGCCTGCTGCAGGCAAGAGGTGGGAGGGGAGGACTAATGCTTATATAAATCCTCTTTCTGTTTACACCTTCCTCATCACTCCAAGGACATGTATCTGATGCCCACCCTCTAGAGAATGGGGCGTAGCCATTCAACAGTTGTCCTTCCTGCATTTAATACTTGGAATTCTCGTCAAGCATAGCCCTAATCATCAATCAATCAGCTAAGACCATAGATAAATAGAAAGCATTCAATAAGGTAGATTCAGCATTCGATGGCATGGTCTCTAATGTCCAAGAATGGTAAATTGACCAATGAAATGCAGGTGTTGAGTTTGAAAAGTGGAGAGAATTTAAAGGCTTGGATAGACTACGATGGTGTTAATCTAATGCTTAATGCATGCCTCTTTAGTTTCTTCAACTCTTCTCTCCTGCCATTTTTCCCATAAATTTGGGACATTAAATTAATTGAAATAGCATCAACCTTCATCCCCACTTTAGTCATCAGCTTCAAGGGTTTTTCCGCCTTTCTAGTCATCCCAAAAGCCAAAGAACCATTGAGGGAAATGTTGAAAACCTTAGTATTTGGTTTCATTGAAAGAAATGGCTAATTGCTCCTCTTCCTAGGATCCACGCTTCCATATTTGAAAAAATAACACATTTCAATCACTATCTCTAAAGCTAGATAGGCCCCATTCCGTGGCCAACAGACCTAGTTTTCCATGAGCAAGTTGAGGCCACCGAACAGCCCAAATATTTGTAACTTGCTTGTTTATAGATGAATGAATAAAAAGTACTGCTATGCTTACAAAAAAAACTAAACAAGCCCCCTCATATATTTTAACCATATGGGTCACCACTGTACTCCCCAAAGTACTCCCCAAATTGACAAATAGGTATTCCGCCATGTCCACCAATGTTCTTAGAACTGTAGAAGCAAGAACAGACATTTGTGTTGATGCGAGCCTCAAGCACAATTGGGTCAGAGCCTCTCGATCAAATAGCTATATTTTCTTATTTTCTTTCACAATTGAAAGCACCACAACATAGGCCTTCTCAAGCCATTTTGAATACCCAGAGTGTGCTAATACATTTATCAACTTAATAATAAGAGACTTCCTTGGGAAACCTTTGATTTGCTTGTAATGATCGTAGTCCTTCATGGCATCTTCCAGTCTCTTTTCATCGAGGGCATTTCCCAGTTCTTCTGAGATAAAAAATCAGACTTGAATTGAAAAAGAAGGAGTTGCAACTCACAGGTGAGTACTGCACCTGGAGACTGCACTCAAACAAAGAGAACTCTCTCCGTACACTCTACATCCATTAAATGAGGAATTACATCATTAAGTACATCAGGAAGCTGCAACCAAACTCCTAAACTCTAGGAACAAATCCTAAATTAAGGAGATACGTTACAACTTGTGTAACCATTTCTCCATTAATACAAAATAATATTAATTATTTTCAACTCCCCCCCTTAATGGAGAAAGGATTATCCTGAACTCCTAGCATCCCTCTAAACAATTCAAACTTTACACGCCCAAGAGGCTTAGTAAAAATATCAGCCATGTTATCACAAGTTTTACAATATTCAACGCATATCCCTTTTGACCGTTGTTTCTCTCGAACAAAATGAACTTGAGTATCGATATGCTTGGTATTTTTATGAAAGACTGGATTGTATGCAAGCTTGATGGTACTTTGGTTGTCGGTTTTGATAATAGTTGATTCTTTCTGCTCTTCTCCTGCATCGTTGAGAAGTCTTCTCAACCAGATAGCTTCACATGTGGCCGCACACAATTCTTGGTACTCAGCTTCACATGAAGATAGAGCTATAGTTTGCTGCTTTTTGCTGCTCCATGCTGTGACCCTGAATCCAATGTTGAATGTGTAACCTATGATAGATATTCGATCATCCAAGTTACCTACCCAATCAGAATCTAAAAAACCTGCTAGAATAACATCAGAAGTGTCATTGTACAAAATGCCATAATTACTAGTACCACTAAGATACCTCAACACACTTTTTGCTGCGACCTAGTGACTTTCGAGTAGTTTTGACATGAACTGGCTCAACACACTAACAGAATATGCCAAATCTAGTCTAGTTGTAGTCAAATATATCAAACTGCCAACTAGCTGTCTGTACATGGTAGCATCCACCTCTTTAGTACCATCGTCACTGCTCAACTTTAAGTTTTGCTGTAATGGTGTTGCTGTTGATCTACACTGCTCCATTCTGAACCTTTCCAACAAGCTTCTGGCATACTTCCCTTGAGTAAGAAAAGTTTGTCCAGAGTCTTTCCATACCTCCAATCCCAAGCAATAATGAAGGTTTCTGAGATCTTTCATCTCAAACACTTGTGACATCTGCTGTTTGATTTCTTTGATCAGATTGTTAGCATTCCCTGTTATGATCATATCATCTACATACAAAGAAATCAAAATAATTTGCCTCTGTTTATTAAACTTGGTATACAGATTTGGATCATTCAAGCTCCTATGAAAGCCATGCTGAACAAAAAATGAGTCAATTTTCTCATACCACGACCTAGGTGCCTGTTTTAAACCATAAAGTGCCTTTTTCAATTTACACACAAGATGTTCCTGTCCCTTTTTCACAAAACCTTCAGGCTATACTAAATAAATTTCTTCCTTCAAGCCACCATTCAGAAATGCAGACTTAACATCTAGCTGGTGTAGCTGCCATTTGTGTTTTGTTGCTATGGAAATTAGCATTCTAATGGTGTTTAATTTGGCTACAGGAGCAAAGGTGTCATCAAAATCTATTCCCTCTTTCTGTGAGTAACCCTTTGTTACCAGTCTAGCTTTAAGTTTCTCTATACTCCCATCTACATTTATTTTTGGTTTATACATCCATTTTCATCCTATGGGGGTTTTACCTTAAGGCAATTCAACCAAATCCCAAGTATGGTTTCTATTTATTTATTCTATTTCCTCATACATTGTAGTCCTCCATGCATTAGATTTACTTGCTTCCTCATAATTTGCAGGTTCTACAATGTTTAAAATCTTTGACATTAATGCATAGTCTTTCAATTTAGAAGATAATCGAGTCTTCCTACCTGATCTCCTTGGTAGGGGACTCACCTCAAATCCGTCTATTTCAGCCTTTTCTGGGCTTGCATCTTCATTGATTACATTGTCTGTTACTTCTTCTTCTTGTTTCTCCTCCTGCTCTTCATCTTCCTCACTGTTTTCTTCCATTAGCATGGAATGTGCCAATCATTGTTAGAGTCATCCTTTCCTTCTTCAACCTGTTCATGAAATATGACATCTCTGTTTGCAAAAACCTTGTGAGTCACAGGATTAAATAACTTATATGCCTTGAACTCAGTGCCATATCCAACAAATATACATTTCAGGGCTTTAGGATCTAACTTCTTCCTATCTGCCTTAGGTATATGAGCATAAGCTTTTGACCCAAATATTCTTAAGTGACTCACTGCTGGTTTGAATCCAAACAATGCTTCAAAAGGGGTTTTGAAGCGTAGACATCTAGTAGGACTCCTATTCTTTAAATACACAACAGTGTTAATAGCTTTTGCCCAAAGACCATTTGATATACCCTTACCTTGAAGCATGCTCCTTGCGCACTCCACAAGAGTTCTGTTCTTTTGTTCTACCACTCCATTCTGCTGTGGAGTGTGGGGCACTGTAAACTATTGCACAATCCCATGATGCTTGCAGAAATCCATGAACTCTCCCAACCTGTATTCTCCCCCTTGATCTGAGCAAAGAATTTTTATCCTTTTTCCTGTCTAGTTTTCTACCATGGATTTAAACTCTTTAAAATACTGAAAGGATTGACTCTTTTTACTCAGAAAGTATATCCATGAAAATCTAGTGCAATCATCTGTAAAATAAGAGAAAGTAATATGCTCCTCCTAATGACCTAGTTTGCATAGGTCCACAGATGTCTGTATGCACCAGTTCTAAAATGTCTATTTCCTTTCTATTAACATGCAAAAGGGCTAATGCACATCCATCACAATCCAGCTTAACATTATGGAAAACATGAAGTCCATCAACCATACCTTTTCTCTGGCATCAGAGATTTGGCCATCTTAATCTGCAAGACCTCATCCTACTTCAGAGAAAAGGTATGGTTGATGGACTTCCTGTTTTCCATAATGTTAAGTTGGATTGTGATGGATGTGCATTTTCCCTAATTCACATCCATCACAATCTAGCTTAACATTATGGAAAACAAGAAGTCCATCAACCATACCTTTTCTCTGAAGTAGGATGAGGTCTTGCAGATTAAGATGGCCGAATCTCTGATGCCAGATATTTTCGACTGTTGATCCAGCTGCAACCATTGCTTGCTATGGCATACTCTTCACATCTAGTCTGTACAGGCTCCCCATGCGCACTCCTGTTGCAACTGTTTCCATCTGGCTATCCTTAATGACACAGTTAGTCTTAAAGAATTGAACTTGCATGTCCTGATCAGTAATCATTGAGACAGAGACCAAATTTTTCTTGATTCCTGGAACATACAATACATTTTTGAGGTGTCTAATGTCACCGCTAGGTAATTTTACAGGAATGTCACCATATCCTTTGATCTCATGTCCACTATCATCTCCTAAATAGATTTTCGACCCACATGAAGTTTCTTCAAGAAATTCAAACCAATCCTTCTTACCAGTCATATGTGAGGATACGCCCAAGTCAACATACCATATGTCGTCCTCATCTCCCTTTGAAGCTGAAAGGGCACAATCAACTATAAACAGTTGAAGTTCGTGGCTATGTTCCTCTTCTTCCTTAACAAAGTAACCCTTATGTTTTCTCTATTTATTTCTTCCTTCGTCTGCCTGCCTCTTATAAAACTCTTTAATCTGATGTCCAGGTTTTCCACAGTAAAAACATTTTTTGCTAGGAACATCATTAGCAGACATACCTTTAAACGGTCTCTTCTGAAATGTGTTGGCTCCTTTCTGCTGATGTTGCTACGGTTGCTGATGCTGCTTCCCTCTATATTGTCTCCTTTTTGCCATCAGAGCAAGGTCATTGCTCTGTGATTTCAAATTTTGTCGTCGCTCTTCTTCCTGTATCAAAATCCCTGTCAGTTCTTCAAAAGCAGGGGTTTCTCCCTTGCTAACAGCCCTGTGATAAACATCTGGTATTCATCAGTCATTCCGTTCAACGTGATCGTGACCAGATCTGAATCGAAAAATTTCTCTCCGATATCTCCCAATCTATCCTTTATGTCTTTGACTCTAGCAATGAATCCAGTAGCGAACTCATTCTCCTCCATCTTCAATGCAAACAGCTTGCCTTTGAGTGACAAGACACAGTTTGTATTCTGCGTCTGGTATAGGTTTTTGATCGTCGTCCAAATGTCATTGGCCGATTTATAGTCTCTAATATGTGGGATAACATTGTCCTTGACAGACATCTCCAATATGACCTTTGCTTTTGTCTCCCTTTTATCCCAATCTTGTTCTTGTGGGGCTGATCCTGATCTCTGCTCATTTCCTATAACGATCGACCAAGCATTTTCACTTTCAAGTAAAGTCTGCATCTTGAATTTCCAGTTGGAAAAATTCGATCCATCGAGTTTGCCAGACTCATGGAGATACAATTCTATACTGTTATTCATATTGGATTGATAAAATTTATGATCCTCTGATGAATAAGTCTATCCAAGTGTACACTTTCAGGACACACTAAAAAAAAAAAAAATCACCACATACCAGATCCGAACCTCTATTTTGCTGAGACAAAAAAAAAATTGTATCTTCAATGAGCCACCATCAGGCAAGTCTGATCTGCTGCCACCAAACAGATCTGGAACTCCAATGCACCACCACCGAGCAAATCCGATCTACTGCCACCGAGTAGATCAAGAACTCCAATGCACCACCAACGGGGAAATCCGATCTGCTGCCACCGAGTAGATCAGGAACTCCAATGCGCCACCACCAGGAAAATCCGATCTGCTGCCACCGAGCAAATCTGAAATTTCAAAGTGCCACAACCAAGCAAGGTCGATCTGCAAAAAATTGCAGATTTTCCAAAGAGAAAGAGGTTGGCACTTCTCGACGGTGAAATACCCGCACCGAAACAAAATCGATGTGTCTTACGAAATTGGCGCAATTAAGGCTTGATTTTTTGCGCCAATAGCACTTTCTAGCGCACTGGCACGACTATCTCTCTCAAAATCGTGCCAAATGGCGCGACTGTTAGCGATGAAACCGCGCCAACACTTTCTTTCGCTCAGAGATGATCAGTGATTTGAGACCTGTGCTTCAAGTGTTACTGCAGTCCACCTGATTCTACGAATGCTTCTGTACACTCCACCGCCACTACAGTTCTGTAATCAATGATGCATCCTAAAAAAAAAAAAAAATTGAGGCTATCCCTACTCTGTTCTCTGATACCAAGATAAGAATCAGACTTGAATTGAAAAAGTAGGAGTTGCAGCTCATAGGTGAGTACTACACCTGGAGATTACACTCAAACAAAGAGAACTCTCTCCGTACACTCTACATCCATCAAATGAGGAATTACACCATTAAGTACATTAGGAAGATGCAACCAAACTCCTAAACTCTAGGAACAAATCCTAAATTAAGGAGATACATTACAACTTGTGTAACCATTTCTCCATTAATACAAAATAATATTAATTATTTTCAACTTTCTACCAATATTGCTAGGTTGTGAGATTGCCTCAAGATTGTGAATGATCCTAAAGAAGAGAAATATCTATTCGAAGGGCTAAAATAGACCAAACCATGAAGAGAAAGCTCGTTGACACCTTCGTTAGAAAAGGAAAATTTGGGATGATTACATCAATGGTTTGAATAGATTCTACCATTTTGCTGGCCTGTAATAGAGGAAGAGACAGAGGATAAGATGAAATTTGAGAAAAATATAGTATAAGTTATGGACTTGAGCTTATTCTTCCAGAGAGCTACAACTTTGATGGATACCACAGTAAAATATTCGATGCATTTCCCCTGATTTTCATGGTTTGGTATGACCCGGTCATGCGTAATTCCCACCCACCTTTCAACATACTACACATCAATACCTCTGAATTGCTTAAAAATGATAATTTTTTACGCATTCCCCACAGTTCTAGTAGCAGGATCTTTATTAGTCCTAATTCTAACTAGCTCCACACATTGTTTGTCTAGTAGTAGCATCTGATATGACTATTGCAGTTTGAATTTAGGCTTCTTCAATGTGGCCTAATTTCTAGATTTTCAAGAAGTAAAAATCCACTGGCATCAAATGGCTTGCATTTATGAAAACATAAAAAATCTTAGAATCAATTTTTCAATCTCTAAATTACAAAAGAAAATAGGCACAAACCATTCATTATTGGGCATGAGCATGGGCATTGTGCCCTGCTCCAATTCCACATTTTGGGTAGAATTGATCAAGAAATAGTGTTCAACCTACTAGTCGATCCACTCATGGTAGTATAACCTTTAGAAGTGAAGCCCAAACACCCAGGCAGACCCTGTCTATAAGGGGGGAAATGTATTTTACTTTAGCTCATTAAATTGTGGTCTATTGGCAGTATAATGGAGCTCGTGAGGTGAAACATCTTCCTACCAGACTTGGTAAAACTCCCCCTAGATTAAGGATTCGCAGTAAAATTCTTCGATCCTCCTGCATCTTACTTGAACTTGATTTGACATTTCAACTGTTTGAATCCTCCTGGTGCCTTTTCCCTGAATTTGAACTTTTCTTAGTGGGGTCTCAATTGCTTATATTTCTCAACACTCCCATGCTTCTCGGATTTCTTTGTAGGGAAAATAGACGGACCCAGAAGAACCAAGAGCCTATCCCTCACTGGAACCGAACCCTTGACCTCCTTGTGACAAGCAGGAATGCACATTTCCAGATGTGATGAGAAAAACTCCTTGACATCCGATTCCTAGGGTGTTAGCCTCTCTCATAAAACAATAATAAATCCAAAAATAAATAAATTAATTAAATATTCCAAGTTAGGAATTTGTGCCTAACTCTTGGGTTGTTCCTCTAAGATAGGAGTTAGTTTAGGTAACTCCTATATTGGTGTGTGTCTAGTGAGAAATTATCTCAACCAAAGGAGAAATTATCTCAACCAAAAGTGTCTAAGATAGCACGCACTATCTTGAGAACACTATCTCTCATCTATTTATTTGTAACACTATATTCAATTATTTTGGTATGTATGAGAGTGAGAGAGAAGCATGAGGCTTCGGCCTTTTTCCGCCAATATTTTGTGTCTGGTTTTTTATGTGTGTTTTTCTGTAATTTGTTTGAGTTAATTTCATTTTCAATATGTGGTATCAGAGCAAGGTTGAGAGAATTGGTTAGCTTGTGAGCTTTTGATCTTGGAGAATGGATTGCTCCTGTCACATGATTTTGTAGCAGTCCAGATACTTTCATTCACTGCACCCACTGAAGCTAAACGCGTTTTGTTCCTTTTCTTTTCCCATCGGTCAAGTGGTTGTGGCTGTTGATTAGCCTCAAAGCTTTTATGAGTGGTGTGGTTATCATGGCCATACCCTTACTTTACAGATAACAATCCCGTTATAGGAACTCAAAGTTCGTTTTGTCTGTAACATAAAGGGCCACACACACAAAATACTTGTACGCAGGCGCATTTCCTGACTCCAAAGCCCACCTGCTACTCTAAAGCATATAACCATTGCTGTAGAGAAGTGGTTATTGTATCACTCTCTCTGTTCTTCTCTGTTCTATTTTACAGTGCTTGAAACAAAGATGGTTGAAGGTATGGTTGATTGCCCTCATTGATTTGCGCACATGAGATCTGCAAGTTGATTTGCTTGGCAGACAATGTGATATTTGAAATATGGCAGCAGTCAGTCGCACAGGATTCAGTTGGCAGTAATCAGAAGACATCCAACAATTATTCCTACATCACCAAATCTCTAGGTAAGGCTCCGTGGATGGTTCACATCTTCCAAGCATGAAGCAATCAGCCAAATAAAATAGTCCCTTGTCAAGAAGAAAGTGGGGATAGTTTCTCTTCATTACCGATGGACATTGTGTCATTGTCAAAATACGGTTGAGTACACTGCAAACAGATAATCCAATTTTTGTTTATGTTCCTGATTGAACTGCCTGCCAAGCTACTGCCAGCCACTCTCATGCTGTGGAGACAAAGAAGGCATAGCTCTTGCTATAAACAGTGGCTTGTTGAGTTTAAAAGGGAAGGACACCTCACATTTCAAACAAGATGATCCTGATGTGGATCAAAAGCGAACAAAGCAGCACTTTGCTCAGCGTTCTCGAGTTCGGAAACTTCAGTACATTTCTGAACTTGAAAGAAATGTCAGTGCTTTGTAGGCCGAAGAGTCAGAAGTGTCAGCCGAGTTGGCTTTCTTGAATCAGCAACGCCTTATTTTGACTTTAGAGAATCAGGCTCTCAAGCAGCGTATAACTGGTCTTGCTCAGGAAAATTTAATCAAAGATGTTGAACATGAATTGTTGATAAAGGAGGCACAAAGATTGAAACATTTGTACCAACAACAACATTCTTCGTTACAACCAAGTCATATGCATCAGCTCCCAATTTCTTTGGATCTTGATTTGCAGCAGTTACAGTTTAGCAAGCTCAGTCTTGGTAGAGTGAAACCTGTAGATTCAATGTTTTCCATGTCAAATGGTGTTTTCGGACAACCAAAAGATACAGTAGGAATGTCTATAGTTGATGGAAATGATGGTGGAACAACTCATAGGAATGGAAGATCTGAGGTTTCGAATGGTAGCTGAAGTCTTCATCCACACGGAAAGAATTGTCTTCCTCATCGCATTCATCTCCATCGCCCTTTGTTCACTGACTAGAATTTGAGGGAGGGTGAGATTGAGATTGCTTGGTGTCACACCCGCTTGTTGAGACCTGAAACCTGTTGTTTAAGTGGGGACACGCTAATTCATCCATCCATCAATTCCCTTTCCTATTAATTGGCGCTGGGCAATAATATATTTGGTTCTCATTCATGTGCGTGTTTACAGTTTCTGCGGACCTTGCCATCAAGTTACATTTTAAACGATTCTTCAAAGAATGGCTAAAATAAGGAGGGCATTGTTGCAACAAATGTTGCTAGCTTTGTAGAACAGTGTGAGAGCTATTGCTAGGGAGTTAAAAGTAATATGAGAAGGTGCATTTTTTAGTGAAGAGGTAGTATGCTTTTTTATAGATAATTTGTTGTCATTTGGAGTGATAAGTTGAATTTGGAGAGACTTGAAGTGATTTTATGGAGCGATAAGGTGAATTTTGTTTTGTAATATTTTGGAGTGATAAGTGTTTTGTAATTTTGAAGAGGTAAGGAGTATATTTTGTATTTTTGAAGTAAGAAGTGATTTTGTATTTGGAGTGATAAGGGAAATTTGTTGTAACTCAAAGTATTGTTTTACTTTGAGAGGGATCGTGTCACTATCCATTCAGATTTTGAAGGCGAGTTGTTTCAAAGGGTTGTCAGCTTGGCATTATCATTGCTTCAGATGTACTCAGTGATTAATAAAGATATCATATTTTTTGTGGTGATTGTGTCCTAGATCCGCCCGAAATTGAATAAGGGGATCTTAGGTACACGAAGAGTGTGTTGATGATGGTGTATGCTTCATGTTGTTGCATTTTTATTTGTGTCTAGTTTTGACACATAAATGATCTCATTTAACACACATAAAGTTCAATACAAGCAAGCACAACACTTGTAACAAAATAGCTGCAAGGAAGGATAATTAAGCTCAACACATGCATTTGCATCACTACAACAAATAATCAAAGTTTTCAACATCGGTATTCTACCTCAACAATCAAATTCACTCAATACAATCAAGTTCATGAATCTGCAGACTCCAGCATTTCAAAGCAATGTCTACATCACTACAATCAAGTTAATGAATCTGTAAACTTCAATGTTTCAGAGCACAATCTACATCAACATTATTGAACTTGTAATCAAACTCAAATTGCATTGAATTGAAAGGGTGCATTCTCGGTTGAAGCCGACACCCAAGTCTTGAATTGAGTCAAATTGAATTCATTGTAGTGAGTCATTGGGTGCATTTTCGACAGTGTTCGACACCCTTACTTAAAGCACAATCAAGTGAGTCCATGAGTTTTAACTCCAAATGAAACAAACAACAAGTTCACATCTCCTGCAAGCGAGCGTGAGTATTCATTCAAGCAATTTGCGTCAAAATAGTACAAAGTTCAAACTTTCAAGCGAGCCAGAGTGAAGATCATCAAAGCAACCAAGCAAGTTCCACTCTAACACCAATCAAGCAAGTTGAGATCGACATCAAGCGAGCGTAGCTATTCATTCAAGTGAGTGTGAAGTCATCAAGTAAGGCAAGTGAGCATGAAGTCATAATGTCATCAGAATATTTAATAATTTGTGGATTGACCTCATTCACCATGTTGTGGATCTCACAAACGATTCTTTTGATGCCTCTTTGTTGATGACTCAACATTTCAAGCGCCTAATCCATTCCAAACGTCGAGAGAACTAGTCGAGGAGAATATTGTCTCTCCTTTCAGCCGATAAAGGGGGGAAAATGTCAATGAAATTGACAAGTGGTTGTCAGACTGAAAGTCTCGACAACATCAGCGAAGCAGCCAGTGGGCATTTGTCATCAGCAGTGAGCATCAGCAAATTCGCCAGTGGGCGATCGACAGCCAAAGCAGCAGTGAGCAGCTTTCATCATAGCAAAAGCAACATTGAGTTGTTTTTCGACATCTTCAGCCAATGGGCGATCATCATCAGCAAATACGCCAGTGGGCATTGTGTCAGTGGACACTGGATGCTGTTTTCAAGCAAAGGAGAGTTGGATCCTTTTGTGGCTTGGCACATGATGGAGTTGTCAAGCGTCCTTCCGAGATGAATCAGTCATGCAGCTGACTCAGTCTCTTCATATTGCAGTTTCTTCAGCATCCAGATTTGGCAGTTTTTTCAGGCAATGTTTTTGAGGATCAACATGAGAACTTGGAAGATGGTTCCTCGTTCTTATTTTGGATTTATCATTGAAGGGGGGAATGTTAGCCTCTCTCATAAAACAATAATAAATCCAAAAATAAATTAATTAATTAAATATTCCAAGTTAGGAATTTGTGCCTAACTCTTGGGTTGTTCCTCTAAGATAGGAGTTAGTTTAGGTAACTCCTATATTGGTGTGTGTCTGGTGAGAAATTATCTCAACCAAAGGAGAAATTATCTGAACCAAAAGTGTCTAAGATAGCACGCACTATCTTGAGAACACTATCTCTCATCTATTTATTTGTAACACTATATTCAATTATTTTGGTATGTATGAGAGTGAGAGAGAAGCATGAGGCTTCAGCCTTTTTCCACCAATATTTTGTGTCTGGTTTTTTATGTGTGCTTTTCTGTAATCTGTTGGAGCTTATCTCATTTTCAATATAGGGCTCCTCTTCCTGGTGGAAAATCCTCATCAGCAGTGGCGACAACAACCTAGTGCGCCTTGAGGGGGATAAGGAATGCTCTTGCACCTTTCTTCCTTCCTAGCCTCGTTCATGGCTTCCATAGGATAAATCGTTGCAGAGGATATCTCTGTGCAGGTCATTTGAATCGTGAACACCAGAGAACCTGAGCTGTCTGATGCTTTTTCAGAGCGGGCGAGGGCGAGGGCGAGGGAGACCATCGAGCTGGTTCAGTGCACCGTGTAAAAACCTACCACATGGTCAAACACCATTGGATGGAGGAGGACAAAATTTAAGGTCTTTGATTCGTCGAAGTGAACAGTGTTTGCATATAGAGAACATAGAAAAACACCTTCCAAGTAATTAGAAATATAAATCATTAATTAGATATTAAAATTAAAATTTAAGTATTAGGGGTTTTTCGCAGTGCATTATATTAGATATTATTTCTGGTAGTCATTCATCTATGACTATTTCCATGAGAGGTAGTTGTAATTGACTAATTTCTTATTATTTTTGAATAGTCTACATTGAAGAAGTGGGATTGAAACTAGTGAAATGAATCACATAGGGTCAGTCATCACTTCCGGGGCTTGCATCATTTTCCGGGAGGTCAGTTATCCCAGATCGCCTCAGGCTCAAACACGCTTAACTATGGAGTTTTTCCCACAATCAAGCCCACTTAGCTTACTACCCCACAATCATGAGAAATTAGTTAGTGATAACTACCTCTCATGGAAATAGTAAAAAATGAGTGACTTACTTAACGCAATTAAATCCCAAAAATAATATCTAATAAAATTAAAATGATAAATAATTTATATTTGTATTTATATAAATTAAATTATTTAAAATTTCTCAAATATCATGACAAAACCCATAAAATATTTGAACACAATTAATTAATTAAATTTATTATAAAATTTAAATTTACCATATTCAAAATTCTATATGATATTGGTATATTATTCTCCATTTCAATTTTTTTTAATTAATCTAATTTTTTTTTATTATCTTTTATTGATGATATGTACTATTCAAATTAATGTATTATTCAAATTACTATACTAATATTTGAAGAATTGTCTTTTATGTGAAGTTTTTCAATTAATTCCATCCACATATTTTTTGGATTATATTTTTCCAACGAGAGTTTGAGTTTAATTCTTTTATTATATTAATATTCATTTTGATTTTTTTTTTTTCCTCCTTTAACCTAGCTTGCTTTATACTTTATTCTTATTAATCATCAATTACGATAGCAGTATGCTTTAAGCCAACTATTCATTCACTACGTTGATTCAATGGACAAGATATAAAAGTAATAAGTTGATTATTAGCTTAATACATAATGTTTAATATCTGCTATTTGTTATTATACATTTTATTAATTTTGTATATTTATTAATCATATATTTTAATTTTTTTATATTATTTTATTGCATTAAAATACATATGAAAATGAATTTAATTTCATTTATATTTAAAGATATTAAAAATAATATAATATTTTCAAATAAAATGATGTACCATCAAAAAGTGGTTTTATCAAAATAAAATTATATTTTTCAAATTTAAATTATATTTAAATATTAAAAATATTATAATATTTTCCAATAAAATTATGTATCATTAATAGCTAAATCAAAAAGTAGTTTTACCAAAATAAAATTATATTTTTCAAATTTAAATTATAAGTAATATTGTAGTAATACACTTGATCCCTTTTAATATTAAAATTCAAATATTTGTTTTAATGATGACAGATAAAATTTTGATTATTGTACCTAAACTCATATAAAAAAACAGAGTTGCCAATATTTTAATTTAAAATACATTAAAAAAATAACTTTCCAAACCAATTTTAATAATAACAATAATAGAAAATCAATATTCTAAAGCAATAAAAAAATAATTTAGAACTCTAAAACAAGTATGAAGTTTTATGTAAATAATGAATAAAGTTTAAATTTTATATATATATATATATATATATATATATATATATAATAAAAAAGGAATACATATTTAAAAAATATAAATAAATGAGAGAAAATAAAATAAAATAAAATAATATATATAAATTAAAATTTAATATATATATATATATATATATATATAAATATAATTTAAAAATGTTTTTTTGTTTTTTTTGAGTTATAAGATTATTGATATGATTAATTTGTGGTTTGAGTAACACGAACTAGGGGTATCTAAGCCACAATATCACCTAGGAATCATACCCAGCCTAGCCACACTATCCCTTGGCATGGTGTTGACAATGTTGGACCTGCCAACATTCAGGGGATCTCCCTGGTATGAAGTCCCATCTAGACCTCACACCGTTTGGTGTAGGAGTCCCATCTAGTATGATTGCCCAATTTCCATTATCTTAAATGTTTGCCTTAGCTCTTGGTTGCCAGCACATGAGAGTGGTTTGCTTTGTCTTCGAACAACGAAGTTTGTGTGCCTAGGGAGCGCTAGTGTTACTTGTATCAAGGTTCTTTCACTGTGGAGAGAGAGGGTGGAAATGAGTCTTCAGTCAAAAGGGAAGAGTCCTAACTCTATTAGAGACACACAACACGATAGGACATGTGCAACTTCCGAAGAAGTACTCCACACGGATGCGGCAGTCACAAACACACAAGAAGGGATAGCACGTACAACACTCAACGGAGTAGTCCGCGCGAGTGCGACGAACGTTATAACAAGTTTATGGGAAAGGTTCTGTCTAATGTCTTGTGAGGCAGCCCATGCGGCCAGGACGACGTTAACAACTTATACAACACGTTTTCATAAACATATGTATCCAAAAAACTGAAAGAGTTCAATTGTTTTAACACATGTTAAAGCAACATGCATTACAAGTGTTCCAAGATTAGTCTTACAAACAATTATAATACATGTGTGAAAACGTGTTGGCCTCAGGCTTCTGAATTAAGTGAATGTTCGAAGACACATTGGTACACCATACATCACTAACCCCGTAAGAGGGGTGTCGGAGCCACTGCTCGCTCCTCAAAGAAAAGTCTATAGACTCTCAAGGCTATGTGGGAGGAGTCAAGATGAAAAGTCTTTTGCATGTACAAATGAGGGGTATTTATAGCCAAGGGTGAAATTGTTTCTTGTGACTGTTCAACTTCCCTCATGACTCTTAGATTTTCATGACTTTTCAACTTTACATGACTCTTCATATTACATGTGGGTCTCTTGGACTTCCACGTTACATTACATTGATTTGCAACAGTATGCCCACAGTAGATATGTGGCCAACATGACTCATGACACGACTCGACACGACAGTGCTAGTATGTTCATGTTGTTGGTGGTGTCCATGTCGAGCTACAGTGCTACTGAGTGATTGATGTACTCTTGGTTTATCATATCTTAACCTCCACATAGCAAGGTGTGCGTAGTCTTCGATGGTCTTGGTGTTCACTTGATGTTGCATGTGCATGTCACTCCTTTGCTTGTACTTTGGCATGTTTCACATGTTCGTCCATTCGCGAAAAAATCTCTTCACATGTTTTTCCATTCGCAAAAAAAAATCTCCTCACATGCATCATCCATTGGCAAAAAAATCTCCTTGCATGTTCATCTATGCACAAAAAAATCTCCTCGCATGTTCGTCCATTCGCAAAAAAATCTCCTCGCATGTGCTCTCCTAATTCATCCAGTCTATTGTCACATCATGTCTTATCCATGTACCTTTATTTGCAATCACTCATGACGAGATGGCATCAAATCCATAAACCTCCTAGTCTACCATGATGCGTTGTCATTTTCTTATGGATGCAGGTGACCCGGAGAGAGGACAAGGCTATGAAACTACGCTAGGCAGATCTCAAGTTGAGATGCGGGCTCTGGGTACTACCGGTGAAAATTGCACAGAAGTCACTAGGAGACTGAGATGGACAATTTGGATGAGAAGTGACTATCTACAGGATCTGGATCAGTTGGCAAGCAGATCTACGCAATTTTTTGAGGGAAGTAGTGTAGGCAACAAAGGGGCTTGGTAGAAAAAACTGCACAATTCCTCCAGGGAGCTGGCAACGGGCTAAAAGAGGCTTGGTGGGAAAAAATGCGCATTTTTTTCAAGGAGATTACAGTGGGCTGCAAGAGGTTTCTGGAGAAAATTGCGCAATTTCTGGTAGGTTGGCCTTTTAGACATCCCATCACAAGTTCTAAGTTGAGCAGGATGTTGGGCAGTTGGGTGATTGCTCATGAAAACTGCATAGTTTTCTGAGTGAGCAGCAGGTCGGTTGTCTAAGTGACTAGCTGGAACAACTGTGCAATTTTTTTAGGGAGATAGGTAAGAAAACAGGGTGTCTGTCTGACATGTTAGTGCAATATCTTCAGTTAGCGAAGCGGGCAAGGTCTATAGCTTTTGCGCAATTTTTTGGGTGAGTGAGTCTCGGGGTCACTGGTTGGTCAAACTCTTTGGTTGACAAACTGGAGGGTTGGTTGATTCACTTGCGAGTAGTGTAGATTGAGATGGCTTGCTGAGAAGCTTCTGCATTATTCTCGGTGACAGTCGGTTCGGTTGATTCCAGGATTACGCAGTGCAGGCTGCCTGGGAGACAACCTTAAGATCTGCGCAATTATGAGTAGCACTACATGTTCACTAAGGGCTGAAAGTGCACAATGCAGTTCAGCAAGGGTCCGGTTGATGGAGGGTGATCTAATCGTCAGAACTTCAATAAAATGGCTAACTGTGTGAGTGAGTGAGCTTGTGAATACTTGATCTTGCGAACACACACTCAACATGACTTGACAATAAGACACCTCAAACCATCAAGATAACATATACTTAGTGTAACTGACCGATGGTACTAGCGACAAGCATGACGCTTATGATAGATCGTTGAATGACCATGATGACACTTGCGCGACAATGCATACAACTTCATGTTTGAGTGCGATGAATGTTTACAAAGTGAATACAGCTTATACACACGAAGCAGGCACCTTGTGCATGACCAGAACATGGCTACAAGCGTGACATTGTGACCAACATGAAAAAGATGTTCGTTGAATGATCAAGCGACGAGGGTGCAAAGACTCAACTGAGATCACAGGGGGAGCCCAAGTGCTTGCAAACATCGAGGAAAACCCAAGGGAGGCTCTTAAATTTGATGCAGACCAAGATTTTGGAGGGTGTTGCAGCTGCTACAACACTTGGCGACACACTAGTTGAATTCTAGCTTCTCTGTTTTGGTTCACTGATAGCACAGGGCCTTGGTCTTTCAGGGATTATTGAATCGTCGTGTGGGTTACCTCAGCTTCCCCACTTACCCCATGGATAGACATGGTTCACCTTTTGCCACCTTAATCAAACACAACAAAATGTTTCAGCTTGATCACAGTGTTTGGAAATCAGGAAGAGTAGTTTGGCTCGCAAGTTAAAAAAAATTCAGAGTATATGTTTTCATCTTTGGTGTTGCTCCGCTGCCAGTAGGCATGGGCAGTGCCCCAACGGAGTCATGCAGGAACAAATGCATTGTTCCACTTCCAACGAGCCTGGTCAGTACCCTAGTGGAGTTTCATGCTTCACCTCTCTATGCAAGAAGCCTTTGTCTTCTTTTTCCTTTGTATTTTTTAAAGAGGATTGTGCATAGGCACTTATTTATTTTTGGGGCAGAAGAGGGATCACAACTTATTGAGTGAAGAAGAGCTTGTTCCTTTAGAGAAGCATGTGAGACCTCTAACATAGGTTTTCTCGTTTAGATTTCCCCTTCTCTGTTTCTATTAGTTGGATGAGCTTGAACACACATAGCAGAAGGATGAGCACAAGCATGGGGTTTCCCAGTGTGGACACAGGTTCATGGTTGGACCCAATGTTCCCTTGCAAATGGTTCATATTTTCCATCAAGACTTCATTGATTGAAGGTTATAACCAAGCACAGAGAAGACAGAAACAGGACTGGCCAAGTGATGTAGTGTCACAAGACTCTTTAGATCTCAACCACATGCTCATTCAAAATCCAGAACTCAATAGAGCGCAACACTTATTTATAAAGCTAAAAATAGCAGTACACTAAACAAACAAAACAAAACGAAACAAAAATAGTAAGCAAAGCAAACAAAACAATAAGCAGCAAACAAATTATGTACATGGCACGGGGCTTGGCTCGGCCTACTAAAAACATAGTTTGATATCTTGGCCATTGATGGGAAGGTTACCAATCCTCCCACCAAGTGATTGTAAACGTTACGTGTGAGAGCCAAGCTTCTCCTAAACAAATATTAGACTATTAGGTTCTACTATCGGAACCTGGTGGTATCTCGCAATACCATTAGGTGAAGAAAACATTCATGTTTCAGATACTATGTGTAACATAGGTTCTGATGATGGCACGGGGTAGTTGTTTTTGTTCCGAGATCAGTTCAAGTCTCAGAAATCAATGCATAAGTGGATTTCCCCAGATTTCATACGTACATAAATTAAATTAGAAACCCATGTAACATAATGAACTTTGTAACTGATCTAAGAATCCAACAACTTAGTCAGTTCTTTCTGTAAAATAGGTTCAAGCGTCAGATGTATTTTACCCAGTTTTTGCTGCAATTGCTTAACTCCTTCTTTGACTGGAATCCTGTGTTGCATTATACGCATGTCACATGTAGTCAGGTCATCATATGCCCATGTGAACACATCTCGGTATTGTTTGAACAAGCGAACAAAAACTTGCTGCTCCTATGGTGTGCAACGCATATCGAGATTGACAAACTTCATATCGTGATTTGTTCCCAGGTTGATCTGTTCATTCCTCATGGTGGAACTATGGGTTTTGTTTTTTCTTGCCCCTTGAAAGTAGTTCTGCAAGTCACAGATCCTGTTGAAATAAACTACATCCTTGGGTATGAGGTTGCCTTTCTCGCCATCAACTATAGCGTGCAAGGACTGCTCATGCTCATCCTCATCAGTTGTTGTGTCCTTGAAGACCTTAGCGTTGTCTCTGAAGTGAAATATCTGTTGATCATCACCAAAAGTGTGTAGATTAGTTATGTTATCAGTGATAGAAGACTTATACAAATTTTCAACAGTAAATCTATGCCTAAGTGGTGACATGCTAGCAGCTACGTTTTCTAAGGTATCGACAGCTACAATATGCGTTCTTGGCACAACAATGATATTGAATTCTTGGAAGTTAGATATTAGTCACCATACCTCTTGCTGGTAACTTTTTAGATGAGGTGATAATAGTGTATGGCGTTACATACATGCTGTATCATGATTTCTACATCACCTACCACTTTGAGCATGACAACGTCAAGGCTAATGGCCTTTTGTAAGCCCAACACAAGTGCTTCGTATTCAGTGATGTTGTTTGTGTACTCGAAATCCAAGCGACTCGAGATCACATGATTCCTATGCTTTGGGTCAATCAAGACACACCAAGCTCTAGAGACATCCTTTGTCTTTGATCCGTCAAATTACATGGTCCACAACTCATCTGTACACGGACCATTCGATGCGTTTGTACTACTACTATTGGTATTGCTATTGCTACTAATGTCACAATGTGATGTATAGGTTTCATTTCCATCAGTTGGGCAAGGAAGGAGACCCAACTACATGTCTGGTGGGGTGGGATCTGGCTCCATGAGATAACATCCAACGTTGTTTCCAAGAGGTAGTTGCCGAACATGAGCTCTCCGAAGGCCAACAGTTTGTTCTCACCATAGATGGGAGTGACATTGTGCCTCATGTATCTCTTGGGTAACACCCGGATTTGATTGCTTTTTCCATTGTACAGAAGCCACAAGTGTGACTAGACTGTAGAAAAGTATCCTTTCAGCTTGCTAGACCAGTCTTTGCTAAGTAGTAATCTATATGCTTCTGGTATGTCGACAACAAGAATTGTTATGCACTAGTGAACTTGGCCATCATGAGATAGTCGGATGATTACATCCTGAAGTTCACCAATGGCTGGTACACACGTCCAATCAAGTTGGATCATCTGTGTGGATGTCTTGCTCCATTGCCTATTGATATTCTTAGCGATGGAGAGTGGCATGACATTCGCTAACGCGACAGAATCAACCAAACAATTGTGAACAATGTAATTGAAGATTTCAAATGATAGTAGGAATGGAGGGCAAACAAAGTTTTCTTCTTCCATCCAAAGTGTGTTTAGCATAGTTATGAGTGACCCGAGAGATGTGATTGCTCCCTTGCTGGTATAGGATGTGTTGTCCATATATGTTTGCCCCAGTGCACGCAGTAAGATGTCCCGCTAACCTTGAATCTTATCCAACTCAAATAAACTGATGTTTGTACGATTTTTATTCATATCTTCCAGAATGTTGTAATCAAGGGCGAGTAGACTCACCGAGATGTTTGGGGTTAGGTTAGTGTTCATGTTGTTCGGCGGAGTGTTCTTCAGTTTGTTACTCATGGACACACTCTTGTCCATTGTTGTCTTCCCGTGATTGCTTTGTGTTTTCTGTTTTGGGATGGCTGGTGGATCAACCTTCCTCATCAGCAATTTCAGCTTTTCTCACATTTCCCCAATTGTATGGGGATCTACTTGACTTTTGATATTGTATCGATCATTTTTATTGTGGGGCTGCTTCTCGGTGTTTGTCTTCTGTGTTTCTTGCGAGCACTGATACATGTTGATCACCTACCCAACTCTTGATGTCTCATTAGTTGCAGCATCTTCGTCATCGTTTATGTCTTCCGGATGGCCCTCCGTACTTCTCACTAGGTTTAGTGTGCGGTTGCATACTGAGCCTACAACTCATTTCTAATCCGAACAAGACCCATCCAGATGATCGTCTTCATGGAATGAGAAAAATTCATCGTTTGTGCACCGTTCTAACTGGAACACTCAGCTGGAGCTCTGCATAGTTTTAGCCGAGAAGTGATTCTTACCTGATTACATGCTTCCTTATTGTTTTCTAGCTAACCACCTGCTTGCAGATGTGTTGATTGTTTGTTGTTTTATCTCAAAAACTTCTGTTGTCAAGTTCTTGAAAAGGCGAGTAATGGTTTCGATATCACTTGTTTCCTTGTCTTTGCCCTTGCTTGCTACAACCTGGGGCTTCCTGCTCGCATCTCTAGAGTCCTTCATTGGTTCATCATCCTTGATGACTCCAATGGTGTGCAAGTCATTCTCTACAGTTATTTCCTCTTCATAGTTTTCTAACAATGTTGGTTTCGCAGATCGCTTGACAAACCGCACAATGTTGGTTCGCAGTGTGGACGTGTAGTAGTCGATAGTGATGGAGTCATGAGGCTTCGTGTCCACTGCAAACTTGTTCAAAATGTGTAGAAACCTCTGATTGAAATATTTTACCTTTTCTTTTCCCTCCATCTTCAAGCTTCCCAATTATCTGAGCAACATGGTTGGGGTCTTGTCATCAGCAAAATTTTCCAAAAACATGTGTTTGAACGTACCCCGGTTATGGATGGAGTTGGCAGGAAGGTTTTGATACCATACTATTGCATGACCATCCAAAGTACATGAGAACAGTCTACACGCAACATTGTCGTACCATACCTCAAGTGTCTGTAGCTGTAGGTAGAAGTTGTCCAAGTGATCTTCTGCCTTCACTATACTATCAGGGTCAAACTTTGTGAGCATTCTCTTCAACTGCTTTGGCATCTTGTGTAAATCACCCGGGAGAGCCAATGATCTCTCAGTGATCCATTCCAAGTTTTTTCTAGCTATGTCTTCTTCTTCATCCTCCTCCTCTTCTTCAAAGTCTGACGGTTTCGGCTCTGAATATGTTGGCTTGTCTCCACCTTTGCTTCCTTCGCTACCTTCCCCTCCGCCTCCTATACCGGAATCTAAGCCCAAGATCACGAGGGTGTCTTGTCCTCCTTGTTGGAAGGCCATAGGTTCCTTTTCGTTCTCAACAGATTCTATCGAACCTTCAAGTGTGGCAAGAACTTCTTCTTCCACTGATGATACAATAACCCATGTGGGAGTGGCTTTTGGCTTTCTTAATGTGTATGGAAGGTGTTGTATTCCTAGGATCAATTTGACTGCATTCACGAACTAACGGGTGTGGGACAGACGAAGTGAAGATGTTGATACAAAATTTAATGTTCACTTATGGGAGGTGAGGAGTAACCAACTTCAGAGTCGCGCGTAGGTGAGAGGGAGTGCAAGTTACTGCCTTGACTAGATGGTTGATGAAGCGAGGGTGAGAGGACATTCAACCATAAACAACTAGCGGCACTCCGTCTAGCGCCAGAAATGTTGACGGTGTTGGACGCACCAACATTCAAGGGATCTCCTCAGTATGAATTCCCAACTAGACCTCACACAGTTTGGTGTCGAAGTCCCATCCAGTATGATGGCCCGATTGCCATTACCTTAAATGTTTGCCTTAGCTCTTGCTTGTCAGCACATGAGAGTGGTTTTCTTTGTCTTCGAACAACGAGGTTTGCATGCCTGGTGAGTGCTAGTGTTACTTGTGTCAAGGTTCTTTTACCACGGAGAGAGAGGGTGGAAGTGAGTCTCCAGTCAAAAGGGAAGAGTCCCAACTCTGTCAAAGACATACAATACAACAGGACATGCGTAGCTTCCAGAGGAGTAGTCCACATGGATGCGGCAGTCACAAACACACAAGAAGGGATAGCACATACAACAATTAACGAAGTAGTTCGCGCAATTGCAATGGTAGTTATAACAACTTTATGGGAAAGGTTCTACTTGATGTCTGGTGAGGCAGCCCACGTGGGCAGGATAATGTTAACAACTTATACAAAACATTCTCATAAACATATGTATTAGAACAACCGAAAGAGTTCAATTGTTTTAACACAGGTTAAAGCAACATGCATTACAAGTGTTCTAAGATTAGTCTTACAAACAATTACAATACATGTGTGAAAACATGCTGGCATATTATTAGGCTTCTGAATTAAGCAAAAGTTCCAAGACACATTGGTACACCATACATCACTAACCCTATAAGAGGGATGTTGGAGCGATTGCATGCTCCTCAAAGAAAATACTGCAAACTCTCAAGGCTATGTGGGAGGAACCAAGGTGAAAAATCCTTTGCATGTACAAATGAGGGCTATTTACAGCCAAGGGTGAAACTAGCCCTTGTGACTGTTTGACTTCCCTCATGACTATTTGACTTTCATGACTTTTCAAATTTACATGACTCTTCAAATTACATGTGGGTATCTTGGACTTCCACGTTAAATTAAATTGATTTACAACAATATGGCCCACAGTAGTGATGTGGCCGACATGAATCATGACATGACTTGACACGACGATGCTGGTATGTTCATGTTGTTGCTGGTGTCCATGTCGAGTTGCAGTGTTGCTGAGTGATGGATGTGTTCTTGGTGTATCATAGCTTTACCTCCTCATGGAAAGGTTTGCGGAGTCCTCGATGGTCTTGGTGTTCACTTTATGTTGCATGTGCACGTTGATCCTTTGCTTGTACTTTGGCATGCTTCACATGTTCATTCCTTCGTGAAAAAATCTCCTCGCATGTTCGTCCGTTCGCGAAAAAAAATCTCCTTGCATGCATCGTTCATTCACAAAAAAATCAACTCGCATGTTCATCCATTCATGAAAAAATCTCCTCACATGTTCGTCCGTTCGCAAAAAAATCTCCTCGCATGAGCTCTCCTTGTTCATCTCATCCGTGGTCGTGTCATGTCTTATCGATGTACCTGTATCTGCAATCACTCATGACAAGACGACATCAAATCCATAAACCTTCTAGTCTAGCATGATTCATTGTCGTTTTCTTATGGATGCAAGTGACCGGAAGAGAGGACAAGGCTATGAAATTGTGCAAGGAAAATTTCAAGATGGGATGCGGGCTCCGGGCACTGCCAGTGAAAATTGTGCAGAAGTCACTGGGAGACTGAGATTGACAATCTGGATCAGCAGTGACTGTCCGTGGGATTTGGCTTAGCTGGCAGGAAGATATGCACAAATTTTTTCGGGAATTAATGCAGGCAGTAGAGGGTTTTGGTAGCAAAAAGTGCACAATTTCTCCAGTGAGTTGGTAGTGGGCAGCAAGAGGCTTGCCGAGAAAAAATGTGCGTTTTTTCAAGGAGCTGATAACGTGCTGTAGGAGTGTTCCTCATGAAAACTGCGCAATTTGTTGGGAGGTTGGCTTGATGTACAACCATCACAATTTTTGAGTTGAGCGAGATGTTGGGTAGTTGGGTGACTGCTCATGAAAATTGTGCAGTTTTTCGGGTGAGCAATAGGTCGGTTGTCTGGGTGACTGGCTGGGAAAACTACGCAATTTTTTGAGGGAGATAGGGACGGACACAAGGTGTTTTTCCGGCATGTTAGTGCAATTTCTTCAGTCAGCGGAGCGAGCAAGTTCTACAAATTTTGCGCAATTTTTTTGGGGAGTGAGTCCCAGGGTCACTACTGAGTCAAACTCTCTGGTTGACCAGCTAAAGGGTTGGTTGATTTTCTTGCGAGCAGCAAAGATTGATATGGCTTGCTGATAAACTTCTGTGTTGTTTTGGGTGATAGTCGGTTCGATCGATTCCATATTGCATAGTGGAGGCTTCTTGGGAGATAGCCTCAAGCTCTATGCAATTCTAGGTAGAAGTACATGTTCACTGAGGGCTGAAACTACACAATGCAGCTCAGCGAGGGTGCAGTTGTTGAAGGGTGATTCGGTCGTCAGAACTTCAAAAGATAGATAAGTGTGTGAGTGAGTGAACTTGTGCATACTTTATATTGCAAACACACACTCAACATGACTTGACGACAAGATGCATCAAACAAATAAGACAACATATACTCAGTGTGACTGATCGACAATACTAGCGACAAGCACGACGCTTGTGATAGCTCGTTGAATGCTTGCTTGCTTCTTGAATTTTTTCTTCTACAATTAGTCTAGATTTCCTTTCCGCAATTTACTTTAATCAAAGTGTGGTTTCCTTCTTGCAAAAGTAATCAAGGACTTTTTTTCCTGCAAAATAGAATATAATTCCTTTAATGTCATTTCCTTTCCATCAAGATAGATTAGATTTGATTGGTTGTTATTGTGCTTTACATTTTTGCAAATAGAATAGATTTCTTTTTGTCACTTACTTTCCAGTAAAAGTAGAATGGGTTTGGTTATTTTTATTTACCTTTTTCAACTTAGGATTGATGGCTTACCTAGATCTTTGCTCATTTAAATTTGTTGCATTGCCTCCTTTCACTTGCACCAAAGAGAGTCTGACTAAGAAGAAGATGTTTGTTGCACATACATCGTCAACCCCTCTTAAGTTTGTACGAACCCTAGGATGATAATTTAAGTTAGTAGCCTTGGGAGTTGCAGCATTATTGTTGCAATACTGGGGCTCATCACTTTTTGGCGTCGTTTTTGGGGAAAGTTTCAAAGAAATCACTCTCTTGTTATTTGAATGATTTCTTCTTTCTTTTTTGCATTCATATTTTCTGCAAAAACAAAAAAAAAAAGTGAATTAGACATCTCTCATTGAGTTGGCATTCTCATTCAAATTTTCTTATAAAAACAAAAAAATATTTCTTCAATACCACAAATCCCCCACCATCCACTTTTTCAAGTAGAAGAAGAATATGTGGTAAAGAAGTTAGAATGAGGCATGGTGTATCTCTACTCTGTCAACCCATTTCAACAATGGTCTTATCCTCCCTAACCTTATCAACCATATCAGGGGTCTTATGCCATTCCTTATTTTCATTTATATCAACAACAACCTCCTAAATGGGGTGATCCATATTTTCCTCAATATTAACTTATCATTCCTCCTTTACATCCATATCCACAATATTTCCATCATTATCCTCAATTCCCATGTCCACACCAGCCTCCTCAATGGGGTGATCCATCTTTCCCTCAATATCCTCAGTGTCCTAAACTACAATCTGAACAAACATACCATCGACCTCCTCCAAATCTATCTCGAAGACCCACTCCCTCTCAAATACCTGCATAGTTTCTTCCCAACCCCAAAAATAAAATACCTCAAGCCCCTTACGATGTTGAGATGATTTTTTTTCAAAAAATCCTCTTGAACTAAATGATATTCATCTTAGATCAAGGAGACTATTTTAAAAATAAGATTCCTCTAGGGTCATTAAATAACAACATTAATAAGAAGAATATTCAGAGGAGAATAAAAAGTCATGGACCACCTTAGATGAGGAGAAATAATTAGAACCTAAGATCGAGGAATTTATACTATGCCTCTAAGAGACTAACTAACAAATAGTAGAAGATTTGAATGAGATGGAGAAAGAATATATGAAGAATGATCCAAATGAACAAGTGAACCAGGGGCATCAAATTATATTGAGCTTTGGTTCTTGAAATTCAACAAGATAGAGCGTTACTCTCTTATTTAGCAATGTGTGATATCATCAAAGTCAAAGCAGTTGGTCTCTCATATTAAGGTACATGTCAAAGCACATATTTCAAGCCTACAAATGAGTTTATCCTTCATCATGTTATGCACATGGCTCCATTGGAAGTATTCCTATACTTGAAAGAAAGCACTCTCTTGTTATTTGAATGATTTCTTCTTTCTTTTTTACATTCATATTTTCTGCAAAAACAAAAAAAAAGTGAATTAGACATCTCTCATTGAGTTGGCATTCTCATTCAAATTTTCTTATAAAAACAAAAAAATATTTCTTCAATACCACAAATCCCCCACCATCCACTTTTGCAAGTAGAAGAAAAATATGTGGTAAAGAAGTTAGAAGGAGGCATGGCGTATCTCTACTCTGTCAACCCATTTCAACAATGGTCTTATCCTCCCTAACCTTATCAACCATATCAGGGGTCTTATGCCATTCCTTATTTTCATTTATATCAACAACAACCTCCTAAATGGGGTGATCCATATTTTCTCAATATTAACTTATCATTCCTCCTTTACATCCATATCCACAATATTTTCCCTGAATAGCCTTTTCCTCCTGGTGCCTTTTCCCTGAATTTGAACTTTTCTTAGTGGGGTCTCAATTGCTTATATTTCTCAACACTCCCATGCTTCTCGGATTTATTTGTAGGGAAAATAGACGGACCCAGAAGAACCAAGAGCCTATCCCTCACTGGAACCGAACCCTTGACCTCCTTGTGACAAGCAGGAATGCACATTTCCAGTTGTGATGAGAAAAACTCCTTGACATCCGATTCCTAGGGTGTTAGCCTCTCTCATAAAACAATAATAAATCCAAAAATAAATTAATTAATTAAATATTCCAAGTTAGGAATTTGTGCCTAACTCTTGGGTTGTTCCTCTAAGATAGGAGTTAGTTTAGGTAACTCCTATATTGGTGTGTGTCTGGTGAGAAATTATCTCAACCAAAGGAGAAATTATCTCAACCAAAAGTGTCTAAGATAGCACGCACTATCTTGAGAACACTATCTCTCATCTATTTATTTGTAACACTATATTCAATTATTTTGGTATGTATGAGAGTGAGAGAGAAGCATGAGGCTTCGGCCTTTTTCCGCCAATATTTTGTGTCTGGTTTTTTATGTGTGTTTTTCTGTAATTTGTTTGAGTTAATTTCATTTTCAATATGTGGTATCAGAGCAAGGTTGAGAGAATTGGTTAGCTTGTGAGCTTTTGATCTTGGAGAATGGATTGCTCCTGTCACATGATTTTGTAGCAGTCCAGATACTTTCATTCACTGCACCCACTGAAGCTAAATGCGTTTTGTTCCTTTTCTTTTCCCAGCGGTCAAGTGGTTGTGGCTATTGATTAGCCTCAAAGCTTTTATGAGTGGTGTGGTTATCATGGCCATACCCTTACTTTACAGATAACAATCCTGTTATAGGAACTCAAAGTTCATTTTGTCTGTAACATAAAGGGCCACACACACAAAATACTTGTACGCAGGCGCATTTCCCGACTCCAGAGCCCACCTGCTACTCTAAAGCATATAACCATTGCTGTAGAGAAGTGGTTATTGTATCACTCTCTCTGTTCTTCTCTGTTCTATTTTACAGTGCTTGAAACAAAGATGGTTGAAGGTATGGTTGATTGCCCTCATTGATTTGCGCACATGAGATCTGCAAGTTGATTTGCTTGGCAGACAATGTGATATCTGAAATATAGCAGCAGTCAGTCGCACGGGATTCAGTTGGCAGTAATCAGAAGACATCCAATAATTATTCCTACATCACCAAATCTCTAGGTAAGGCTCCGTGGATGGTTCACATCTTCCAAGCATGAAGCAATCAGCCAGATAAAATAGTCCCTTGTCAAGGCGAAAGTGGGGATAGTTTCTCTTCATTACCGATGGACATTGTGTCATTGTCAAAATACGGTTGAGTACACTGCAAACAGATAATCCAATTTTTGTTTATGTTCCTGATCGAACTGCTTGCCAAGCTACTGCCAGCCACTCTCATGCTGTGGAGACAAAGAAGGCATAGCTCTTGCTATAAACAGTGGCTTGTTGAGTTTAGAAGGGAAGGACACCTCACATTTCAAACAAGATGATCCTGATGTGGATCAAAAGCGAACAAAGCAGCACTTTGCCCCGCGTTCTCGAGTTCGGAAACTTCAGTACATTTCTGAACTTGAAATAAATGTCGTGCTTTATAGGCTGAAGAGTCAGAAGTGTCAGCTGAGGTGTCTTTCTTGAATCAGCAATGCCTTATTTTGACTTTAGAGAATCAGGGTATCAAGTAGCGTATAACTGGTCTTTCTCAGGAAAATTTAATAAAAAATGTTGAACATGAATTGTTGATAAAGGAGGCACAAAGATTCAAACATTTTTACCAACAACAACATTCTTCGTTACAACCAAGTCATATGCATCAGCTCCCAATTTCTTTGGATCTTGATTTGCAGCGGTTACAGTTTAGCGAGCTCAGTCTTGGTAGAGTGAAACCTATAGACTCAATGTTTTCTGCATCAAATGGTGTTTTCAGACAACCAAAAGATACAGTAGGAATGTCTATAGTTGATGGAAATGATGGTGGAACAACTCATAGGAATGGAAGATCTGAGGTTTCGAATGGCAGCTGAAGTCTTCATCCACACGGAAAGAATTGTCTTCCTCGTCGCATTCACCTCCATCGCCCTGTGTTCAATGACTAGAATTTGAGGGAGGGTGAGATTGAGATTGCTTGGTGTCACACCCGCTTGTTGAGACCTGAAACCTATTGTTTAAGCGGGGACACGCTAATTCATCCATCCATCAATTCCCTTTCCTATTAATCGGCGCTGGGCAATAATATATTTGGTTCTCATTCATGTGCGTGTTTACAGTTTCTGCGGACCTTGCCATCAAGTTACATTTTAAATGATTCTTCAAAGAATGGCTAAAATAAGGAGGGCATTGTTGCAACAAATGTTGCCAGCTTTGTAGAACAGTGTGAGAGCTATTGCTAGGGAGTTAAAAGTAATATGAGAAGGTGCATTTTTTAGTGAAGAGGTAGTATGCTTTTTTATAAATAATTTGTTGTCATTTGGAGTGATAAGTTGAATTTGGAGAGACTTGAAGTGATTTTATGGAGCGATAAGGTGAATTTTGTTTTGTAATATTTTGGAGTGATAAGTGTTTTGTAATTTTGAAGAGGTAAGGAGTATATTTTGTATTTTTGAAGTAAGAAGTGATTTTGTATTTGGAGTGATAAGGGAAATTTGTTGTAATTCAAAGTATTGTTTTACTTTGAGAGGGATCGTGTCACTATCCATTCAGATTTTGAAGGCGAGTTGTTTCAAAGGGTTGTCAGCTTGGCATTCTCATTGCTTCAGATGTACTCAGTGATTAATAAAGATATCATATTTTTTGTGGTGATTGTGTCCTAGATCCGCCCGAAATTGAATAAGGGGATCTTAGGTACACGAAGAGTGTGTTGATGATGGCGTGTGCTTCATGTTGTTGCATTTTTATTTGTGTCTAGTTTTGACACATAAATGATCTCATTTAACACACATAAAGTTCAATACAAGCAAGCACAACACTTGTAACAAAATAGCTGCAAGGAAGGATAATTAAGCTCAACATATGCATTTGCATCACTACAAAAAATAATCAAAGTTTTCAACATCGGTATTCTACCTCAACAATCAAATTCACTCAATACAATCAAGTTCATGAATCTGCAGACTCCAGCATTTCAAAGCAATGTCTACATCACTACAATCAAGTTAATGAATCTGTAAACTTCAATGTTTCAGAGCACAATCTACATCAACATTATTGAACTTGTAATCAAACTCAAATTGCATTGAATTGAAAGGGTGCATTCTCGGTTGAAGCCGACACCCAAGTCTTGAATTGAGTCAAATTGAATTCATTGTAGTGAGTCATTGGGTGCATTTTCGACAGTGTTCGACACCATTCCTTAAAGAACAATCAAGTGAGTCCATGAGTTTTAACTCCAAATGAAACAAACAACAAGTTCACATCTCCTGCAAGCGAGCGTGAGTATTCATTCAAGCAATTTGCGTCAAAATAGTACAAAGTTCAAACTTTCAAGCGAGCCAGAGTGAAGATCATCAAAGCAACCAAGCAAGTTCCACTCTAACACCAATCAAGCAAGTTGAGATCGACATCAAGCGAGCGTAGCTATTCATTCAAGTGAGTGTGAAGTCATCAAGTAAGGCAAGTGAGCATGAAGTCATAATGTCATCAGAATATTTAATAATTTTTGGATTGACCTCATTCACCATGTTGTGGATCTCACAAACGATTCTTTTCATGCCTCTTTGTTGATGACTCAACGTTTCAAGCGCCTAATCCATTCCAAACGTCGAGAGAACTAGTCGAGGAGAATATTGTCTCTCCTTTCAGCCGACAAAGGGGGGAAAATGTCAATGAAATTGACAAGTGGTTGTCAGACTGAAAGTCTCGACAACATCAGCGAAGCAGCCAGTGGGCATCTTCATCAGCCAATGTGCATTTGTCATCAGCAGTGAGCATCAGCAAATTTGCCAGTGGGCGATCGACAGCCAAAGCAGCAGTGAGCAGATTTCATCATAGCAAAAGCAACATTGAGTTGTTTATCGACATCTTCAGCCAATGGGCGATCATCATCAGCAAATACGCCAGTGGGCATTGTGTCAGTGGACACCGGATGTTGTTTTCAAGCAAAGGAGAGTTGGATCCTTTTGTGTCTTGGCACATGATGGAGTTGTCAAGTGTCCTTCCGAGATGAATCAGTCATGAAGCTGACTCAGTCTCTTCATATTGCAGTTTCTTCAGCATCCAGATTTGGCAGTTTTTTCAGGCAATGTTTTTGAGGATCAACATGAGAACTTGGAAGATGGTTCCTCGTTCTTATTTTGGATTTATCATTGAAGGGGGGAATGTTAGCCTCTCTCATAAAACAATAATAAATCCAAAAATAAATTAATTAATTAAATATTCCAAGTTAGGAATTTGTGCCTAACTCTTGGGTTGTTCCTCTAAGATAGGAGTTAGTTTAGGTAACTCTTATATTGGTGTGTGTCTGGTGAGAAATTAGAACCAAGAATGCGGGCTATGGCTCTTTGGGTGGGAGGAGGGGTATTGAAGAAAAAAATTTGTGACTTGACTCTGTTAATAAGGGCCCCAGAAGCATCAGAGAAATTTGAAAGGATGGATTTGAAGATACGAGCTTCTTGAACAAAGGGATGACCAAATAGGATATTATCGTCCATGAATTGCTGATGAGAGTAGGAGGGAGAGTGGTAAAAAGAAAGGCCTTTGAGGCTTTGGGATAGAATAGCAGATTTAATGCTGCGACCCAGTCCTTCTGCTAAAATGACAAAAAGAAAATGTGAGAGTGGGTCTCCCTGTCTGATACCTCTGGAGGGATGGAATGTGGGCGACGGGATACCATTGATGAGAACAGAGAAGAACGAGGAGGATAATAGATTAATAACCCATCTAACCCAAGAAGGGGCAAATCCAAAGGCAGTTAGAATTTTTTGTATGTAAACCCAGCTTAGACTATCAAAAGCTTTAGACAAATCAATTTTGAGCAACATACCTGGTTTTTTTGAATGCTTCAGGGAGTGGATTATTTCATAAGTTAAAATAATTCCATCCGTGATCTGCCATCCTTCCACATAACCAGATTGTTCTTGAGAGATAATAAAAGGGAGCAGAGGTTTCAATCTGGAAGCTATAACCTTGGAGACAATCTTGTATATGATGTTACAAAGAGCAATTGGTCTGTATTTGTCTGGAGTATTAGATTCCTCTGCTTTGGGAATTAATGCAATGAAGGTTGCATTCAGTCCTGGGTACATCCATCTCAAAGTGCGTGATTCTTCAACAACTTGCCAGACTTCCATTTTGATTAGATCCCAGAAATTGTGAAAAAAGTTGGAAGTGAATCCATCCAGACCCGGAGCTTTCCCTGCTTTCAGCTGATGCACAACAATCTCAACCTCCTGAAGGCTTGTGGGCTTGAGGAGGAGAAGATTATGTTCTTCAGTGATTAATTTGGGAATGTGTCTTGTAACTTTATCAATAGCCTCTGTTCGATCTATGTTGGGTTCTTGATGCGCCTGTTTGAAGTACCTGAGGAACTCCTCTTCAATACCTTCATGAGTTTCAATTCTGCTCCCTTGATCATTTTTGATGTGGGAAATATGATTATTCATTCTTCATTGCACTGTAGTTTTGTGAAAGAATTTCGTATTCTTTTCCCCATCCTTCAGCCACTTAACCCTTGATTTTTGCCTCCAAAGAGTTTCCTCCTGTAAAGCCCTATCAAGGATTTGGTTTTCTATATGTTGCTCCTTCTTTACTAGATCTTCATATCGCGCTTCTGTAATGATCCTTTGCTAAATAATCTTCATTTCTTGATTGAGGGTTGCCTGAGCTTTGAAGATGTTGCCAAAAGTGGAATGGTTCCAGCGTTTAATTTCTCCTTTGAGATACTTCAGCTTCCGCTGGAATATAGACATTTTGGTGCCATCAGAGGGATTGAATTTGAGCCAGGTTGCTCTAACAAATTCATTAAACTCAGGATGAGTTAACCAAAAATCCTCAAACCGGAAGGGGCGCCGAATACTGTTGCCGGGGCGATTCCAATGGAGAGCTATTGGCCAGTGATCAGAGCCCGAAACAGGAAGGATAGAGGCAATGAATTCTCCACCTAGTTGAGTTTCATTATCTGATATAAGAAATCTATCGAGACGAGAGGCTATTTGGTGTGGTTCTTCCTTTTTGTTGTTCCAAGTGAATAGGCCATTATTTGAAGGGAGATCAATCATCCGGTTATTATGAATAAAATCTTTTAATATGGTCCCATATCTATTGCCTCTGCTTCTACCTCCCTTTTTTTCCTCCATTCTTGCTATCATATTAAAGTCACCTCCAGATATCCATAGTGGGTGCTGCCTTTCTGAGTTTAGCTACGATAAGGTGTCCAGAATTTCAACTTTGTGCATGGTTTCCTGAGGGAAGTACACATTTGTCATATGGCCATTGATATTGGTGCCGATTATGTGAAATATTGCTTGAATGAAGTTCTTATTTGCATGTATATTATCCAGTTGAATTACTCACGCATCCCAGAGAACTGCCAGTCCTCCCGACGCGCCCTGAGCATCAACAACTGTTACTAGCCCTCCCGGCTAGGCCTTTGCTGCTATTTTTTCCAAGACTGTCGAGTTACATTTTGTTTCTTGCAGAAAGAGAATGGTTGGTTTTTCCTACATGAGCATGTTTTTTAGAAGTTTGCCTTTCCTTGGGCTATTGAGCCCCCTAATATTCCATGAGATCAACTTCATTGAGAAGGTTTGGGGTTGACATTGAAGTACTTGGTTAACTTGGCATATCGACCTGATTCAACTAACACTTCTCCTATCTTGATAGTTCTTTCCAGAGTGGTTTTCCTTCCTCTCTTTTTACTGTCTTTGGTGATAAATTTCCCATCCCATTGACTGCCAATCTGAACTCCTAGAGAGTACTTCTTTTGAGCGCGATTGAGGACTTCCACCAGATTATCCACTTGTCTATCAGGTATTTTGTCGAAGTTTCCTGTTTTACAAGCTTGTTCTAGGCCTAGAATGTCCAGCTCACCAATATCAATAGACTCAGTGTCTTCCTCCATGAGCTGGGGTTCTTGAAAGTTCCCATCACTTTCCTTCTCGACCGCTACACTGGGATTCGTATCATCAATTTCCATTCCAAGGAAGCTCCAAGTCTGGGTTGTAGATTTGGGGAGATGAGCCGATTCGTCTACTACTTTTTCCCCTGGCTGCGGTGGAGTTTCGTTAATCTTTTCTTTGCTGGATTCCTTTTCATTTGAGGGTGTATTATCAGGATCTTGAATGTCATCACTGGCTAGGGTTGCGAAGCTATTGCTTGTTGAGGGTTTTGACGGATCAACCGGATTGGTCTTGGTGGTGGCTGATGATTTTTTATGTCCCCTTCTGCGATTCAACACTTTGGTAAAACCATCAGGCGTTGGATTATCTGAATCCATTTGAGATGGGGGTTTCCTGTTCAGCGGACAGTCTCTGTAGAGGTGGCCTAAATCATGACATTTCCTGCACCTAAAAGGTACATGCTCATAATCTATCAACTGTATCCATTCAACATCTTCATGAAAGAGACTTACCGTATCTGGCAGAGCTTGTTTGAGGTCCATGTAAACACAGATCCGGGCATATGAAGTGTATCTGCATAACTTTGTTTCCTCTGCTACCTTGATGAACTCGCCTAGAGCATTACCAATCGCCTGGAGGGACTCCTCTTCCCAGTACTCCCACGGTAGCGAATACAGCCTTATCCACACAGGTGCATAGCTTAAGTCTTCCTTATCTGGATTGAAACGTTCAATCCATCCTTTGAGAAAAAGTCCTGCAGAGTTAAAGAAGTATGGACCTCCATCCAAAACCCTGTTTCTGTCTTCCAGGCAGTTAAAGACTGTAGTAAAAAACCCCTTTGGCCCTAGGTGCAGAGTGATGTGTCCTTTTGGATTCCATTTGGAGTTGATCCAGCTTCTTAACGCTTTCTCATTTGGCCATATTCCAATAAACTTGCCAATCAGAGCGTGATCCCTCATAAACTGTATTCTGGCATTGATTCGATGGCTGGGTAGTTCCACTTTTGGCCTGTGAGTGGCGACTGGTTTGCAGGTGGAAGAACTCGCTTTAGGCTTGTCTTTCTGTGCTTGTTCAGAGTTCAACTGCTTACTACTTTCAGCATTGCTATCATTGTGCTTGTCTTCGCTGTCAGTATCTTCAATCCGGCTCTTTTGGTTGTCGTTTTTTGGGGGAGGCACGTCTCCCTCCCCTTGAGGGGGCTGCATGTTTTCCTTCAATCAAAAACAAAGGATGAGAACCTAAAGTTCTTCATGGCCCTGCCAAAACTGAGCGCTGTTAGGAGAGCCTGCCATAGCAGGGATTGCTGAAACCCTAATACGAGTTGCAGAGCGCCCTTGTCCGTCCCCCCTTCGACCATCACTAATCACTTGGATTTATTAATCCTTTGTGTTTATAATATTTTTGTGTTGAGTTTACTATTTCCTTGGGTTTATTATATTAAACGCTTAGGTTTATTTGTTCTTTAAGCTTATAATATTAATAATTCCTTGGATTTATCATTTAATCTCTTGGGTTTATTAATCCCCAACATTAAGGTCTAAATAATAGTCCTAATGTTTAATATTAATCTCAGACTTGCAATGTTTACCCTTCAATTTATTAACATGTTGGGTTTATAATATTAATATTCCCTAGGGTTTATTGATCCCTTGGGTTTATAATACTCATAGTCATGTGGGTTTATCAATAATTTGGGATTAAAATATTAATTCCTAGGCTTTATTAATACCTTATGTTTTTAATATTGGTCCCTTGCAATTTTTTATCGATTCGACTTCTAATATTTTTCCCTTGGGTTTATAATATCAATCCTTGGGTTTTTTAGTTCTTCAAGTTTATAACATTAATAATTCCTTTCATTTATCATTTAATCCCTTGGTTTTATTAATCCCTTGGGCTTAAAATATTAATTCCTAAGGTTTATTAATCGTTTGGGTTTCTAATATTAGTTCGTTGGGTTTATTGATTCCTTGGGTATATTGATCCTTGCATTTATTAATCATTTGTTTTATTATATTAATGCCTTGGGTTTGTAATATTAACAATGCCTTGGGTTTATTGATCTCTTGTATTTATAGTATTAATAATCCCTTGGTTTTATAAAACCCCAATATTAAGGTTTAAATATCGGTCCAACTATTTATGATTATGTCAATATCACAATAGATAATTAATCTAAATGGAAATCAACCATGGTCAACCATGTTTATTTTAGGGTTTATATTAGTCATGTTAGAGTTTATATGCATTGGGTTTATAATTTTTATCCCTTAGGTTTATTATTCCCCTGGGTTTATAATATCAATCCCTTAGGTTTATTGATCTAAGGATTCATATTCCTAAGGTTTAATATTATTCAACAATAAGCAACCATGTTCGACCATGATCAACCATGGTCCAACCTCGCATTATGACAAGGATTGTCTCAATATGAAAATAAATCGTGCTCAAGCATGTATTTTTTTAGTATTTTTAATATTTATCTAAGGGTTTTTATGTCTTGGGTTTATAATATTACTCCCTTGGGTTTAATATTATTCCCTTCAGTTCAATATCCCTTAGGGTTTTAGTATAAATCCCTTGTGTTTCATGGAAAACTAGTGTCGATTCGAACTGTTAGTCTCACTAAGACGAGCAGCTATCTTAGAAACAAACAATGAAAGCTTTTCAAGAGTTCCTTTAAGTGTGATAGATGGAAGAGAAGAATAGAGGACCAACCTGGATCCTTCGCTTTGATCCTAGCTTGATTTTTCCTTCCCTTGATAGAATTTGCCACTCCTCTCCTACTTGTCCCGCTTCAAAGAGTACCTGTAGAGTCAAAGTAATAGCAAACTATCAAAGCATCTCTATCTAAAACATCATAACCAATATGGGATCAGAAACACATTGACCATACAATTGCATTCATAAACAATAAGATTCACAAATACAAGATCATATGGAGGAAACCTCAAAGAACTTTATTAATAGTAATGTAAGAGAGGATTACAACCCAGCTGTCTGATCCAGCATCATCCTCCTAGTTGTAGAAGCCCTCTTCACCTCATAAACAAGCAAATCACCCAACAATGCAATATCTCTTCTCAATAAACGAACAACGCTTCCTTACAAAATACAAAATTCCAGCCTCTAGATCTCTCAGATGAGTGATCCATATACAGATGTCTTGCAAGGGTATGAGTCAACTCTAGGTTTTTTATTAGTATCATTTCACTGATAGTTCTTGGTTCCACTTGGAGATTTCATGATCTCTTACTCATCCCTAGGCGAATTCAGAGAAGCAAGTGTCACAGGAGAAGTTTCTGGAAGATTCCATGATCATCCACCTTGCAAACTATCTCTGCCATTTGTCTATTCTCACCCATCGCACCTGACAGAAGGCCATTTCAGTATGCATCGCACCTGGCCAATTAGGTAGTCAGTATGCATTGCACCTTGTCCATGGACCAGCCTGTATGGTCCAGTTTTGGCCAATTCTGAGTAGTTTTTTAGGTGGAACTTCTAGGAAATGATGTAATCAGCCAACCATGATCCTTTAGGGTATGAAGCAACACTTTTAGGGACTTAAGTAGTCCTTAGTTTATGGACATATGAGTTTGGGGTCGCAGTGCCCAAATATGTCTATAACAGATGCCCCCTAAAGCATGAGGTCGTAAATCTTCTGATGTCAGGTGAAATGCTTTATTCATGAGGATCCAAGGTATTCGAACTGGAAGGTGACCTATATAAGATACAATACAATACATCATCATCATATTATTTTCATGATCTAGCTGAGGCGGGCATTCCCATGCTCAGATTTATAAATTCATTTTCATGTACATACGACAAACAATCATCTGCTGTTGTAGACTTGTGATTCTTCGTATGAAGAGTCATCTTCCCTAGCTAGATGACTATCTGTGCAACTTCTGTGTACAATTGATGTCTTTATTTTTCTGAATATATCACAGCCCAGATGGATGAAACTAGATCTGGGGTCTTCAAAACTCGTACAATCTTTGCCCGTTGTACAATTTGATCCATGTGAAAAGATGTTATGAAGTTGAACATGGAAAGACATCGCCTGATTACCAGCCAATGATGTAAGTTGTTAACATACGCGAGAGGAATCATCGATAATGATGATGACCCTCAAGGTACTACAATACAATTCACATGGTGTGAATACATGAGCTGATGTCGAACACCACGCAAAGTCTTTCAGTCGAAGGTCATTGATGTAAACCAATTGCCGGAAGTGAGAAACTTGCGATTGAGGCATGCAAGCTTCAAAGTACTGAAAGGGTTGTTTCTAAGTCAGCTTCTTGGATAATAAGCTGATGTCGACAAGAAGTGACCTGTTGTAGGAGGGCCTTGATGTATCCCACATCTATGACACAAAATGGAGCAAATGATTTTTGTGGAGGTGAAAATGATCTGATGATATGAGGTTCAAGAATGGCGGTCATGAAAAATGAAGCGTGGATGTAATGCAGTGGATGAGGCATTTGCTGGATGGTGAATTCTCTAAATGACTTCTCTTGAACATATTGGCGAAACTGATATGGACTGGTAGCATTAACCCCATGGATGGCATGGTGAACCAATGGTGACGGTGAACGGAAACCCAACCCAACTCAATCATGGTGATGGATTGAAAGTGTCATGTTCAAGAGCGACTTGATACCAATAGAGTTCTTCAAGTTTTCTTCCCATTTTTCCCCAGTCATTGCTGACTAGTACCTCTTTATCTTTGACAAGCTTGAGGAGGATAACATATGCTTGGTCTATAATTTTCCCTTCGGGAAAACCTGTCACTTTGTGTTTAGCGAGCCTAGCATTAGTGAGACTCGTTCTTGTCTGGGTGGACAAGTTTATCACTATTGTTTTAACGAGTTTAACGACAAAGATAACTTCGTCCTTTTCTTGTTTAGAGAGTCCAAAAACTGGCAAAAGGAAACTCCAACAATCCTTTTTCGTGGCATAATCCCTTAAGTCCAAAAAAGTATAAAATAATACGAAAGAGATGACTTTTCGATAGTTTTAACGAGCTGACAAAGAGAAGCGCTCGATATTTTTGTTTAATAATCCCTCGAGTCCAAAAAGATTAAAATATATGAGAGGGATAGCGTTCCCCTTACTTTAACGAGCTAGGAAGGTTAATAGCTCGATGATATTTTTATATTTAATGAGTCTAAAAGGAGTTTAAAAGAGGCTTGTTTTTTAATAACGAGAGATATTTCTGAGTAGCAACTCATTCCAGGTAAGTTTGGAACTTCTCAAAACATGGCAGTGTGAAGAGGGTGGCAATCAGAATCACTCGTCGCAGATGTTCCTCAAAAGGGTAAACAATCAAGTGGAAGCGTATGGTCAGCCGAATGAAATGGAGCTAATGGAAGGAACACAACCAAAGTTCAAAAGGGCAGATAGCAAAGTGATCACAAAAGGTTATTTACCAGAGATGGGTTTATTTTTTAATGAGCTTGAACCTTGTGCCAACATGTGCTCAGTGTAGGTTGATTTTTTAACGAGCTTGAACCTCGTGGAAACATTGCTCTTACCAATCTTTTGATAATGTCTCTTGGTAGATTTATTTTTTAATGAGCTTGATCACTACTATAACATGTGCTCATGACCTTTTTATGTAAGATAGAAACGACTAACCTATGAGGTTAAAGGGTTAAGAACCTACAAACTAAGAAAAACAAGGGTCACTTTTCACTTGCATGCAAAGGTTTGCATGCCCCCAGGTCTTTCAGTAAAAGGAGAGTTTCTAGGTTATCAAATGGAAGTCCTTACGGTTAGGCAAGATCGTTTCTGTTGGGAGACAAAAACTCTTCCTTTGCGATGTCTATCGAAATAAACAAAGGTGATTGATGTGAGCTTCCAATCACATAATGTGTGAAGGTGAATGTTGTGAGCTTCCATTCACAATCGTACAAAGGAAATAATCATGTCAAACTGATCACATAACCTATACGGAAATGTTATTCAGTCCAAGTATTACGCCCTTTCAGAAAAATCTCTCTTTTCCTTTGGGTTCACCTGTCGAAGCAAACTAGGCTACATGCCCCCTAATCTTCATCACACTCACCGAACTACCCATGGTAATTAGGTGGATGGGATGAAGATGGAAGAGACATTGTTGATGCGAAGAGACCATTTAGGGATGATGGTTGATTTATAGCTGTGTTTGAACCAGGAAATGAAAGCTAGTCGACAAGCTGTACCAATCTGCCTTCATGTGGAAAACACATCACTAAAAAGAATGTGTGGACAATGGCTTCCATGCTATATATATAATCACGTCCAAGGAGTAGATTTTAATCTACTGGACCTTGGACTACCATCACATTCAAATGAACAGTTTTCTTTCTCAAATTTATAGGCAACTTTGGAAGGATTCCTAATGGTCAACTGGTTCCTTTGTTGAAGCCTGACAAATTTTGTTTTTCAGGCAAAAGCAATGGCGAATCAAGCACTTTCCAGCAGCTGAGGAAAGGATACTCACCAAAGCCCCTTCATCTATGATTGTACCAGACACGATCATTTTGTAAACTTGTACTATGATTTGGAATGGTACATTAGATGGAAGGCGAGGTTTCGCTAGTTAATTCCAGTCAAAGAAAACAACCAGACTGCTCAGACGAGGTACCGGATAAATGTCCAAATAGGTTTCACGAACTAGGGGGGTCTCTTCCTGTGGTGAAGGAATGGGTGGATTGCCCCCAAGTTCATTAGACTCTATATCAACAAAAAGAATTTGAACGGTGTCGCTCTCATCCTCTTTGGAAACTATATCATCTGAAGGTGGATTTTCTGATGGCAATACTGGGTCCACTGCCATCTCAACCAGTTGACTTTGATCCGGTATGGACTTAGAAGGTTCACTTTCAATGATAGGTGGTTCGATCGACAATTGAGTTATGTCAATCGGGTTTTCAACTAGCGAAGGACTTGGTAAGAGTTTCTTGTATCTGGGTGGAAGCTGTCATGGTGAAGCAGGATGGCTATCCAAAATGCTTTTGGCTTCGTCCAGAAAAATACAACAGTAAAGAGTGTGATCACCTTCACATAACCTACAAGGAACTCTAACTTTTCCTTTCTGTCGATTGACTTCGTTTTCACTAGTTGATGGTGCGTTGTCAACCTGACTATCAGGGGTTGATGACACCGAATGGTGCAACTAGGGAGACCATTCTCTCAAGATCCGCGGGATGCAAGGGCAATCTCGATGGTAATGGTTCTCCTTGCAAATTGCGCATGGAGTTTTTGATTTGGAAACTTTAGTGTGTGGATTTTCATTAGATGATGCTTTGGCATTCCCTTATTTAGTTGGCTTATTATTCTTCTCCTTCCCTTTCTTTTTCTTCTAAGTTACTTGGTTTTTAGTGTCACTAGTTTCACCAAGTGAAGAGGAAGAAGGGGAAGGAGAAACAAACGAAGTAGAAGGTGAAGGGGTAATTTCAGTATCATCTGGTTGTTGATTAGATTGTTGAGGAACTGCGGTGTTTTGAACAACAAAGGTCAAGAAAAGCCATACTAGCAGGCCAATTGTGATTCCTGGAAGGGATAATGTATCCATATATGGAGAACCAATATCTCCCCAAGAGGATAAATGACTAGGATTCCCACCAAGGGGGATTCCTTTATTGGTAGATTCCATTATCTCAACCTCAGATCAACGTACGAACAAGGATGTTATTCGATTTAAAATAAATTTTAAAGACACTTGGACGAAACTTTCTTTTTCAATTTTTAAGAGTCGAGAAAAAGCTAAAGGTGACTCTAGTCGCCTTCGATTTTTAATGAGCCTGAAGTGACAAGTGCTCAGATGGACCTTTTCTTTTAAGGAGTTGAAAAGGAATGAAAGTGACTGCTCTGGAAGTCTAGCTAGAGGGTTTACCAAATCGATCGTAAAACTGCAAAATACACATTGGTGATAAATGATAGAGAAATTACCGAGGACTTATGTACGGAAATCAATCTTCCCGGACGCTGTGTTCAGTGTATTACGATCGATAGGGTGGCAGACACGGCTTCCTAAGGATAAAGGATGATAGCCTATTGTGGTCTCCCAATATATACGCGACGGTACGAGGAGCACAAGTCCATACTGGCACTTGTCATATCAAAGAGGAGGAATCACCCAACCTATGATGAAAATGACAGTTACCAGGTTTTACGACACCGAAACACGTCTCTAGCCTAGACTTCTAGATGTGTTGTGTTAGATTCCAAAGCGTTTTTATGTTCATTGAGGTTTATTTTATGGTTAATCTTGCTTAGAAGTTTGTCTTTCAAGGTTCACAGTGGGATGTAGATGTGAAATTCCTAAATGTGCAATCTAAAATGATAAATAGTCATTTATGTTCTTTTAGCAATGAAAATCCTAGCTACAAAGGAAAGAAGATAACGATTTTTCTTTCAGTAGAGAGCATAGAGCACACACTAAATGCACTTTCCTAAATCAAAACAAGCAATCAAAATGCAGATGCACATGCATGTATTTGTTTTCCGCTTTCTTAATGTGTGAATGAAAAAAATAATGCTAAGTACAGATCTAAATTATTTTCTTTCAAAGTGACAGTACTAACAATTTCCTCTTTTCGAAATGAAAGGAAGACTAAGATGACATTTTGCGATTTTGAATTTAAAACTGTTTTCGACACTTGAAATACTAATAATTTCAAAATCAAGTACAATGAAAAAAGTACAATCAACTATCTAGAAGAGGAAGACTTTACGACACTCTTCTTTTGATTCAGAATGACAATTACGACACTTTCATCAAGAACAACAGTTTGATTAGGCTACTTTTGACAAAGGAGGATTGCAAATGATCGACAAATACACAAAAACATTTATAATTCCTAACTGATGGAGGCTGAAATAATGTGAAGGAAGATGGTTACTACGAGAAGGTACTGATCATGAACAACAAAACTACTGAATAAAGCTGAAAATAGAGAGAAAAAACAATTTCAGAGAAGAAACCACAGTTTTACTCAATCATCACACCTGTAACAAAGGGAAACAAGGATGCATCTCACCTGCAACATGCGGGAGGTGTGATGCATCCAGGTTGCACAGTTACAGACACTGCGATGGGCCATAGAGCGAAACTGAGCTTGGCTTTTGCTCAAAACTTGCAGCTAAGTTCAGTGATTTAGGTTCAGTAATGATGTATAGTAAACACAAAGCATAGGGTAGGATCTGATGAGGTTCTGAGCTACCACAAGAGCACTTAAGATACTTTGTAGGTCAGATGTTTAGTTCATAAACCAACCCAGAGATTGACTGAAGCAGTGTTTATCTACTTCACAATTGCATAGCAAAGGCGTTTCGAAGGCTAGCTGGCTTAACTTTAGGCTCTGTCTGTAGTTTATAAAGCAAACAATAAACAAACAAAACAAACTATTCATTCCCCAGTGGAGTCGCCATTTTGTTTCAGGGAAAACTAGTGTCAATTCGAACTGCTAGTCCCACTAATACGGGTAGCTATCTTAGAAACAAACAATGAAAGCTTTTCAAGAGTTCCTTTAAGTGTGATAGATGGAAGAGAAGAATAGAGGACCAACCTGGATCCTTCGCTTTGATCATAGCTTGATTTCTCCTTCCCTTGATAGAATTTGCCACTCCTCTCCTACTTGTCCCGCTTCAAAGAGTACCTATATAGTCAAAGTAATAGCAAACTATCAAAGCATCTCTATCTAAAACATCATAACCAATATGGGATCAGAAACACATTGACCATACAATTGCATTCATAAACAATAAGATTCACAAATACAAGATCATATGGAGGAAAACTCAAAGAACTTTATTAATAGTAATGTAAGAGAAGTTACAACCCAGTTGTCTAATCTAGCATCATCCTCCCAGTTGCAGAAGCCCTATTCACCTCATGAACAAGCAAATCACCCAACAATGCAATATCTCTTCTCAACAAACCAACAGCACTTCCTTACAAAATACAAAATTCCAGCATCTAGATCTCTTAGATGAGTGATCGATATATAGATGTCTTGCAAGGGTGTGAGTCAGCTCTGGGTTTTTGATTAGTGTCATTTCACTAATATTTCTTGGTTCCACTTGGAGATTTCATGATCTCTTACTCATCCCTGGGCGAATTCAGAGAAGCAAGTGTCATAGGAGAAGTTTCTCGAAGATTCCCTGATCATCCACCTTGCAAAATATCTCTGCCATTTGTCTATTCTCGCCCACGCACCCCACAGAAGGAAATTTCAATATGTATCACACCTGGCCAGTTAGGCAGTCAGTATGCATCGCACCTTGTCCATGGAGCAGCCTGTATGGTCCTGTTTTGGCCATTTCTGAGTAGTTTTTTAGGTGGAACTTCTGGGAAATGATGTAATCAGCTGCCCATGATCCTTTAGGGTATGAAGCAACATTTTTAGGGACTTAAGGAGTCCTTAGTTTATGGACATATGAGTTTGGGGTTGCAGTGCCCAAATATGTCTATAACACCTTGGGTTTATTATTCCTTTCATTTTATAATATCGATCCCTTGGGTTTATTATTTCCTTAGGTTTATGATATCAATCATGGCCAACCATTGTCAATCATAGCCAACCATGATCAACCATGGTTGAATGTTGCATTGTGACAAGGATTGTCTCACCATGAAAATAAACCATGTTTATTATAGTGTTTGTAATATTTATATTATGGTTTACCCATGTTGGGTTTATAATATTAGTCCCTTGGGTTTAATATTATTCCCTTCGGTTCATAATCCCTTGGGTTCATAATATCAATCCCTTGATTTTATTATTAACTTGGGTTTATAATGTCAATCATGGTCAACCATAACCAACCATGGTCAATCATGGTTGGATCTCGCATTATGACAAAAATGTGTCCATGTAAAAATCATGGACAATCATGGTCAACTTTGGTGAGCCATGGGTGATGATGGTCAAACATATTTTATAGAATGAAACATGGTCACCCATGGTCAATCGTGGTCAAACATGTTTGAATGTTGTGTTGTGACAAAAATTGTCTCGATATGAAAATCAACCATAATCAAGCATGGTCCAATGTCACTTTATGACAAAGATTGTCTCGGTATGAAAATTAACCTTGGCAAACCATGGTCCAACATGGCATTGTGATAAGGATTGTCTCAATATGAAAATAAACCATGATCAACCATGGTCCAACGTCGCATTGTGACAAAGACTATCTGGATATGAAAATTAACCATGCTCGACCATGGTCCAACATGGCATTTGATAAGGATTGTCTCAATATGAAAATAAACCATGTTCAATCATGTTTATTTTAGTGTTTAAAATATTTATCTTAGTCTTTGTATATATTGGGTTTATAATATTAGTCCCTTGGGTTTAATATTATTCCCTTGGGTTCATAATCCCTTGTGATTTTAGTATTAATCCCTTGGGTTTGTTATTCCATTGGGTTTATAATATCAATCCATTGGGTTTATAAATATTAATCATGGTAAACCATGGTCAATCATAGCCAACCATGTTCAACCATGCTCAAACCATATGGATATGGAAATTAATCATGGTCAACCATGGTCCAACGTTGTTCTCTCACAAATATTGTCTTGATATGGAAATCAATAATGGTCAACCATGGTTAACCATGGTCCAACGTTGCATTGTGACAAGGATTGTCTCTATATGGAAATCAACCCTTGGGGTTTTAGTATTAATCCCTTGGGTTTATTGTTCATTTGGGTTTATAATATCAATCGCTTAGATTTATTATTCCCTGCTCAACCATGGTTTATTCTGATGTCAACCATGGTCCAACATCGAATTATGATAAGGATTGTCTCAATATGAAAATCAAAGATGGTCAATCATGTTTATTTTAGTGTTTATAATATGTATCTTATCATTTATATACGTTGGGTTTATAATATTAGTCCCTTGGGTTTAATATTATTCTCTTGGGTTCATAATCCATCGAGGTTTTAGTATTAATCCCTTGGGTCTATAATATCAAACCATTGGGTTTATAATATTAATCATTGTCAATCATGGTCAATCATAACCAACCATGTTCAACCATGCTCGAACAAGGTTAGATACGGAAATCAACCATGGTCAACCATGTTTATTTTAGGGTTTATAATATTGATGTTAGGGTTTATAATTTTTATCCCTTAGGTTTATTATTCCATTGGGTTTATAATATAAATCCTTTGGGTTTATTGATCTAAGGGTTCATACTCCTAGGGTTTAATATTATTCAATAATGGTTAACCATAATCAACCATGGTCCAATGTCGCATTGTGACAAGGATCATCTTAATATGAAAATCAACTGTGCTCAATCATGTTTATTTTAGTATTTTAATATTTATCTTAGAGTTTCTATACCTTGGGTTTATAATATTAGTCCCTTCAATTTCATATTATTCCATTGGGTTCATACTCCCTTGGGTTTATTATTCCTTTGGGTTTATAATATCAATCCCTTGGGTTTATCTTTCCCTTAGGTTTATAATATCAATCATGGTCAACCATTGTCAACTATGGTCAATAATGGGGTTTTACTATTAATCCCTTAGGCTTATTTTTCCCTTGGGTTTATTATTAACTTTGTTTTATAATATCAATCATGGTCAACCATGGTGGGATGTCGCATTGTGACAAAAATTGTCTCCATATAAAAATCATGGAGAATCATGGTCAACCATGGTCAAGCGTGGTTGATCATGGTCAACCATGTTTTATAAAATCAAACATGGTCAGCAATGGTCAATCATGGACAACCATGGTCAATCTTGGGTTTTCAGTATTGCTCACAACGGTTTGTTATTCCCTTGGCTCAAACATGGTGAATCATAGTCAACCATGCTCAAATGTCGCTTTGTGACAAAGGTTGTCTCAATATGAAATTCAACCACAGTCAACCATGATCCAACATCACATTGTGACAAATAATTAATTATTATTATTAATTATTAACATTATTAATTATTATGATATAAAAATGAATTAAATAAATAATATTTATTTCATTAATTAATAATCATATTATTATTATTTACCAATAGTTAATTAAACAAATATTACTATTGTTTAACCATAAATAACTATTTAACTATTATTTATTCATTTTTATTAGTAAAATATTATTATTTTTATTAAAACTTATAAATACAAATACAAATATTTGTATTTTTTCCAAAAACAATAGTTATTTTTCTTTATAAAAATAATTATTTATTTATATTTTATAAAAAATGAGTAATAAATTATTATTATTGTTAATTAGTATTACTAATATTATTATCAATTAATAATAATAATATTGTTTTATATTTAAGTTTCTGTGATCCATAATGAATTAAGCCAAATGTTTGGGTAAAAATCACATAATAATATTATATTATTATTATAAGTTATTATTATTATTAATGAGTATTACTAATATTTTATTAGTTAACATTATTATTATAATATTAATATAATAATTATAAATATATAAGAATATGGTTGTTAAACAAAGTCTTTTGGTAGAAATCTCAAAGACTTTGTTTAATTCATTATGGATCACATAAGCTTGGACACAGAAATATAGTTATTATTATTTGTATGGTTATTAACAATTATAAATAATTAGTTTTTAAAAAATACACATAATAATTATTAATGTGGTTGATATACACTTATTGATATATATTAATCACATTGGAAAATGTAATTATATATATGTTTCATATATGCTTATTATTGTAAATCAATCATATTAATAAATATAATTATGCTAACATAAATTTTTGAAATCTAAAATAATAAATATAAAAATATTTTTGAAAAAAATCGACAAACAAAACGGCGAACAACAAAATACAGCGCAACAAATTTGATATTAATGCAAGAAATATAGTAACATCGTTGAACTAAGTTGAAAGAGCAAGACAAATCGTGAATGACAAAAGACAACATCAAAAAAAGGTATCCATTTAGAAGTTTTTCATGCCATCTATGTCCAATCTAAGACTCTAACTGAAAAAGCTAATACAAGAAATATAGCTATTAGCCATAAATTTAAAAATGTTAAACATATTGGTGGAATCAACATATATTTATCCTTACACAGGACCTATCAAATATTAAAAAGATAAAATCCTTCGCCATCCAAATATTTCCAAGTTAACATTCTAGAAAATATTTAGAAATAAATCCAGAATTAAATAATTTTAAGCGTATGTCAAATTAATAGTTAAAAATACAAATAAACAATATTAGCGAGTTGAGAACGAACAGTAGAAATGAATTGCAGAAAGTAGGACACATATGGTCTTTTCTAGAAGACTATTCCGGGCAGAAAATTAATAAAAATCCAAATGTTTGCACTTCTAAAATTAAAGTTCCACCGTCATAGTTCCCTGAGGCTTAGAGATTTTAAGATTTTATAGCAATACAAACATAACCAAAAAAAATCATGATATGACTTCAAATTGAATTTTTTTTACTTTGTTAGAATCTAGTAAAAATAAGATTTTAACCAATTATTTCAAATAAATAATATTTTTTAATCAATATTATGTAGGAATTTACAGGGTAAGTTTCTCGGATAGAACACCAAAGGACCGCTCACAAACAAATCACAGATCAATGCATCAGTATTGTTGGCGTGATTAAAACTCTCAAAGAGGGAGATAGTCCATGACCTAAACCAATGCGGCCACTTCAGGGAATTTATTAATAAAAAAAAGAAAATTTACATAAGCTTCTCTCATGAACGATCACCTTACAAATGACCCTCCATGCTCTTTAAATAGAGATCATGGACCAATTAGGTATTAAGCCATGGATCAAGTGTCGGTAACACTGAAAAGAGAATGAACCGTCGGATCACTTCATGTCTAGAACATATCATGACCATCGGATTGTAAGTTATAAAAGTACATAGTAAAGAAACACACTTTACCTAACTCTACACTAGACCAAATTATACCTAACTATTCCCTATGTGTTGGAATATCTTTAAATAGAGTATTTAAAGTTGATGCTACTTTATACTGTCAGCTTGTAGGAAAACTTTTGTATCTGACCCATACCCATCCTGACATTTCCTTTGATGTTGGCTTTATTGTTCGGTTTATGCAAAACCCACGTGAAAGTCATTGGAAAGCAGCTAAAAGAATATTTCGTTATATTCAAGGTACAGTTCAGTTTGGGATTCATTACAGTGCAGAAGCATCTCCTCTATTGGTTGGTTTCACTGATTCTGATTAGGCTACTGACCCTAATGATCGGAAGTCTACTGTATGTTATGTCTTCACTCTTGGTTCTCGACCTATTACATGGGCTTGCAAGAATCAAAGTGCCATTTCTCCTTCTTCAGCAGAAGCAGAGTATCGTGGCGTCGTAGAAGCTAGTAAGGAAGCCCTGTGGCTTCCTCAGATCCTGTTAGAGTTTGGCTTTCAGCAGTAACATCTGACTACACTTTGGTGTGGTAATCAAAGTTCCATTCAACTATGCAAAGATCCAGTCCAACATCAGCGCAGAAAACACATTGAACTACACATGCACTTCATCAGAAAGCTCATTCATTACTATGTTCTTGAAGTGCAATATTGTTCAACCGATGATCAATTTGTAGACATCTTTACAAAGGCTCTCCCAGAGGTGAAGTTTACTAAACTTCGATTTATGGTTGGGGTTCAGAAAGTTGTCACTAATGGGGGATAGGCTCTAATGCCTCCTTCCTTCTCCTATTGTGTCATATTTGTACATCCTTCAATCCTATCCTAAGTTGTTCTTATGGGGGGGATGTTAGGATATTCTGACATATAGGAAATAGTTAAGTATAACTTGGTCTAGTGTAGAATTAGGTTAAGTGTGTTTTTTGTTATGTACTTTTGTAACTTACAATCTGAGGATCACAATATGTCCTAGACATGAAGTGATCTGATATTTCATTCTCTTATAGGTATTACGACACTTGATTTGTGGTTTAACACCCGATTGGTCCATGATCTCTATTTAAAGAGCATGGAGGGTCATTTGTAAGGTGACCATTCTTGAGAGAAGCTTATGTAAATTTTATTTATTTTATTAATAAATTGTTTGAAGTGATCGTGTTGGCTTAGGTCATGGATTGTTTCCCTCTTTGAGGGTTTTAACCATGTCAGGAATACTGGTGTATTCATCTGTGATCTTTTTGTGAGCGGTGTCCTTTGGTGTTCTATCTGAGAAACTTACCCTGTAAATTCCTACATATTAAATGAATGTTTTAGTATTTTATAATAATCCAAAAATAGAAACTTTAATTTCCTTACTTTTCTTACCCAAGTTAAGATAAATTTTTCTGAAACGTTTTAAACAAAAACTATTTTCGAAACCAATTTTAAATAAGATTTTAAAAACCATTTTAGATAAAGCATATAATACACGCAAATATAATCATATTCATATGCTAATGCAACTTTCTTTGGGCACAAGCCTCTCCATATACACCCAAACATTGTATCAAAAATTAAAATATCAAACTGTACACTTTATCAAGACTATGATTACAGTAAATATAGCAAACTAGCAGATGAGTAGAACAAGCATTAATGCATGCAACCATGCCATTTATTAGAAGGATGACCTAAATTTAATCAGAATTTTTGAACCAAATTTCAAAATGAATGCATTCAATCTGAACTTATGTCTATTGCAAATTCAGGGATATCCTCTGTTACATGAGAACCACTCCTAAGAGTTGGGAACCTGTTCCAATGGTTATCGTGCTCCCGTGAGCTTTGGAACTATATGAGAACATTTCATTTTCAGCGGGAGTTGCAATGGGAGCTTGGGAGAGTTCTAGGAGACTATTTTTTTTTAGTTCCAACATTCCCTAGGGTTGGGGAATACAAATCCAGTAGAGAAATATGTTGAACTGCCCACAAAACATGAGCCTCAAATGAAACCTTTGCAGCAAGAAAGGCCAAAGACATCCTTAACAGCGATATCCTTAATTGAGAAACTGGAGCAATCTCTTGATGCGTGTGGCACATGTAAGGGTGATATCTGGGATGTCATACTGATGAGTATTTTTTTTGTTGTTTATGTATATATGTCGCAGAAGATTGTGTGTGCATATTGTATGTGATAGTCAATGGTTAAACATTAGAGTTGTTTTACTTTTTCTCTTAAGAATAACTAGAGAAATATATGTAAAGTTGTTCATTTGTATTTTTAAGCCAAATTGTTTCAAAGACTCATCATGTGTCATAATGAACTTGACATTTTAATATTTTTATATATAAAAGGGAGAGACTCACGAAGAGAGACACCCAAATAATGTATCTATATATAAGAGAGATTATATATTTACTATTTATATATTTAAATTTATTTAAATATTTGAATATTTTGATTCAATATTAATTTTTAATATTATATAAATTATATAATTGAAAAAATATCTTTTATATTTTTATATTTTATATTCTATATTATATAATATTACTCTTCCGGTTAGCCGTTTCTTCTAAATTTTAGAGAAACTTTTAACCTTTATCCAAACTCTCAACATTCCCTAGTTCCAGAAACTCATGGAACATAAAAAAATATCTCGAAATATAAATTTATGTATATTGCAGATTCAGAAGTATCTCAAAATTTCATGGTAAGCAAGAAGTTAATTGTTTGACTCGCTCTTGATTCTCAAATTTTGACATATTCTGAAATATGGACCATCGATTCATCGAAATTGACGCAGCGAAGGTTTGGCCAAACTGCCAATTAGCAGTGGCTACATTGTACATCGTGAGAGTTCTTTCACTGCCTTTTTCTATATGTTGAATTTACAATGATTGCAGGTTATGGGATATTATAAAAATGGGGATATTGTAAAAATTGGATCTAACAAGTTAAAAGCCAACTGTTACGCTTTATCCATATTTATCAAATTTTCTAATAATATTAACTAACCTAATTGCGAGAATACATATTTAAAATTTAGATATTTCTAATTTATTTATGTTAATTAAATTTCTAATAACAATATTAACAACCCTAACTGTATTCCAAAATATTATATATCATGAAATATTTCAGAATTGAATAAAAAAGTTTGTAAATCATATATATATAATTTCTTAATAATATTATCCATCTAATAATCATAATTTATTTCACTTTACTCATATTCATCAAATTTTCCATAACAATATTAACAAACCTAACTCCTATATTTTCCTTAATCTAAATGTTAAAATCATTAATTATTTGATTTTACACATGTTCATCAAATTTCCCATAAAAATATTAACGGAAGTCTCAAAATCACTGATTCACCAGGTGATATAATATATATATATATATATATATATATATATATATATATATATATATATATATAATCACTGATTCACCAGGTGATATAATATAAATATATATAAATATATATATATATATTAACAAAAGTAATTTTTACATAATATCTTACTTAATCTACCTGATACAAGAGAGCCAATTAATCTACCCGATAGCAGAGCCAATTAATCTACCCGATAGCAGAAACTCAATCATTATTTGAAAACTCAAACTCGGTATTTCTATATTTTCATGAGAAACTAACCCAGCATGAGAAACTAACCCAGCGTTTTCACCAAATTACTATTTAAAAAGATTAAGGTTTTTCCACAACATTTCGACATAGGCACGTAGTAGGCACCTAGTTGAGCTTGCTTGACAATCATAATAACCTAGCAAAGTAAGGCAGTTGTCTATAACGCGACTTTTTGAAAGTCTTTTTGGCAGGTTTTTCCGGTCGAAATTCGGCAGGAATTTATTGGAATCGCAAGTTTGATAGCTAGTTTCTGCACAATGAAAGCGTCTCAGGGGTTTTCGAGGGTGCTGAATCCAAATATGCAGTTAAAAACCCATTTTAACTGCAACAAATCAAGATTTAACCTCAATTTCTTCCGCCGGATTCCGTCACCGGAAATAACTTCGTAATGGGGTAACCTCGAAATATGAAACAAGTAACTCACCCATAGTTCCAGAAGCGTCGCTCCCTCCATAAAATGTAACATGCGGCTAACACTTCTGGCAGTCTTAGCACAAAAAATGACATCATTGCACCTCCCAACATCAAGTTCTTCATTAAAGCCATTTCTCTATGTACTTAAAAACCCTCCAATCTCTTCCCGTACTACGAACATGTACTATTTATACAGACTAGGGTTAGCTTCAACTATTCACAATAAGTTAAATGCACCGGCGCCTGGGGTTAGCTTCAACTATTTATACAGGTCAGGGTTAGATTCAACTACTAACATTACGTTAAATGCACCGACGCCTTCCATATCCACAAGGCTTTAAAAATGGTTTAGTGCGGGCGAGGCGAATGTATAATCACCGGTCATAAATTATGTATATGGATTTTCTATTTAATATAAGTGTAATAATATAAGTAATAAGAATAATATAAGTATTCTTATTGCAATTGAATTGAGATGTCTGCTAGTAACATTACGTTAAATGCACGGACGCCTTCCATATCCACGAGGCTCTAAAAATGGTTTAGTGCGGGCGAGGCGAATTTATGATCACAGGTCATAAATTATGTATATGGATTTTCTATTCATGAAGTAGCCTCAAAACACCAATCCAGTGTAATAATATAAGTAATCCATTTGCAGGGGATAATATAAGTAATCCATTTGCAGGGGAGGAACATGCAACTACTGTGACTTATTGCAATTGAATTGAGATGTCTGCGTGTGGTTGATATGGAAAAAGGAAAAGAAAGCGTGCAATAAAAGCATTCCGAGAGTTATGTTGGCCAGAACGCTTGCTCGTGGCTCCACCGTCTGCGCTGCCTGCTTTTAAGAAGACCGTTAGCTGCCCAGTGCCGACGTCAATTTTTGGCCCGTTGAAACGTGGGTCTTGATGAGCTACTTCTCCCAATTCCAAATTCTAATATTTAATTTAAATAGTAGTTTAATGGGGTTATAATTTTTTTTTTTAACGAAAATAATGGAAAATTTAGATAATTTTCATAAGATTTGGAGGAATTTTTTTTTTGGAAATTTAGGTTTTACATATTAAAATTTAAATTCAAATGCCCGTAGCTTGAAAAAATTCTAAACATATTCCAAAAAAATAGGCTAAATTGTAGCGCCGTAGACAAAGCCTATAATCAATAATTCATAGATACTACAACTAGTAAGTGTTTCTATTCATAGATACTACAGCTAGTAAGTGTTTCTATTACGATCAATTTAGTATACAGCCTCAACAGTGCAGCTTTTAGAATAATTAATAATTCATAGATACTTTTAAAGGGGAGCGAAAACTTAGAAGAAGCTCGTTTCTGGTTTAATTCACTGAACGGTATATATATCAGACATTTAACATAGTCTTATTATGACACTGGAATTTGGATGGGGGAGGTTATCATTAAATCTTTTCAACTATCTAGGATATCTTCCCTCTAAAACACAATTGTGTGTGAAAGTGCAAAATTATATTTAATTTATATTGTATTTAAAAAAAAATTGGTTTAATATATATGCCATATTATATATGATATACATTATATAATGTTTTTATTTAAATTTTAGATAATTTACAAAGTTAATATTAATATAATTAAAAAATTAATATTAATATAATTAAAAACTAATATAGAGTAAAATTTAGTCACTACCATCATTTATAAAAATCTACAGATTTAATAAACTACCATCACAAAGATGAAACATAGCAATTTTAATGTCCAATGTAAATAGCTTAGTCTCCACAAAAACTTGAACACTCAAAAAAGTTGTCACTCTATCATCATCTAATACTATAAATGAATAGTTATTTACATCATTTATTTACATAGTATCATGTAAAAAAATATTTCATGTAACATAAAATGAATAGTTGATTATGAAGATAAAAGTTTGGGAGAGTGTAATGTTTTGGATAAAAAAATATTTTGCTTAGCGTATTGCATAAGAGGATTTTTGTCAAGTATCTTGTTGAAACAACTTTCCTGCTACAAGCCATAAAGGACAAAACTTTTTGTCATAGAAAAAATGTATTCATGTGAAATGTCTTGAAGTAAATATATTTTTATATTTTTTAATGAAAGTTGCAACAAAAAATCTAATGATGGGAAATTTTTCTCACAGAAAAAAAAAATTATGAAAAAAGAAAAATTACGGCTAACAATGTATGACATGAAGTTAAACATTCAAAATGTGATTGATTTAAAGATATGGAAATATCTTGGACATGTATCACATTGTGGAGAAGGCAAAATTGAGGTGATGCCGGGTATTACAATTAAATTTCTTTAAGCTCAAAACATCATAAAGGAAGAATTTTTTGGAAGATGAAAACAAAAGGCTAAGTTTATATATATATATATATATATATATATATATATATATATATATATATATATATATATATATATATATAATTCTTCAAACTTCTCTCTTGTCACAAAGTTGAGATAGTTGAGAAAACATGACATGAAGAAATTTTGGTCCATGCAATACATGGCAATGAAGAATTTTTTTCCCAAATACAATATGTCATATGAAAAATAAGATGAGATGCAATATATTACAATAATGCAAATTTCCAAAAAAACATAGACACCAAGAATTATTTTCCAAGATACAATATGTGACATGAAAAATAAGATGTGCTACAATATATTACAAAAACGTGAATTTCCAAAAAAGTGAAATGTTTTTCTCCTCTCCAGTGGCTTTCCAGAGTTATTTCCATAAATTGACTTAACACACTAATAGAGTATGTTAAATCGGGTTTGGTTGTAGTAACCTAATTCAAACTTCCCACTAGTTTTATATACAATGTATCATCTACCTCCTTTGAGTCGTCATAAATATGCAGTTTCACATTCTGTTTCATTAGAACAAAAGAATATTTGCACTAATTTGTAATAAACCTTTTTACTTTTGTGACATAGTTACCCTGAGAAACAAAAGTCTAGCCTGCATCTCTCCAAACTTCAAGACCTAGATAGTAATGTAACTCACCAAGATATTTCATTTCAAATATTTGTGACATTTGCGCCTTAATTTCATCAATCCGTTTGACTGAATTTCATGTAATAATTAATTCATCAACATACAAAGAAATCAGTGTTACATGCACCTTTTCATCAAACTTGGTCTATGACTCCTCATAAAACCCTGTTGAAGAAAGAATGAATCAGCCTTCTCATACCATGACCTATGTGCCTTCTTTAGCCCATACAAGGCTTTCTTTAATCTACAAACAAAATGTTCCTACCCCTTTTTCACAAGCCCTTCAAGTTGTGTCAAATACTCCTCCTCCTTTAAATCACCATTGAAAAAAGCATATTTTACATCTAATTGGTGAAAATTTCAATGGTACTTTGTAGCTAATGCAATTAACAATCTAATAGTATTTAATTTAGCTATAGGTCTAGATGTTTCTGCATAATCAATACCCTCCTTTTGTAAGTACCCTTTTTCCACCAGTCTAGCTTTATATTTATCTATACTACCATCTACTTTAAACTTGGGTTTGTACAATCATTTATATGCTATGGGCCCTTTTCCTTTAGGCAATTCAGTCAATTCCTAGGTTTTATTTTTAACCATAGAGTCATACTCTTCCTCCATTTCTTTTCTCCAGTATTCATGTTCATTAGCTTCATTAAAACTCATTGGTTCTATGTCATTCAAAACACTAGTCATGATAGTGTAGTCCTTATACCTTTCAAGTAGGCAAATATGTCGAGTGGATTAACTTCGTGCCTCACTGTTTTCACCATTATTCTCTGAAATTACTTCTCCAACTTTGATTGGGCTCTAATTGTTGGTGATGTCCATATCACTAGATTCTTCCTTAGGATTTTGCTGCTCCCTATCTTCTACTTTTGCTTCTAATTTATTGTCTTCAACCTTAGGAAGAATGTGCCATCTTTCATAGTCGTTATCCATGTTTCCTTCATCTACCTACTCATGGAAAATTACATCTCTACCTGCAAGTACTTTGTGACTAGAGGGATCAAACATTTTATAAGATTTAAATTCTAAACAAAATCCTACAAAAATACGTTTGATACTTTTGGCATCAAGTTTCTTTTTGTTCTCCTTCGAAATATGTGCAAAGGCCTTACACCCAAATATCCTCAAACGGTGAACTGCTAGTTTAAAACCATACAAGCCTTTGAATGGCGTCTTGAAATCAAGATACCTTGTTGGAATTCTATTATTTAAATAAACAATAGTACTAATGGCTTCTGCCCAAAAAGAATTTGAGAGGTTCTTACCTTTGATCATACTTCGTGCACACTCTACCAATGTCATGTTTTTCCTTTCTTCAACACCATTATGTTGTGAAGTGTCGGGTACTGTGAAGTGCTACACTATTCCATGATCATTGCAATACTTAACAAATTTCCCCAATCTGTATTCTGCCCCTTTACCTGAATAGAGGATATTTATAAACTTCCATATCTACTTCTCTGCCATGTTTTGAATTATTTGAAATACTAAAAAAAATCACTCTTTTTCCTAAGGAAGTACACCCAAGTGTACCTTGTGTAATCATCAATAACAATAGAAAATAATAGGCACCTCATAGGGATTTGCTCTACATAGGTTCACAAACATCAGAATGCACAAGTTCTAATACATCTCTTTTTCTCCTATCAGAATTAGAGGGGAATTCATCTCTGTGATTTTTTTCTAATGCATAACCATTGCAAGCAGCATATTCATTCTTTAACATAGGGAGTCCTTCAAATATATTTTGTTTCTGCAACAATAATAAATTATGCTAATTGATGTGACCATACCTCTGATGCCAAAGACTTTCTATTGACATAGTTATATAAGTCAATGCTTGATGAATTTTTCTGGTGACATCAAGCTTGTACAAGCCTTCAACTTTGACCCTTGAAGCAATAGGTTTGCAGTGATCCAACAATTCTTTCACTATGCAATGTGTTTTGAAGAATTCAACCTTCATATTATGATATATAATTGTAGACACATAGATCATTCTTTTCTTGATCACAAGCACATACATAACATTATGAATGTGCATGAAACTACCATTTGGTAAGATCACTAGAATATCTCAATATTCCATGATCTGATATGCATGATTATCACCAAGATAGATGCTATCACCATTTCTTATTTCCTTGAAGTTTTCATACCAGTCCTTATTTCATGTCATATGGATCGAAGCTCAAAGGTCCACAAACCAAGCATTAACGTCATACATTTTAGCAGAAAATGCAGCATTAGACATAAACAACTTAATATTTTTTAGATTAGAATTCAAGCCTTCTCCTACAAAATGACCTGAATATCTTTTATGTTTATTATGCCTAGATTCATCACTTTTCTTCTTATAATAGTCTCTGACTAGATACCCACTTCTACCATAGTAAAAGTATTTCATCCCAGAGTCATTTTTAATAGATGGCATACCTTGATTTGATTTTGAAAATGGCCTTTTCTAAAATGAGCTTCCATCTTTACTCACTCCTCCTTGTTTCCCTTTGAAGAATTTATTCTTCGCCACAAGTGCCAAATATTGATTTTGAGGCTTCAAGTTATTGTGCCTCTCTTCTTCTTGCAATAGTATACCTGTCAATTCCTCAAATTTTGGCGCTTTCTCCCTTGCTGCAAGACTTGTAATGAACATCTGATAGTCCTCTGACATTCCATTTAAAGTAATTGTCACAATATCAGTAGCAGGTATTGATTCTCCTATATCTCCCAACTTATCTTTCATATATTTAATTCTGGAAATAAAGGCACTGACAGATTCATTCTCTTCCATCTTAATATACATGATCTTACTCTTAAAAAACATGACTCAATTTGTGTTATTAGTTTCATACAGCTCCTTCAATGCATTCTAGGTTGCATTGGAGGTCTGACAGCCATGAAAGTAAGGGATCACATTATATTTCACAGACATTCTTAATTATACCTTTTCTTTGTTCACCCGCTTCTCCTAGTGCTGAATTGATTTGGTTGTCGAGCCTACAACAGGTTTCACTTCTTCCCCCTTCGTGATGGTCCAAGCGCCATAACCTTCCAACAATGTTTGCAACTTGAATTTCCAATTAACATAATTGGATCCATCCAATTTATTGGCCTCATTCAAGTATGTTTCTACAAGTGGATTATCCATCTTGAAAAAATATCCCAATATCCAATATTGTTCATCTTCTTACTTCGTGAGCACCACTAGTAGCTCCATGAACCCCTAATCGATAGATCCATGGTTCCAACAATGGCCAGGATCTGCAATTTCAAACAAAAGAAAAATGAATCTCAACCAATTTATAAATTCTACAAAAATGGATCTACACAAAATTTGCACTTTTCCTTAAAAGAACCTGCGCAAATCTGCTCACTTTTTCTTAAGAAAGGATGTGCAACTTGCTAAATTTTTGCACTGTATAATTGACTGAGGTTGCGTAGGTCTACTTTGACCTGTATTTGCCTAAGAAATCCCAACTCATCTTGCCTCTACTGGTCCACACTAAGATCCACTATGCTCCAGATAGTGACTCGATCCTCAAACAAACAATGTAGCCTTCCAATGTGATCACACTGCTCTACTCATAAATATGGTAGATCTTGACTCTGCCAATAAATCTTCCCATTCGCACTCACTAATAGAGGAGGCTCCATTCTCATTAGTCTCTCTTAGCCACAAAGGCTCACCATGTCAATCTCGTCCACATGGGCTCAACTCAACCCTGACACTCTGATACCAACTAAAAAATAATAGGAAGACAAATCAAAATTGTGAATGAAACCCGCAACACTCAGGCGAGGAGCACCTAAGGCTACCACAACACTATATTCATTGATTAGATAAATAAATCATACACAAATATAATGGTTACATTTTTTTCGGGAGATCACAACAATCTCCTAGAAAATAGGATCTAAATCTAAACTTAGAAAACAATCAAAACAACCTTTCTCCTTTATTTCTAGTTGTTATACATATTAATATTAGTAAATATACAAAGGGCATAATTTAGTGAACTTATGTCATAGCACATTAGTTTGTGAGATATAAAAAATAGTAGATATTGAAAAAATCATACTTAAATACAATTTTTAAAATCCCTATTTTTACTAGATATCATAGGTATCCATTTTTTATGGAATTTTTAATACCCTATTTATTTTTACTTTAATATAGAAACATGATGGAACTCTTATATGCCTAGTATAATTACTAATATAATTGTATATTTTTAATATTGTCCATCTATACCTTATTGATGAAGATCTATTTTATCATTTTAAACTATTATTTAAATGACATACATTATTAATATATCTTCAACATTATTCTTAAATGTAATACCCCACCTTACCTTATAATATAGATTAAACACAAATACATTTTATTCAATTACATTTAATTATAACTAATATCATTAATCATGTGCATATATTTTGAAAGACTTATATATTAACTATTATAGATTGATATTAGTCATGGATTTACAAAGTGCAAAGAGGAACCAAATCTCTTGATATGCAAATCTCTTTTAGAATGCAAAATCAATTAATAATAAAATTGCACCTCAAGAGATTTTGTCCCTCTCATAAATTGATATATATATATATATATATATATATATATATATATATATATATATATTGTTGAAATTTGTAACTAGGTTCGGTCTTCATAAATGTATTTGAGATTTACTTATCAAAAGAATGAAGAAAATATTTTTATTATTATTTCTATGACCTATTAAAGCATGGGTTTCATGCTTAGGTCTTCATGTTTTAGGTCAAATTCCCCATTGAGTACTTCTAGGATTTACTATGAGTCATTAGAGTCATTGTCCATTTAAAGGAACCCTTCTTGGGCTTTCGAATCATGTAAAAAGAATTGTTTCTGAGTCAAAAAATGAATTTAGTCTCCTTCACACCAAGTCGGCCTCAAGATAAATAATTCTACCTCATTGGAAGGTTATATATACAAGGTAGTTCGAATTCATTTGGAGCATCTCAATCTCTCACACATAGTTCGATCTCTAAAGCTGGAAGCTGGGAAGTGCGAAGTTGGTAAAGGGATAGAAGAAGAGCTGGAAAGAAGTGTGAGTTTATAGAGGAAGATAGAAGACCTCAAGATCAAAATTTTGGGACAAATCTCACTCAATTCTGAGGTTGATCAAGGGAGATTGAAGTTTTCCAAGTCTGGTCGAAGCTCAAAGATTGATTAGGAGGAAGAGAAAATGGTAGACGAACAACAGGCCTAGTGGGAAGAAACCATCGTAGAGTACAAGATTTTACAATTGAAAGGTAATACTATCCCTAGAGGTTTGGTTCACTTGGAAAGATTGTTCAACTCAAATGACACTACTACCAAGCTAACTGAGCAAGAATTTGAAGAACGGGTGGATGACTACAATATTGGTTCAGATCAGGATCCCTGGATAATTAAGTTGGCCAAAGAAATTCCCAAGGAATACAAACAAAAGTACTTGGACCTTTTTAAGCAGTATATGGATGTGTTTTCTTGGTCTTATGATGATTTAAAAACATTTGATACTAATATCATCCAACATAAATTTCCTTTGAAGAGTGGGGTGAAACCATACAAACAGAAGCTTAGGCAGATTAACCCCCTCTTACTTCCATCAATTGAGAAAGAGGTGAGGAATTTCCTCCAAGATAAAGTTATCATACCTCTGAGGTATTCAGACTAGGTGGGAAATCTAGTTCCTTTCAAGAAGAAGAACAGGGAAATAAGTTTGTGTCTCGACTTCAGGAATCTGAGCAAGCCCACACTAAAGGATAATTTCCCTCTACCTAAAATGGACTACATTATGCAAAAGGTGATGGGATCTGCTCATATATTTATGATGGATGGTTTTTCTGGATACAATCAAGTAGTTGTGCATTGTGAGGATCGAAAGAAAATTGCTTTCACCACACCTTGGGGAACTTTTATGTATGCCTGAATAGCCTTCGGCCTCATTAATGCAGAAGCCACTTTGCAAAGAGCAATGGATATAGCTTTTGTGGAAGAACAAGATAAGTTTGTGGTAATTTATGTAGATGACATCACTATTTTTTTTAAAATAGATGAGGAGCACATCGAACATCTACCACTCACTTTTGAGAAATGCAAAAAATATGGTCTGCCTTTAAATCCTAAGAAGTCTCAGTTTGCTTTAAGTGAGGTAAAGTTGTTAGGGAACATCGTGGAAAAATAGGGGGTGAAGATAGATCATAAAAGGGTGGAATTCATCAACAACAACTCACTATCGAGAAATAATAAAGAAATCCAGACTTTCTTGGGCGAAATAAATTTTTTGAGGAGGTTCATACCCAATTATGCTGAGATAATTAAAGAAATTGTAGGGATGTTGAAGAAGGATAGGGAGGTAAAATGGAATGAAGAATCTCGGGAGTCATTATCTAGAATAAAAAGGGCCTTTGTGGAATCTCATGTATTATTCATCCCTGACTACCTAAAACCATTTTTCATTCTCTTTTGTTTCTCCTCATATAGTTGTTGTTGGCTTATTGGAGAAGAATAATGAAGGACATGAGCAACCAATAGTGTTTTTCATCCAGGTGCTATGGGATGCTCATTTAAAGTATAACATCCTAGAGAAGTAGGCTTATGCCTTGGTCAATGCCCTGAAGACCTTCAAAATATATTTCCTGTAATCAAGAATAAAAGACATTATGGTATAAGGAGACAATGAGGGAAAAGGAGGTAAATGGATTGCTAAAATCCAAGAACAAAACCTGTAGATCAAACCCACGAAGTTGATCAAGGGGCATGGATTAGCTAAAATCATGTCTAAATCGAATTATCAAGCTTTGGGTATAAATTTGTTGACATATGAAGGATAAAGCCGAAGAGAAGAGGAACATAATAAGGTTAAGACCACAACACAAAAAATCCAAATGAATTACCTTGTGTCTAACTAGTATAAACATATAATCCACTATTTACTTTTTCTTAGTTGTCCAATCAATTTTGATAAAGTTAAATAAAGAGCTTTGAGGTTACAAGCCCAGAAGTTTGTCATTTTAAATGGCCAACTGTATTGGAAAGACCCAGTGGGGATTTTTCTTTTATGCCTGGTTGAAGAAGAGATCCATAAAGTGATGGAGTTCCATAATTGTGTCTATGGGGGGATTATAGTTGGAGAGCCACAACCCATAAAATTCTCAAAGTAGGTTTCTATTGTCCCAAGCTATTTGGTGAGGTACATGCATATGTTTAGACCTGTAAGAAGTGCCAAATCTTTGTTGAAAGGCGGAAATTAGCACCTTTTCCTTTAATCCTAGTTTTTGTTGAAGAACCTTTCAGACAATGGGGTTTAGACTTCTTTGGGGAAATACACCCACCCTCTAGTAGTAATCTTAAGTGGATTCTTACAGCCACTGATTACTTCACTAAGTGGGTTGAAGTAGTCCCATCTAGGAATGCAACTGATGTTGTGGTTATCAAATTCATGTAGGAGAATATCCTTGCCAAGTTTGGTTGCCCAAGGAAGATAATCACTGATAATGCTCAAGTATTTAAATCTTCCAAGTTTCTAAGCTTTTACCAGAACTATAACATCATTGCAGGTCACTCCAATAGCTACTATCCATGTGGAAATGGATTGACTGAATCATCACATAAAACCTTAGTAAGGATTACTATGAAGACAATATCCTAAAATCAGAAAAACTAGTATTCACAACTGAAGTTTTTTTTATTGGAAAATAGAATTACTACCAATAGGTCAACTGGGAAATCCCCTTTTGAATTAGTATATGGGAAAGATGAAATTTTCCCCATACAACTAGCAATGTCAGTGGAAAAAATTATATAGGGTGTGGATGAAGAGCTAAATTATCTAACCATGAGGATCAATCAGGTGGTAGAACTTCAATAAACCAGGGGGGAGGTGACTCAGAATCTAATTCAGTATTAGGAAAATATGAAGGGCTCGTTTGACAGAAAAGAAAAAGATAGAAACTTAGAGCCAGTCGTTTGGTGCTCAACTAGGATCTCAGACGATAAGATAAAGGAAAACATGGAGAATTTGATCACTTATCGTTTGAACATTTCAATATTGTTGAGGCAAAGGGAAACGATACTTTCTTGTTAGAAAACTTGGATGGTGAAGCGCTTGAAATGCCCGTGAATGGGAAATTTCTCAAGTTTTACTTCTGCCACTAAATAGGTCCATTTTCACCCACTGTACATATCGGTGAGCCATTGTAGATACCAGTGATTCTATAAGTTTTTGATGTTTCTATTTTTGTTTGTATATACTTGAATAAGATGAATCCATGCCCAATGGATAGAAGGCTATTGTCTGCAGGTTCTCATCACCTTTCCAGCAAGGCACTGTCCCCAATTGTAGCAAATGTTGTCACCTACTGTACCTTTTTCGAATTGTGCCAAATGATTTCAAATGTTGTCCCAAAAGGGGAGCCAAAGTGCAAAAGGCCAAAGGGAGAACAAATATTAAAGGTCGAAAGCTCGAGGAGGAGGAAAAAACCAAAGCTTAAATTTCAAAGCCAAGAGGAAAGCCCAGATTTAAAGATGAGCACTATAGTTTGGGATGAGATCACATCAGAGCTCAATATCAGGGAGAATGGTAGGAAGACATATCAGAGCTTGGTGGCATCAAAATCATTTTAAATCTCCTTTTGAATGTTTCCAATGAGAGGGGCTTCGATATCAGCTAGCAGCATGTCACAAAGACCTCAAAGGACCAAGGTAACAGAGTTAGGCAGAGCCCCCCAGTGCTAAGAATAAATATTGGGGATTGAAAGTATCGGGACTCCATGAAAAGTTCCGATGAAGGGGGATTCCAATACAGATTGACACATGGTCATGAGATATCCACAGAACCTGGAGCCAAGGGAGGATTTAGCATCTAAGTGCTACAGACCATATCGAGGAGGCAAATATTGTAACTCCTGTGTAAGTCGATTTTGGAAATGTTACGATAAAGAGGGCTTCCAAAGTAGAATGGTGCTTGGTCATGACACTACAAAAGAAACCAATGCAAAACCAAAGGCCCTAAGGACCCTTTCTCTCCCCTTAAAATTGGACACATGGTAGCATGTAGTTGGTCCTGAGAAGTGACCAGGTAAATTACATCAGCATGACATTGAGGGACAAGGACACGTAAGGGCCCACAAGGAAAAATCTGGGTGACACATATCACCACCAAGGAGGTTCCATGTGGAAATGAGGACATCAGCATGACATCACTTCAGAGGTCAGCATATTAGAGGAAGAGATCATAGCAACTTTTTTTATTTTATTTTGAAAAAATTCCTGTGAGAGGTGCTTCATATCTGCTAACACATGTTCGCAAAGACCTCAAAGGATTAAGGGTGTTGAGCTGGATGGAGCACCCAAGTGCTAAGGAGGAATACTAGAGGTTGAAAGTATCAGAACCCTTTTAGAAAGAGTTACGATGAACAGTGCTTCCAATGTAGACTGGCGCTTGGTCATGAAAATCCATAAAACTAAAGGGGAAGCACAAATCCCAAAGAGAGATAAGCCCCAAGAGGAGCCCAAAATGTTTAAGCACCGAAGAATTGAGCCTAAGGTCACAACACCCGGACCCATGGAATATAAAGGAAGAGGACCAATAAAAAAATGAGCTTGAAGGCATCAGAACTTTTTGCTTTCAGAAGGCTAGTTCAAATAAAGTTACGAGGATGAAAGGCTATGAAATCACAACGCCTATACATCAAACCTTTGGTCATAGGAAATGGTTCCATGGTTAAGGAGCTTAAACAAGAGGAGCTAAGGGTGGTTGGAACTTTGTGTTATCATAACGATATTTTATAAGAAGTTATGAGATGTATGGGGTTCTTATGGTATAGCTTAGAATGTAGGCAAGTGGATGAGTCGATAGTTATGATTACAGAGCATCGTCAAGGCCATCATAATTGATCACTTCTAGCTCCAAAAGTGGGAAATTCAAGAAATTAAGGGAGAAAGCGACAGGCGTATTGGTCAGCAACCATAGAGGAAAACTGTGGCAGAGATGTGGCCTGATTAGAAGCAATCACACAAAATGGAATGGAGATATTTTTCTATGACCATCATTCATTTTTCCCAATTTTTGTTATTCTGTAATTTCCAGATTTTAAAGAAAGAGTCAAATCTTTTGTAATCATTTGGGCAACAGAACCTTTGCATGCCAAGGCAGCTAGTCGATCAGACAACTAGGGCATCGTTGAGATATTTTGTAACTAATTGTTTCAAAATTCCCCTCTCCTTATACAAGGGGGAATAAGCTCATTTTAAAGGTTCCCAAAATTTTCATTCTAGAAGCTCGAATTATGCTTTTGCAGAGAAAGTGATTCAACTTTTGGTTTAATTTGCTTGTTCATGAGGTGCCTAGGCTTATAAAAATCTTAACTATTATGGACTAGTGATTTGGACTCTATCTTAAAAGATTAATGAAGCAGTTTTGTTGATTCCAAGAGGAGTAATGTGGAGTATTTTTTCCCCTCTGTATATCATTTCATGTATGTTTTTGCTCCTCTAAAATTGTGTAATGAAGTTGTTGGTTTCACTCTCATTTATGGTTGTATATATGTTGCAAAGTACCAAACAATACATGTTTAAATGATGGATTTAATTGTGTTATTTTATATCCTGCAGTACCTGTGTGAGCACAGACTTACTAATTCTATTTGGTCACAGAATGTGTTCATGAGGTATAGAGCTAGAAACCTTAAATTGTGCTCCACTATTTTTTCATTTTCACCTCCTCACTCTTCCATACTTCTACTCAAAATTGTTGCTTAGGATTCCGTGTTTTATCCAACCCTCTGCATCGAAGTCCTTGATTTCTTTACTCCTCTTCATTTCTACTACAATGACAATATTGAGTTGTATTTTTCTTTGTGTCGGCCACTAGAATCAGGACATTCCTCCTTGAGATGAGTCATATCTACGCGTGTATATATATATATATATATATATATATATATATATATATATATATATATATATATGTAATAGCCCTTCACCGAGGTAGACTCAAGTTGACATGCAAATAGATATATATATATCTATTTGCATGTCAACTTGAGTCTACCTCGGTGAAGCGCTATTAAAACAAGCTCTAAGTTATATTACCTCAAATTATGTGACATATGGAGTGCAGAAAAATACCTTAGAGAATCCTCAAAAGCACTCCTCTAGGATTCCCTATGCACTAACCCTTTCCTTCAACCCGGGGGTTGTCTCTAGGAGGATTCCACATCTTCTGAAGAATCTTGCGAAGGAAGATAGAAAAGCTACAAAATATCTCATGGTTACATGCTCATTAGTATTACTTCTCATATGATCATGTTTATACATATATTATTTCCTACTAATATATTGAAATGTGCTACAAATTAAGTGTGTGATTTAGTTAAAGTTTAATAAAGGGTAAAAATATATCTTAAGTCACACTACCGATCCCCCTCCCCCCCAACTCTCAGTAGTGCTCAAATTTTATAACAAGTGGTATTAGAGCAGGGCTCTTAGTTGGAGCTTGATCGTTAGAGAGTAGATCTGGGGAGTATTGTTATAAATTTGCAATTTATTTTCAGAAAGAATCCTCCAAGAGTACATGCCCTCACTGCTGAAAATTTTAAGATGTGGTATGAAAATGTAAAATCTTAATTATTAGCTAATGGATCTAACATGTTGAAGGTGATATGTAAACGATATGGTGTGGATCCACCTTCATCTAATATATTGCAGCAGGATGTTCACGCAAGGTGCATCATTTATAATAATCTCCATAATGTGGATGTGGAGAAAATAAGTGATTTAAAATATGCTAAAGAAATCTAGGACAAATTAAAGATCCTGTTTGGCGATGATAGTAGCAGCAACAATGGAGGGCAAGAGAAGAGAAGCGAGAAGAAATGAAAGAATAAGGACACCAGGAAGGAAGAGACTCAATGCCCTAAAGGAATAATTCCTCCAAGTGAAAATGGTGCAACAAATCAAAGTGACAAATTAGGAAGTGAAGCTACAGGAAAACTAGTTTTGTATCAAGAGACTAGACCCGAAGGTAAAAATATGGATGATTTACTTTTGAGTTAAGATTTTATGGGTTTGATTATCTGCATAGTGAAGAATAGAATGATTGCATTCTCCTTAAGGAAAACTATGAATCGACAATGATAGTCATTGAAACATTATCTAGTGAAGTGAGTACTCTAATGGCTGCATGTAGGGATCATAAGAAGATTTTGCATATCTTTGACAAAAAGGAGAATTCACTTAGAGAGGAGAACCTTAGCCTAAAGATTCATTTGTAGGAAGCCAAAATAATAGAGGATGTATTGACCAATTATCAAAAGGAGAAAGAAGGCTAAATTGTAGATTTGGAAGGTGAAATGGATTCCATGAGGAAACAGTCAGAGAAGAAGAATGTTCAACTGAAGCAAGACCAGAGCACCAAGCTCTTGGAAAGTATGACTCAAATCTAAATGTACCTAATGAACAGATCATGTCTTGGCTTTGGAGATTCTAGCTCACAATTTGGTAAGAGCAACAATGAAGAACCAAAGAATCCTACAACAAATAATGATAGTAATGAAGAAAAAAGACAACAAATCTATCAACAAAATCCAATAAGAGAACCAAGAGGATCTTTCATATCTAGAATATAATTCACTCCTAGATATGATAGTGGCATATTTCATAGGAGGATTCAAAACTGATTTTCTCGCTTGATGGACAAGGTTGAGTGCTTTAGTTCTCATATTTTTGGACATGTGGAAGATACTTGTAGGAGAATATTGCAAAAATCTATGCAGTAATTTGATCAGCAAAGAAGAGCACCCTCCTTTAAGTATACAATTTCATTTAATGGTTATTGCTTTTTTTATAACCTATTTGGCCACAAGGCCATTGGTTGCAGACCTAACATGAGGAGATGGAGATTCGACATGAGTGACAAAAGATAAGATCCTTTAGCCTCATATCTTAGTCATATAAAGTGTTATGTGCAGCATAATTTTAAGCACATGGCCAAAGATTGAAAAATTCCTAGATCCTTCAGGCCATCTATTCAAAAGGACCAAACAGAGGAGAGTGCTCAACCAAGGAACCAACTAAGAAACATGTCAAAGAAAAAGGAGGAGTAGCTAGGAAAGTGTGGTATTTCCCTTTTCTTGCGTGAGGATGATGATAAGTGATACATTGATGGTGTAAGTTCCCACCGTATGTCAAGTGATAGGAGGAAGCCTCACTTTTTGAAGAGAACCAAGAGTGTCCATGTTCTTTTTGGAGGTAATGAACCAGCAAGAGTGTTGGGAAGTAGTAAGGCCAACCTTGGTGAAAAGAGGACCAATGTAGATGATGTGTGGCTCATTGAGTGTCTAAAGCTCAATATATTGACCATGAGCCAAATGGTTGATGGAGGTAAGGAAGTTTTCTTCAACTCCAAAGGTTGTTTCATTTGGAAAGAAGGGTCAAAGAGAGTGATTTCTAAAGTAGTTAAGACACCAGATAATGTATATGCGTTGAAGGGAAGAGTGAGAAGAAAGAAGAGATCAAATAAGAAATCTTCCTCATCAGATTCTAAGTAGGAAATATCAATCCCTATTGTAGTCCATTCTTGCATGATAGATCTCTTAGACTACAAAGATGCATGTGACGCCTTCATTACCTCAGGGGGAGCGCATGGTATATTTTCACAGCATGAGGTAGCATGATGTGTGACACTATGGCAGAATGTCAGATATTTGTACGAGTTGTAGCAACAACATCTTGATATGCCCATGGAATTCATGCACATTCAGGACCACAGGATCAACCTACCTATTGGAGATATATTGAGCTCAAGGGGAGCTATGCATGGTATAGACCTTCATGGCTTGATTTCCATTTTCACTTTTATTTCACTCATGTATTTTTAGTAGCCCCATATGTCTTTTCATGAGTAGAAAAAGTGCATTTTTCAGCCGTATATATTCCCTTAGTCTTAACTGACAAGTTGGTTGAAACGATTGTACAACTATGCATAGAAGGAAATCATTGATTCAACCATGCATAAAGGAGTTTATTGATGTAGCAGCAATGTAGAACACCTCTATGTGAATTTGAGCAGACTTGTATTATTAATGTATTTATCATTGAATTGTTGGTTGTGTGATCATTATGGAAAGCATGTATTGTAGAGAATTCTTGTATTCATTGAATGGTCTATGTCTTGGAGAGAGGTATGAGTCTTGGTCATGCATTGGAGATATTTTTTAGCATGATGTAACAAACTTATGTTTTATACTTTACATCATCATTTTCATCCATGTACTCTTAAATGGAGCCCTGTACCATGTTGTTCCATCATTCGGGTGTTACAAGATTAGATCTAGTCAAGAGAGAGAATCATGGGTTATGTCATTCATATGTTGATGTGAGTTTTTCTTGAGACGAGAGAGTTGTTACAGCCATGTTTGAGCTTATGGATGTCATATATTTTAGCCATGTATAGGCTACTAGATTCATTATGTATCCATGTACTATTATCTCTTTCTTATGGGTCATTAGTTGAGTCATATGAGTGATGTTCATGCATGAGTGAGGAGTCATGCTTCAGCCATATGTTGGCTATTTGGAGGCATTATAAAGTCATATTTTATCATTCTTGTAGCCATATAATAAGTCTATGAATCCCTCTACTTTCATTTCATATCATTGGGTCTTATTCCTTGATCCATCTGGAGTGGCCTCTTATATGTGACAAGGAGAGTTTGGCAATAATAGTGGTATTATGTACAACAATATGAAAAAACTTTTCCATCCCCATTACATGTTCACAGAGAGTATGTTCATCCTAGCAATAGAAGGAAGCATGGCATGGTATCATTGACATAGAGGCATGGTGTTGGCATGGAGGCATGTTGTTTGTTGGCTTGATGTTCGCACGAGAATTTGATTTTTTTTTATCTTCACATCAGTTAATATTAGTAGTGTTCAACAATACTTATTCACCCTTTTCATTGATGTCAAATAGGGAGAGTGACGACCAAAATCAAAGAATGACATTAGATCAGTTTTGGTGTTATGGTTGTAGGTTGACATCAAAGCCAAAGGGGGAGCATGTTGGACATGTTATTTCATGGTGTTGGCATTGATGTCAACCTAGTGGTCCTCATGATGTTAACCTAGTAATGGTGATCCTCATGATGTCAACCTATTTGTAGTGATCCTCATGATTTCAACCTATTTGTGGTGGTCCTCATGATCCTATTGGTTCACAGAGTCTCATGGTGATGGCATTAATGTGGTGTCCTTCATGATCTTGTTTTTTTACAGAGGTGTTTGTCTATGGACCCAGTTGTTGAGTCAATTTTGGATTCAGTTTTGGTGTTGTGATTTTATGTTGACATCAAATCTAAAGGGGGAGCATGTTGGACATGGTGTTTCATGGTGTTTACATTAATGTCAACCTAGTGGTCCTCATGATGTCAACCTAGTAGTGGTGACCCTCATGATCTAGGTGTTCTAGGTTTCTACCCAAGGAGTCAGTTGAGGAGTTGATTGTAGTGGAATAAGGTCAACAAGTTTGGATACCTTGACATGATGTTTAGAGCCTTGATATGAGCTTACAGAGGATATACAAGCTTAGGAGATGATTGCATGAGTAGATGGTCAGGTTCAGGAGGTTTTGGAGCAGAGTTGACTGAGTTTCGGGGTTGAACAAAGGGTAACTCAGGTTACCAATGGAGTGCCAGTGTTATATCTCATGTTTCTTTCATTAGACCTATGTTAACCCTCCTAGTAACACTTTTATCAAAGGAAGGACTAGAATTACCTTGTATAGACTCAATTTGTCGCCTTCCTAGCGCATTCTAGTGATTTCTAGAGGCATATACTTTAGTTTTATTTTGTGGTTTTTGATGGAGAGAGTCGACTTGAGTTAACCATCATCTATAAGGTGATCAAGTCAAATATGAGGAGATTTAGTGTTCCATATTGTTTGCATCTTCTATTAATTATAAAATTCCAGAGAATGAAGTAAAATGGGTTAGAGAATGTGAGATTGTGAAAGTGTAAGCTACAAGTTTGCACAGTTATCAGAGCCTATATTTGGAGCAGACTTCAGAGGATGATGGAGCTACAATAGATCTTCATGTATAATAGATTTTTGTTGCATATTGTGGCTCCCAGTTGCTACCAAGATGGAGAGGAGAGATTATGTTGTAGTTGCTGCTATAGAGATTTCAAATATGAGTTTATATTGTTGATGCATTTGTGTTGCAATGGTTTTATTACAGAGTGTATTGTTGTAGCATCAATATTGATATTTTGTATGGCTGTTACTTTGAGTTATTGATGGTTGTGTGTGTAAGTAGATTGTGATAAGGTGATGTTGTAGGGTTTGATTTCATTGAGCAGATTGTTTTTAGTTGATAGGATGATATATTTATTGAGATTGTGTTGCAGAGATTATGTTGGAGTGCATGTATTCAGAATTTGGTTTATGAGCTTATTGCATGTGTCAGTCCAGTACGAAATTTGATGAAAAGAGGCTCATTGATTTGTTGTATGTAGAGTACTTGGGCCATAGTTTGAAATTAGATGAAATGAGGTCCATGAGATGTGTTGAGGGTTGGGGCCTTCAATGAGCAAGTGGTGGCTTGCATATTCAGGGTGTAGTGGAATCATTCAAGTGGTGGCCTAAGAATGCGGGAGTGGTCACTTCCATCTGTGGTGGCTAGATAGTCCATTTGTGTCTAGGCAAGACTTATTGGGAGTGGTGGCTTCCAGTAGGTGGTGCCCTGTAAAGTAGAGGGAGTGTGGCTTCCCGTAGGTGGTGGCCTACAAAGTTCTTCATGGTTGTTGTTTGGAGCAAGTAGTGGATCACATGATTAGCAAGTGGTGGCTTGCACACTAGTGGTGGCCTGCACACTGGTGGTGGCCAGTGAATTAGATGTAAATGCATTTTACATAATAAAAGAGATGATGACAAAGGCTATCTGCTGACAATGGTTTTTACCTTTGTGGTTTCCACCTTACAACTAATGTCCTCTTGTATTTGATGTAATTATTTATGCATTGTTGCTATATATCTGAATAATTTATGGTTCATACATTGTTAATCTCATGGTTACATGCTCATCAATATTATTGTTTATATGATCATGTTTAATATACATATGCTATTGACTGCTGATACGTTATGATGTGTTACAAATTAAATATATGATTCAACTAAAGTTTAATAAAAAATAAAAATATATCATAAATCACACTCATAATTCACACCTTTTTAATAATGCTCAAAGTTTCTAACATATATACCTATTCAATAAAAAAATAATTTATTATTATTCATGGACATGTTTCCACTCTTTCATAATAATAATTTTGAATTTCGATTAAAAACAATAATATACAAATTATTCTAACCATACAAATTGAATTGATTTTTATAATTCAATTAACTAGTAAGATAATCATTTTAAATTTCAATTAAAAACAAAAATATACAAATTATTCTAACAATACAAGTTGAATTAATTTTTATAATTCAATTGACTAGTCATAAGTCCCTTTCACGCATGGAGTGAGTCTTATCGGTTATCTTTTGATACAACATTATATTTATTGTTTAAATTCCAGATGCTCTCACTATTTAAACGTACAAAAATGCTAGTCATATTTAATTAAGCAAATCAATTTAATTTTGTACACAAATCCTACTTCGTCGCATATTTCCCTTTGCCTTCTTATTAAGGAAGTGCCCGCTCACACTCGTAAGCATAGATGACGTTGGAAATATTCTTGGCAGAGGCGTGATGTTTAATTATTTAAATTACGCTATACTATTGATTTTCAGCTTTTAAATTATTTCCATTAATTTGATAATTTAAAAGTTATGATTTTTGATTTAAAAAGTTACGTGTATTTTTTTTAACTATCTTTATGGAAAAAATCATTTTAAAAGAAAGCCATGCAGAAAAATGAAATAAATAATAAATTGAAATTTAGTAAGAAATGTTTAAAATCATAATTTTCATCTGTGAATTTAAATCAAGTGTAAATTTCATTTCCAAACAAATAGCTCCATCAATAAGTTCAGTTATCAAATTTGAAACACTAATATTAATTTCAATTAGAAAGGCATATATTCATATAGCCTTTATATATATATATATATATATTAACAATAGTATGTTATCTCTATATTTTATTTTTAATCAAATTTATTTTTCTTAAATTGGCTAAACTATATGGCAAATGAAAAATATCACATTTTCACAACTTCAAATAGATAATATAGTCAAAAATGAAAATACATATTCACATAATAACAAAATTTATAAATTGTATTAATTATTTTCAAAATGAAATAGTACATTTTGCCCCTCAAGCAAACTTGTATACTTGACTGGTTCTTCCCATCCTGTTCCATGTATCTCCAACTGTTGTCCTTGAACCATCTATCATGAATTTATGTTATGCAATAAATGTGTTCCAGAAATTTAAGCAATGATTAAATTCAATATATTTGAGAAAAACTTCACATACAAGCTTGAAAAAATATAAATATGTCTTCATATACAATGCTTACTACTTAATTTATAATCCCATTTTCAAAAAACTATGATAAACAAAAAAAAAAAAAAAAAAATTATTTTAGAATATATGCATTCCACAAATTGTAGACTATAATATTAATCATACTCACATTTTAATTAGTATGCAGTTGACTATGTAGATTATCACAACAAATACATTACCTTTCCGATTTTGCTCATAGACATTCATGTCATGCATCATTAAGGTTGTAACTTGTAACATCTCCATTTAAAGAATCATAGAATTTGGATAAAACAAAATGTGAGGAAAAAACAACTCAAATGCATTTATGAGATATGAAACAAAAATATTCAAATGATAACTATAAAACATAGTAAAACTTGAGAGATATTATAAAACACAAAGTAAACGACAAATGGCCTAAAACAGGAAAACATCACTTACCAAAATGGTTCTTTCAAGTGTTTGATAGAATAAGACAATGTTGATAATAACAAGTAAGACTTACATATTCACATTCTTCAAAATTACTAAATCTTATATCATTAAAGATATGAATCTATTTTCCTAGTGGAAGAGGGTTTCCAGTTGTCATCAATGTCCTTTCATAATAAATAACTTTCCAATCTACCTCATTTAGAGTATGAGGTGCACTCAAAGAAATACACAATCTACCTCATTTAGAGTAGGAGGTGCACTCAGAGAAAGACACATCTACATCATTTAGAGTATGAGGTGCACTCAGAGAAAGACACATTAACATATCGAGGGTTTCTAGATAAATTCTTGATCTATCATCATTTTTTATCTAATTTAAATTTGAAAATATTTTTTCACATATTGTTATACTAACTAGAATAAGAGAATTGTTTGGCATAACTACATTAAACATGGAAATATTCAAACCATTTAAGTTCACCCCCACATATATTCCATGATCTAAACATATGTTTTTGGGGTAATATTTGTACATAGTACAAATCAATTCATCTATTTCATCCATACATTTAACACTATCCATAATAGCAAGTTACCAACACTAAATTTATCACATAAACAAGTCAGTCATATTTTTGTTTGAAAGTTTCTATCATCCATATCCTCAAAATAATTAGGAGGACTAAAAAACTTAACTGCATTAAAATATATAAATTTGTTAACCTCACATTTAGAGAGTCGATCATCTTTATTACAAAACCTTTTCCTGGCATAATGTAATCATCTAGTGTCCATGATCTTTGCAACTTTGGTAAACTCTCAAATGTTAATGTATGTACATGTACCATACATGTGCAATTTGCAAACTCAAGGGTTCTCTATTGTGTTTAAAAAAAATTGATGTGTGCATTGCACATGCCTCAAATGTGCCTCTCAAAAATTGTTTATAAAGCAAGCTAATAGTGATATTCAAAGTTGTTCTAATAAATGTAATGTCAACATGATCCTCTTAAAACTTTTGATTAAGTTTATTTAACTCAATAGAAACATTTACAAATAAGTGGATGCAAAATTAAACTTGAAATATTGTATTCATCTCATATGTTTTTTTCTCCACTAACTCCCAATATCTTAGCAAAACAGACATGAGTTTAACGAGTTTTCCCATGACTTAGCCTTGTGATTTGAACTAAGTCCATTAGTTTTTTCAATTCTCCATGTCTTTTAGTACATTTCTCTAACCATTAACAAACCTTGTTTGCAAACTTATCAATAGCATGCAACTCTTTAAAATAAGAAGAAGCATAATTCGTTACTAATGCTTTTCGATGAGTTATACAGTGGAGATTTAACAAATGAGGGACATGTCGATGAATCTTAGCAGATAAACCTTCATTAATACCCTGCATGGACGAATCCAACTTTGTCATGGATAGATTCATTTATACTAAAATAAATGCCACAACATCATACATAGACTATGATGCTTCATCCCTAATTTGTAGCAAGTGTGTATTTTGTAGCACATGAACCTCTTCATTTTTCAAATGTGTAATATAAATAGTCAAATTTTGCACCATTTTAGCAGCTTGTAGAAACTGTTTTCCAAATGTTTTGTTTATAAATGTTGAATATTCCTCTCTTAGATTCATGTGATGGGTGTTTTTATACCTATTCAAGTCACATATTGACGTATATATTTCCAAATGTAAATCATGTATGACAAAAAAATATATGTTTTCAATAATTGATATAATTATCTCTTTATGAGCGGAAGCGACGCCTCTGGAACTATGGGTGAGTTTCTTGCTTCAAAATTTAGTTTGGTATCAAATTATGACGTTAATTTTCCCACAAAATATATATATATATATAGTAAATATATATATATATTTAAATTCGGATGAATGTTTGGGTCTCCTGTACCTGGTAGAGTAGTGAAAATACTCTCACGTTATAGAAAACTTTTTTCGAATATTATATAAATATATATATATACTTAGTTTGGGTACAGAGTCGTTCTTATACTTGCTGATAAAGGCATGTTCGCTGGTTATTTAATTTTTTTTTACTTTGGCCCACACACTTTTGATTTTTCAAAAAATAGTGAGCTCGGATTTTCCAATTGGGTTTAAGGTATTATGGTGGTTAAGTTAGGTTAAGTATAGTATTAGGTATATTAATTAAACTATAATATCATTTTGTATTAATAGAAATATATTAATTAAATTATAATATTATTTTATATTAATAAAAAATTAAAAATATTTATATGGTGAAATCAACCCTGAATCCATTCTTAGAATATTTTGGAATTTTGTAGTTAAGTTAATTGTTTGAATTTAAAAAGTTTAACATTATTTAAAAAAAATATAATGAATATGGCGAAAGACAATTTATGAACTTTAGAATATTTTGAAATTTGATAGATAGATTCAATCAAGCCATTTGTTTGAGTAACTCTTATCCAATTCCAAAATATTCTCAAAATCAACTATCCAATATTTACTTAATTCCGAAATTTATAAATCCAATTACTACCCTCATAGTATAAACCTACCCTCAGAGTATGAAAATGGTTGTTACTGAACGAGCTTCGTCGTAAAAAAATGCGTTCTCCAGTTATCAAGAAGGACATGGTAATTTTTTTATATAATTTGGATTGAGATTCGTTGTTGTTGTTGCAGGGGGTGCTTGCGGCTATGGCAATTTGTATAACAATGGATATGGCACCAACACTGCCGCCGTCAGCTCGGCTTTGTTCAGAGATGGACAAACATGCGGAGCGTGTTATGAGTTAAAGTGTGACGCTGCCAAAGTTCCTCAATGGTGCCTTCGCGGACGCGGATCGATTACAGTAACAGCCACCAATCTTTGTCCGCCGAATAACGCCCTGCCCAATGACAATGGAGGGTGGTGCAATTTACCCCTTCAACATTTCGACATGTCACAGCCCGCCTTCCTACAGATTGCGAAATACAAGGCCGGGATTGTGCCTGTTCGGTACAGAAGGTATATAATATTTACGCTAACTTTGATAATATAATAACCCCATAATGCACACGCAGTTTTAATTATGAAAATTGCGTTGGAAACTATTGAATTATGCATATTTTTAACAGGCCCTGGTCATGGAATCGGTGCAGGGTCCCATGCAAGAAGAATGGAGGAGTGCGGTTCACAATAAATGGACACAACTACTTCGAGCTTGTTCTAATTAGCAATGTTGGGGGGCGAGGAGATGTGAAGGCGGCGTGGATAAAAGGGTCGAAGACCGGGTGGCAACAGATGCAGAGGAATTGGGGAGCGAATTGGCAAAGCAATTCGTATCTCAACGGACAGAATCTGTCATTCAAAGTCACCACAAGTAACGGAAGAACTCTGACCATGTACAATGTCGCCCCGTCTAATTGGCAATTTGGGCAGACATTCGCCGCCTCTCAACAATTTAGATGAATGCACTCGCTGGCATTTGGCGGTTTAGTCAGAAAATTGTGATAGGATTCAGCTCATCCTTCTAATAAAAGGCTCATCGTTGCAGGCAATAACGCTTGAACCAGCCCGCTCTAGCGATCTCATATATGAGTGTATATATAAATTAATTAAAAAAATATTTATATTAGCAATTGCACGAAGAGGCGTAAAGGAACGCAAGAAAGTAAGAATAGAAACACCAAAAAAATTGAAGCGCCAGGATGTGTTGAATCCATGCTACCCATAGTTTTTAGAGGTGGTAAATGCATGTTAATTATGGGGCTTAAGAAGTCGTATTAAACTTTGAATAGACCGTTCTTTTTATTATAATTTCAACTATTTCTAAACAATTCAGGTGTTATTTGTCTAAATTCAGGGAATGACAAAAGTGAGAAGATGACTTCCCAGACTTACGCATGATCCTCTGACATTGATCGGAAACTTGTAAAGTAGTTTACCTAAGCTAACCAGAAGTTGTTGCATTTCATTCTAATCTTGGTATTATAGAAACTATTCAATTCAACAATAAATGTAAAGTTATTCGATTCAACAATAAATGTAAAGTTATACACCAATTGAATCGTGTAAACAACAATAATTTCCTTTCTTAGAGTGCCATGATTCAAAGGCGTAAGAAAATTTTCAAACAATTCTATGACTAAATCAGTAAGAGCATGAACACAATAAAAAATTAGTGTTCTTATGAGATTCAATCAAATTGTCATCAATGCACCAGAGAAAAAATGAACCCAAACCTTTTTGAATTTCAAGGATTGGCCCAAGCTAAACAACAAAAAGATGAGATTGAAAATCTCAACCTTATATAAAAGGTTTTCAATTTTGCAAGTTACTATTAGCTTGCACACTTCAATTTGATTGATAAAAAATTAGTATTCTTACTAGATTCAATCAAATTGTCATCAATGCACCACAGAAAAATTGAACCCAAACCCTTTTGAATTTCAAGGATTGGCCCAAGCTAAACAACAAAGAGATGAGATTGAAAATCTCAACCTTATATAAAAGGTTTTCAATTTTGCAAGTTATTATTAGCTTGCACACTTCAATTTGATTGATTCTAAAAGGCATAACTGATGAAACTTTAAAAGCAGTTTATTGGTAGAAAAATGCAAAAGCAATGTTAATATTAAAAAAATATGTATTCATGTTATGTGTATTACCCTAAACCCAAAAAAAACAAAAAGGAGGGAATTAAAGGGTAAAAGACAATAACTTTTTTCAAAAATAGATTTCAAGGCATAATTTGATGAAGGTTTGAAAAAATAATTCTCAATACCAAATCTTACAACCATAGCATGGGATTAAATCCTGGATTTCTCTATGACCAAACAACAAACTAAAATCACTCATTTTCATTAGACTAGACTGGCACGCTAGAAGCATACAAAAGCAATGGTAGACTGTGAGCTCATCAAATTAGATTGTCATGTTTTCTAGCATACGTGCCTTAGTTTCACTTGAGGAAAAGAGCACAACAGTTAAAATAATTGTATGAATGTTTTCAACTCACAAGATTAGGTGAAGAAAACACAACATGCATAGTAGAATCCCTACCATGGAATTTTCTAGAGCTAAGTTCATAATTGTGGTTCACATTTTTGAATGAGTTTATGAGGGTTTATGCTTTTAAGTTGTGTTTTCAGGGTTTATGGATTAGGTTTTGAATTTGTATATGAGGATTTAGGTTTCTAAAGTGCGTTATTAGGATCTTATAGGCTAAAATGTAGCCCCTAAGAAATTATTAAATGCTACTACAACAAAGATCTATTTATATTATTTCCATAAAATGTAAATGAAGAGCATGACAAGTAATGTAATTACTGCCTTCTATCTTGAAAATAAACATCTACATAAGATCCTATAACATAAGCATGACATTAAATGATAAAACCCTAAAAGTATAACACAAAAATTAATAAATAAATGAGACCAAAGATAAATCTATAGGTTAAAAAAAAAACTCTTTTCTTCAAGTTCCTACATGATAACAAACAATGAATATGTAAAATTGAAACTTTACCTCAATTTTTCCAATTTTCTACCTAAATTATGCTATAAATGGAAAAAACTAAAACTTGAATAAAATAGTTTTAGAGAGAATAAAATCTTATCAAAAGAGAAAATATATAAGAACAAAAATAAAATATATACCTAAAAATGTTTTCTTTTCCTCTAATTTCAAAACAACCATTACATGAAATTATAAATAAAATTCTTACCTCATAAATTTAGCAATTTTCTGTCAAAAATATATTAGAAATATAAGAACTAAAGCTCAAACAAAATCATTTTGTTAGTCAAGTAATAAATCAAAGGATTTTTCTCACAATGAGTTGAGTTTAGTCTATCAAGTTTGGGAACGTGATGTCGTGTTAATGTGGCACATAATGGCACATTATGATGTGATAGCTTATTGTGCCTCATCTTTAACCTAGATTAAAAGGCCAAAATTAAAATATGAAATATTTTGTGGGACCTCAAAAATGTTCACATGTTTCTTTCCAGAAAAGCATTATAAGAAAAATAGGAACGTAGGAAAATTAAAGGTTTTGATTTGAAATTAAAAAGTTGTAAAGCTCAAACGATAACTTTTTAGTTACCTAGACACATACATCTTAACTTTGAATTAACAGGTGCAAGTCTTGGATTAACCTAGACACATACATCTTAACTTTGAATTAACAAGGTGCAAGTCTTGGATTAACAATCATTTGTTCACTCACAAATATTTCGCCATATCCCAAAAACTTCATATCTTTTTTGCAGAAATAATTCATCAAACAAATAGATAACATGTTAAAACTTAAAAGTCTTTTAATTTTAAATTGCTGAGGCACAAAGGTCAAAAACTAACTCTGTACTTATTACACACCTACATATTTACTCTAGTATAGGATACTAAGTCAAGGTTTGAATTAACAAAAATTTGTTCACCGGCAAAAAAAAAATTACAAATTTTCATGTAGCCAAAAGATGAAAGATATAGCTGAATTATCAAACAATTGGACAGCATGTGAGAGTAAAATATGTTCACTGTAAATCGCAGAGGAAAAAGTCTCAAAAGGTAACTCGTTATTTATGAAAGGCCTGAAGTATTAATGTCTCTTAGGAGTTCCTCGCCTTGTTTATGAATCATCATAACTAGTCTAAGTCTTACCTTTTAAATTATAATAGGTTTGATAACTCGGAATAATAGTTTTGGTAGCCTAAGGATCTTTCTGACTCACCCAGGTAAAAGATTCCAACAAAGTTTAGGTTGGTTTCAGTGACCTGATGCACTCTCTGTATCTCCAAGGATGCAACAAAGTTGTCCAAAATCGAAGTCCGGTTTTTGTGATTTGATAAATCACCCATGGAAAAGCATTCAACAAAGTTTTCCAAAATGGATATGTGGTTTTGGTGGCCTGAGGTGCTCTCTAAATCGTCCAAGGAAAAGGATCCAATAAAGTTTTCCGAAATGAAAAGCGCACAGCAAATCCAATTAGAATTGCCTATAAGATAATAATAATAGTTCGACTGTTGGGTCATATCATCTGTAAGGAGGATCGGACCAAGGTCACAGTAATCGTGAATCTTCATGTGTTAGCAACAGTCGAAGTGTTGCGCTCTACTCTTGGCCCGCTGCAGGCAAGAGGTGGGAGGGGAGGACTAATGCTTATATAAATCCTCTTTCTGTTTACACCTTCCTCATCACTCCAAGGAAATGTATCCGGTGCCCACCCTCTAGAGAATGGGGCGTAGCCATTCAACAGTTGTCCTTCCTGCACTTAATACCTGGAATTCTTGTCAAGCATAGCCCTAATCATCAACCAATCAGCTAAGACCATAGATAAATAGAAATCATTCAATAAGGTAGATTCAGCAATCGATGGCATAGTCTCTAATGCTTCTATTTCTGCGTCGTCCAAGAATGGTAAATTGACCAATGAAATGCAGGTGTTGAGTTTGAAAGGTGGAGAGAATTTAAAGGCTTGGATAGACTACGATGGTGTTAATCTAATGCTTAATGTATGCCTTTAGTTTCTTCAGCTCTTCTCTCCTGCCATTTTTCTCATAAATTTGGGACATTAGAGTAATTGAAGTAGCATCAACCTTCATCCCCACTCTAGTCATCAGCTTCAAGGGTTTTTCCGCCTTTCTAGTCATCCCAAAAGCCAAAGAACCATTGAGGGAAATGTTGAAAACCTCAGTATTTGGCTTCATTGAAAGCAATGGCTAATGGCTCCTCTTCCTAGGATCCACCCTTCCATATTTGAAAAAATTAATACATTTCAATCACTATCTCTAAAGCTAAATAGGCCCCATTCCGTGACCAACATACCTGGTTTTCCATGAGCAAGTTGACGTCACCGAACAGCCCAAATATTTGTAACCTGCTTGTTTATAGATGAATGAATAAAAGGTACTGCTATGCTTACAAAAAAAAACTAAACAAGCCCCTTATATGTTTTAACCATATGGGTCACCACTGCACTCCCCAAAGTACTCCCCAAATTGACAGATAGGTATTCCTCCATGTCCACCAATGTTCTTAGAACTGTAGGAGCAAGAACAGACATTTGTGTTGATGCGAGCCTCAAGCACAATTGGGTCAGAGCCTCTCGATCAAATAGTTGTATTTTCTTCTTTTCTTTCACAATTGAAAGCACCACAGCATAGGCCTTCTCGAGCCATTTTGAATACCCAGAGTGTGCTAATACATTTATCAACTTACTAATAAGAGACTTCCTTGGGAAACCTTTGAGTTGCTTGTAATGATCGTAGCCCTTCATGGCATCTTCCAGTCTCTGTTCATCGAGGGCATTTCCCAGTTCTTCTGCCAACATTGCTGGGTTGTGAGCTTGCCTCAAGATTGTGAATGATCCTGAAAAAAGAGAAATATCTATACGAAGGGCTAAAATAGACCAAACCATGAAGAGAAAGCCCTTTGACACCTTCGTTAGAAAAGGAAAATTTGGGATGATTACATCAATGGTTTGAATAGATTCTACCATTTTGCTGGCATGTAACAGAGGAAGAGACAGAGGATAAGATGAAATTTGAGAAAAAGATAGTAAAAGTTATGGACCTGAGCTTATTCTTCCGGAAAGCTGCAACTTTCATGGATACCACGGTAAAATATTCGATGCATTTCCCCTGATTTTCATGGTTTGGTATGACCCGATCATGCGTATTTCCCACCCACCTTTCAACATACTACACATCAATACCTCTGAATTGCTTAAAAATGATAATTTTTTACGCGTTCCCCACAGTTCTAGTAGCAGGATCTTTATTAGTCCTAATTCTAACTAGCTCCACACATTGTCTGTCTAGTACCAGCATCTGCAACGACTATTGCAGTTTGAATTTAGGCTTCTTCAATGTGGCCTAATTTCTAGATTTTCAAGAAGTAAAAATCCACTGGCATCAAATGGCTTGCATTTATGAAAACATAAAAAAGCTTAGAATCAAATTTTCAATCTATAAATTACAAAAGCAAATAGGCACAAACCATTCATTATTGGGCATGGGCATGGGCATTGTGCCCTGCTCCAATTCCACATTTTGGGTAGAATTGATCAAGAAATAGAGTTCAACCTCCTAGTCGATCCACTCATGGTAGTATAACCTTTATAAGTGAAGCCCAAACACCCAGGCAGACCCTATCTATAGGGGGGAATGTATTTTACTTCAGCTCATTAAATTGTGGTCTATTGGCAGTATAATGGAGCTCGTGAGGTGAAATGGACATCTTCCTACAATACTTGGTAAAACTCCCCCTAGATTGAGGATTCGCAGTAAAATTCTTCGATCCTCCTGCCTCTTACCTGAACTTGATTTGACATTGCAACTGTTTAAATCCTCCTGGTGCCTTTCCCCCGAATTTGAACTTTTCTTAGTGGGGTTTCAATTGCTTATATTTCTCAACACTCCCATGCTTCTCGGATTTCTTTGTAGGGAAAATAGACGGACCCAGAAGAACCTAGAGTCTATCCCTCACTGGAGCTCCTAAACAAAACGTCCTTCAAACTCTACCATTTGCTCGCCGTGGGCTTCTCAGGAACCGAACCCTTGACCTCCTCGTGACAAGCAGGAATGCACATTTCCAGTTCTGATGAAAAAAACTCCTTGACATCCGATTTCTAGGGCTCCGCTTCCTGGTGGAAAATCCTCATCAGCAGTGGCGATAACAACCTGGTGCGCCTTGAGTAGGATAAGGAACGCTCTTGACCCCTTTTGTAACGCCCTGGCGGTTTGGGCAGAGGCGCACCTTCACCCGACGGGCGACCCGGGTGGGTGACCCGTGGGCGACCCGTGCACGACGGGCGGGTGACCCGGGTGGGCGACCCGCGGGCGACCCGTGCACGACGGGCGGGCACCCCGGGCACCGCGACCCGTGCACGGCAAGCGATGAACAGTTGGGCGAGCTGCGATATCCGGCGGACAAGTGCGAGCTGCGGACGAGCTGCAGCAAGTTAGGACGCGGGTGCAACTACCCGACTCGGGGAACAGGTTAACAGTTGAGCCTCGGGCGAGCTGAAACGAAAGGGCGATCCGAGGGCGACCCGCGCCCTATGGGCGGGCGACCCGTGGGCGGCCCACGCCCGATGGGCGGACAACCGAACAGACATAACAGCGGAGTTGTGGACGAAGGTTGGTTCGATGAGGGTGTGGCACGGTTGAGCGTGGAGATGCGGGCAAAGGGAGGGCGACCCGGGCGGGCGCCCCTCCATACGGCGGACGAGCAGAAACGCGACCACAACCGGGCGTGCGACAGCAAACGGCAGTGCGACAAAGGGCGGGCAGTATGCGACGTTCCTACGAGCCGGCTGTGACGTTTTGGGGGCACTTACATAAAACTTGGAGATAATGCGATGGAGTCACAAGACTTTATAAGGGCGTAGGGAGGCCTTGCCCTTAGGCAAGGGCCAACCTGCCCATAAGTAAAGAGAGGGGCTTCAACGTATGTATTTTGGGGGTCGGCCTAAAGAGGTGACACCCCTTCGTCATATGATGAGATGACTATATATTCATGGCGTAGAAGGCTCATTTGGACAGCAAGAACTTCGCTCTCCTCTTGGTCATCGATCTAGAGATAAGAGGACGCAGAGAAGTGCGCATCTCTCATGCGGATAAGGGAATAAGTGCGCAGTTCAAACCGGGAATTGAGTTGAGGACGACGGTTCACGGTGAAAGGCAATTCGGTGCAGAGTTGATTTGGTAGAGTTGTTGGAGGCTCGGGTGAGCTCGCTCTCACCAAAGGTAATTGGTATCGAATTGTAAAAGGCTTCTAGCCTCGTTGTAAAAGTTCTAAGTGTTGGCCGTGGGCTTGCCCGGCACACTTGTGATTGTATTATTGAAAAGAGATTCATAATATATATTTGGGCGAACTCGTTCGGGAGTTGCCCCTCCCATTATCATTGTGTGCAATTGTTATGTGCTCGGTTTTACATTGCATATTGGTTATGGTTGTATATGAAGATTAATGTCTTGTCTTAATCAAAGAAGAAGAATTAAGCATACTAATGTGTAAGGTGTAGTCTACATGTACGAGTATTACGAAAAAGAAAGTACACGGTAGTGCCGCACCCCGCCAGATAACGGTTGGAAGACCACCGTAGACTTGGGGGCGTGACAGGTGGTATCAGAGCTCGGTCTAGAGCTGGTGAGCAGGGTTGCTCACACACTTGGAAGTTGGCAGTTGACAAGGTTCTTACAGGTGACTTGGGGAAGCCGATGAATGGTCGAAACTAGGTCGCAAAAGAAGATGGCCGCTAACTCTCAAGCTGGGTCTAGCCATACAATAAAGGATCCCGTGAAGGATCCTCATCTTGAGTTCATGGGAAAGGTGATTGAAAGAATGGAGACTTTGGAGTCTTCTTGGAACCAAGATGTGGACTCGCTTACTAAGGAACGAGAAGCCATCTTGAAGGTCAGAGAAGAACTTGGAGAACTCCGTACACAACATGAGGAGCTCAAGACACAATATGAATACACAGATCTTCTGTGTACACAATTGGAAGGAAGGGTCAAGGAGGTCGAAGAATCAAGAGATCAAGGTCTTGCAGAAATCACAAACTTGAGAGGGACTCTTGACAAGGTAAATAAGAGTCTTGATCAAGCCAAGGACGAGATTGCGGTATTGAAGAGAGCCATGAGGTATAACTCAGGTGGAGGAGTACCTCATGTAAAGGTCAAGGAGCCGGAATCTTATGACGGTACAAGGAGTGCAAAAACTCTTGGTAACTTCTTGTGGGACATGGAGCAGTACTTGGAACGGTTAAGTCTACCCGATGGGGAGACACAAGTCAAGGTAGCCGCTCAATTCCTGACAAATGATGCCAAGATGTGGTGGCGAAGAAGGGTGGATCAGATTATCAATGGTAATGCTGATGACATCACTTCGTGGGACGACATGAAGAAAGCTTTGCAGACCCATTTCAGTCCTCAGGATGAAACATGGGAAGCAAGGACGAAGATCAAGTTCATCAAACAAACCGGAAGCCTACAAGCATATCAGCGAGAGTTTTCAAGTGCAGCTCTGGAACTTCCCGACATGGCGGAAAGGGACAAGGTGTTCAACTTTATTATTGGGTTGAAGCCTTGGGCACGCAATGAGGTGAAGAGGCAGAAAATTAGAACACTTGAGGAAGCTTTTGCTGCGGTTGATAGGTTGGTGGACCACTATGATGAGACTTCTAATGAGAAAAAGAAGTCCGACAAACCGAAAGATAAGAAGAAGGAGGATACTCCGAAATCAGATGATGGTGCAAAGATGAAGAAACCTTTGAAGTGTTGGTTATGTGAAGGACCACACACGGTGAAGAATTGCCCATCTAAACCAAAGTTGACCGCTGTTACACAACCTGCCGAGGAAGATGACAATGCTTCTGTGGGGATGATGCAGATACTTGGTGCAGCTGCTACTACGGAAGTGCCTTCCAGAAGGGATCCGGAAAGGAACAGGTTGGAATACTTTCAGATGAAGATTGGTGGGGCTGATGTACTCACTATGGTTGATAGTGGGGCTTCACATAACTTCATGATTGAAGACACCGCAAGGAGACTTGGGCTGAAATTTGTACATGTGAAGGCACAAATGAAGACGGTGAATTCTCCTCCTATGGCAATCCTTGGTATGGCCAAAAAGGTGGACACCACACTTGGTGGATGGACCGGAAAGGTGGACTTCACCATAGTGCGGATTGATGACTATGAGGCAGTATTAGGGATGGAGTTCATGAAACAATTTGAAGCAATGGTTGTGCCACATTTGAGGAAACTCTTTATTTATGATGGAAGGGAAGATGTGCCCATTGGTGTTCCAACCATTGGTGTAACAAAACCCGATCATAAGTTAGGAGGAATGCAGATGGAGGACAAGGTAAAGGTAGACAAGCGATTGTCTACGATGGAGGCAAAGATTGCAGAACAATCTGTGGTCATCCGATCACTTTCAGATAGCATCTTGGACTTATAAAGAAGGCTAGAGTTGGTGGAGGACGATGATGACGATGATGAGCTATATGTGAGGCCGAATATCCAGAAGGAATATCGGGAAGCATATCTACAAAGGATGGAGGTTGAGGATCCGGATAGATGGATCGAGCTGATTAGTGAAGGAGAGCCTCCAGGCTCTTCTCGCTCCACATCTTCTTAGATGACATAGAAGATGGGGCTCATTGTTAAGCTGCTCATGGCAGTGAGCCCTCAAACTTGGTTGAGCAGGTATGGTGATCTTAACATGCTGCAGAAAGATGGGGTTTCCATGGACCTGAGCATGGAATCGTGGAGATAAGTGTTGGCACATGACTAGGGTGTGTAACACTTGTTGTTATACATGGGCAGTTGGCACATGGTCGATATTAATCTTGGTGGGGGGTCACTAAGATGGTATGTTGTTGGGACGACAACGTCTTCAGGTGGAGGAGAGTGTAACGCCCTGGCGGTTTGGGCAGAGGCGCACCTTCACCCGACGGGCGACCCAGGTGGGCGACCCGTGCACGACGGGCGGGTGACCCGGGTGGGCGACCCGCGGGCGACCCGTGCACGACGGGCGGGCGCCCCGGGCACCGTGACCCATGCATGGCAAGCGATGAACAGTTGGGCGAGTTGTGATATCCGGCGGACAAGGGCGATCTGCGGACGAGCTGCAGCAAGTTAGGACGCGGGTGCAACTACCCGACTCGGCGAACAGGTTAACAGTTGAGGCTCGGGCGAGCTGAAACGAAAGGGCGACCCGAGGGCGACCCGTGGGCGGCCCGCGCCCGATGGGCGGACAACCGAACAGACATAACAGCGGAGTTGTGGACGAAGGTTGGTTCAATGAGGGCGCGGCACGGTTGAGCGCGGAGATGCGGGCAAAGGGAGGGCGACCCGGGCGGGCGCCCCTCCATACGGCGGACGGGCAGAAACGCGACCACAACCGGGCGTGCGACAGCAAACGGAAATGCGACAAAGGGCGGGCAGTATGCGACGTTCCTACGAGCCGGCTGCGACGTTTTGGGAGCACTTACATAAAACTTGGAAATAATGCGATGGAGTCACAAGACTTTATAAGGGCGTAGGGAGGCCTTGCCCTTAGGCAAGGGCCGACCTGCCCATAAGTAAAGAGAGGGGCTTCAACGTATGTATTTTGGGGGTCAGCCTAAAGAGGTGACACCCCTTCGTCATAAGATGAGATGACTATATATTCATGGCGTAGAAGGCTCATTTGGACAGCAAGCACTTCGCTCTCCTCTTGGTCATCGATCTAGAGATAAGAGGACGCAGAGAAGTGCGCATCTCTCATGCACATAAGGGAATAAGTGTGCAGTTCAAACCGGGAATTGAGTTGAGGACGACGGTTCACGGTGAAAGGCAATTCGGTGCAGAGTTGATTTGGTAGAGTTGTTGGAGGCTCGAGTGAGCTCGCTCTCACCAAAGGTAATTGGTATCGAATTGTAAAAGGCTTCTAGCCTCGTTGTAAAAGTTCTAAGTGTTGGCCGTGGGCTTGCCCGGCACACTTGTGATTGTATTATTGAAAAGAGATTCATAATATATATTTGGGTGAACTCGTTCGGGAGTTGCCCCTCCCATTATCATTGTGTGCAATTGTTATGTGCTCGGTTTTACATTGCATATTGGTTATGGTTGTATATGAAGATTAATGTCTTGTCTTAATCAAAGAAGAAGAATTAAGCATACTAATGTGTAAGGCATAGTCTACATGTACGAGTATTACGAAAAAGAAAGTACACGGTAGTGCCGCACCCTGCCAGATAACGGTTGGAAGACCACCGTAGACTTGGGGGCGTGACACCTTTCGTCCTTCCTAGCCTCGTTCAGGGCTTCCATAGGATAAATCGTTGCAGAGGATATCTCTGTGCAGGTCATTTGAATGGTGAACACCAGAGAACCCGAGCTATCCGATGCTTTTTCAGAGCGGGCGAGGGCGAGGGCGAGGGTGAGGGAGAGCATCGAGCTGGTTCAGTGCAGCGTGTAAAAACGGCCACGTGGTCAATCACCATTGGATGGAGGAGGACAAAATTTAAGGTCGTTGATTCGTCGAAGTGAGCAGTGTTTGCACATAGAGACAGTAGAAAAACACTTTCACGTAATTAGAAATATAAATTATTAATCAGATATTAAAATTAAAATTTAAGTATTAGGGTTTTTCGCAGTGCATTATATTAGATATGATTTTTGGTAGTCATTTATCTATGACTATTTCCATGAGAGGTAGCTGTAATTGACTAATTTCTTATGATTTTTTAATAGTTTACATTGAAGGAGTGGGATTGAAATTAGTGAAATGACATTGAATGAATCACATAGTGTCAATCATCACTTTCAGGGCTTGCATCCAGTAACCAGGACAGGTCACCCATCCCAGATCGCCTCGGGCTCAAGCACACTTAACTATGGAGTTTTTCCCACAATCAAGTCCACTTAACTTGCTACCCCACAATCATGAAAAAGTAGATAGTGACAACTACCTCTCATGGAAATAATAATAAATGAGTGACTTACTTAAAGCAATTGAATCCCAAAAATAACATCTAATAAACTTAAAATTGTAAATAATTTATATTTATATTTATATAAATTAAATTATTTAAAATTTATCAAATAGAATGACAAAACCCATAAAATATTTGAACACAATTAATTAATTAAATTTATTATAAAATTTAGATATACCATATTCAAAATTCTATATGATATTGGTATATTATTCTCTATTTCAATTTTTTTAATTAATCTATTTATCTATTTTTTTTATGGTCTTTTATTGATGATATGTACTATTCAAATTAATGTATTATTCAAATTACTATATTAATATTCGAAGAATCGTCTTTTATGTGAGGTTTTTCAATTAATTCCATCCACATATTTTTTGGATTATCTTTTTCCAACGAGAGTTTGAATTTAACTCTTTTATTATATTAATATTCATTTTGATTTATTTTTTTCCTCCTTTAATCTAGCTTGCTTTATACTTTATTCTTATTAATCATCAATTACTATAGCAGTATGCTTTAAGCCAACTATTCATTCCCTACGTTGATTCAATGGACAAGATATAAAAGTAATAAGTTGATTATTAGCTTAATACATAATGTTTAATATCTGCTATTTGTTATTATACATTTTATTGATTTTGTATATTTATTAATTATATATTTTATTTTATTTTTTATATTATTTTATTGCATTAAAATGCATATGAAAATGAATTTAATTTCATTTATATTTAAATATATTAAAATAATATAATATTTTCAAATAAAATTATGTACCATCAAAAAGTGGTTTTACCAAAATAAAATTATGTATCATTAATAACTAAATCAAAAAATAGTTTTACCAAAATAAAATTATATTTTTCAAATTTAAATTATAAGTAATATTGTAGTAAGACACTTGATCCCTTTTAATATTAAAACTTAAATATTTGTTTTAATGATGAGAGATAAAATTTTGATTCTTGTACCTAAACTCATAAAAAAAGAGAGTTACCAATATTTTAATATAAAATACATTAAAAAAATAACTTTCCAAACCAATTAAAATACATTAAAAAAATAACTTTCCAAACCAATTTTAATAATAACAATAATAGAAAATCAATATTCTAAAGCAATAAAAAAGTTCTATGTAAATAATGACTAAAGTTTAAATTATATATATACATATATATAATAAAAGGAACTACATATTTAAAAAATTATCAATAAATAAGAGAATATATATATATATATATATATATATAAATTAAAATATATGATTTAATATATATATATATATAATTTAAAAATGTTTTTTTAGTTATAAGATTATTGATATGATTAATTTGTGGTTTGAGTAACAGGAACCAGGGGTATCTAAGTCACAATATCACCTAGGAATCACACGTAGCCTAGCCACACTATCCCTTGGCATGGTGTTGACAGTGTTGGACCCGCCAACATTCACAAGATCTCCCCGGTATGAAGTCCCAACCAGACCTCACACTGTTTGGTGTAGGAGTCCCATCTAGTATGATGGCCCAATTTCCATTATCTTAAATGTTTGCCTCAGCTCTTGCTTGCCAGCACATGAGAGTGCTATGCTTTGTCTTCAAACAATGAGGTTCGTGTGCCTAGGGAGCGCTAGTGTTACTTGTGTCAAGGTTCTTTCACTGCGGAGAGAGAGGGTGGAAGTAAGTCTTCAGTCGAAAGGGAAGAGTCCCAACTCTATTAGAGACACACAACACAACAGGACATGTGCAACTTCTGAAGGAGTAGTCCACACGGATGCGGCAGTCACAAACACACAAGAAGGGATAGCACGTACAACACTCAACAGAGTAGTCCGCGCGAGTGCGACGATCATTATAACAAGTTTATGGGAAAGGTTATGTCTGATGTCCAGTGAGGCAACCCACGCGGGCAAGACAGCGTTAACAACTTATACAACACATTTTCATAAACATATGTATTAGAAAAACTGAAAGAGTTCAATTGTTTTAACACAGGTTAAAGCAACATGCATTACAAGTGTTCCAAGATTAGTCTTACAAACAATTACAATACATGTGTGAAAACGTGTTGGCCTATTATCAGGCTTCTGAATTAAGCAAAAGTTCCAAGACACATCGGTACACCATACATCACTAACCCGTAAGAGGGGCGTCGAAGCCACTACTCGCTCCTCAAAGAAAAGACTATAGACTCTCAAGGCTATGTGGGGGGAGTCAAGGTGAAAAGTCTTTTGCATGTACAAATGAGGGGTATTTATAGCCAAGGGTGAAATTTTTCCTTGTGATTGTTCGACTTCCCTCATGACTGTTAGATTTTCATGACTTTTCAACTTTACATGACTCTTCAGATTACATATGGGTCTCTTGGACTTCCACGTTACATTACATTGATTTGCAGCAGTATGGCCCACAGTAGAGATGTGATCGACATGACTCATGACACGACTCGACACGACAGTGCTGGTATGTTCATGTTGTTGGTAGTGTCCATGTCGAGTTGCAGTGCTACTGAGTGATGGATGTACTCTTGGTTTATCATAGCTTAACCTCCACATAGCAAGGTGTGTGGAGTCTTCCATGGTCTTGGTGTTCACTTGATGTTGCATGTGCATGTCACTCCTTTTCTTGTACTTTGGCATGTTTCACATGTTCGTTCGTTCGTGAAAAAGTCTCCTCGCATGTTTTTCCATTCGCAAAAAAAATCTCCTCGCATGCATCATCCATTCGCAAAAAAATCTCCTCGCATGTTCATCTGTTGGCGAAAAAATCTCCTCACATGTTCGTCCATTCGCGAAAAAATCTCCTCGCATGCACTCTCCTTATTCATTTAGTCTGTCGTCACATCATGTCTTATCCATGTACCTTTATCTAAAATCATTCATGACGAGACGGCATCAAATCCGTAAACCTCCTAGTCTACCATGATGCATTTTCATTTTCTTACGGATGCAAGTGACCCGAAGAGAGGACAAGGCTACGAAACTACGCAAGGCAGATCTCAGGTTAGGATGCGAGCTCCAGGCACTACTGGTGAAAATTGCACAGAAGTCACTAGGAGACTGAGATGGAAAATTTGGATCAGCAGTGACTGTCCGCGGGATCCAGATCAATTGGCAGGCAGATCGCAATTTTTTGAGGGAAGTAGTGTAGGCAGCAGAGGGGCTTGGTAGAAAAAATTTTGCAATTCCTCCAGGGAGCTGGCAATGGGCTGCAAGAGGCTTACTGGGAAAAAATGCGCATTTTTTTCAAGGAGATGACAGTAGGCTGCGGGAGGCTGCTGGTGAAAACTGTGCAATTGCTACTAGGTTGGCCTTTTGGACATCCCATCACAAGTTCTAATTTGAGCGGGATGTTGGGCAGTTGGGTGACTGCTCATGAAAACTGCACATTTTTCCGGGTGAGCAACAGGTCAATTGTCTAAGTGACTAGCTGGAAAAATTGCGCAAATTTTTTAGGGAGATAGGTACGGAAACAGGGTGTCTGTCCAACATGTCAGTGCAATTTCTTCAGTTAGTGAAGTGGGCAAGGTCTGTGGCTTTTGTGAAATTTTTTGGGTGAGTGAGTCTCGGGGTCACTGGTCAGTCAAACTCTTTGGCTGACCAGCTGGAGGGTTGGTTGATTCACTTGCGAGCAGCGTAGATTGAGATGGCTTGCTGAGAAACTTCTGCATTTCTCGGTGAAAATCAGTTCAGTCGATTCTACGATTACGCAGTGCAGGCTACCTGGGAGACAACATCAAGATCTGCGCAATTCTAGGCAGCACTACATGTTCACTGAGGGCTGAAACTGCACAATGCAGTTCAACGAGGGTCCGGTTGTTGGAGGGTGATCTGGTCATCAGAACTTCAATAAAATGGCTAAGTGTGTGAGTGAGTGAGCTTGTGAATACTTGATCTTGCGAACACACACTCAACCTGACTTGACAATAAGATGCCTCAAACCATCAAGACAACATATACTCAGTGTAATTGACCGACGGTATTAGCAACAAGCATGACACTTGTGATAGATCGTTGAATGACCATGATGATGCTTGCGCGATAGTGCATACAACTTCGTGTTTGAGTGAGACGAATGTTTACAAAGTGAATACATCTTGTACACACGAAGCGGGGACCTTGTGCATAACCAGAACATGGTTGTAAGTGTGACATTGTGACCAACATGAAAAAAGATTTCGTTGAATGATCAAGCGAGGAGGGTGCAAAGTCTCAACTGAGATCATGGGGTGAGCCCAAGTGCTTGCAAACATCGAGGAAAACCCAAGGGAGGCTCTGAAATTGGATGCATACCAAGATTTTGGAGGGTGTTGTAGCCGCTACAACACTTGGCAACACACTGGTTGAATTCCAGCTTCTCTGTTTTGGTTCATTGATAGCACAGGTCCTTGGTATTTCAGGGATTATTGAATCGTTGTGTGGGTTACCTCGGCTTCCCCACTTACCCCATGGATAGACATGGTTCACCTTTCGCCGCCTTAGTCAAACACAACAAAAAGTTTCAGCTTGATCACAGTGTTTGGAAATCAGGAAGGGTAGTTTGGCTCGCAAGTTAAAAAAAATTCAAAATATAAATTTTCATCTTTGGTGTTGCTCCACTACCAGTAGGCCTGGACAGTACCCCGATGGAGTCATGTAGGAACAAACGCATTGCTCCACTGCTAGTGAGCCTGGTCAGTACCCTGGTGGAGTTGCATGCTTCACCTCTCTGGGCAAGAAGCCTTTCTCTTCTTTCAACTTTGTATTTTTTAAAGAGGATTGTGCATAGGCACTTATTTATTTTTGGGGCAGAAGAGGGATCCCAACTTATTGAGTGAAGAAGAGGTTGTTCCTTTAGAGAAGCATGTAATACCTTTGACATAGGTTTGCTCGTTTAGATTTTCCCCTTCTTCGTTTCTACTAGTTGGACGAGCTTGAACACACAGAGCAGAAGGATGAGCACAGGAATGGGATTTCCCAATGTGGACACAGGTTCATGGTTGGACCCAATCTTCCCTTACAAATGGTTCATATTTTCCAAACATCATCTGCATTGGTCCTCTTCTCACCAAGATTGGTTTTACCACTTCTCAAACCTCTTGATGTTTGATTACCTTCAAACAGAACATGGCCACTCTTGGTTCTATTAAGAAAATGAAAATTTTTCCTATCTCCTTACATATGGTGTGAGCATGTGCCATCAATACACAACATGTCATCGTTCATCATGTGCAAAAAATGCAATGCCACATCTTCCTAGCTATTTCTCCTTCTTCCATGTGTTCTTTGGATGGTTCCTTGTTTGTGCATTCTCTTTTGTCTGCTTCTTTTGAACCGAAATCCTCAAGGATCTAGGAATATTACAATCCTTGGCCATGTGCCCAAAATTATGACACACATAGCACTCTATATGACAAAGATATGTAGCCAAAGGATCTAATATTTTTCTACTCATACTGGACCTCCATCTTCTCATGCTAGATCTACAATCAATGGATTTGTGCCCAAACATGTTAGAAGGAAAACAATGACCATTGAAATAACTTGTATGCCTAAATGTAGGTCCCCCTTCTAGGTGATCATACTGTTGCATGTATGTGTGTATTCTCCTCGTGCAATCAGTTGCCACATGACCAAAATTGTGACAATTGAAGCACTCAATCTCATCCATCAAGGGGGCAAAGGAGTTTTGATTTCTCCTCTAAAATTTCCCACCATCAATCCTAGGATAAAATGGTCTCCTTGGTTCTATTCTTTTTTGTTGGTGGTGGATCCCTTATATCTCTCTTTTCTTGTTGTTATTTCTAGTCACATTCTTTGTTGTAGACTTCTTTGGTTCTTCTTTGTTATTCTTTCCTAAATGAAAAATTGCCTCAAATTTTTGAAGATTGATGCCAAATTTGCTTATTGCTATGATTCCTCTTCACTTCCTCTAGTTGCTAGTCTTTTTCTTCAACCTTCTTCCTTAACTTTTCAATCACACCTTCAAGCACTTCAACATAATCCTTCCCATCTTTTTTCTTGTTGTAATTGACCTCTTCTTTTCTTTTTTACTCTTCCAGTTGTGTTCTTAAGGTAGTGATATCTTCCTTGAGATTTTTCTCCTTTTAATTACAAACCTACAATTTCTTCTCATGCTCCCTACATACATCTGTTAGCCTACTAATCTCACTAGAAAATTCTTCAATAACAACCATGGCAGATTCACATTCAACCTTAAGGATCATATAACTATGATCATCATCTTTTTCACTAACCAGTTCTAAATCATTATCACAACTACTATTAAAAATATAACTTGAAAGTAAATCAATGTGGCTTATACCTTCAGATATATTGTCTGCTTCTACAACTAGCTCAATTAGAGCTTTGTTCTTCTTGGATCTCATTTGCGTCTTCTTCTTTTTTATGTATTTATTAAACTCTTCATCACCGTTATTGCAGCCTATTCCAAATAACATATGCAATCTGTCCCAAACCTCCTTGCACTATAAGGAAAATACCTTCTAGTGAAGGTTATATTGGAGGTTTTTAGTGTTATAAAATTGGAAAGAATTGTCAAAAAAACATCCGCTAAAACATTCCTTTGGAATCTCATATGTTTTAGCAGACGTTTTAACAAAACTTACTCACAACTGCAAAAATATGGGTGGTCAGAGGTTCTAGAGGATGTTTTTTTTGTGGCCACTTAATTGAACAAGTAGAATCAGTGCACTACGTATATAAAAGAATTGTTCGGAATAGATAACTAAAAACACTAAGGCATTGAATTTAAAGAATATCGATGTGTAATATATATTGCACCGGTGCTTAGTGATCAAAAAGCCCCGGGGCATTCTTCTAAGGAATGACACAGGGGAACGCAAAAACTAATTGTTGTACCGATGCTTTTTTAAAAATTGTAGCACTAATGCATATCATTTGTACAAATTCCATGGTGCGTTAGTTAAACAAAAGGACCGGTGTTGTTAGTTATCATAATGCACTGGGCTAGAAATAATATTTTGTAGGACCGGGGAGTTAGTTATACGAAAGCACCAGTGCATTAAGTATTACAATGCATCAGGGAAATAATCTTAAACAAGACGGGTGCATGAAGAGATAAACACATTGGTGATCTCGTTTTCTTAAAAGGAACTAGGCATGCAAAAAGAAACTGTCACAGTGCTTTTATATAACATAACACACCATGTGTTTTTATGTTATAGATGCACCAATTTTTTGAATGAGATTTTCTCTTTTTTAGAAACATCAACCTATGATAGTGCAATTATTGTAATTTTTTAAATCTGTTATTCAACGAAAAATCAACATATATATTATAACAATATTCATATAAATTAAAATTTGATTAGTGAATTTATATATGATGTTTGGATTATTTTTTTATATTATTATATTTTGCCTCTCTTCATTATGATATTTAATCATCCATATATTTAATCAACGGTGTAACATTTCACAATGACCTTGGATAACACAATAAAATAAATTAAAATGTATTTCATTATATCAATAAGAGTTTTCTTGCCATACAAAATGGATTTTTATCTGTAACCCCTTATCTTTGAATTGGGACACTATGTGGATTACATTAAACAAAATTTCTAATTTTCACAGACAATTATTTCAAAAAATATAATAGGTTGCATTGGTATCCAAATCGATCATCATTCTTTGCTGGAATTGTTGTCAATTCTTGAGCTATTGTCATGATTTGGGTGATTTGGAGGAATGTTTTTTTTATTGCATCTATTGTTTCCATCTTCTTGATCTTGCGGTTCTATCTACAAACATAAAAATAATGGGTAATAAGTCTATCTACATTGGTGAGAATAATGAAAATTGAAATAAATAATATACATCAATATAAATTGAATAGAAATGTACCATAGCAAGAAGTGACTCATAAACTGTGCACATGGTTTCAAAATCAAGTCTAATGCCTTGTTGCAACAAGTTTTCTACTGCCGTAGTTCCATACTTTGTTTTCAGCATGTTTTAAAACCCATTATAAATGATAGATTTAATATAAAGGATTTTTTTGTTCTGTTCATTATAAAATCAGAGAAGTAAAACAACATAGATACTTACAAATTTCACATTAATTTTTGATATGCCAACATATACTCATAACCCTTATTTAACCCAATGTCAATCAATTCTTCCAATGGCTCTTCTTTGTGTGTTAGCACCTATTTGAAGACATTCAAGGACGGTTGTTGTAAAACAACTTAAAATATAAAAAAATGAAAACTTGAGTTGTTATAAGGAAATATTAACAATTTATACTCACAAACTTTGAAATAAACCATTTTCTTCATTGTTGTCCTATTTTATGTGATGAATGAGTTCCATCTTGTTTTCTTTTCTGCAAGAAAATACTTGAAAATTAATATTTAATGTTAAAATATCTTTTTATATTTACAAAATCAATCATTATTACATACATTTGAATCACGTTGTTGTTGAGATGGCTCCTCATGTGACGCAATTATGTCCATTTCTTTGACCATCTCCTTATACAAATTTTTGGAAATTCCTACTAGCATGTTTCGCATATCAACGCATTGATCATTTGGGATTTTCATAATATTTATGAAAAAAGTAACAAACTATTTTTATAAACATATATGAAAACTAAATATAACAAAAAAGATATTAATAAATGAATGGTTTGTAGTAATATATACATATAAATCTATAAAATCATATTATACAATTAGGAATATTACCTTTTAAATGATTCTTTTTGTTGTTGTATGTTTTTGTTATTGCAAGTCCGACATGTCTCACTGACCATTGCTCTAGAAACACTTCCTATAGTTTAAATATAATTTGGTTCTTAAAATCACTGGATTTATTTTTTTGTTGTAAGTGAAAAGTATGTCTATAAATTCATTCCACTATATCCCTCATAGTTCTATAAAAAAAATCCCCCCTTTCATTAACCTTGAGCACCACTCTAGATGAGCTAAGGACAATTCATTGTCATTTACATTTTCTTGTAGATTTTTACTGTAGATTCAACATCTTATGTGATATGCTAAAACACAAGACATGAATCTACTCTATTGTTTAACGGAAACCAAAATTGATCGATGAAAACAATAAGCAGAAAAGGAAGAACTTCAATTTCACATAACGCAATACTTCTTTGGGGAAAGAAACTACTTAAAACCTCAACTATATATATTTCATTAGCTTGAAGATTTGAGAAGAAAATACAATGCTTGTTCAACCCGAACAATTCCTGCACAAATACAATCTATCGCTTTGCTTCACAAACCAGCTCAAGCCAACACTTCGCCAATTTTGTTGCCTAAGCCAATTCTATTTCCTCCCAAGCCCCTACTTCTATGTGTAATTCCTAAGAGAATTAGCCAATATTTATTGGGATAACCACTCTCCATAACTGTGCAATCCATCCATAGTCCTTCTATTAATCACATGCACCATATGTACAAATCGAAAAATTATACAACTCATAGTACATTGTCCCTGAACTCTAATCTCAATTGGGTCTTCCTCTGAACTAACATGCATGAGTTATTTATGAGTGAATCTTCAGTTAACTAGTGTGGTACTGAGGATGCATTGGTGCCTTTCCCCACTACTAGACCTCCTACTAGTTCCTCCAACATTTAGAACTAGTTTAACCGACTATAACTCAGTTAGACTGAGTTAATTAATTACAACTCAAAAGAACTCAACCTAGGCCCCTAAAATTTAGGGATCACTCTATATGACTCTACATATACTTCCAACTCAAATTTCCTAAGACAAGTAAGTCAATTTAACTTAATTAAGTATTACAAGTTGCTATGAGAATAGAATTTCGATTTAATTCAAGGAAAAATTAAATTGGAATTTCTTATTGCTATTTTTAACACTACCTCTCAACAAGAAAGGCATTATCATCTACCTAGATCCTCCCTCTGTGAAACTCAAATTTGCATCTTGATAAGGCCTTTGTCAAAATATCTGCATCCTTCTCCTCTATGGGAATGTACTCCAAGAACATAATTCTCCTTTGCACACAATCTCGATGATGATGATACCGGATATCAATATGCTTGGACCAATCATGAAAAGCCAGATTCTCAGAGAGTTTGGTATAACTCTGATTGTCACAGTAAATCACAGTTGGATACATCTGCTGATCAAACAAACCAACAAGAATCTACCTCATCCAAATACCCAAACAAGTTACTTGAATAGCAGCCATGTACTCTACTTCTACTGAATTGAGTGCAACTAATCTTTGTTTCCTGTTGTACCAAGAAACAACTACTGACCCAATACTAAAGATCCCACCTGATGGGCTCTTCCTGTCGGATGTACTCCCTGTCGAATATGCATCGTGAAGCCTTGAATCTTCACTCCCTTTGTCTGTCTATACCATAAACCATACTAAGTAGTGCCTCTGAGGCATATCAACGCATGTTTGGCTTCCTTCTAATACAACTTGGTGGGCTTAACCATCTCTTGACCAAGATGGTTAACTACATAACACATGTTCGGTCATGTGTTCACCTAATACATGAGTGAACCCACAAGCTTCCTGTAGATAGTAGCCTCCACTACTTCAGCAGAAGTAGCATCCTCCTTCCTCCAATTATATGCTAAAGGAGTCACCATGGTTTACTACTCTCCATGTGGAACCTTTTAAGTATTTCATTAGCATAATTTCCCTGAAAGACAAAAAGTTCCCCATCACCTTTCCATACTTCCATACCTAGAAAGTAGTGCATGAGGCCCAAGTCCTTCATTTTGAACACTCTTGCAAGATCCTCTTTGCAAGACTATATCAACTTATCATCACCTGTCATAATCAAATCATCGACATATAAAGCAATAATCAATGATTTACCTTCAATCACAATATGGTAAACGTTCGCATCTAATTCATTTTTGGTGAAGCCCAACCACAGTGAAATAGTTATCCATCTTGATGTACCAAGCACAAGGTGCTTGTTTCAGCCTATACAATGTTGTCTTTAGTCAGAACACATGTGACTCTCTATTGAAGGTCTCAAATCCTTCAGGATGCTCAATATACACCTCTTCCTCAATCATGTCATTCAGGAATGCTATGTTTACATCCATTTGATGTATCTTCCATCCCATCTGTGTTGACAGTGCTAGAATGGATCTGATTGATGAGTATGTTGCAACAGGAGAAAAAGTATCATCGTAAGCATACCCCTCCACCTTAGAAAACTCTCTAGCCACAAACCTAGCCTTGTGTTTATCCACACTACCATTAGTTGCTTGATTTTCCTTGTAAATCCACCACAAAATCACCATTGACTTCTCTGTCGGCCTTGGGACCACATCCCAAACATTGTTCTTGACAATGGAGTCATACCCCTCAACCATGGCACCAACCCAAACTGGTTGTTTCGTTTCTTCCTCAAAAGAGGATGGCTTAGTCTCTACGCATCCACTCATCAAATCCATGTAGCTAGTGTACTTCTATGGTGACCTCCTATGCCTATGTTGTGATGTGGGTGCTCCCACATTCTCTCTAACATCATGAAATAAAATGCCAGCCTCTCTTGTGCACTTTCTCCCATCTCTAAAACACTCTGCATGAGTGGGTGTCTCCATTCCCTGATCCTTTGTATGTGGCTGCTCCACATCATCTTGAGGTTCCTCCTTTGGAGCTAAAAGATCCTCAACTGCATGTAGTTGAAGCTCCCTCTCAAGGGAACGTCTCATGGCCTTCTCTTCATCGAATTTTACATCTCTATAAACCATTGTCATCCTGTTGGTTGGAAAGTACACCCTATAGTTGTGAGGTGTATCAGTGCACCCCACAAATATCCCCAACTCTGTTATTGGCTCAAGCTTCTTCCGTGCATCTTTGGTTACATGGAAATAGACTGATGAACAAAAAATCCAAAAGTGTCCCACATTTGGTTTCTTCCCTAAGAAAGCCTCTTCCAGTGTACTCATCCCAAGAATTTGATGAGGGCTTTTGTTCTGAAAATAAGCAACAATGTTTCATGCTTCACCCCACAAGTGTAGTGGTAGGCTCTGATCATGAAACATCACTTGTGCCACTCCTACAATGCTTATGCTTTTCCTTTTAGCCACCCCATTCTTTTGTGGGTTATGAGGTGCTATCAACTCCCTTCTAATGCCTTCTGACGCACATAATTTTTTGAACTCATTTGACACATACTCTCCACTGTTATTGCTCCTGAAAGCTTTAACTTTCTTTCCAGTATCTTTCTTGATCAGTGATTTGAATTCACAAAACTTTGCAAAAGTTTGATCTTTCTTCTGCATCAAAAATATCCAACAGTTACGAGAAAAATAATCAACAAATATAACATAATACCTGTGCTTAGTCATGGATGTTGTAGAGAACGGTCCACACACATCTGAGTGAACTCAACTAAAGATCGCCTGTGATCAATTGTCTTTTTCATGAAAGGAAGCTTTGGTGTAATTTCCTAATGTACGCCCTTTGCATGTGTCTACCTACTTTAGTGTACCCTTGGGAAGACCAGTAGAAATTTGTTGCATGATCTTCAAAGTGGCATGGTGAAAGTGACCCAACCTCCTGTGCCACAACTCACCAATGTCTTAGCTCTGCACCTTCTCTGCTTTTGTACTCAAGGCAACATAATCTTCTACCTTCAACTTGTAGAGATTATTTAATTGAACCCCTATCTTCTTTACCTTTCATTGGCTATGTGATGAAGGAACACCTTTCCCTTACTAAATATCACATCATAGCCTTTATCCTCCAACATGGAAATAGATACCAAGTTCTTCTTCAAACCAGTAACATACATAACATCTCACAAAGTGAGGGGAGAACCCAGCACCCTCTGAAAGGTAACTATACTGATATCGGTACTGTAATACCTCCTTTCCTCACCCATCTCGATATGCATATGGAGGTCCTTATGCTCCAAGTTACTAAAGAGATCTTTGTTATTGTTCATGTGGAAAGAAGCTCCACTATCTAGGTACCATACACTACCCATCATCGATGACACCATACAAACGATGATGGTAAATTCCAGTTCGAATTGTGAGGCAAGAGACTCACCTGCCTCTCCTCCATAGGGCTTCTTACCGGCCTTCTTGAGCGGACACTCTGTGGAAAAATTTCTCAGCTCGTGACAGTGAAATGACTTGACTTTCGACATGTCCTTTTTTCCTGCCTGACAAGAATCTTATTTGGAATGGGATGACTTCCTCTTCCCTTTCTTTTCCTTACCTACTAAGGTACGATTCTCCTCATCATCATGCTTTGATGAGAATCCATCTCTGGTGTTCCACTGAATTTCTTCATGTTTTAGGTTGAACCAAAACTGTTCCCAATCTAGTAGCTTCTCCCTCCCATTAACGGATTCTTGGTAACTGTGCCAGCTCTTGGGAAGTCCTAGAAGTGTTAGGATCACCATATCGTCTTCGGTAATAATAATATTGACACTTCCAAGCTCATCCCAACAATGGGTTAACTTGGTCAAGTACTTCAGAATTGAGCCTCCCTTCTCCATCTTGATCTTTTTGAGTTTGTCTTTCAGTTCCAACTTCCTATGGTCACTGCTATTTTGAAATAGGTTCATCAATTCCTTCCACATTGTGTATGGAGTGTCCTTACCATGGAGACTCGAGACAATGTGATCTCGAACTCCTTCCACGATAATCCTTCTCTCTTTTTCTACACACTTTCTCCATTCAGCTAGATCTCTAGCATAAGATGCTATAGGATTAGGAATGTCATGATCTATGAATTCCCTGAGGCCATTGTCTTCCAAAACTGCCTCCATCCATTCCTTCCAAGCTATGTAATTCGAGCTTCCCTCCATTGCATACTCAAGTCACAAACCTTAGAATGACATATTGTTGACTCTGAAGTATGAACTTGCAAATTCGATTTTCACCTGCACAACAAACTCGAATTATCCTCTTTTATATTGTCTTCAGCTCCAATACCATGTAGATTTTTACTCTAAATTCAACACCTTATGTGATATTCTAAAACACAAGACAATAATCTACTCTACTCTTTAGCGAAAACCAAAATTGATCAATGAAAACAATAAGCAGAAAAGGAAGAATTTCAATCTCACATAACACAATATTTCTCTGGGGAAAGAAATTGCTCAAAACCCAAACTATCTATATTGCATTAACTAGAATATCTGAGAAGAGAATACAATTATTTTTCAACCCAAATAATTCATGCACAAGTACAATCTATCTCTTTGCTTCACAAACCAACTCAAGCCAATGCTTAGCCAATTTTGCTGCCTTCCACGCCCCTACTTCCTTGCGCAATTCCTGAGAGATTTAGCCTATATTTAATTGGGAAAACCACTCTCCATAACTACACAATCTATCCATAGTCCTTCTACTGATTGCATGCACCATCTGTACAACTTGGAAAATTATACAACCGATAGTAAAATGTCCCTAAACTCTAATATCAACTGAGTCTTCCTCTGAACTGACATGCATGAGTTATTTACGAGTGAAGCTTCAATTAACTAGTGTGGTATTGAGGATGCACTGGTGCCCATCCCCAGTGCTAGACCTCCTACTAGTTCCTCCAACAGTTAGAACTAGTTTCACTGACTATAACTCAGTTAGACTGAATTAATTAATTACAACTCAAAAGAACTCAACCTCAGCCACTAAAATTTAGGGAACACTCTACATGACTCTAGATAGACTTCCATCTTGAATTTTGTAAGCCAATTGATTCAATTTAACTTAATTAACTATTACAAGTTGCTACGAGAATAGAATTTCGATTTAATTCACAATTTAATTCAAGGACAAATTAAATTGGAATTTCTTGTTGCTATTTTTAAGAGTTCTATAATTTTTCTTTTATTATAACAACATTAGTATTTTCCTTAGTTGTTTCTCCCTACAGAATATTAAACATACACGAGTTAATATATTTTTTAAAACATGTTATATAATATTCTTAAATATATTATTAATGAAAATTGAAAAAAATAAAAAATAAAACTTATATTGAATAGTATTTTTTCATTCACCTTATTCATCATTCTGCAATTTTTCTATCAAGATTTTACACTCTTTTGTACTTAGATTAGAAATGATCTTATTAACTTTGTTCATTTTCTAGCTCTGCATGACACACCAACTAATTCATATTAGTTAAACTTAAATGTAGTTCAAACATATTAATTTTGTAAAGAATTTTAAAAAACCTTACCTTCTCTAGTTTTTTGGATGTGTTATCATTGTGTCGATCATTAAATTTGTTAATTGAAACCTTCTAAGACATTTTTTATCACTATACAGCCTATAGCATTCAATATAGAAGCCATTGAATATATTTTACAAATAAAGGACATAATTTCAGCAAAAACAGCTCTGGTAACCGGTGCATTTATTTAGATAAACACACTGGTGCGTTTAGAACATTAAACGCACCAGGCGTTTAATTGTTTGGCATTGTCATGGAAAAATATTTGTTTAAAATATTTTTAAATTATTAGGTTGAAATGTGTAAGGATAAACACACCAATATGATTTAACGGTGTTATTTGAAAGAGATGTGTCGGTGTTTTATTTTTTTCCAAGGAAAAAAACGGTAACCTTTTATTAAAAAATTTAATGAAAAGTTACACTAGCAGATGCAATGAAGCATTCCGTAAGAAGCCACCTGGGCTCGAGTGCTTTCGCACCCAACACAGACGTGTACAAAGAATAAGAACTGAGAAGAGAAGAGAAAAGAAAAGAAATAGAAATTTCAAGTTTTTCTCCCCTTCTTCTTTTCGACCTTACGCCACTCTCCTTGAGTGGGCTCGGTCGAGGCAATGACTAACTGGTTTCCAGCATTCTGAGAGCCTGTTTCTTTGTCTGAGTCTGATGTGTCTGAGTGATGATACCGTTTTGTGCCTCCCATGCTTTGGTCCACGCTTGTCATCTGAACCTGTTTGTCTGATGTGTTTTCCTTCTGGTTCTCTGTTTCATCTTCCTCTATAGTGGTATCATCCTCTTCTGCTTCTGTTTCTTCTTCTTCTTTTCTCCGTGCGGCTTTCATTTCTGCTGCTCTCTTCTTTACGACGTCATCTATGTTCTGCCATCCTTTTGGCTTCCTTTGGTGCGGCTTGCTCTTGTTTTGACTTTTGCATGCATTAAACAGATGACCTGTTTGTTGACATCCCCTGCATCTGAACGCTGTATTCTCATAATCCAGAGTTTGTTTCCACTGTGAGTTGTTGAAATTTAGAATGATGCTATCAGGTAGTCCTTGGCTAAGATCTACCTCGACACATATCCTGGCAAAGGTAAAGATTCCTTTTATGTGTCTCTCTGAATCAATCTTTAACATTCTTCCAAGGGCATTCCCTATAGCTAGTAAGGCCTTGTAGTGCCAAAAATGTATCGGAAGGTTATGCAGCCTTACCCATACTGGCATCCTTGATACCACCATGGTATTGGCATCAAACTCCGGGAACCATGGGGTAATAAACAGTCCCGCATTGCCCCAGAACCATGGCCCTTCATTTAGGATTTTTTCCTTTTCTTCTTCTGCGTGAAAAGTTACTATGAAAAAACCCTTAGAACATAGTTTTATTTGACAATTTTTGGTCCAGACCGTGTAGATCCATTGGTACAAGGCATCGGTTCTCGGCCAGAAGCCATTAAATCTACAAATAACAGCGTTTTTCTGTAGATCTGAGAATATGTATTCTACCTCTGGTAAATCCAGCGAGATGGATGGGCTTTCTGGCGCTTGATCCACAATGTACTGCCCTGGGGATGTATTATCAGGTGTAGCTTCTTTCATCTTTGGGGCTTCTTTCCCTTTGGCTGCATCGCGGTAGGTACCTGTAGGTTTTGAGGTAGCTCCCTTAGATCCGCCTCGCAATCGGTGATTGAGGGTAATAGTTGAATCCTTTGCCACCCTGTAATGCTGGAGTGTGAGTTGGTCCTGCAAACAGTACCCAGAAAAAATTAGGATTTGTAGTGCAGCTGGAATCCCTATTTTTTCCTGGATCTCTTTTTTTAGCTCCAAAACACTCATCCGATCCCAGATCTGCACGCAAATGTGTCTGCCTTCTGTTGATCTGATAAAAATTTGCTTCAGATCCGTTGTGTCTGCTTTGTATTCTGGATCTGGCCAATTTTTGTTTTGCTTCTGTCTGGATCTGGCCGGATCTGGTAGATCCGCTCCTATTCTGTAGTATTCGACCCACTCTGGTGATCCGTACCCCCGATCAAGGTTCCTGATGAGGCTATTTCTCGTTTCCAGGTCATAGCCTTCAAACCCTCCGTTGTAGCGCTGCTTCGATATGGTAACAACCCCGATCTGTATTGAAGAAAACAGAGAAAACACAAGATACCAAGGATACAGATCCATACTCTCACCCCATACCTTGTCCTCGACCATGCTTTGAAGAAACAACCCTAGATCAGCGGATCGGATCCACGGCAGATCAAAAACGGGTCTGGGGTCCGTCATACACCTCAGTTGTCGAAGATCGAAGGCGGATCTGCCATTCTTGAGCAGCGCGTTTGTGAAGGAGGGCGCATCAAGACAGACCTGCGGCCAGTGATCGAAAAGACGCTCCAGTTTCCTGTGGATCGATTCATGAGGGATCTTGCCTTCAACGGATCCCGTCCTGTGCCAGGGGGGAGTGTTCGATCCACGGTCGAGCAAGTTCATGGGACCTGCGGCTACGCATAACGGATCTGCAGACAACCGAAACCCTTGAATCGCCGCCATCGCCTTCCACTCTGCCTTTCAGGAGTGCTCAAGCATGTGTCGGTGTTTTATAATACACCAAAATCAACGATTAATAGGCTAGTCAAAATAAAGAGTGTTATAATATATCGGTGCATTATATTACACATGGAGAAATTGTGTGTTATATTACAAAGGGTGCATTGTGAAACATATAGCCATTTAACAATAAATAAAAAGAGGGTTTACAAAGTTTGGATCAAATTTAGTGATTGATTTTCCTACTTTACATGCCAAATGCCATATATATAGTAAGTACAAAAACCCATTAAACCTAAAATTCCTAAATTGAAAAACTCTAATTGTGAAGTGGTGGAAAAAGTTAAATGCTAAGGTGAAATTTTGCAAGAAGAAACAAGGGTTTAAGGTAAGTATTGAATTTTTCTTGTTTTTTGTGTGAATTTTAATTAAATTTAAAAAAGAAAGCATTTCATAAAAAAATTACTAGTAAAATCTATAGTAAGTTTTTTATTATATAGGGTTTTTAATTTATTTTTTAATTGTGAATTAATCTAACATAAATTGTAAAATATTTTAACACTAAAATTTAAGATTTTTTTATCAAGGGATTTGAGTGAATCACCATAACTTTAAATCTCTGATCTTTTGGCATATCCAAAATATTTCGCAGCTCCATAGTGCTCTCAATGTGTCTCTATTGCAAATGGTATCTCTTTTAATTAAACCCTAACAGAAATTGTAAAAAAAAAGAAAAATATTAGTAAAATAAACAACAAAATTTAAATTTTTTACTATGCAGGTTTTTTAGTGTATAACCATACCTTTCAACTTCTGATCTTCTAAATTGTTCTATTGCTCAAAAGTATTCTACTGCTCCACATTGTTCTTGTTATGTCTCTCTCGCAAATCACTCACTTGAAATCTTGGGTAAGATAATGAAATGGTGAATAACTTTTTACTATTTAAAAGACTTTATGAAACTATATTTCAAAAAATCAATTGTCGCTTGTTTTTGAATTTAAAAAAAAGAAAAATATCGTGGTTTTTTTTCATTTTCTCCTCACATCGGTGTGTTCGATAGTCAAGTGCCCCTATGCATTTATATAAAATGTGCACCAACATTGCTGGGGTGCAAAAAAAAAATCAACACACCAACATGATACTTTTTTTTTCGAAATCCCAAAATGGTGCGATTAATTTTTTTAACGTAATGGTGTAATTTCTATTTAAAAGCATCATTTCTCTAACTGTCATAAGAGTACCGAGTTGGTTAAATTCATTTTCATTTTTTAAATGCATTGTTGCGTTTTTGTAGAAGAGCATCGATATGATAACATATTTTTTTTCAGAATGTCAAAAATCGGTGCAGGTATTATTTGAACACCTTAGTGTTGTTAATTTTTTAAATGCATCAGTGCACTTTGTTCTAATCAGTGCACTGATTGAGTTTAAAAGCTATCAGACATTTTAATTTTCACATAAAATGGCATATTAACCTCAAATTATCCTGTAGGATGCATCCGCATGAATTGCAATAGTTCACAGTATACATTTTCGGCTTAATGTCGCCTTATTCTTGAAAATTGGTTTGAAAACTATATTGAAATTCAGATTGTGGTTATATGGTTATCGAGATTAATTTTGGATATGCACACTTTATTTCTAATTAATCTCAAATGCAGGGACAAAATCTTAATAATAGAAAATGGCCAATTCTTCAAATTCTAGCCCATTCCATATTGTTGATCAAAGTGCTTCACAGAGTTCTCCCTTTCCATCTCCAGTAAGTTTAGATTTTATTTATATTTTTATTATCTAATTGAATTTATTTATTTTTAATCCATGTCAATTTGAATAAAAATGTATCCAAATTTGAAAAAACCTAATTCAAAATCGAGTTTAAATGCAGAAAATATTACTCCATATTTTCAAAAATGTTGGGATCTCTTATCAGGAGAAGCATATCACAAGCAGTTGGTACATGAAAATGGATAGCCTCTTCACCCTACCAATTGGAACATGGAATCTTCTAGCCACAATCTTGGATCAATGATGGGAATGATTGTTTGTATAATGTAATTTCAACAAACCAATTGCATTGACATGCTTACTAATATCATTAATATTGTACTAATGACATAGTTCAATATTTTTTGAAGTTAGGGTTCTAGTGATGATGAGAGACCCACCTACCATATTTGGAGCACCCCACTACAATGTCAACTCGAGAGAAGGTTGAATTAAGAGAAAGAATCAGAGAGGAAGCATACAAAGAATGTTTGAATCAATCACCTATTCAATTCCCACTACATCGAGATTCACCAATTAGGAATTACTACAACAATAGTAGTTCTTCTTTAGAAGTTGGAAATGGAGGCAATCAAATGGAGGTTGGTATGGATGATTACTTACGAGATATGACTACGATGGCGGAAATGTTGGTAGATGCATTCTAGAATGATGAGTTAAGGGATGATGCTCATAACACTAATACCTTATTTGAAATCCTGAGATATTCTTCCACCACCCCTCTCTTTGGACCTAGAAGCAAGTAGAAGTCTACTCACCTAAAGACAACAATGTTTTTATACAATGTAAAAGCAAAGTTTTGGCATGTCCAATGCATGTGTCTCAAAAATACTGAAGTAATTGACCTACATGATCGATCAACTTCCTTATATTTTGTCATCCAATCAAAATTATAAATGGTTTATTTTATGAATGTTAAATATTGACATTGTATAATTATTTTCCCCACCAACTCTAGGATATTCAAATATAAGGTTCTTTTGATTGATAATGTCCTGTCGAGTAGCTACAAAGAGGCAAAGCAGTTGTTGAAAATGTTGGGTATTGAGTACATACCATATCATGCATGTCTGAATTATTGTATTCTATATAGAGGAGAATATGAAAACAAAGAGATATGTTTGAAATGTGGGCATGATAGGTACCGTAATAAAAAAAACAGGTAGATCACATGGTCCTCCTCATAATATATTGAGGCACATGCCTATAATCCCAGGGATTCAAAGACTCTTTCATTGCAAAGAATTAGCTATGTTGCAGGGATGGCATGCTTCACAGAGACATGAGTCAGGAGTTATGTGAATCTTAAAAAATTCAACAGACATGAAGAATATAGAGGATACATGGCCTTGAAAATTCAAGGATGAAGTACGAAGCCTACAATTCACCATAGCCATGTATGGCCTCAAAGCATATTCCCTCCAAAAAATAAACTATTTTTTTTGGCTTATAGTAGTGATAAATAACAATATCCCCCCATGTATGTCCATGAAGAATGCACATCTTGTGTTAGCTCTCATAGTCAATGGTAGAAGACAAGTGAAGAATATGGATGTCTACTTACGACCATTGGTAGATGAATTGAAGGAATTATGGGAAGGGATACATGTGTATGATGTATCAAGACACATCACAATAGAGAGGAGTTTTACATTGTATGGTATATGTGTTTACACCATACATTATTATGAAAAACACTTTCTCTTGGATTTTTCGACTCTTACTCACATTTGCTCTCATCTCTAAAATATTTTCCACATTACCAACCTCCTTGACTTTTTAAGTCAACAAAACTATAGTGATCTTGGAGGGCTTCTTTCTCTCATTTTTAATCATAGAAATACAATATTAAAGATACGCAATTAATCTCTTACTTTCTTAAGGTCTCATAGGCCACATTGGTCTTAGCGTATGTACTATAGGGTGAATGCATCAAGATGGGTTACACTTTTTGGCCAAATGTGGTGATGAAATGTGGTGTGTGTGTGTGTGTGTAAGCATGATCTACACGGAGAGAACTAAGTTTTTCATATTAAAATTATATTTTTTTATGAAAATTTATATTTTTCAAAAATTATATTTTTTATTATTTTTCGAAGTTGGCAAAGTAATATTTCAATTTCATTTTGCAGACACATGTGTTCACTTAAGGTTTTTTTCAAATATTTAAATAAATTGAAAAACAAGAGTACACTTATGAATAAAATTATATTTTTAATTATTTTTCTTAGTTGGCCAAGTAATATTTCAATTGCATTTTCCGGACACATGTGTTCATGTAAGGTTTTTTAAAATATTTAAATAAATTTAAAAACCAAGAGTACCCTTATGAAGAGGACTCGTAAATGAAGATAGTGGTATTTTTTGAAGAAAAAAAATATTGTGTATATTTTATGTTTAAAAGTGTCCAGAAATATTTCAAGAATTATGTTTAAAAGAAATTAGATGAAAAATATCATATGAAATCGAAAATGTGAAACTCATATGCCATTGCATAGAGGATTCTTTCATGAATCTAGAATTATCAACTTCACCACCTAAAGAAAAAAATATTCCCTAAATCTACAAAATGGTGTTGTAGAAAAATTTGCAAAAGAGGTGCTAAAATTGTGGTTTTTTGGACTTTAGAAGCTCGATCGAGCGCTTAAATTTTAAATTCAAATAGCTTGATGGTTTCTTAAACCCTAGATTGAGCCATTCACGTGGTTAACATGGGCTCCATCGAGTTATGGATCAAAATCAAACTATAAAGTTCGATAAAGACTCTCTTCAAAAAAATCAAATCCTTACGTGAATCTCATAATGCCATAATTTAGATTTTAGAATCAATAAAGATCTAAAATTTAATCCATTAATAAATTAATCAAGTTGATATGATATTATTTTACAAAAAATGAAAATCAAATCTAGATTATGAGCAACATTAGAAATTTTTTATGTGGCATTATACAACCTAGTATAAGGGAAATGTGTAAATATGTATGTGGTTACTCAATATATACCTTATCATATATCTTGAATTTGAATGGATCATAAATTTACCTTCCACAAAAGTTTTTACCACATTAAAATTCCAAATTTGTTATAATTTTTGTTATCATGTCATTTAGAAACCTTATTATTATTATTATTAATGTTAAATCTTATATTAATATTAAAAATTTAACGTCCACCGGGTTTTGGATAGACAATAATGAGGTGTTCTGTGAAGTCACCGTTAAATTACCTGCCTAGATTGAGGTTATATATTATACATGATAAAGATTTAGTCCTACCAAAATTACAAAGAAAAAGTTAAAAAATAATATTAATATATTTTAATATTAAATTTATTAATTTTTTATTGCTATAATATTAACTTTAATATAATATAAAATTTATTATATTATAATATATATTAATATATTAAAATCTCTCGATATAAGTTCAATTTAGTCATAATGCTTGATTGATTGAGATATTTTTAGTGCTTAAAAATGCTTCATAGAACTTAACCTGTTGTTTCTTGCTAAAAAGTGTATCTCAACTCTAAGATTTTACCTTTTAATTAATTATTTAATAAATACAAAATAATATTGATTATTTTACAATAATTATAACGTAGAAGTAAGTTTTTCAGATTAATCATATAGTTAAGATTTGGTGGAACTTTTGAACCAACTAATGTGGTTCATCCTCAGAACCTTGTTTTGAGGATGAACCACATTTATTGGTTCGTCCACCAAATCCTAGCTATGTGATTAATCCGAAAGACTTACTTCTACATTATGAAACACAAAAATCTTAGAGGTAATAATTATATCATATAATTCTATTTCATTATAACAAAATATCTAAATTTAATAAAAAAATGAGATAATTTTAAAAATAAATAAAAATAATAAATAGTTAATTTCCTATAATTAATAATTTAATTAAATACAAAATAATATTGATTTTTTTAACTAATCATAACGTATTACTTCAGCTTAATATATCTTAATATAACAGGGCATACATAACAAAAAAATAAAGAAAAAATTAAAAATTATTGAATACTTTATTTAATTTTAATTTTAAATTTAAAGTTGGGGAATGCGAAAATAAAAAGATTAACATCCTAGCTTATTTCCTATAATTAGTAATTTAATAAAAACTTAAAAGTAAATATTGATTATTATTTTTTTTAATTTAATTAAAATCCAAAATATATATTTATTGTATATTTATTATTATTTTTTTTAAATAATTGTATCTTATTATCGCATTTTAATATGATATAGATTTCAAATTTAATACAAATAAAAATAAATTAATATTTTATTTTATTTTAAAATAATAAATAATATATTTTTTTTTATAAAAATTCAATTTTGAAAAAATATATTCTTTACTATAAATAAATAAATATGATCAAAAATTTAAATAAGTTTTCTATAGTTACTCTATTTTTAAAATTTTAATATATAATTTTATTAAATATAATAATTAAAATTAATAAAAATAAAAGTAATAGATAAAAAAGTTTTTTTTAATATTTCTTCTCACCTCTGCTTTTAAAAAAATTTCTCCCCTCTAAAATTTATCCCGCACCTTAGCATGAAAAAAAATGGATAAAAAGAAAACCCAAAAAGACTTCTTAAAACAATCTCCAAGGGTTCGCCTCAATCCTCAAGGTGAATGCTCTTTTGTTCCCTCTCCCACACAGGAAAGCACTTTTCCGGTTGCTTCAGTAAGTATCCAGATCGTTGATCTAGAGGTCTTCAAGGAGCCACTTGACTGGGTTAGGCCGGAATTCTATTTTATGTATTAATTATAATGTTATCTACATATGTAAATTTGACAGATAGATTTGACTGAGTATTTTTTTTTTTAATTTGACAGATACATTTGACTGAGTATTCTTTTTTTCTTCGGGTTTTGAATGCTCTCATCGTACAATAATTTACACTATCATATTTTAATGGCTTTTACAGTGAAGAAATAGAAACTATAAATTCTCGAAATCTAAGATGATAGATATAAGAATATTTCTGGAGAAAATTGTAAAACAAAACAGTGAACATCAAAATGCACGGCAATAAATTTGATATTAATTGTGAACGATAAAAGACAACATCAAAAAACGTATCTATATAGAAAATATTGTTGGAGCGATAAGTTTTTTTTCCGTATTTTTGGAACAAGTTTGATAGAAAATATGGGTTTTATCTTGCTTTTATCACTGAGCATGTTTGTGTATTAGAGGAAATGAAAACACATGTAAAATACTTGTTACATGTGCACTAGAGGGAGGGGAGTCTGGGAGGAGAATAAGATAAGTTTTTTTCTTATTTTCCAAACAAGTTTGATAGAAAATATGGGTTCCATCGTGCTTTTATTGATGAGCATTTTTATGTGCTAGATGAAATGAAAACACATGTAAAATACTTGTTACATGTGCACCAGAGGGAGTCTGGGAGGAGAACAAGAAGGAATTGGTTGGAAAACCTTAAGTATCATTATCATTATCCTCTTGATTTGAATTGGTGTTGCTTTTGTCATCGGTCTGGTTGTGTTTTGGAATAGGCAATTCCATAAATGACTTTTGATTGAGTGTTTCAGGAACAATTTTGTAGTGGAATTATTTTATGTAAAGAAAATAAAAAATATATATTAAGACTCAATGTTCTCTCTGTGTGTTGGTGAAATCAAATTTTTTTTCTCGTTGTTGTTTTTATGTAAAAAATTGTATATCTCTCGTCTTAAAATGTCCTATCATGTTGTTCTTCTTTAAATCGAATGTGTGCAATTGAAATGTGTTTTTTCAATTTATGTTCCTTTGCTACAACAGTAGTGTTACTATTTTATTTTTTTCTCTTGCATTTGTAATTGTTTTGGTCATTTGTATGGGTCCCTTCACTTTGTTCATGTCTTTCATAAATGAAAATATTATTGACGTCTATAATATTATTGTTGAACCTTCATGTTCTTGTTGTTTATATCAATAATCTTGAGATTTATACTATTAATATATCCATTTATTGATATAATGTATTTGTGATTTAAAATTTATTTATTGTTTATAATTTAGTGATATAAATGTGTTATTATTAATGTGTTGATGATTTATCATGTTTTAATGCTTTATAGTGCGTTATTATTAATGTATTCATATTAACTTTTTGTATTGACGTCTTAATGGTTTACAATGTGGTTCTTATATTGATTGCAGTTTATATTTATTATTATTGTTTTGTATTATAACATTATTTATGTTTATAATATTGATGCCATAGATTTGCCATAGATTTAAGGCTTACGGGTTTTAAAATATTTAATATGACATATATTCTTTCATTTTCAAAACTAATCATCATGAGCATTCTCGAACATTGAGTTATAAGGAAGATTGTCTTCAGATGAAAATCATAATCAACGATGGCGAATCATGGTCAACCATTGTCCAACATCACATTGTAACAAAAATTGTCTCAACATGAAAATCAACGATGGTTAAGGACAGTCATTAATATTTATTTTGTGATTTATAATCTTTATCGTGGGGTCTAAACAACTTGAGCTTATAATATTAATCCATTGGGGTTAAAATATCAATCCTTTTCATTTTTAATAGTGATCTCTTGCATTTTTTTATCCCTTAGGTTTATAATATTTTTCTCTTGCATTTATTAATCCCTTGCCTTTAAAATATTAATTGTTAGGGTTTATTAATCGTTGAGGATTTTAATATTAGTTTGTTGGGTTTATTTATTCCTTGGGTTTATTAATCATTTCCTTTTATAATATTAATAACTTGGGTTTATCATATTAAAAATGCACTGGGTTTATTCATCCCTTGTCTTTATAATCTTAATAATCCCTTGGATTTATAATAATAATAATAATCCCTTTGGTTTATTAAACCCCAATAATAAGGGTTTAAACCTTTAGGTTTATAATGTTATCTTTTTATTTTATTTATTCTTTGAGTTTATAATACTAATACTCTCTAAGGTTTATTGATCACTTTGGGTTTATAATATTAATAATCATGTGATTTTATCAATCCTTTGTTTTTAGAATATTAATTCTTAGGATTTATTAATCTCTTGTGTTTGTAATATTGATCTCTTATGCTTCTTGATCCCTTAGGTGTTTAATATTTATCCCTTGGGTTCATTAATTCCTTCGGATTATAATATTAAAAGGTTGGGTTTATTAGTTCCTTGGGTTTATAATATTAATAATCCATTTAGTTTATTAATCCTCCGAGTTTAAAATATTATTTCTTAGGGTTTATTAATATCTTCAGTTTTTATATTTGTTTGTTGGGTTTATTGATTCCCCAGGTTTATTAATTGCTTGGATTTATTAATCCTTTGTGTTTATAATATTTTTTTGTTGAGTTTACTATTTCCTTGTGTTTATAATATTAAACGCTTAGGATTATTTGTTCTTTAAGTTTATAATATTAATAATTCCTTGGATTTATCATTTAATCTCTTCAGTTTATTAATCCCCAACATTAAGGTTTAAATAATAGTCCTAATGTTTAATATTAATCTCTTAGGCTTGCAATGTTTATCCTTCAATTTGTTAACATGTTGGGTTTATAATATTAATATTCCCTGGGGTTTATTGATTTCTTGGGTTTATAATATTCATAGTCATGTGGGTTTATCAATAATTTGGGTTTAAAATATTAATTCCTAGGCTTTATTAATACCTTATGTTTTTAATATTGGTCCCTTGCAATTTTTTATCGCTTCGGCTTCTAATATTTTTCCCTTGGGTTTATAATATCAATCTTGGGTTTTTAGTTCTTCAAGTTTATAATATTAATAATTCCTTTCATTTATCATTTAATCCCTTGGTTTTATTAATCCCCTGGGCTTAAAATATTAATTCCTAAGGTTTATTAATCGTTTGGGTTTCTAGTATTAGTTCGTTGGGTTTATTGATTCCTTGGGTATATTGATCCTTGCATTTATTAATCATTTGTTTTTATTATATTAATGCCTTGGGTTTATTGATCTCTTGTATTTATAGTATTAATAATCCCTTGATTTTATAAAACCCCAATATTAAGGGTTAAATATCGGTCCAACTATTTATGATTATGTCAATATCACAATAGATTAATCTAAATGGAAATCAACCATGGTCAACCATGTTTATTTTAGGGTTTATATTAGTCATGTTAGAGTTTATATGCATTGGGTTTATAATTTTTATCCCTTAGGTTTATTATTCCCCTAGGTTTATAATATCAATCCCTTGGGTTTATTGATCTAGGGTTCATATTCCTAAGGTTTAATATTATTCAACAATAAGCAACCATGGTCCAATGTCACATTATGACAAGGATTGTCTCAATATGAAAATCAATCGTGATCAAGCATGTTTTTTTAATATTTTTAATATTTATTAAGGGGTTTTATGCCTTGGGTTTATAATAATTTTTTTTCTCGGTAAAGCTAGCTATTCTATTAAATTATGTACATGTAAACATTACAATCAAAAAGACAGGCTGCCCAGGGCCAACTGTGGCACTTTGGGTGGCTTTTCTTGACTCAGAATTCGCCCTCGCAGGGGCCTCGCTTCCCATATGACATAACACAGAGTTATTTTTCGGGTCATACCAAAACAGCCCGCGCAGGGGCTTCAAACAAAAAGACTCGTAACAGACCTTGCAAGACTTACTGCCCAAATATGAACAAGAACAAGAACTAAAGAGACATGTACATGAACAAGTGAACGTGAACATGAACAGGAACTGAAGAGAAGAAGTAAACGTGAACATGAACAGGAACTAAAGAGACACGAACATAGATATATAGCCTTATCCAGGCCCCAGCAGAGACCAAGAACCTATACCAGACCTGAGAGAGAAAAATGTATGCCAGAGTGGGTTGCTGGAGACTAATCTTCTGGCTTTTCCTCAATAATTCTGCTCCACCCATGGCCTTCTGGGTAGCCTTCCCACATTGCCATGGGGTCCTGCGAGGAGGCTGGCGTCTCCTGCTCTGGAAGTCGGGTGGGGGTCTGCTTGGGCACCTCCGCTGGATTATCCTCTGCAATTGCCGTCTGCACGTCCAAGCGTTTCTCCTCACTGCCCTCTGGATGTTCCTCTGCAGTATCCGAGTGCGTTCCTTCGGCCTCCGCCTCAGGAACCTTTGTGAAGAGAACCGATATGTGTGCGTTAATGCCAGGATTGGCACGCGAGCTGCCAAGGGTGAATATGACTGAGCCAAACGCTGGAAGCAGGGGCGCTCCATCATTGGAACTGCCAGCCTCCATGAATTGACTGGCCGGTATAGGGGTGGCTCCCGCTCTCCTATGGCAGTAGCAGCAGCAACAGTGATGGTGGGCATCCGCCGCAGGGCGACGTGAGGAACCTCCTCGCCCAGAACCTCTTCTACATGGCATTCTTTCCCGGGGACGAGCCATGGTTGCAGAGACGCCAACAACTTGTGACCGAACAGCACTTGAGGGCCACCCAACTGAGTTTCGTCCCCCCACTGCTCCGTGACAGAGCTCTGCCTCACAGAAGCAGCGGTACCCCGGATAAACAAGCAGGAAGTCTTCTTCGTCAATATGAATGCCGTCGCTCCCAGCAAGAACAGAAGCTTGAAAGAGACAATTTCCCTCAGAGATCTGAGCTGCTTGCTCTGCACTCTGAGTCCAAAACTGCAACATTCCTTCATTCTTAAAACCACAAACATTCCCTCGATTTTTGCCCGCTTTGATTGCTCTCTGCAAGCTCGTCATCGTACTCTGCTTCCGCATTAAGGTTTCTGCTCTGCGTCTCCCGTCTTAACTCCTCGGCGGCGAGGTGCATTAAACTCCCTTGGCGATCACGAGGTGGCACATGTTGGGCATGTGACTCCTCACTGCCTGGCATGTTGACACCTGCATCCGGGAGCTTGGGTTTATAATATTACTCCCCTGGGTTTAATATTATTCCCTTCGATTCAATATCCCTTAGGGTTTTAGTATTAATCCCTTGTGTTTCAGGGAAAACTAGTGTCGATTCGAACTACTAGTCTCACTAAGATGGGTAGCTATCTTAGAAACAAACAATGAAAGCTTTTAAAGAGTTCCTTTAAGTGTGATAGATGGAAGAGAATAGTAGAGGACCAACCTGGATCCTTCACTTTGATCCTAGCTTGATTTCTCCTTCCCTTGATAGAATTTGCTACTCCTCTCCTACTTGTCTCGCTTCAAAGAGTACCTGTAGAGTCAAAGTAACAGCAAACTATCAAAGCATCTCTATCGAAAACATCATAACCAATATGGGATCAGAAACACATTGACCATACAATTGCATTCATAAACAATACGATTCACAAATACAACATCATATGGAGGAAAACTCAAAGAACTTTATTAATAGTAATGTAAGAGAGGATTACAACCCAGCTGTCTAATCTAGCATCATCCTCCCAGTTGTAGAAACCCTCTTCACCTCATGAACAAGCAAATCACCCAACAATGTAATATCTCTTTTCAACAAACCAACAGCACTTCCTTACAAAATACAAAATTCCAGCCTCTAGATCTCTCAGATGAGTGATCCATATATAGATGTATTACAACGGTGTGAGTCAACTCTAGGTTTTTGATTAGTGTCATTTCACTGATAGTTCTTGGTTCCACTTGCAGATTTCATGATCTCTTACTCATCCCTGGGTGAATTCAGAGAAGCAAGTGTCACAGGAGAAGTTTCTAGAAGATTCCATGATCATCCACCTTGCAAACTATCTCTACCATTTGTCTATTCTCATCCATCGCACCCCACAGAAGGCCATTTCAGTATGCATCGCACCTGGCCAGTTAGGCAATTAGTATGCATTGCACCTTGTCCATGGAGCAGCCTGTATGGTCCAGTTCTGGCCAGTTCTGAGTAGTTTTTTAGGTGGAACTTCTGGGAAATGATGTAATCAGCTAACCATGATCCTTTAGGGTATGAAGCAAACGCTTTTAGGGAATTAAGGAGTCCTTAGTTTATGGACATATGAGTTTTGGGTTGCAGTGCCCAAATATGTCTATAACAGATGCCCCCTAAAGCATGAGGTCGTAAATCTTCTGATGTCGAGTGAAATGCTTTATTCATGAGGATCCGAGGTATTCAAACTGAAAGGTGACTTGTATAAGATACAATACAATACATCATCATCATATTATTTTCATGATCTAGCTGAGGCGGGCATTCCCATGCTCAACTTTATAAATTCATTTTCATGTACATAGGACAGACAATCGTCTATTGATGCAGACTTGTGATTCTTTGTATGAAGAGTCATCTTCCCTGGCTAGATGACTATCTGTTCAGTGTCTGTGTACAATTGATGTATTTATTTTCCTGAATATATCGCAGCCCGGATGGATGAAACTAGATCCGGGGTCTTCAAAACTCGTACAATCTTCGCCCAATGTACAAGTCCATCCATGTGAAAAGATGTTCTGAAGTCAAACATGGAAAGACATCGCCTGATTAGTAGCCAATGATGTAAGCTGTTGACAGACACGAGAGGAATCATCGATAATGATGATGACCCTCAAGGTACTATAGTACAATTCACATGGTGTGAATACATGAGCTGATGTCGAACACCATGCAAAGTATTTCAGTCGAAGGTCATTGATGTAAACCTGTTGCTGGAAGTGAGAAACTTGCCATTGAGGCATGCAAGCTTCAAAGTACTGAAAGGGTTGTTTCTAAGTCAGCTTCTTAGATAATGAGCTGATGTCGACAAGAAGTGACCTATCGTAGGAGGGCCTTGATGTATCCCACATCTACGATGTGAAACGGAGCAAATGATTTTTGTGGAGGTGAAAACGATCTGATGATATGAGGTTTAGGAATGGCAGTCATGAAAAATGAAGAATGGATGTAATGCAGTGGATGAGGCATTTGTTGGATGGTGAATTCTCTGAATGAATTCTCTTGAACATATTGGCGACACTGATATGGACTGGTAGCATTAACCCCATGGATGGCACGGCGGACCAATGGTGACGGTGAACGGAAACCCAACCCAACTCAATCACGGTGATGGAGTGAAAGTGTCATGTTCAAGAGCGACTTTCTACCAATAGAGTTCTTCAAGTTTTCTTCCCATTTTTCCCCAGTCATTGTTGACCAGTACCTATTTATTTTTTACAAGCTTGAGGAGGATAACATATGCTTGGTCTATAATTTTCCCTTCTGGAAAACCTGTCTTTTTGTGTTTAGTGAGCCTAGCATCAGTGAGACTCGTTCTTATCTGGGTGGACAAGTTTATCGCTATTGTTTTAACGAGTTGAACAACAAAGATAACCTGGCCCTTTTCTTGTTTAGAGAGTCTAAAAATGGATGAAAAGGAGACTCCAACAGCCCTTTTTCATGGCATAATCCCTTAAGTCTGAAAAAGTATAAAATAATATGAAAGAGATGACTTTTCGATAGTTTTAACGAGCCGACAAAGACAAGCGCTCAATATTTTTGTTTAATAATCCCTCAAGTCCAAAAAGACTAAAATATATGAGAGGGATAGCATTCCCCTTACTTTAACGAGTTGGGAAGGCTAATAGATCGACGATCTTTTTATATTTAATGAGTCTAAAAATATTTTAAACTAGGATCGTTTTTTAGGAACGAGTGATATTTCTAAGTAGCAGCTGGTTCCAAGTAAGTTTGGAACTTCTCAAAACATGGCAGTGTGAAGAGGGTGGCAATCAGAATCACTCGTCGCAGATGTTCCTCAAAAGGGTAAACAATCAAGTGGAAGCATATGGTTGGCCAAATGAAATGGAGGTGACAAAAGGAACACAACCGAAGTTCAAAAGGGCAGATAGCAAAGCAATCACAAAAGGTTATTTACCAGAGGTGGGTTTATTTTTTAATGAGCTTGAACCTTGTGCTAACATGTGCTCAGTGCAGGTTGATTTTTTAATGAGCTCGAACCTTGCAGGAACATTTCTCTTACCAGTCTTTTGATAATGTCTCTTGGTAGATTTATTTTTTTAATGAGCTTGATCACTACTATAACATGTGCTCATGACCTTTTTATGTAAGCTAGAAAAGACTGAGCTACAAGGTTAAAGGGTTAAGAACCTACAAAATAAGAAAAACAAGGGTTGCTTTTCACTTGCATGCAAAGTTTTGCATGCCCAGAGGTCTTTCAATAAAATGAGAGCTTCCAGGTTATCAAATGGAAGTACTTGTGGTTAGGCAGGATCGTTTCCGTTGGGAGACAAAAACTCTTCCTTTGTGATGTCTATCGAAATAGACAAAGGTGATTGTTGTGAGCTTCCAATCACATAACATACGAAGGTGAATGCTGTGAGCTTCCATTCACAATCGTACAAAGGAAATAATCATGTAAGACTAATCACATAACCTATACGGAAATGTTATTCGGTCCAAGTATTATGCCCTTTCAGAAAAATCTCTCTTTTCCTCTAGGTTCGCCTGCCGAAGCAGACTAGGTTACATGCCCCCTAATCTTCATCACACTCATAGAACTACCCGCAGTAATTAGTTGGATGGGATGAAGATGGAAGAGACATTGTTGATGTGAAGAGACCATTTAGGGATGATGGTTGATTTATAGCTGTGTTTGAACCAGGAAATGAAAGTTGGTCGACAAGCTGTACTAGTCTTCCTTCATGTGGAAAACACATCACTCGAAAGAATGTGGAGACAATGGCTTCCATGCTATATATATATATAATCACATCCAAGGAGTAGATTGTAATCTAGTGGACCTTGGATGACCATCACGTTCAAATGAACGGTTTTCTTTCTCAAAGTTATAGGCAACTTTGGAAGGATCCCTAATGGTCGATTGGTTCCTTTGTTGAAGCTTGACAAATTTTGTTTTTCAGGAAAAAGCGATGGCGAGCCAAGCACTTTCCAAGCAACTGAGGAAAGGATACTCACTGAAGCCCCTTCATCTATGATTGTACCAGACACGATCATTTTGTAAACTTGTACTATGATTTGGAATGGTACATTAGATGGAAGGCGAGGTTTCGCTAGTTGATTCCAGTCAAAGAAAACAATCAGACTACTTGGAGGAGGTACCGGATAAATGTCTGGATAGGTTTCACAAACTGGGGGGTCTCTTCCTGTGGTGAAGGAATGGGTGGATTGCCCCCAAGTTCATTAGACTCTATATTGACAAAAATAATTTGAATAGTGTCACTCTCATCCTCTTTGGAAACTATATCATCTGAACGTGGATTTTCTGAAGGCAAGACTGGGTCGACTACCATCTCAACCAATTGACTTTGATCTAGTATGGACTCAGAAGGTTCGCTTTCAATGATAGGTGGTTCGATCAACAATTGAGTTATGTCAATCGGGTTTTCAACTAGCGAAGGACTTGATAAGAGTTTCTTGTATCCAAGTGGAAGCTACTGTGGTGAAGTAGGATGGTTATCCAAAATGCTTTTGGCTTCGTCCAGAAAAGGACAACAGTAAAGAGTGTGATCACCTTCACATAACCTACAAGGAACTCTAACTTTTCCTTTCTGTCAATTGACTTCGTTTTCACTAGTTGATGGTGCACTGTCAACCTGACTATCAAGGGTTGATGACACCAAATGGTGCAACTGGGGAGACCATTCTCTCAAGATCTACGGGATGCAAGGGAAATCTCGATGGTAATGGTTCTCCTTGAAAATTGTGCATGGAGTTTTTGGTTTGTAAACTTTAGTGTGCGGATTTTCGCTAGATGATGCTTTAGCGTTCCCTTGTTTAGTTGGATTATTCTTCTTCTCCTTCCCTTTCTTTTTCTTCTCAATTAGTATCACTAGTTTCACCAAGTGAAGAGGAAGAAGTGGAAGGAGAAACAAACGAAGTAGAAGGTGAAGGGGTAACTTCAGTATCATCTGGTTGCTGATTAGATTGTTGAGGAACTATGGTGTTTTGAACAACAGAGGTCAAGAAAAGCCATACCGGCAGGCCAATTGTGATTCCTAGAAGGGACAATGTAGCCATATATGGAGAACTAATATCTCCCCAAGAGGAGATCTCAACATCAAATCAACGTAGGAACAAGGATGTTATTCCGTTTAAAATAAATTTTAAAGACACTTGGATGCAACTTGCTTTTTCAATTTTTAAGAGTCGAGAAAAAGCTAAAGGTGACACTAGTCACCTTCGATTTTTAATGAGCCTGAAGTGACAAGTGTTTAGATGGACCTTTTCTTTTAAGGAGTCGAAAATGAATGAAAGTAACTACTCTGGAATTCTAGCTAGAGGGTTTACCAAATCAATCGTAAAACTGCAAAATACACCTTGGTGATAAATTATAGAGAAATTACCAAGGACTTATGTACGACAATCAATCTTCTCGAATGCTGTGTTCAGTGCATTATGATCGATAGGCCGGCAGACACGGCTTCCGAAGGATAAAGGATGATAGCCTATTGTGGTCTCCCAATATATACACAACGGTATGGGGAGCACAAGTCCGTACTGGCACTTGTCGTATCAAAGAGGAGGAATCACCCAACCTACGATGAAAACGATAGTTACCAAGCTTTATGATGCTGAAATACGTCTCTAGCCTAGACTTCGAGATGTGTTACATTAGATTCCAAAGCATTTATGTTCATTGAGGTTTATTTTATGGTTGATCTTGCTTATAAGTTTGTCTTTCAAGGTTTACCGCATGATGTAGATGTGAAATTCCTAAATATGCAATCTAAAATGATAAACAGTCGTTTATGTTCTTTTAGCAATGAAAATCCTAGCTACAAAGGAAAGAAGATAACGATTTTTCTTTCAGCAGAGAGCATAGAGCACACACTAAATGCACTTTCCTAAATCAAAACAAGCAGTCAAAATGCAGATGCACATGCATGTATTTGTTTTCTACTTTCTTAATGTGTGAATGACAAAAAGAATGCTAAGTACAGATCTGAATTATTTTCTTTCAAAGCGATAGTACTAACAATTTTCTCTTTTCAGAATGAAAGGAAGACTAAGACGACACTTTGCGATTGAAAATTTAAAACTGTTTTTGACACTTAAAATACTAATAATTTCAAAATCAAGTACAATCAACTATCTAGAAGAGGAAGACTTTATGACACTCTTATTTTGATTCAGAATTACAATTACGACACTTGCATCAAGAACGATAGTTCGATTAGGCTACTTTCGACAAAGGAGGATTGCAAATGATTGAAAAATACAAAAAATCATTTACAATTCCTAACTGATGGAGGCTGAAATAATGTGAAGGAAGATGGTTACTATGAGAATGTACTGATCATGAACAATAAAACTACTGAATAAAGCTGAAAACAGAGAGAAAAACCAAATTTCAGAGAAGAAAACATAGTTTTACTCAATCATCGCACCTATAACACAGAGAAACAGGGATGCATCTCACCTGCAACACACGAGAGGTGCGATGCATCCAGGTTGCATAGTTAAAGGCAGTGCGATGGACTAGGGAGTGAAACTAAGCTTGGTTTTTGCTCAAAACTTGCAGCTAAGTTCAGTGATTTAGGCTAAGTAATGATGTATAGTAAATGCAAAGCATAAGGGTAGGATCTGATGAGGTTCTAAGCTACCACAAGGGCACTTAAGATGCTTTGTAAGTTAGATGTTTAGTTCATAAACCAACCCGGAGATTGACTGAAGCAGTGTTTATCTACTTCGCAATTGCATAGCAAAGGCATTTCAAAGGCTAGCTAGCTTAACTTCAGGCTCCATCTGTAGTTTATAAAGCAAACAATAAACAAACAAAACAAACTATTCGTTCCCCAGTGGAGTCACCATTTTGTTACAGGGAAAAATAGTGTCGATTTGAACTGCTAGTCCCACTAAGATGGGTAGCTATCTTAGAAACAAACAATGAAAGCTTTTCAAGAGTTCCTTTAAGTGTGATAGATGGAAGAGAAGAATAGAGGAGCAACCTGGATCCTTCACTTTGATCCTGGCTTGATTTCCCCTTCCCTTGATAGAATTTGCCACTCCTCTCCTACTTGTCCCGCTTCAAAGAGTACCTGTAGAGTCAAAGTAACAGCAAAATATCAAAGCATCTCTATCTAAAACATCATAACCAATATGGGATCAGAAACACATTGACCATACAATTGCATTCATAAACAATAAGATTCACAAATACAAGATCATATGGAGGAAAACTAAAAGAACTTTATTAATAGTAATGTAAGAGAGGATTACAAGCCATCTGTTTGATCCAGCATCATCCTCCCAGTTGTAGAAGCCCTCTTCACCTCATGAACAAGCAAATCACCCAACAATGCAATATCTCTTCCCAACAAACTAACAACACTTCCTTACAAAATACAAAATTCCAGCCTCTAGATCTCTCAGATGAGTGATCCATATATAGATGTCTTGCAAGGGTGTGAGTCAGCTCTGCGTTTTTTATTAGTGTCATTTCACTGATAGTTCTTGGTTCCACTTGGAGATTTCATGATCTCTTACTCATCCCTGGGCGAATTCAGAGAATCAAGTGTCACAGGAGAAGTTTCTGGAAGATTCCATGATCATCCACCTTGCAAACTGTCTCTGCAATTTGTCTATTCTCACCCATCGCACCCCACAGAAGGCCATTTCAATATGCATCACACCTGGCCAGTTAGGCAGTTAGTACGCATCACACCTTGTCCATAAAGCAGCCTGTATGGTCCAGTTTTGGCTAGTTCTGAGTAGTTTTTCAAGTGGAACTTCTGGGAAATGATGTAATCAATTGACCATGATCCTTTAGGGTATGAAGCAACACTTTTAGGGACTTAAGGAGTCCTTAGTTTATGGACATATGAGTTTGGGGTTGCAATGCCCAAATATGTCTATAACACCTTGGGTTTATTATTCCTTTGGTTTTATAATATCGATCCCTTGGGTTTATTATTTCCTTAGATTTATAATATCAATCATGGCCAACCATTGTCAATCATAGCCAACCATGATCAACCATGGTGGAATGTCGCATTGTGACAAGGATTGTCTCACCATGAAAATAAACCATGTTTATTATAGTGTTTGTAATATTTATATTAGGGTTTACCCATGTTGGGTTTATAATATTAGTCCCTTGGGTTTAATATTATTCCCTTCGGTTCATAATCCCTTGGGTTTAATATCAATCCCTTGGATTTATTATTAACCTGGGTTTATAATATCAATCATGGTCAACCATAACTAGCCATGGTCAATCATGGTCGGATCTCGCATTATGACAAAAATCGTGTCCATATAAAAATCATGGACAATCATGGTCAACTTTTGTGAGCCATGGGTGATGATGGTCAAACATATTTTATAGAATCAAACATGGTCAATCAAATCAACCATGATCGACCATGGTCCAATGTCACATTATGCAAAGATTGTCTAGATATGAAAATTAACCTTGGTCAACCATGGTCCAACATGGCATTGTGATAAGGATTGTCTCAATATGAAAATAAACCATGATCAACCATGGTCCAATGTCACATTGTGACAAAGACTATCTAGATATGAAAATTAACCATGCTCAACCATGGTCCAACATGGCATTGTGATAAGGATTGTCTCAATATGAAAATAAACCATGTTCAATCATGTTTATTTTAGTGTTTATAATATTTATCTTAGTCTTTATATATATTGGGTTTATAATATTAGTCCCTTAGGTTTAATATTGTTCCCTTGGGTTCATAATCCCTTGGGATTTTAGTATTAATCCCTTGGGTTTGTTATTCCCTTGGGTTTATAATATCAATCCATTAGGTTTATAAATATTAATCATGGTAAACCATGGTCAATCATATCCAACCATGTTCAACCATGGTCAAACCATATGGATATGGAAATTAACCATGGTCCAACGTTGTGCTCTCACAAATATTGCCTCGATATGAAAATCAATAATGGTCAACCATGGTTAACCATGGTCCAATGTTGCAATGTGACAAGGACTGTCTCTATATGGAAATCAACCCTTGGGGCTTTAGTATTAATCCCTTGGGTTTATTGTTCATTTGGGTTTATAATATCAATCGCTTGGGTTTATTATTCCCTGCTCAACCATGGTTTATTATGATGTCAACCATGGTCCAACATCGAATTATGATAAGGATTGTCTCAGTATGAAAATCAAAGAGGGTCAATCATGTTTATTTTAGTGTTTATAATATGTATCTTAGCGTTTATATACATTGCGTTTATAATATTAGTCCCTTAGGTTTAATATTATTCCCTTGGGTTCATAATCCATTAGGGTTTTAATATTAATCCCTTGGGTTTATAATATCAAACCATTATGTTTATAATATTAATCATTGTCAATCATGGTCAATCATAACCAACCATGTTCAACCATGCTCAAACAAGGCTAGATATGGAAATCAACGATGGTCAACCATGTTTATTTTAGAGTTTATAATATTGATGTTAGGGTTTATAATTTTTATCCCTTAGGTTTATTATTCCATTGGGTTTATAATATAAATCCTTTGGGTTTATTGATCTAAGGGTTCATATTCCTAGGGTTTAATATTATTCAATAATGGTTAACCATAATCAACCATGGTCCAATGTCGCATTGTGACAAGGATCATCTTAATATGAAAATCAACTGTGCTCAATCATGTTTATTTTAGTATTTTTAATATTTATCTTAGGGTTTCTATACCTTGGGTTTATAATATTAGTCCCTTCGGTTTCATATTATTCCCTTGGGTTCATACTCCCTTGGGTTTATTATTCCCTTAGGTTTATAATATCAATCATGGTCAACCGTTGTCAACCATGGTAAATAATGGGGTTTTACCATTTTTCCCTTGGGTTTATTATTAACTTTTTTTTATAATATCAATCATGGTCAACCATAACCAACTATGGTGGGATGTCGCATTGTGACAAAAATTGTCTCCATATAAAAATCATGGAGAATCATGATCAACCATGGTCAAGCATGGTTGATCATGGTCAACCATGTTTTATAGAATCAAACATGGTCAACCATGGTCAATTATGGACAACCATGGTCAATCTTGGGTTTTTAGTATTGCTCACAATGGTTTGTTATGCCCTTGGGTCAAACATGGTGAATCATAGTCAACCATGCTCAAATGTCACTTTGTGACAAAGGTTGTCTTAATATGAAATTCAACTACAGTCAACCATAATCCAACGTCACATTGTGACAAAGAATTAATTATTATTATTAATTATTAACATTATTAATTATTATGATGTAAAAATGAATTAATTATTATTATTTTTATTTAATTAATTAATAATCCTATTATTATTATTTACCAATATTTAATCAAACAAATATTACTATTGTTTAAAAATATTTAACTATTTAACTCTTATTTATTCATTTTTATTAGTAAAATATTATTATTTTATTAAAACTTATAAAATAAAATACAAATACAAATATTTGTATTTTTTCCAAAAACAATAGTTATTTTTCTTTATAAAAATAACTATTTATTTATATTTTATAAAAAATGAGTAACAAATTATTATTATTGTTAATTAGTATTACTAATATTATTATCAATTAATAATAATAATAATAATAATATAATTTTTTTTGTATTTAAGCTTCTTTGATCCATAATGAATTAAGCAAAATCTTTGGGTAGAAATAACATAATAATAATATATTATTATTATTAATGAGTATTACTAATATTTTATTAGTTAACATTATTATTATAATATTAATATAATAATTATAAATATATAAGAATATAGTTGTTAGACAAAGTCTTTCGGTAGAAATCTCATGTGATTTCTACCGAAAGAATGAGATTTCTACCGAAAGACTTTGTTTAATTCATTATGGATCATAGAAACTTGAATACAGAAATATGGTTGTTATTGTTTATATAACTATTAACAATTATAAATAATTAGTTTTTAAAAAATACACATAATAATTATTAATGTGGTTGATATACACTTATTATAGTAATCATATTGAAAAATGTAATTGTATATATGTTTCATATATACTTATTATTGTAAATCAATCATATTAATAAATATAATTATGCTAACATAAATTTTTGGAATCTAACAAAAATTAGAAAAAATCGACAAACAAAACGGTCAACAACAAAATACACGGCGACCAATTTGACATTAATACAAGAAACATAGTAACATCGTTGAACTAAGTTGAAAGAGCAAGACAAATCGTGGACGACAAAAGACAACATCAAAAAAATGTATCCATATAGAAGTTTTTCATGCCATCTATGTCCAATCTAAAACTCTGACTGAAAAAGCTAATACAAGAAATATAGCTATTAGCCATAAATTTAAAAATGTTAAACATATTGGTGGAATCAACATATATTTATCCTTACACAGGACCTATCAAATATTAAAAAGATAAAATCCTTCGCAATCCAAATATTTCCAAGTTAACATTCTAGAAAATATTTAGAAATAAATCCAGAATTAAATAATTTTAAGCGCACGTCAAATTAATAGTTAAAAATACAAATAAACAATATTAGCGAGTTGACCAACGAACAGTAGAAATGAATTGCATAAAGTAGGACACAAATGGTCTTTTCTAGAAGACTATTCCGGGCAGAAAATTAATAAAAACCCAAATGTTTGCACAACTTCGCAAATTAAAGTTCCACCGTCATAGTTCCTTAAGGCTTCGAGATTTTAAGATTTTATAGCAATACAAACAAAAACAAAAAAAATCATGAGATGATTTGAAATTGAATTTTTTTATTTTAAAAATAAGATTTTAACCAATTATTTCAAAGAAATAATATTTTTTTAATTAATATTAGGTAGGAATTTACAGCGTAAGTTTCTCGAATAGAACACCAAAAGACCACTCACAAACAGATTACAGATCAATGCATCAGTGTTGTTAACGGGGTTAAAACCCTCAAAGAGAGAAATAGTCCATGACCTGAACCAACGCGGCCACTTCAGGAAATTTATTAATAAAAGAAAGAAAATTTGCATAAGCTTCTATCATGAACGGTGACCTTACAAATGACCCTCCATGCTCTTTAAATAGAGATCATGGACTAATTAGGTATTAAGCCACGAATCAAGTGTCAGTAATACCGAGAACAGAATGAACCGTCAGATCACTTCATATCTAGAACATATCATGACCATCAGATTGTAAGTTATAAAAGTACATAGTAAAGAAACACACTTTACCTAACTCTACACTAGACGAAGTTATGCTTAACTATTCCCTATGTATCAGAATATCTTTAAATAGAGTATTTAGAAGTTGATGCCACCTTATACCGTCAGCTTGTAGGAAAAATTTTGTATCTGGCCCATACCCATCCTGACATTTCTTTTGATGTTGGCCTTATTGTTCGGTTTATGCAAAACCCACGTGAAAGTCATTGGAAAGAAACTAAAAGAATATTTCGTTATATTTGAGGTACAATTCAGTTTGGGATTCATTACAGTGCAGAAGCATCTCCTCTATTGGTTGGTTTCACTGATTTTGATTAGGCTACTGACCCTGATGATCGAAAGTCTACTGCAGGTTATGTCTTCACTCTTGGTTCTAGGCCTATTACATGGGCTTGCAAGAATCAAAGTGTCGTTTCTCTTTCTTCAACAGAAGCAGTCTCATGGCATCATAGAAGCTAGTAAGGAAGCCATGTGGCTTCGTCAGATCTTGTTAGAGTTTGGCTTTCAGTAGTAACATCCGACTACACTTTGGTGTGATAATCAAAGTTCCATTCAACTATGCACATATCCAATCCAACATCAGCGAAAAAAACACATTGAACTACACATGCACTTCATCAGAAAGCTCATTCATGACCATGTTCTTGAAGTGCAATATTGTTCAACCGATGATCAAGTTGCAGACATCTTTACAAAGGCTCTCATAGAGGTGAAGTTTACTAAACTTCGATTTATGGTTGGAGTTTAGAAAGTTGTCACTAAGGGGGAATAGGCTCTAATGCCTCCTTCGTTCTCCTATTGTGTCATATTTGTAAATCTTTTAATCCTATCCCAAGTTGTTCTTAAGGGGGGATGTTAGGATATTCTGACATATAGGAAATAGTTAAGTATAACTTGGTCTAGTGTAGAATTAGGTAAAGTGTGTTTTTTTGCTATGTACTTTTGTAACTTACAATCTGACGGTCATGATATGTTCTAGACATGAGGTGATCTGATAGTTCATTCTCTTATAGGTATTACCGACACATGATTTGTGGCTTAACACCCGATTAGTCCATGATCTCTATTTAAAGAGCATGAAGGGTCATTTGTAAGGTGACCATTCATGAGAGAAGCTTATGTAAATTTTCTTTCTTTTATTAATAAATTGTCTGAAGTGGCCATGTTGTCTTAGGTCGTGGACTGTTTCCCTCTTTGAGGGTTTTAACCACGTCAAGAATACTAGTGTATTGATCTGTGATTTTTTTGTGAGCAGTGTCCTTTGGTGTTCTATCTGAGAAACTTACCCTGTAAATTCCTACATATCAAATGAATGTTTTAGTATTTTATAATAATCCAAAAATAGAAACTTAAATGAATGTTTTAGTATTTTATAATAATCCAAAAATAGAAACTTTAATTTCCTTACTTTTCTTACCCAAGTTAAAATAAATTTTTCTGAAACGTTTTAAACAAAAACTATTTTCGAAACCAATTTTAAATAAGATTTTAAAAACCATTTTAGAAAAGGCATATAATACACACAAATATAATCATATTCATATGCTAATGCAACTTTCTTTGGGCACAAGCCTTTCCATATACACCCAAACATTGTATCAAAAATTAAAATATCAAACTGTACACTTTATCAAGACTACGATTACAGTAAATATAGCAAACTAGCATATGAGTAGAACGAGCATTAATGCCTGCAACCATGCCATTTATTAGAAGGATGACCTTAATTTAATCAAAATTTTTGAACCAAATTTCAAAATGAATGCATTAAATCTGAACTTATGTCTATTGCAAATTTAGGAATATCCTCTGTTACATGGGAACCACTCCTAAGAGTTGGGAAACCCATTTCAATGGTTCTCGTGCTCCCGTAAGCTTTGGAACTATATGAGAACGTTCCATTTTCAGTGGGAGTTGCAATGGGAACTTGGGAGAGTTCTGGAAGCTTTGAAAACTATTTTTTTTTAGTTCCATCATTCCATGGGGTTAAGGAATACAAAGTCGGTAGAGAAATATGCTGAACTACCCACAAAACATGAGCCTAAGATGAAACCTTCGCAACGAGAAAGGCCAAAGACATCCTTAACAGCGATATCCTTAATTGAGAAACTGGAGCAATCTCTTGATGCATGTGGCATTTTGATGTAAGGGTGATATCTGGGATGTCATGCTGATGAGTATTTCTTTTGTTATTTATGTATATATATCGCAAAAAATTGTGTGTGCATATTGTATGTGACAGTCAATGATTAAACATTAGAGTTGTTTTACTTTTTCTCTTAAGAATAACTAGAGAAACATATCTAAAGTTGTTCATTTGTATTTTTAAGCCAAATTGTTTCAAAGACTCGACATGTGTCATAATGAACATGACATTTTAATATTTTTTATATATAAAAGGGAGAGATTCACAGAGAGAGACACCCAAAGAATATATCTATATATAAGAGAGATTATATATTTAAATTAATTTTAATATTTGAATATTTTGATTCAATATTAAGTTTGATTATTTTATAAATTATATAATTAAGAAAGCATTTTTTATATTTTTATATTTTATATTTTATATTATATAATATTATGTTCCAAATTAACTGTTTCTTCTAAATTTTAGAGAAACCTCTAGTCTTTACCCAAACTCTCAACATTCCCTAGTTCTAAAAACTCATGCAACATAAGGAATATCTTGAAATTTGAATTTATGTATATTGAAAATTCAGAAGTATCTCAAAAATTCAAGGTAAGCAAGAAGTTAATTGAGGTAGCAAATGTTTGGCCAAACTGCCAATTAGCAGTGGCTACATTGTACATTGTGAGAGTTCTTCCGCTGCATTTTTTTTTATATGTTGAATTTACAATGATTGTAGATTATGAGATGTTATAAAAATTGGGATGTTGTAAAAATTGGATGTAACAAGTTCAAATCCAACTGCTTGGCTTTATCCATATTTATCAAATTTTCTAATAATATTAACTAACCTAATTGCCATAATACATATTTAAAATTTAGATATTTCTAATTTATTTATATTAATTAAATTTCTAATAACAATATTAACAACCTTAACTGTATTCCAAAATATTATATATCATGAAATATTTCAAAATTGGTTAGAAAAGTTTAAAATAAACTATTTGACTTTTTATATATATAATTTCTTAATAATATTATCCATCTAATAATCATAATTTATTTCACTTTACTCATATTCATCAAATTTTCCATAGCAATATTAATACACCAAACTCCTATAATATTTTCCTTAATCTAAATGTTAAAATCATTAATTATTGGATTTTACACATGTTAATCAAATTTACTATAAAAATATTAACGAAAAATGTTAAAATCATTAATTATTGGATTTTACACATGTTAATCAAATTTACTATAAAAATATTAACGAAAGTCTCAAAATCACCGATTCACCAGGTGATAAAATATATATATATTTACTAACTAACAAAAGTAACTTTTACATAATATCTTACTTAATCTACCTGATACAAGAGAGCCAATTAATCTACCCGATAGCAGAAACCAATCATTATTTGAAAACTCAAGCTCGGCATTTCTATATTTTTATGAGAAACTAACGGAGCGTTTTCACCATATTACTATTTAAAAAGATTAGGGTTTTTCGACAACATTTCGACATAGGAATGTAGTTAAGCTTGCTTGACAATCATAATAACGTAGCAAAGTCCAATCACTTCCCTGCTTTGAGAAATGAAACCCAGTATTCTCGGGTAACTTGCATATATGAAACAAGTAATGTTAGAAATTAATGGAGAATAGGTTAGTAGTTATGATTTGCTCCTTATTTGACATTCAGTTCCTATTAATTAGGAATCTGTTTTATGCCTATGTATCTATTTAATTTCTGATGATTAATGAATAATATGCAGCGAATGCATTTGCTGGAGGGAGCTCCTGGTGATCTGCACCTGTGAGCTCCCGTGTGTTTGATCCAAACTTCTGTCTTCTGCATTTCTTATCATGGTATCAGAGCTTCAGGGTTGCTGATATTGTAAGCTGAGTGATGGCAGTGACTGTCTCCGTGATTGTGGAGATCTGGTGTGAAGGAGGCCATAGTTGAGGCCGGTTTTATTGTGTTGATCGGAGGAGATCGGTGGTCGGCGTTCTTGAGCTCACAGTCGATCCGTGATTGTTGCTCGCGTGAAATCCGTGGAGAAGGGTGGATCGAACAGCGTTGAAGCTGCTCCTCGGCCTATGCATATTCTGCAGTGGGTATTGGCATAGCGATTGGGGTTTCTGTATTGGGCACTGCCTGGGGCATATATACAACAGGAAGTAGTCTTATCGGTGCGGCAATTAAGGCTCCGCGTATTACATCCAAAAATCTTATCAGTGTAATTTTCTGTGAAGCTGTGGCCATATATGGTGTTATTGTGGCAATCATTCTACAGACAAAGCTAGAGAGTGTTCCATCTACGAACATATTTGCACCAGAGGCAATGAGAGCAGGATTTGCCATATTTGCATCTGGAATCATCGTGGGTTTTGCCAATCTAGTTTGCGGGGTTTGTGTTGGCATAATCGGAAGTAGCTGTGCACTTGCAGATGCCCAAAATTCTTCACTGTTTGTGAAAATTTTAGTTATTGAAATTTTTGGGAGTGCACTGGGGCTGTTTGGCGTAATTGTTGGCATTATAATGTCAGCCCAAGCTGCTCCTCGGCATACGATCCAGCCCTGATCGGAAAGGTGACCCTCTGCGCTTTGGGTTGCTCGTGGAAATCGATATTCTTGAATCGATATTTTGTGTGATACCAGATCATTCGAGGGCTTTCTTCCCATCTTCTGGAAGTTCCCGGTTCGATCTCACCTTTCACAACTCCTCCTTCTTCTGTCTCCTTTTGATGCGTGCTCTACGCAGCGTAGAGAAACCCAAATCAGACTGATCTCCAGAGGCGATTTCCCTTTGCAGCGTACGAGGTCAGAAGCAATTTTTCAGTCATCCATTACATAATCTTGACTGCAGGAAAGCCAAGGTTTGGAAGGCACAATTGGGTTTCTGACAACTCGTTTCAGAGTCTGAAAGCTAAAGGAATTTCTGGAACTTTGTCAGTCTACAGTACAGAGGATTATATATTCAAATCCAGGATCGAGGATTCCAGTTATTCCAGTTTGAGGATCGATCATGGGGAAACCAGAAAGGCAGCTAGAGGTGCTAAATGCGCTAGACAAGGCCAAAACGCAGTGGAGATGCCATTAAGAGTTTCGCCAAACCAGAGAAGCCGAAGAGCTACAGCCTGTTGAGATTGATAGTGAATGTGTTGTTGCCGTCACTGTTTGTCGAGATCGCTAGAGGATCGCTGCTCCATGCAAAGAGAGGCGGTCGGGACTGTCGAGGAGGCCGGAGGGCACTGTAAAAGAGGGCGGGACTATTGAGGAGGCCGCAGGAAGCCGGAACTGCCGAGGAAGACGCCGCTGCGTGACAGAGTGGACTCACTGTTGCGGGCCAGCCAGAGGAGTTGCTGCTGAGGATCTGTTTTTTTTAAGTTGCCGGGGTAACCTGTTTTTTTTTCAAGATGAATTCTCAGATGGCAGATTATTTAAATGAAAGCAGCAAATTGGATGGTTCCAATTACATAAATTGGAAATTTAAGCTTCAGACTTTGCTTGAAGGTCAGAATACCTACAGCATTGTCATCGGTGATGAAGGTAAGCCAACTGTTGCAAATGGTGGAACGAATGCAACAATTCAAGAATGGGAGAAAAGGGCGCTGAAGGCAAAGGTCCTACTAAAATTCTCAGTTAAAGATTGCATCATCCCTCATATTCGAGATTGCAAGACAGCGAATGAGATTTGGACAACTCTCAAAGACATGTATGAAATCAAGAACACCAGTCGAACCTTGTTCCTCAGGAAGAAGATCCTCTCAATCAAGATGGAGGAAAATGAGTCTGTTTCGTCATTCTTATCTCGGATAAAGGAAGTTAAAGATAAACTATCTGATATCGGTCAAACCGTGGCAAATGATGATCTGGTGACAATCACCATGAACGGCATGACAGATGACTATCAGATGTTTATAACTGGATTGAATGCAAGGGAAAAGCCTCGAAGTTTTGAAGAGCTTACTGGAATTTTGCTACATGAAGAGGAAAGGAGGTCGTCTCTCAAGCCTCAAGATCCAGATCTTGCATTGATAACAAAGTTCAAGCCAAAAGGGAGAGCGATGGCTGATCAGAGGAGGGGCAACACATCAGAAATGACACCACAAGGTATGACCTCGTATAGAAATGACTCTGCTCTTGAATGTTTTTATTGTGGTAAGATAGGCCATATTGCTAAATTTTGTCGCAAGAAGAAGGCAAATCAAGAGAGGTACAATCAGAAAAGGCATGCAGGTCATTTGGCAGATGCAGACTCAGATACAGACCCAGATCAGAATCTGGATGTTAAACTATTTATGGCCGAGGGTGACACTGCTACTGAGGAGGATGAATCAGATATTTGGATCGTGGATTCTGGAGCCTCCTCGCATATGTCAGGTAAAAAGCAATGGTTCAGAAATTTTAAAGAATCCAACACTAGAGCAAAAGTCTATCTTGGAGACAATAGTGGGTACAAGATCAAGGGACATGGAGATGTCCTTGTTACTCTGCCTGATGGTAAGATCAGGAATATATCTGATGTGTGGTATGTTCCTGGCATTAAGAAGAACTTGATTTCTGTGTCCAAGATTACAGATCAGGACCTCAAGGTAGAATTTTTTAAATCTTATTGCATTATTAAAGATTTGTTGGATCAGATGAAGCCCATTGCTACAGGTATTTGCATAGGAGGACTCTACAAGTTGAATGTGAAAAGTACGCCTCAGCAAGCCTTGTTGACGTCAAATAAGTCTTCAAATGAAGACGGACTCTACAAGTTGGCTCAAGAAATAAATACCCCAGAATTTTCTTATATATGTGAAGACAGAAATAAGTTTGCCTTTGTGGACATATAGCCGGTCGATGATGTTGTTAAGGCCAAACTTGTGGACACCCCTATTGAGGTCGATGATGGGACAGACGAGTGTTACAAAACAGAGGATCCGATTCTTTTAAGTGTTGCAGGTCGGAGAATTGAATCGCTAGTGAGGCAATTAGGTGCAACTTTAATGGAGGGGCAGTCAGATAGATATGGGGATCTTAGTTTTCAGCCAACTGCGGGTTCTGCAGTCTCTGCATTCCAATATTTGGAACAGGCTCCAGAGGATCCGATTCTTGGGGTGACAGTTGCCTATAACAAAGATCCGAGCCCTGTGAAATTAAATTTGGGTGTTGGGGCGTTTCGAACTAAGGAAGGAAAACCTCTCGTCCTAAATGTTGTCAGACAAGCAGAGGAGCTCTTAATTCAAGACAGATCTCTATATAAGGAGTATTTGCCCATAACTGGTCTTGCGCAGTTCAACAAACTAAGTGCAAAGCTGATACTTGGTGATGGAAGTCCTGCTATTGCGGAGAAAAGGGTTGCCACTGCACAATGCTTGTCTGGAACAAGTTCACTCAGGGTTGGAGCTGAGTTTCTGGCAAAGCATTATAGCCAACGCATCATTTATATACCAGTACCCACATGTGGCAATCATCCCAAGATCTTTACTCTTGGAGGATTGAGTGTGAAGACATATCGCTATTATGATCCCAGAACACGTGGGCTTGATTACCAAAGTATGCTTGAAGATTTACAAGCAGCTCCACCTGGAACTATAGTGCTCCTTCATGCATGTGCACATAATCCCACTGGTATAGATCCTACACAAGACCAATGGGTAGGAATTCGGCAATTAGTAAGATCAAAACGTCTGCTGCCATTTTTCGACAGTGCTTATCAGGGATTTGCCAGTGGAAGCCTTGATGCAGATGCATACTCTGTTCGTTTGTTTTTAGGAGATGGTGGTGAATGTTTTATTGCTCAGAGTTATGCAAAAATATGGGGCTATATGGGGAGCGTGCGGGTGCTCTTAGTATTGTTTGCAGGAGTGCAACAGTGGCAACTAGAGTTCAAAGTCAGTTGAAATTGGTTATTCGCCCAATGTACTCAAGCCACTAGGAAGACTAAAGTTTGATTTGTTTAGGGATACTTTAGGTGTGTTTAAAAATCCCTTTCTCCATTAAGGGGGGATGTTAGAAATTAATGGAGAATAGGTTAGTAGTTATGATTTGCTCCTTATTTGACATTCAGTTCCTATTAATTAGGAATCTGTTTTATGCCTATGTATCTATTTAATTTCTGATGATTAATGAATAATATGAAGCGAATGCATTTGCTGGAGGGAGCTCCTGGTGATCTGCACCTGTGAGCTCCCGTGTGTTTGATCCAAACTTTTGTCTTCTGCATTTCTTATCAAGTAACTCACGCATAGTTCCAGAAGCGTCGCTCCCTCCATAAAATGTAACATGCGGCTATCAACGCTGGCAGTCTTAGCACAAAAAATGGCAGTCTTAGCACAAAAAATGACATCATTGCAGCTCCCATCATCAAGTTCTTCATTAAAGTCATTTCTCTATGTACTTAAAAACCCTCCAATCTCTTCCCGTACTACGAACATGTACTATTTATACAGGCTAGGGTTAGCTTCAACTATTCACATTAAGTTAAATGCACCGACGCCTTCCATATCCACGAGGCTAACTTATAATCACAGGTCATAAATTATGTATATGGATTTTCTATTCATGAAGTGGCCGCAAAAAACCAATGCAGTGTAATATAAGTAATCCATTTGCAGGGGAGGCACATGCAACCACTCTGACTTATTGCAATTGAATTGAGAGATCTGCATGTGGTTGATATGGAAAAAGGAAAAGAAAGCGTGCTATAAAAGCATTCCGAGAGTTCTATTGGCGAGAACGCTTGCTCCCGGCTCCCCCGTCTGCGCTGCCTGCTTTTAAGAAAACCGTTCGCTGCCAACGTCAATTTTTGGCCCGCTGAAACGTGGGTCTTGATGAGCTACTTGTCCCTTCAAATTCCAAATTTTAATATTTAATTTAAAGAGTAGTTTAATGAGGTTATAAATATTTTTTTTTCCTCTGGAAAATAATGGAAAATTTAAATAATTTTCATAAAATTTGGAAAAAAAAAATTGGAAATTTAGATTATATATATTAAAATTGAAAATTTAAATGCCCATAACTTAAAATGTTGCAGAATCCATTTCCAACATAAAAAATGATTCAATATATTTTTTTTGAAAAAAAACTAAACATATACCAAAAAGATATAGGCTAAATTGTAGCCCCGTAGAGAAAGCCTTATTTAATGGATTTGTTTACTGAAGCTGCTGAGGAATTGCCGGCCAAAAGTTGCTGGAATCCCGGCAAAAAATTTTCAAAAAATCTTGTAGAGGCAGTGTTTGAATCGTGTTCTTGATGATGGAAATAGATTCAGCACCATCAAAAACTTCTAGGACACCTAAAATTTTGAAGTTTAACAACTATAACTTGGATTAACAAAAATCATTGCCAAATTTTCCCTAAATATAACCAAAATTTCCATAACTTTCCGAACAACTCCTAAGCCTCGTTAGACTAGGTCTTATTTAATAGGCTCTTTGTGGTTTCTTTTATATGACACATGCAAGTGTACGGAATCTGCGTTTGCCGTGGAAGTACAATATGTGCGCTTAATTTAATTTCTAGAGCATAGGTACCTCGTACAAAGTCCACGCTTTATCACAAAGCTGGCTTACTGTTTATATTATACAGCATCAACAGTGTAGCATTCAGAATAATCAATAATTCATAGATACTACAACTAGTAAGTGTTTCTATTTCGAGCAATTTAGTATACAGCCTCAACAGTCCAGCTTTTAGAGTAATTAATAATTTATTATTAGAGGGGTGCGAAATTTTATAAAAAGAAAGATTTCGATTTAATTTACGGAATTATATATATATTAAACATTTACAATATATTCGGGTAATGAGACTCAAACTTAAATGAGGAGGTTATCGTTAAACTTTCAAGGTATCTTAAATGAGGAGGTTATGTTATACGAAGGTGCAAAATTATATAATTATAAAATTTATATATATTTTAATTTATATTATATTTAAAAAAGATTGATTTGGTTTGGTATATATAACATATATGATATGATATACATTATATAATATTTTTATTTAAATTTTATATAATTTACATTTTTTAAAAAGAAAAAAAAGAGAGTTAATATTTATATAATTAAAAACTAATATATAGTAGAATTTAGTCGCTACCATCATGTATAAGAATCTACAGATTTAATAAACTACCATCACAAAAATAAAACATAGCAATCTTAATGTCCCGTGTAGATAGCTTTGTCTCCACAAAAACTTGGAACACTCAAAAAAGTTGTCACTCTATCGTCATCTAATACATGAATCAAAAAGTTGTCACTCTATCATCATCTAATACTATAAATGAATAGTCATTTACATAGTACCATGTAAAAAAGATATTTCATATAATATAAAATGGAGAAATGTAAAAAAGATATTTCATGTAACATAAAATGGTCTCCACAAAAACTTAGAAAACTCAAAAAAGTTGTCACTCTATTATCATCTAATACTATAAATGAATAAAAAAGTTGTCAGTCTATCATCATCTAATACTATAAATGAATAGTCATTTACATAGTATCATGTAAAAAAGATATTTCATATAACATAAAATGAATAGTTGATTATGAAGGAAAAAGTTGGGGAAAGTGTAATGTTTTGCATAAAAAATATTTTTTCTTAGTATATTGTATACAAAAGGATTTTTGTCAATACGTTATGTATCTTGAAACAACGTTATGTATCTTGTTGAAACAACTTTCCTGCCACACGCCATAAAGGACAAAACTTCTTGTCATGAAAAAAACTGTATTCTATTTTTTATATATATTTTTAATGAAAGATATAATGTGTTGCAACAAAAAGATATAATGATAAAAAAAAAATTCATCGAAAGAAAAAGTAAAGAAGGAAAAAAAAAATCATAAAAAAGTTCATTGTGAAAAAAGAAAAATTACAGTTGAACAATGTATGACATGAAATTAAATTTTCAAATGTGATTGATTTAAAGAGATGGAAATATCTTGGAAAAAAAAAATCATAAAAAAGTTCATTGTGAAAAAAGAAAAATTATAGTTGAACAATGTATGACATGAAATTAAATTTTCAAATGTGATTGATTTAAAGAGATGGAAATATCTTGGAAATGTATCACATTGTGGAGAAGGGAAAATTGAGGTGATGTGGGGTTTTATAATTAAAAAAAATTAAGCTCAAAACATCATAAAGGAAGAAATTTTTGGAAGATGAAAACAAAAAGCTAAGCTTTTCAAAAAAAAAAAAAAAATTCAAACTTCTCTTTGGTCACAAAGTTGAGATAGTTGAGGAGACATGACATGTTGCATTAAGAAATTTGGGTCCATGCAATACATGGTAAGGAAGATTTTTTTTCCAGATACAATATGTCACATGCTAAGTCACCTGACACGGGGATTCAAGATAAGGGGATTCGAGTGTCAGATTCGGACACGTTGACCCCTAGATCAGGACACGTAGTATTCATTATATATTATTATTATTATTATTATTATTATTATAATATTAAAAATTAGATATTTCTTACACAAATTATCATTAATGATACAAATTCATTGATTTCAAACATAGATCTTCATCTAGATGTTAGTTTTACTGTAATGTAGATAGGTTCCCAACAGTTTTACTTATCAAATTCTAAACCACATAATGTCAATAGCATGGACAAATCATGCATATAGAGAATCACTAGTAGTGGAGACATTGGTGGCAGAATGCAGTGTTAAAAGATAACATGTCTAATGGTAAAGACTTGATGATATCTAAGGTTGTGCTAAAATAATATAATATATACTTCGACATCAGTAATCTGATTTTGTCCACACTTAGTCAATGTTATTAGAACCAGAACCAACCAACAGTCAGACTGGTACAAAACCGGAACAGGCCCGTGAACGAGTCTACTAAAAAAACACAAAATATGTAGAATTTAATGATTCACACACACACACATAGGTATATCTTAACCATTAGGCACCAATATGTAAAGTTTGTGCATTTCAGGGTTTGGGAGTGAGGAGGAAGGGTTTTCTCTTTTCCCATTATTTTTCATTCCCTTTCCCAGAACCATTGGTGTTCCCACAGTCCATTAGTGTTTGAATTGGTGTGAACCAACTGGTGTCAGTACCAAACCAGTTGTGAATGGGTCTGAACTAGCCCCCTAATCTAGTTCAGCTACTGGTTTGAAGACTAAACATTTGTACCAGTGTGGATCAACTGATCCTATTAACACTCCTTGGTAATGCAATCATGACAAGTACTAAAATAAATCAAGTCTTGGAAAATCCTTATGGGTACATAGCTGCCAGTACAGTTCTAACAAAAATAACCCTCATAAACCATCATAAACCTCATAAACCCTCATTTTTTTGGGATTCGAATCCCAAAATTGGGACACGAGGTGTCCTAATGGGACACGACAAAGATTCGATCATGTCCCATTAAGACATGTCGTGTCCCATTTTTGGATTAGAATTCCCATTGAATCGTGTTGGATTCGTGGGATTCAGACACGTGGCCTGTTTTGGACGAATTTGGTTTCATAGCTCACATGAAAAATAAGATGAGATACAATATATTACAAGAATGCAAATTTCCAAAAATACATAGGTACCAAGAATTTTTTTCCAAGATACAATATGTCACATAAAAAATAAGATGTGGTGCAATATATTACAAGAAAGCGAATTTCCATAAAAATGAAATGTTACAAAGAAAAAAACTTTTAAAGGGTGTGAAATACCCAAAGAAAACAAAACAACGTGTGAAAGGTCATGACCAAAAAATGGTGGAGTGTGAAATGTCATAAAGAAAAATTATCAAATGGAGTGAAACACCGCAAACACACAAGTCCTGAGGATATGAAACACCACACAGAAAAGAAAAAAAAAAAATTGATACATCACATCTCAACAAAAATATATTTCATATAATATATCCCACCATCACAAAATATTCATCTCAACAAAAATATCTTTTATATGATGTATCCCACCATCACAAAATGTTCTTGGTTTGATCTATCATAAGAAAAATAAAACCATTGCAATTCACAAATGAAAAACCATACCATATATAGTGAAAATCTTCTTGATTAAAAAAGTAGAAAAATGTATCACGCGAAAGTGAAAATTTTTGCTAAATATTGTTGTAACAGCTAAACCACAAACTCTATATAAATCTTTAAAAAATAACCAAAAAAAAAAAAAATCTTATATCAAAACCATTGGCACCTAACCATTCGCTGATATATATATATATATATATATATATATATATATATATATATATATATATATATATATATATATATATATATATATATATATATATGTATATATGTATACATATATACATATATACATATATATATATAGATATGTATATATGTATACATATATACATATATACATATATACATATATATATATATATATATATATCAATCCACAGTGAAATACGGATGACATAAATACCATACACATTTTTCGAATACAAATAAATGTTAATTTAATGGACAGGTGAGGAGATCTGGCTGGGGATCCTCCGGGTTTATTATGCACATTGATTCATGGTGTACTATGTTGTATCGACACTCGTCCTTAGCAACATGCGGTGGGCAGTTGTTATTTGGGTCAGTACTCTCGTTCAATCATGCCATCTGTAACGACTTTCCACCATTGATCTTAAGTCCTCGATCTGATGGTGAGGGATGGGTAGGGTTTATCCCTCTAACCGATTCTTCGCGCCCGAACCTTGGAGGTCTCATTGTTGTAGTTTCTCCTTTGTCTCGTGTTGCTCTGCGATGCGAAGTCACCAACCGGTTACAGTATGCTCCAATGGTTGAAACAGTGGAGGTTGTTGAACCCACAGAACAGGTATGCCTTACAGTGGAGAAAATGTTGAACTTCCATTGCTCGGGCTTGAAGGTCTGTTCTTGATTGGGTTTCTGCTTTAAACCTATTCTAATGGTCTTTTGTCGTTATGCAAGAATGGCCCATGAAGCTTCAGAGATGGTGGAAGGCAAAAGGCAGCAAGGGTCATCAGAACCAAGTATACTTCCACAGTGAGAAATTCAGGGTGGCAGTCCTATCTTAGTCTCTTACTCGTAAAGGGTTTTCCTTCTAGTCTTTTTGCTTGCGTTAACCTCTCATTTCATAACTGAGTCTCATCTTGCTTTACAGGTAGGCGACTCACCGAGGCCATGACTTTGATTCAGGTAAGACTCTTCCTTGGTTATTATTCCATTTATATAAATGAACAAGGGTTTTACCTCCACTAGCTTTAACATACTATTGACCTCTATTTACAGGTAAGCAACTTTTCGGGAGGTCTGTTGATTAGGACTGCGGCCATTAAACTCATAAGAGATTACTGAATTCTGGTTGATTTCCAGGTTGGAGCTGATTCTTTTGATTACTGTTCCGGACTTAAATCGTTTAAGGATTTTATGTGGAGGGTTTTCCCCTTATAAGTGAATTTAGGTTATTAATTATAAGCACAGGTTCTTTAACTTTTATTTCTGGTTATTTGACAAGCTTCGGTTGTCGAAAATTCCCTTTTGAAATGTAAGTTTTGAGAAATGAATAACTACGCTCAGCGATTACCGGAAGTGGGTTTCTAAGAGTTTGTTTCCATTTTACTTTGTGGGATGTGTTGTAATAACTTTCTCAATTAATTTAAGGAGAGGCCGAGCATGCCTCCAATCGACTGTACTGATGGCATCGACTGCTTCATAGTTTCTAAATTTGATTAGAAATACACGCTTTTTCAGTTTAATCGTGTTATATGAATGTTTACATCATTCTCACCTTTCCTGTGCATCGGTGTTCTGCAACATGGTTGATAGAGGCACTATATTTATTTAAAAGTGATAATTTCTTACTAAATGTTCTTGTAGCATTACCTACAATTTTTTATATAGCTTTTATTCATTGTAAAGTCCTGTAATGGTAAGCGTTTTGCTTCCATTCTGTGTTAACTGTTTACTTAACTCAGATTAGGAAATTGTTTCATATTTGGACGAATTTTAATCTTTCTGTTCCACTAGACTTTATGATTATTGTACGTTTCGTCCGAAAAGCTATTTATGCTTTCCTTTGCTTTATTGATAAGTTATCTTCACATGAATGTATTCTAGGATCTATATCAGTATATTGTCAGTGATACTGCTCTACAATTTATCTTATTTTCTTATTCTGTAAAAAAAATAATTCCACTGTAATCATTTAGTTTATCCATTATTTATTGAGCATTTAATAAAAATCCATGGCTATTAGTTTAGTAGTAAGCCTTCTATGCCACATGTTTGTGTACCTACAATTCACATAATAATATCTATAGTCCAGCATAAAATCTTTACATTAATCATCTGTTAATCCTGTAATTCAAGTAATCATATTTATAGTATAGTAATAAATCTTTAGAAGCTTGCTACCTTACTTGATTTGTTAACCTACAATGGAAATGCAATAAGAAGGTCTCTCCTTCCAGCCACGAGTCTAGAAATCACGTCTAGACTCTCCCTCGAGCACCTTCTGTCTTTCACACTAGATTTTTCCAATTATAGTCAGTACTATGGGCCTCAGGATTCCCGTCCAGCCTCAATCTATATACTCTCTTATTGACTGTGTTAAGCAACTTTCCTAGTGGTTTGTTCCACCCAGCTCTAGGATAGCCTTTTTTCTCCTCTTCCCCTCTCTATATTTCCCTTCTCAGGTAGAGGGTAACTGTTTCTTGGCAACCATTTCTTTTAATTAAACGCAAAAAAATGTATTCTTGTTAAAGTAGTACTACCAATAATTTAGGTAATCTCAATGTATGTTTCTTGGTAACCCATCCTCTGTCAATTAATATTTAACATAAAAATGTAATAAAACCTAAAATAACATTTAGTAAAAAACAACTTAGTAGTCTCAGTAATTTTTATGCAACTTGGGGTGTTACATCTCCCCCCATATGAGGAACATTGTCCCTCGTGTTCTATCTACTTTCATAAAACAATGTTGGATAAGCTTTCCGCATAAATTCCTCCTCTTCCCAAGTGGCCTCTTCCGATCCAAAGTGCTTCCATTATACTTTAGCCTAGGTGATGGCTCACTTCTACAAGTTGGTTTCCCGATGATCGAGAATACGAAGAGGTTCTACTAGGAACTCTCCTTCCGGTTCGACCTACACCATAAAAACAATTCTCAGTTACTTCCGTAAAAAAAAAAAAAAAAACAATATATCCAGTATTATATCCATTAAATTGTTTACCTGAATATTTCCCCAATCAATAATGTGTTGAGGGTTATACACATATTTCTTTAGTAAAGATACGTGAAATACATTCTGAACCTGAATGTGGCTTCGTAGCGCAAACCTATAGGCCACCGGCCCAACTCGTTCCAAGACTTGAAAGGGCCCGCAATATCAGGGCGCTAATTTAGCATAACCCCGCCACTGTAAGGAAATTTTTTGGGGCTTCACTCTTAGATAAACATGATATCCTAGTTGAAATTCCCTGTATGTCCTCTTTTTATCTGCATACACCTTCTGTCTATCTTGGGCCGCTCTTAAATTTTGTCAAACTTTCTTGATAGCGTTCACCATTTCTGCTAGCATATCAGGACCCAATGCTAACTTATTAACCAGATTATTCCAATCTATGGGTACTCTACACCTTCTCCCATACAACATGTCACAGCCCCACACCTGCGGTAGTCTTCCAACCGCTTGTAGCAAGGTGCGGCACCACCGAATGCTTTCTCTTCACCAATACTAACATTCATGGACTACGCCTACTTTCACTTTAACATTACTTAGCTTGTGTTTCGCAACCAAGTAAACATGCAATTATCCTTTATACTTAATGAAGCCCATACTCATTCATTATCCATAGCAATTATAATAAGAACATCAACAATTGCAATAGTATAAAGGGGAGGGGAAACTCCCCGTAATGTGAGTCTGCCCAACAATATATTAAGAATATCAGTTTACAATATACAAGTGTGTCTTGGCCAAACCAAGTCTCACACTTAACCAAATTTACAAAGAGAGGCAACCTTGCCTTTTACAGTCTTGTTCACCTCTTGCACGAAGGGCGGTGCTCACCCGAGCCACCTAGAATCCCTTTGCCAAGTCCTACACAAAATATGCACATTCGCACTAACCCGGGCACACCTTGCCCAACCCACAACCGACTCCAAGAGACACTCCAAGTGCACCTTCAAGACTTGCGCATGAGGTATGCGCACTACCTCTTAAATTTGCGCACTCTTTTACCTCTCTTCCTTGTGCGAGCTTCAAGTGTGAGTTCCTTGATGATAAATGACTCCAACGCTTGGTAATATATATGCCTTCCTGCGCATATGTGGTGTGGGCGGTGGCTCTCCAGCCGACCCCCATAATAACTTTAACACGCCCTTTATGTGTGCCCTCCATATGTCGGCCTCCGCATATGTTTTACTCTACGCACAAGGGTATAAACCATCATCGCATACACTTTATGCCTTAGTCGTTTTTCGCTCGTCGCTCTTGTGTCGCACCTCCGTGTCGCTGCGCCCGCCCGTCGTGCAGACCTCGCCCACGTTGTGCGCCCGCACGCCTGCCCACCATTCACCCGCGCGCTCGTCGTGCACGGTGACTCGCCCGGTGCTCCAACCGCGGTCATGCCCAAGGACCTTACATCCTCCTCCACCTAAAATCGTTGTCATCCTTGACAACATATCATCTCAGTAGCCATCCACCAAGATCATCACCATCCATGATGTTGACTTCTCCACATCAAGCAAACATCCCTGCAACATATGTAGAGCCTCATGTCCATCATGCCTCGACTTAGTGACCAACCACCACCAAGCTCACCATACCAAGGTATGCACCTCAACGGTATGCTCTCCATCAGATGTCATCTCGATCCATGATTGCTGACCCCATGTCACAATCTCCATTGCAACATCTCATGATGTCCTCATCATGTGTCCCCATGTGAACCTCTGTCATGTTACTCTAGCATAATGCCAACACATCTCTATACACTTCCGGACCCCATGTCTGAACTAGTTGGGTAGCTAATCCAACCATCACACTCAATCCATGAGAGTGAACATCCTCATGCCATAATCAGCTGTTCCTCAAACATCTGCCACATCCTTGACTCATCAAGAATCTACCTCTATAATCCATGCTCAGGTCCATGGAACTCCATCCATCTCATCTGCAACATGTCATGATGCTTGATGCCAAGCCATCCCTGCACCATCAGTCATACCTGCTCAAACATGTTTAAGGACTCACTGCCATGAGCAGCTAACAATGAGCCCCATCTTCTCATCCATCTAAGAAGATGTAGAGGGAGTAGAGCCTGAAGGCTCTCCCTCACTAATCAACTCGATCCACCTATCAGGATCCTCGGTCTCCATCCTTTGTAGATAAGCAACCCGGTCTTCCCTCTGGACATCCGGCGTCACATGTACCTCATCATCATCATCATCATCATCATCCGCCAACTCTAGCCTTCTTGTCAAATCCAAGATGTTATCCGAAAGTGTCTTAATGACCAATGATTGCTCCACAAGCTTTGTCTCAACATTAGACAACCGCTTGTTCACCTTCTCCTTATCCTCCATTTGCATCACTCCCAATTCATAATCAGGCCTTGTCACACCAATGGTTGGCACACCAATGGGTACATCTTCCCTTCCATCATAAATGTAGAGCTTCTTCAAATGTGGAACAATCATAACATCAAATTGTTTCATAAACTCCATCCCCAATACAGCCTCATAGTCATCAATCCGCACTATTGTGAATTCCACCTTCCCGGTCCATTCACCAAGTGTAGTGTCCACCCTTTCAGCTATACCAAGAATCTCAATAGGAGGAGAATTCATTGTCTTCATTTGTGCCTTTGCCGGTACAAATTTCAACCCAATTCTTCTCGCAGTATCTTCACCCATGAAGTTGTGAGAGGCCCCACTATCCACCATAGTGAGCACATTAGCACCTCCAACCTTCATTCGAACATACTCCAACTTGTTCCTCCCAGGATCCCTTCTAGAGGCCACCTCCGTAGTAGTAGAAGCACCAAGTATCTGCATCATCCCCACAGAAGCATCTTCATTCTTTCCATCAGACTGTGCAATAGCGGCCACCTTTGGTTTAGAGGGATAATTCTTCACCATGTGTGGTCCTGCACATATCCAACATTTCAAAGGTTTCTTCGTCTTCGAACCATCATCCGATTTCGAAGCATCATCCTTCTTTTCCTTTGGCTTTTCGGACTTCTTCTTCTTGTCATCAGAAGTCTCATCATAGTGATCCACCAACCTATCAACCGCAGCAAAAGCCTCCTCAAGTGTCCTAATCTTCTGCCTCTTCACCTCATTGCATGCCCAAGGCTTCAACCCAATAATGAAGTTGAACACCTTGTCCCTCTCCGCCATGTCAGGAAGTTCTAGAGCTGGACTTGCAAACTCTCGCTGGTATGCTTGTAGGCTCCCGGTCTACTTTATGTACTTAATCTTCGTCCTTGCTTCCCACGTTTCATCCTGAGGACTGAAATGGGTCTGCAAAGCCTTCTTCATGTCATCCCATGAAGTGGTGTCATCAGCACTGCCATTGACAATCTAGTCCACCCTCCTTCGCCACCACATCTTAGCATGCTTCGTTAAGTACTAAGCAACCAACTTGACTTGTGTCTCACCATGAGATAGACTCAACCGTTCCAAGTACTACTCCATGTCCCATAAAAAGTTGCCAAGAGTTTTTGCATTCCTTGTGCCATCATAAGATTCCAGTTCCTTGACCTTCACATGAGGCACTCCTCCACCTGAGTTATGCCTCACGGCCTTCTTCAACACCGCGATCTCATCCTTGGCTTCATCAAGAGATTTGTTGGCTTTGTCAAGAGATTTCTTCAAGTTCACGATTTCTGCAAGACCCTGATCCCTTGCTTCTTCAACCTCCTTGACCCTTATCTCAAGTTGTGTACATATAAGATCAGTGTACTCATGCTGTGTTCGGAGCTCATCAAATTCTTCCGTCAGCTTTGAGTTGGCCTCTTGCTCCTTAGTGAGCAAATCCACCTTCGTATCCCAGGAAGACTCCATGGCTTCCATTCTTAACAGCATCTTCTCCATGAGTGATAAAGTCTCGGTTTCATGGCTAGACCCAACATGAGACCCAGCTGCCATCTCCAACAGCTTCTTCTTCCTTTGCGATCTAGTCTCGACCATCCAACAGCTTTACCAAGTCACCTGCAACCTGAACCAACCCTTGTTCCACTTGAGTGAAACGGCTTCCTTCACCTGCAAGTACCCTTTCCACTGTCACGAGCAACCCTGCTCAACAGCTCCAAACCAAAGCTCTGATAAGCTCTTCACCGAGCTCTGATACCACCTGTCATGGCCCCACACTTGCGGTAGTCTTCCAACCGCTTGTAGTAAGGTGCGGCACCACCGAATGCTTTCTCTTCACCAATACTAACATTCATGGACTATGCCTACTTTCACTTTAACATTACTTAGCTTGTGTTTCGCAACCAAGTAAACATGCAATTATCCTTTATACTTAATGAGGCCCATACTCATTCATTATCCATAGCAATTATAACAAGAACATCAACAATTGCAACAGTATAAAGGGGAGGAGAAACTCCCCGTAATGTGAGTCTGCCCGACAATATATTAAGAATATCAATTTACAATATACAAGTGTGTCTTGGCCAAACCAAGTCTCACACTTAACCAAATTTACAAAGAGAGGCAACCTTGCCTTTTACAATCTTGTGCACCTCTTGCATGAAGGGCAGTGCTCACCCGAGCCACCTAGATCCCTTTGCCAAGTCCTACACAAAATCTGCACATCCGCACTAACCCGGGCACACCTTGCCCAACCCACAACCGGCTCCAAGAGACACTCCAAGTGCACCTTCAAGACTTGCGCATGAGGTATGCGCACTACCTCTTAAATCTGCGCACTCTTTTACCTCTCTTCCTTGTGCGAGCTTCAAGTGCGAGTTCCTTGATGATAAATGACTCCAACGCTTGGTAATATATATGCCTTCCTGCACATATTGTGTGTGGGCGGTGGCTCTCCAGCCGACCCCCATAATAACTTTAACACGCCCTTTATGTGCGCCCTCCATATGTCGGCCTCCGCATATGTTTTACTCTACGCACAAGGGTATAAACCATCATCGCATACACTTTATGCCTTAGTCGTTTTTCACTCGTCGCTCTTGTGTCGCACCTCCATGTCGACGTGCCCGCCCGTCGTGTAGACCTCGCCCACGTTGTGCACCCGCGTGCCCGCCGTTCACCCCCGCGCCCGTCGTGCATGGTGACTCGCTCAGCGCTCCAACCGCGGTCACGCCCAAGGACCTTACACAACACCTCGAAGGGGCTCATGCCTGGTGATTCGTGATATCCATTATTATATGAAAATTCCACTAGATGTAGGTAATCCTCCCACTTGTGTGGTTGCTGCATCACGAACATGCGTAGCATGTCTTCCAACACCCGATTTACCGATTCGGTATGTCCATCTGTTTGGGGGTGGTAGGTAGGATTAAACTAGATCTGAGTACCGAATCCTGCAAAAAAAAAAAATTCTAGAAGGTGGATGTAAATTTCACATCCCTATTCGAAATCACCACTTTGGGCATCCCACGTAAACAAAAACTCTCCTTCATAAATATTTCTGCGATTTCCACGGTTTTGTACATGGATTTCGCAGGTATGAAGTGTGTTGTTTTACTCAATTTGTCTAATACCACCATAATTGAGTCATGTTTCTTCCTTGTACAAGGTAAACCGGTGATGAAGTCTAAAGATATGGTCTCCCATTTCCATTCCAGAATGGGCAACGGTTGTAATAATCTGGCAGGATGTTGGTGTTCAGCCTTCACTAGCTGACACTCCAAACATTTGGACAAATATTCTGCAATATCCTTCCTCAATCCAGGCCAAAAGTACCCTTTTTTGATGGTTGAAAACATTTTCTGGTAACCTAGGTGGCAAGAACAAGGTTTGTTATGAAACTCATCCAATATTAATAGTTTAACTGAATTTTGGTTAGGAATGTAAATTATGTCCTTAAAAGTAAGGAGGTTATCGGAATTTATTTCAAATTTTGATTTTTCCTTTTTCAGCAGAGCTTCTTTTCTCTGTTGCCAAAGGAAAGTATACTCCGGGTATCTTCTAGTTTCTTCCTTTATGATTTCAGGAATATTTGAACTCACTTGGCTCATTTGGACCTCATAGATACAGTGTAACTTTCTGCTCAGTGCATTAGCTACACAGTTTTCCTTTCCTTTTAAATGTTTCATCTCAAAGTCGAATTCGCTTAAGAAGGTCGTCCATCTGGCCTGTCGAGTGTTTAAGCTAGACTGATTGAAGAAGTTTGTAAGACTGCTATGATTTGTTAGCAGCAAAAATTTCTTTCCTAGTAGGTAATGTCACCACATTTTAAGTGCATGTACTACTGCTGTCAATTCGAGGTCATAAGTTGAATATCGTTGTTCATACTCCTTCAACTTTCGAGATTCATAAGCAATCACTTTTCCTTCCTATGTCAGCACTCCACCAACACCCTCTTTGCTTGCATCTGTGCAAACCACGAAATAATTTTCCGGATCTGCTACTTTTAACACTGGTGTGGTGGTGAGCAAATGCTTTAGTTTTTCAAAACTTTGCTGACACTCGGCTGTCCATTGGAAAGCGCATCCATTTTTTTGTAAGGAGGTCATTGGAAAGGTGATCCTTGAAAATCCCTTAATGAATCTACGATAGTATCCATCTAATCCCAAGAATTATCTAATATCAGCGACATTTTTTGGGGCTCTTCATTCCATGATTGTTTTGATCTTTTCCAGGTCTACTGCAATGCCATCTGCTGATACAATGTGACCCAAGTACTGGATTTAATCTTTGAAAAAGTCACACTTGCTGAATTTAGCATACAACTGATTTTCCCTTAATGTTTGCAATACTATTTTCAGATGTTCTTTATGCTCCTCTTGGTTCTTAGAGTATATTAAAATATCATCTATGAAAATCAGCACAAATTTATTCAGGTAGGGCTAGAAAACACCATGCATCAGACTCATAAATTTGGATGGGGCATTTGTGAGGCCAAACAGAAATACCACAAACTCGTAATGACCATAGCAAGTATGGAATGTTATTTTGTAAATATATTCATCTTTTATTCTTATCTAATGGTAACTGGATCTTAGATCGATTTTCGAGAATACCTTAGCTCCCTGCACCTGATCGAATAGATCATCGATACGTGGTAAAGGATACTTATTCTTGATGGTTAGTAGGTTTAATTGTCGATAATCGATGCATAATCTCAGGGTCCCATCCTTTTTCTGTATGAATAATATAAGGTCTCCCCAAGGGGACACGCTGGGACGGATGTACTTTTTATCTAAAAGTTCCTGAAGCTGCATTTTGAGTTCTTTTAACTCAGGTATGTTCATGCGATAAGGGGCTCTGGATATAGGGGCTGCACCCCGAATTAACTCAATAGTGAAATCAATATCCCGCTTTGGTGGTAAACCTAGAATGGATTCTGGAAATACATCCACAAATTCCTGAATGGCAGGAATATTTTTCAGCGAGGTCATCTTATTTTTAGTGTTTGCAAATACCACCTGAACAACATATATTTGACAACCTTTTCTAATACATTTTCATAATTGATTAGCAGTAATAGGACGTAACTCGGTGTTGGTTTCTATTTCTTGGAGTTCCTTCCTTTGACCTGATTCTGAAATAAAACTTATTGTTTTCTGTTTACAGTCTACTAGGGACCAACATTTTTCCAACCAATCCATCCCAATTAAAATATCATAAGAACCTAAAGGAAATATATTAAGTTCAACATAAATATGCTGCCCTAAAATGGTTATGGGACAACATTCTATCTTTGCATTAACCCTTTTTTTGGTCCTAGTGGCTAATTGAACTAGCCAAGGTTTTGAAAAATTTCTGCATGATAGTTGACACTTTTCTACCACTTTAGGATTGACATAGCTTAAGCTAGCACCTAGATCAAATAAAACATAGACAGGTTGCTTAACAATCATACCTTCACATTCAATCATTGTGGGTTGGAATTCGACCTGATGATCATCCAAGGTAGCATTAATTCTGGGTATGCTCCTCGCTACTTCCCCAACTATGGATGCTTCTTGCATATTCGATAATTGTTCTGTTCTAGCCTGGTGCGGACAATTTCTGTAATAATGGGGTTCTTCGCATCCCTCGCATTGTAGTGGCAGTTTTGATTTCTGATCATTGACAGATTTAGTGACTCCCTCTGCTGGTCTATTCTCAGAATATGCAGTTTTGGGCTGATTCCTGGTTGGAAACTTGTTGAAAGTCCTTTGTTGTGCATTCCTTTTGTTAACAATTTTTGGGTGTCTATTTGGAATCAGACTTCTACCCTTCTTGTTCAACCCCCCTTTTGGTCCTTCATTCTTCTCTTTCATTTGCCGATAACAAATGTGGGCTTTTCGCACAACATCGTCCATTGTCTTGGGGTAGTCAAATTCAAGTTTTGCCTTCATAAAGTTTGGTAAACTGCGAATGAAACGTTGAATTTTGGCATTTTCCTCTTGCATGTAAGGCACATAGCGTAGTAAGGCTTTGAATCTGGCCACGTATTCATCCATGGTTAATGTCTCAAATTTTAACTCGTGGAATTCCTTCGCTTTTTCATCATAATAGCGCTCAATTAGATACTTGTCCTTAAAATGTTTTTGAAACTCATTCCACGTAACCTGCTCTTCGTCAATTTTTCTTACCGTCTTGATTTCCTCCCACTAGAGAGTTGCTTTTCCCCTTAGCTGATAAACTGCTAATCGTGCCTTCAGTTTGTCAGTGTACTCATAAATCTGAAAGTACTTGCCCATATTGATTAACCAGGCTTCTGCTGCCTCTCTAGATTCTCCCTCAAAGAGTGAGGGTTTAATTTTTTTTAATTCTCCTTTTAGTTCTGAGTTTTGTCTTTTGGTTTTACACTGGTTGGAGACATTGTCTCAACATCCCTCTTCATCTTCCCTATGTTTTTCAGCTGACTCAACATGTTCTTCTCCATGCTGAGCGGTCGGGGTCTTTTCCTGGTCTTCTGCACTGGGGTCTGGATGGCACTGATTCTGTCAATTGGACAGACTTCTTAGAATTGTCTCATGTTCTAAACGCATTTGTTTATTAACTGTTCTTAAATTGGTCATTTCTGCACGCAATTGTTGCATAGTTTCGAGTAACATTGCATTAGCTTGCCAAGATTCTTCGCCCAATTGTATCCAAATATCCAGATTAATATTCACATAAATTGTTCCGGGCAATTCAAGTAGTTCTTTTGCAATAATCATAATATATACACAATTTTTTAATAATATTATCTATCAAATAATCATAATATTTTTAATTATTTCACTTTACTCGTATTCATCAAATTTTCCATAACAATATTAACCAACCTAACTCCTATAATATTTTCCTTAATCTAAATGTTAAAATCATTAATTATTTGATTTTACACATATTCATCAAATTTACCATAAAAATATTAACAAAAGTAACTTACATAATATCTTACTTAATCTACCTGATACAAGAGAGCCAATTAATCTCCCCGATAGAAGAAACCCAATCATTATTTGAAAACTCAAACTCGGTATTTCTATATTTTTATGAGAAACTAACCCAGCGTTTTCACCAAATTACTATTTAAAAAGATTAAGGTTTTTCCACAACATTTCCACATAGGCACGTAGTTGAGCTTGCTTGACAATCATAGTAACCTAGCAAAGTAACCTCTTATACAAGTCCAAACACTTCCTCGCTTTGAGAAATGAAACCCAGTATTCTAGGAGAAAATAACTTCGTAATGGGGTAACCTGGAAATATGAAACAAGTAACTCACCCATAGTTCCAGAAGCGTCGCTCCCTCCATAAAATGTAACATGCGGCTAACACTTCTGGCAGTCTTAGGGCAAAAAATGACACCATTGCAGCTGCCAACATCAAGTTCTTCATTAAAGCCATTTCACTATGTACTTAAAAACCCTCCAATCTCTTCCCGTACTACGAACATGTACTATTTATACAGGCTAGGGTTAGCTTCAACTATTCACATTAAGTTAAATGCACCGACGCCTTCCATATCCACAAGGCTTTAAAAATGGTTTAGTGCGGGCGAGGCGAATTTATAACCACACGTCATAAATTATGTATATGGATTTTCTATTCATGAAGTAGCCTCAAAAAACCAAGCCAGTGTAATATAAGTAATCCATTTGCAGGGGAGGCACATGCAACCAACCTGACTTATTACAATTGAATTGAGATGTCTGCATGTGGTTGATATGGAAAAAGGAAAAAAAAGCGTGCAATAAAAGCATTCCGAGAGTTATATTGGCCAGAACGCTTGCTCCCGGCTCCACCGTCTGCGCTGCCTGCTTTTAAGAAGACCCTTAGCTGAAACGTGGGTCTTGATGAGCTACTTCTCTCTTAAAATTCCAAATTCTAATATTTAATTTAAAGAGTAGTTTAATGAGGTTATAATTTTTTATTTATTTATTTTTTTTAAATAATGGAAAATTTAGATAATTTTCGTAAAATTTGGAGGAATTTTTTTTTGAAATTTAGGGTTTATATATTAAAATTGAAAATTTAAATCCCCGTAGCTTGAAAAAATTCTAAACATATTCCAAAAAAATAGGCTAAATTGTAGCGCCGTAGACAAAGCCTTATTTAATAGAGGCTCTTTGTGGCCTGTTTGCCGTGGAAGTACAATATGTGCGCTTAATTTAATTTCTAGAGCGTAGGTACCTCGTACAAAGTCCACGCTTCATCACAAAGCTGGCTTACTGTTTATATTATACAGCATCAACAGTGTAGCATTTAGAATAATCAATAATTCATGGATACTACAACTAGTAAGTGTTTCTATTACGAGCAACAACTAGTAAGTGTTTCTATCACGATCAATTTAGTATACAGCCTCAATAGTGCAGCTTTTAGAATAATTAATAATTCATAGATACTTTTAAAGGGGAGCGAAAACTTAGAAGAAGCTTGTTTCTGGTTTAATTCACTTAACAGTATATATCATACATTTAACCTAATCTTTATTACGAGACTGGAATGTGAATGAGGAGGTTATGATTAAATCCTCTCAACTATCTAGGATATCTTCCATCTTAAACACAATTGTGTGTGAAAGTGCAAAATTATATTTAATTTATATGGTATTTAAAAAAATAGATTTGGTTTAATATATATGCCATATATAATATGATATATGTTATATAATATTTTTATTTAAATTTTAGATAATTTACATTTTTTAAGAAAAGGAAAAAAGTTAATATTAATATAATTTTAAAAATTAATATTAATATAATTAAAACCTAATATAGAGTAGAATTTAGTCACTACCATCATTTATAAAAATCTACAGATTTAATAAATTACCATCGCAAAGATGAAACTTAGCAATTTTAATGTCCAATGTAAATAGCTTAGTCTCCACAAAAACTTGAACACTCAAAAAAGTTGTCACTCTATCATCATCTAATACTATAAATGAATAGTTATTTACATAGTATCATGTAAAAAAATATTTCATGTAACATAAAATGAATAGTTGATTATGAAGATAAAAGTTTGGGAGAGTGTAATGTTTTGGATAAAAAAATTATTTTTCTTAGCATATTGCATAAGAGGATTTTTGTGAAGTATCTTATTGAAACAACTTTCTCGCCACAAGCGATAAAGGACAAAACTTTTTGTCATAGAAAAATGTATTCATGTGAAATGTTTTGAAGTAAAGATTGTTTTATATTTTTTTTTAATGAAAGTTGCAACAAAAAGATCTAACCATGAGAAATTTATCATAGAAAGAAAAAACAAATTATGAAAAAAGAAAAATTACAGTTAACAATGTATGACATGAAGTTAAACATTCAAAATGTGATTGATTTAAAGAGATGGAAATATCTTGGACATGTATCACATTGTGGAGAAGGGAAAATTAAGGTGATGTGGGGTTTAACAATTAAATTTCTTTAAGTTCAAAACATCGTAAAGGAAGATATTTTTGGAAATTTTTGGAAGATGAAAACAAAAAGCTAAGTTTAACAAAATATATATATATATAATTCTTCAAACTTCTCTCTTGTCACAAAGTTGAGATAGTTGAGAAAACATGACGAAGAAATTTTGCTCCATGCAATACATGGCAAGGAAGAATTTTTTTTCCCAAATACAATATGTCATATGAAAAATAAGATGAGATGCAATATATTACAATAATGCAAATTTCCAGAAAAACATAGACACCAAGAATTATTTTCCAAGATACAATAGGTGACATGAAAAATAAGATGTGATACAATATATTACAAAAATGTGAATTTCCAAAAAAGTGAAATGTTTTGCTTCTCTCCAATGGCTATCGAGAGGTATTGCCATAAATTGACTTAACACACTAATAGAGTATGTTAAATCAGGTTTCGTTGTAGTAAGCTAATTCAAACTTCCCACCAATTTTATATACAATGTATCATCTACCTCATTTAAGTCATCATCAATGTGTAGTTTCACATTCTGTTGCATTAGAACAAAAGAATGTTTGCACTAATCTATAATAAACCTTTTTACTTTTGTGACATAGTTACCCTGAGTAACAGAAGTCTAGCCTGCATCTCTCCAAACTTCAAGACCTAGATAGTAATGTAACTCACCAAGATATTTCATTTCAAATATTTGTGACATTTCCACCTTAATTTCATCAATTAGTTTGATTGTATTTCATGTAATAATTAATTCATCAACATACAAAGAAATCAGTGTTACATGCACCTTTTCATCAAACTTGGTCTATGACTCCTCATAAAACCCTATTGAAGAAAGAATGAATCAATCTTCTCATACCATGACCTAGGTGCCTTCTTTAGCCCATACAAGGCTTTCTTTAATCTGCAAACTAAATGTTCCTACCCCTTTTTCACAAACCCTTCAAGTTGTGTCAAATACACCTCCTCCTTTAAATCACCATTCAAAAAAGCATATTTTACATCTAATTGGTGCAAATTCCAATGGTACTTTGTAGCTAATGCAATTAACAATCTAATAGTATTTAATTTAGCTACAGGTGCAAATGTTTCTGCATAATCAATACCCTCCTTTTGTGAGTACCCTTTTGCCACCAATCTAACTTTATATTTATCTATACTACCATCTACTTTAAACTTGGGTTTGTACAATCATTTATATGCTATGGGCCCTTTTCCTTTAGGCAATTCAGTCAATTCCTAGGTTTTATTTTTAACCATAGAGTCATACTCTTCCTCCATTTCTTTTCTCCAGTATTCATGTTCATTAGCTTCATTAAAACTCATTGGTTCTATGTCATTCAAAACACTAGTCATGATAGCGTAGTCCTTATACCTTTCAAGTAGGCAAATATGTCGAGTGGATTAACTTCGTGCCTCACTGTTTTCACCATTATTCTCTGAAATTACTTCTCCACTTTTGATTGGGCTCTAATTGTTGGTGATGTCCACATCACTAGATTCTTCCTTGGGATTTTTTTGCTCCCTATCTTCTACTTTTGCTTCTACTTTATTGTCTTCAACTTCAGGAAGAATGTGCCATCTTTCATAGTTGTTATCCATGTTGCCTTCGTCTGCCTACTCATGGAAAATTACATCTCTACCTGCAAACACTTTGTGAGTACAGGGATCAAACATTTTATAAGATTTAAATTCTAAACAGAATCCTACAAAAATACATTTGATACTTTTGGCATCAAGTTTCTTTCTGTTCTCCTTCGGAATATGTGTAAAGGCCTTACACCCAAATATCCTCAAATGGTGAACTGCTAGTTTAAAACCATACAAGGCTTCGAATGGGGTATTGAAATCAAGATACCTTGTTGGAATTCTATTATTTAAATAAACAACAGTACTAATGGCTTCTGCCCAAAAAGAATTTGAGAGGTTCTTACCTTTGATCATACTTCGTGCACACTCTACCAATGTCATTTTTTTCCTTTCTTCAACACCGTTATGTTGTGGAGTGTCGGGTACTGTGAAGTGCTACACTATTCCATGATCATTGCAATACTTAACGAATTTCCCCAATTTGTATTCTCCCCCTTTACCTGAACAGAGGATATTTATAAACTCCCATGTCTACTTCTCTGCCATGTTTTGAATTATTTGAAATACTAAAAAAAATCACTCTTTTTCCTAAGGAAGTACACCCAAGTGTACCTTGTGTAATCATCAATAACAATAGAAAATAATAGGCACCTCATAGGGATCTTCTCTACATACATCCACAAACATCAGAATGCACAAGTTATAATACATCTCTTTTTCTCCTATCAGAATTAGAGGGGAATTCATCTCTGTGATTTTTTCCTAATGCACAACCATTACAAGCAGCATATTCATTCTTTAACATAGGGAGTCCTTCAAATATATTTTGTTTCTGTAGCAATAATAAATTATGCTAATTGATGTGACCATACCTCTGATGCCAAAGACTTTCTATTGACATAGTTGTAGAAGTCAGTGCTTGATGAATTTTGCTAGTGACATCAAGCTTGTACAAGCCTTCAACTTTGACCCTTGAAGCAACAGGTTTGCAGTGATCCAACAATTCTTTCACTATGCAATATGTTTTGAAGAATTCAACCTTCATATTATGATATATAATTGTAGACACATAGATCATTTTTTTCTTGATCACAAGCACATACATAACATTATGAATGTGTATGAAACTACCATTTGGTAAGATCACTAGAATATCTCCATATTCCATGATCTGATGTGCACGATCATCACCAAGATAGATGCTACCACCATTTCTTATTTCCTTGAAGTTTTCATACCAGTCCTTATTTCATGTCATATGGATCGAAGCTCCAAGGTCCACAAACCAAGTGTTAACGTCATCCATTTTAGCAGAAAATGCAGCATTAGACATAAACAACTTAAGATTTTTTAGATCAGAATTCAGGCCTTCTCCTACAAAATGACCTGAATGTCTTTTATGTTTATTATGCCTAGATTCATCACTTTTCTTCTTATAATAGTCTCTGGCTAGATGCCCACTTCTACCATAGTAAAAAAAATTCATTCCAGAGTCATTTTTAATAGATGACATACCTTGATTTGATTTCGGAAATGGCCTTTTCTGAAATGAGCTTCCATCTTTACTCACTCCTAATTGTTTCCCTTTGAAGAATTTCTTCTTCACCACAAGTGCCAAATCTAGATTTTGAGGCTTCAAGTTATTGTGCCTCTCTTCTTCCTGCAACAGTATACCTATCAATTCCTCAAATTTTGGTGCTTTCTCCCTTGCTGCAAGACCTATAATGAACATCCGATAGTCCTCTGACATTCCATTTAAAGTAATTGTCAGAATATTAGTAGCAGGTATTGATTCTCCTATATCTCCCATCATATCTTTCCAATATTTAATTCTGGAAATAAAGCCACTGACAGATTCAATCTCTTCCATCTTAATAGACGTGATCTTACCCTTAAAAAACATGACCCTATTTGTGTTATTAGTTTCATACAACTCCTTCAATGCATTCTAGGTTGCATTGGAGGTCTGACAGCCATGAATGTAAGGGCTCACATTATATTTCACAGACATTCTTAATTATACCTTTTCTTTGTTCTCCCGCTTCTCCTAGTGCTGAATTGATGTGGTTGTCGAGCCTACAACAAGTTTCACTTCTTCTCCCTTCGTGATGGTCCAAGCGCCATAACCTTCCAACAATGTTTTCAGCTTGAATTTCCAATTATCATAATTGGATCCGTCCAATTTATTGGCCTCATTCAAGTATGTTTCTACAAGTGGATTAGCCATCTTGAAAAAATATCCCAATATCCAATATCGCTCATCTTCTTACTTCATGAGCACCACTAGTAGCTCCATGAATCCCTCATCGATAGATCCATGGTTCCAACAACGGCCAGGCTGCGCAACTTCAAACAAAAAGAAAAATGAATCTCAACCAATTTATAAATTCTACAAAAATGGATCTACACAAAATCTGCACTTTTCCTTAAAAGAACCTGCACAAATCTGCTAACTTTTTCTTAAGAAAAGATGTGCAACCTGCTAAATTTTTTCACTGTATAATTCACTAAGGGTGCATAGGTCGGCTTTGACCTTTATTTGCCTAAAAAATCCCAACTCGTCTCGCCTCCACTAGTCCACACCAAGATCCACTATGCTCCAGATAGTGACTCGATCCTCAAACAAACAACGTAGCCTTCCAATGTGATCACACTACTCGACTCATAAATATGGTAGATCTTGACTCTACCAATAAATCTTCCCACTCGCACTCATTAATAGAGGAGGTTCCATGATCATTAGTCTCTCTTAGCCACAAAGGCTCACCATGTCAATCTCATCCACATGGGCTCAACTCAACCCTGACACTCTGATACCAACTAAAAAATAATAGGAAGACAAATCAAAATTGTGAATGAAACCCGCAACACTCAAGTGAGGAGCACCTGAGGCTACCACAACACTGTATTCATTGATTAGATAAATCAATCATACACAAATATAATGGTTACATTTTTTTCGGGAGATCACAACAGTCTCTTAGAAAATAGGATCTAAATCTAAAATTAGAAAACAATCAAAACAACCTTTCTCCTTTATTTCTAGTTGTTATACATATTAATATTAGTAATATACAAAGGGCATCATTTAGTGAACTTATGTCATAGCACATTAGTTTGTGAGATATAAAAAATAGTAGATATTGAAAAATATCATACTTAAATACAATTTTTTAAATCCCTATTTTTACTCTTTATCATAGGTATCCATTTCTTATGGAATTTTTAATACCCTATTTATTTTTACCTTCATATAGAAACATGATGGAACTCTTATATGCCTAGTATAATTACTAATATAATTGTATATTTTTAATATTGTCCATCTATACATTATTGATGAAGATCTATTTTATCATTTTAAACTATTATTTAAATGATATACATTATTAATATATCTTCAACATTATTCTAAAATGTAATACCCCACCTTACCTTATAATATAGATTAAACACAAATACATTTTATTGAATTACATTTAATTATAACTAATATCATTAATCATGTGCATATATTTGGAAAGACTTATATATTAACTATTATAGATTGATATTAATCATGGATTTACAAAGTGCGAAGAGGAATCAAATCTCTTGATATGCAAATCTCTTTTAGAATGCAAAATTAAATAATAATAAAATTGCACCTCAAGAGATTTTGTCCCTCTCATAAATTGATATATATATATATATATATATATATATATATATATATATATATATATATATATATATATATATATATATATATCTTATTGAAATTCGTAACTAGGTTCGGTCTTCATAAATGTATTTGAGATTTACTTATCAAAAGAATGAAGAAAATAATTTTATTGTTATTTCTATGACTTATTAAAGCATGGGTTTCATGCTTAGGTCTTCATGGTTTAGGTCAAATTCCCCATTGATTACTTCTAGGATTTATTATGAGTCATTAGAGTCATTGCCCATTTAAAGAGACCCTTCTTGGGCTTTCGAATCATGTAAAAAGAATTGTTTTTGAGTCAAAAAATGAATTTAGTCTCCTTCACACCAAGTCGGCCTCAAGACAAATAATTTGACCTCATTGGAAGGTTATTATACAAGGTAGTTCGAATTCATTTGGAGCATCTCAATCTCTCACACATAGTTCGATCTCTAAAGCTGGAAGCTGGGAAGTACGAAGTTGGTAAAGGGATAGAAGAAGAACTGGAAAGAAGTGTGAGTTTCTAGAGGAAGATAGAAGACCTCAAGATCAAAATTTTGGGACAAATCTCACTCAATTCTGAGGTGTATCAAGGGAGATTGAAGTTTTCCAAGTCTGGTCGAAGCTCAGAGATTGATTAGGAGGAAGAGAAAATGGTAGACGAACAATAGGCCAAGTGGGAAGAAACTATCATAGAGTACAAGATTTTACAATTGAAAGGTAATACTATCCCTAGAGGTTTGGTTCCCTTTGAAAGATTGTTCAACTCAAATGATACGACTGCCAAGCTAACTGAGCAAGAATTTGAAGAACGGGAGGATGACTGCAATATTGGTTCAGATCAGGATCCCTGGATAATTAAGTTGGCCAAAGAAGTTCCCAAGGAATACAAACAAAAGTACCTGGACCTTTTTAAGCAGTATATGGATGTGTTTTCTTGGTCTTATGATGATTTAAAAACATTTGATACTAATATCATCCAACATAAATTTCCTTTGAAGAGCGGGGTGAAACCATACAAACAGAAGCTTAGGTAGATTAACCCCCTGTTACTTCCATCAATTGAGAAAGAGGTGAGGAAGTTCCTCCAAGATAAAGTTATCATACCTCTGAGGTATTCAGACTGGGTGGGAAATCTAGTTCCTTTCAGGAAGAAGAATGGGGAAATAAGTTTGTGTCTCGACTTTAGGAATCTGAGCAAGCCCTCACTAAAGGATAATTTCCCTCTACCTAAAATGGACTACATTATGCAAAAGGTGATGGGATCTGCTCATATATTTATGATGGATGGTTTTTCTGGACACAATCAAGTAGTTGTGCATCGTGAGGATCGAAAGAAAATTGCTTTCACCACACCTTGGGGAACATTTATGTATGCCTGAATAGCCTTCGGCCTCATTAATGCAGAAGCCACTTTGCAGAGAGCAATGGATATAGCATTTGTGGAAGAATAAGATAAGTTTGTGGTAATTTATGTAGATGACATCACTATTTTTTTAAAAACAGATGAGGATCACATCGAACATCTATGACTCACTTTTGAGAAATGCAAAAAATATGGTCTGCCTTTAAATCCTAAGAAGTCTCAGTTTGCTTTAAGTGAGGTAAAGTTGTTAGGGAACATCGTGGAAAAATAGGGGGTGAAGATAGATCATAAAAGGGTGGAATTCATCAACAACAACTTACTATTGAGAAATAATAAAGAAATCCAAACTTTCTTGGGCAAATTAAACTTTTTGAGGAGGTTCATACCCAATTATGCTGAGATAATTAAAGAAATTGTAGGGATGTTGAAGAAGTATAGGGAGGTAAAATGGACTGAAGAATCTCAAGAGCCATTATCTAGAATAAAAAGGGCCTTTGTGGAAGCTCCTGTATTAGTCATCCCTGACTACCTAAAACCATTTTTCATTCTCTTTTGTTTCTCCTCATATAGTGGTTGTTGTCTTATTGTAGAAGAATAATGAAGGACATGAGCAACCAATAGCGTTTTTCATCCAGGTGCTACGAGATGCTAATTTAAAGTATAACATCCTAGAGAAGTAGGCTTATGCCTTGGTCAACGCCTCGAAGACCTTCAAAATATATTTCCTGTAATCAAGCATAAAATACATTCGGGTATAAGGAGACAGTAAGGGAAAAAGAGGTAAATGGATTGCTAAAATCCAAGAATACAACCTGTAGATCAAACCCACAAAGTTGATCAAGGGGCATGGATTAGCTAAAATCGTGTCTAAATCAAATTATCAAGCTTTGGGTATAAATTTGTTGACATATGAAGGATAAAGCCGAAGAGAAGAGGAACATAATAAGGTTAAGACCGCAACACAAAAAATCCAAATGAATTACCTTGTGTCTAACTAGTATAAGCATATAATCCACTATTTACTTTTTCTTAGTTGTCCAGTCAATTTTGATAAAGTTAAATAAAGAGCTTTGAGGTTACAAGCCCAAAAGTTTGTCATTTTAAATGGCCAACTGGATTGGAAAGACCCAGTGGGGATTTTGCTTTTATGCCTGGTTGAAGAAGAGATCCATAAAGTGATGGAGTTCCATAATTGTCTCTGTCTGGAGGGACTATAGTTGGAGAGCTACAACCCATAAAATTCTCAAAGTAGATTTCTATTGTCCCAAGCTATTTGGTGAGGTACATTCATATGTTTAGCACCTTTTCCTTTAATCCTAGTTTTTGTTGAAGAACCTTTCAGACAATGGGGTTTAGACTTCTTTGGGGAAATACACCCACCCTCCAGTAGTCATCTTAAGTGGATTCTTATAGCCACTGATTATTTCACTAAGTGGGTTGAAGCAGTCCCATCTAGGAATGCAATTGATGTTGTGGTTATCAAATTCATGGAGGAGAATATCCTTGCCAGGTTTGGTTGCCCAAGGAAGATAATCACTGATAATGCTCAAGTATTTAAATCCTCCAAGTTTCTGAGCTTTTACCAGAAGTATAACATCATTGCAGGTCACTCCACTAGCTACTATCCATAGGGAACTGGATTGACTGAATCATCACATAAAACCTTAGTAAGGATTATTATGAAGACAATATCATAAAATCAGAAAAACTAGTATTCACAACTGAAGTTTTTTTTATTGGAAAATAGAATTACTACCAATAGGTCAACTGGGAAATCCCATTTTGAATTAGTATATGGGAAAGATGAAATTTTTCCCATACAACTAGCAATGCCAGTGGAAAAAATTATATAGGATGTGGATGAAGAGCCAAATTATCTAACTAGGAGGATCAATCAGGTGGTAGAACTTCAATAAACCAGGGGGTAGGTGACTCAGAATCTAATTCAGTATTAGGAAAAGATGAAGGCCTCGTTTGACAGAAAATAAAAAGACAGAAACTTCGAGCCAGTGGATTTGGTTCTCAGCTGGGATCTCAGACGAGAAGATAAAGGAAAACATGGAAAATTTGATCCCTTATGGTTTGAACATTTCAATATTGTTGAGGCAAAGGGGAACAACACTTTCTTGTTAGAAAACTTGGATGGTGAAGCACTTGAAATGCCCATGAATGGGAAATTTCTCAAGCTTTACTTCTGTCACTAAATAGGTCCATTTTCACCCACTGTACATACCGGTGAGCCATTGTAGATACCAGTAATTCTATAAGTTTTTGATGTTTCTATTTTTGTTTGTATATACTTGAATAAAATGAATCCATGCCCAATGGATAGAAGGCTATTAGTCTGCAGGTTCTCATCACCTTTCTAGCAAGGCACTGTCCCCAATTGTAGCCAATGTTGTCACCTACTATACCTTTTTCGAATTGTACGAAATGATATCAAATGTTGGCCCAAAAAGGGGAGCCAAAGTGAAAAAGGCCAAGGGAGAACAAATATCAGAGGTCGGAAGGTCGAGGAGGAGGCAAAAACCAAAGCTTAAATTTCAAAGCCAAGAGGAAAGACCAGATTTAAAGATGAGCACTATAGTTTGGGATGAGATCACATCAGAGCTCGATGTCAGGAAGAATGGTAGGAAGACATATCGGAGCTCGGTGGCATCAAAATTGTTTTAAATCTCGTTTTTAAAGTTTCCAACGAGAGGGGCTTCGATATCAGCTGGCACCATGTCACAAAGACCTCAAAGGACCAAGGGAACAGAGTTAGGCAAAGACCCCAGTGCTAAGAACAAATATTGGGGATTGAAAGTATCGGGACTCCATAAAAAGATCCGATGAAGGGGGATTCCAATACAGATTGACACATGGTCATTAGATATCCACAAAACCTGGAGCCAAGGGAAGATTTAGCACCTGAGTGCTACACACCATATCGAGGAGGCAAATATTCTAACTCCTGTGTAAGTCGATTTTGGAAATGTTACGATAAAGAGGTCTTCCAACGTAGAATGGTGCTTGGTCATGACACTACAAAAGAAACCAATGCAAAACTGAAGGACCTAAGGACCATTTCTCTCCCCTTAAAATTGGACACATGGTAGCATGTATTTGGTCCCGAGAAGTGACCAGGTAAATTACGTCAGCATGACGTTGAGGGACAAGGATACATGAGGGCCCACAAGGAAAAATCTGGGTGACATGTATCATCACCGAGGAGGCGCCACATGGAAATGAGGACATCAGCATGACGTCACTTCAGAGGTCTGCATATCGGAGGAAGAGGCCATAGCAACTTTTTTTATTTTATTTTGAAAAAATTCGTATGAGAGGTGCTTCAATATCTACTAACACATGTTCACAAAGACCTCAAAGGATTAAGGGTGTTGAGCTGGATGGAGCACCCAAGTGCTAAGGAGGAATACTAGAGGTTGAAAGTATTAGAACCCTTTCAGAAAGAGTTACGATGAAGAGTGCTTCCAATGTAGACTGACGCTTGGTCATGAAAATCCATAAAACCAAAGGGGAAGCACAAATCCCAAAGAGAGATAAGCCCCAAGAGGAGCCCAAAAGGTTTTAGCACCCAAGAATTGAGCCTAAGGTCATGACACCCAGACCCATGGAATATAAAGGAAGAGGGCCAATAAAAAATGAGCTTGAAGGCATCAGAACTTTTTGCTTTCAGAAGGCTAGTTCAAATAAAGTTATGAGGATGAAAGGCTATGAAATCACAACACCTATACATCGAACCTTTGGTCATAGGAAATGGTTCCATGGTTGAGGAGCTTAAGCAAGAGGAGCTAAGGGTGGTTGGAACTCTGTGTTATCGTAACAATATTTTATAAGAAGTTATGAGATGTATAGGGTTCTTATGGTATAGCTTAGAATGTAGGCAAGTGGATGAGTCGATAGTTATGATTACAGAGCATCGTTAAGGCCATCATAGTTGATCACTTTTAGCTCCAAAAGTGGGAAATTCAAGCAATTAAGGGAGAAAGCGACAAGCGTATTGGTCAGTAACCACAGAGGAAAACCATGGCAAAGATGTGGCCTGATTAGAAGCAACCACACAAAATGGAATGGAGATATTTTTCTATGACCATCATTCATTTTTCCCAATTTTTGTTATTCTGTAATTTCCACATTTTAAAGAAAGAGTCAAATCTTTTGTAATCATTTGGGCAACAAAACCTTTGCATGCCAAGGTAGCTAGTCGATCAGACAACTAGGGCATCGCTGAGATATTTTGTAACTAATTATTTCAAAATTCCCCTCTCCTTATAGATAGGGGGAATAAGCTCATTTTAAAGGTTCCCAAATTTTTCATTCTAGAAGCTCGAATCATGCTTTTGCAGAGAAATTGATTCCACTTTTGGTTCAATTTGCTTGTTCATGAGGTGCCTAGGCTTATACAAATCTTAACTATGATGGACTAGTGATTTGGACTCTATCTTCAAAGATTAATGAAGCAGTTCTGTTGATTCAAGCGAAGTACTATGGAGTATTTTTTCCCCTCTGTATATCATTTCATGTATGTTTTTCCTCCTCTAAAATTGTGTAATGAAGTTGTTGGTTTCACTCTCATTTATGGTTGTATATATGTTGCAAAGTACCAAACAATACATGTTTAAATGACGGATTTAATTGTGTTATTTTATATCCTGCAGTACCTGTGTGAGCACAGACTTACTAATTCTATTTGGTGACAGAATGTGTTCATGAGGTATAGAGCTAGAAACCTTAAATTGTGCTACACTATTTTTTCATTTTCACCTCCTCACTCTTCCATACTTCTGATCAAAATTTTTGCTTAGGATTCTGTGATTTATCCAGCCCTCTGCATCGAAGTCCTTCATTTCTTTCCTCTTCATTTCTACTACAATGACAATATTAAGTTTTATTTTTCTATGTGTCAGCCACTAGAATCAGGACATTCCTCCTTGAGATGAGTCATATCTACGCGTGTATATATATATATATATATATATATATATATATATATATATATATATATATATATATATAGATATGCATGTCAGCTTGAGTATACCTTGGTGAAGGGCTATTAAAACAAGCTCTAAATTATATTACTTCAAATTATGTGACATATGGAGTGCAGCAGAATACCTTAGAGAATCCTCAAAAGCACTCCTCTAGGATTCCCTAGGCACTAACCCTTTCCTTCAACCCGGGGGTTGTCTCTAGGAGGATTCTACATCTTCTGAAGAATCTTGCAAAGGGAGATAGAAAAGCTACAAAATATCTCATGGTTACATGCTCATTAGTATTACTTCTCATATGATCATGTTTATACATATATTATTTCCTACTAATACATTGTAATGTGCTACAAATTAAGTGTGTGATTTAGTTAAAGTTTAATAAAGGGTAAAAATATATCATATGTCACACTATTGATCCCCCCCCCCTCCCAGCTCTTAGTAGTGCTCAAATTTTCTAACAAGTGGTATTAGAGCAGGGTTCTTAGTTGGAGCTTGATCGTTAGAGAGTAGATCTAGGGAGTATTGGTAGAAATTTGCAATTTATTTTCAGAAAGAATCCTCCACGAGTACATGCCCTCACTGTTGAAAATTTTAAGGTGTGGTATGAAAATGTAAAATCTTAATTATTAGCTAATGGATCTAACATGTCGAAGGTGATATGTAAGCGATATGGTGTGGATCCACCTTCTTCTGATATATTGCAGCAGGATGTTCACACGAGGGGAATCATTTATAATAATCTCCATAATGTGGATGTGGAGAAAATAAGTGATTTAAAATATGCTAAAGAAATCTAGGACAAATTGGAGATCCTGTTTGGCGATGATAGTAGCAGCAACAATGGAGGGCAAGAGAAGAGAAGCAAGAAGAAATGAAAGAATAAGGACACTAGGAAGGAAGAGACTCAATGCTTGAAATGAATAATTCCTCCAAGTGAAAATGGTGCAACAAATCAAAGTGACAAATCAGGAAGTGAAGCTATAGGAAAACTAGTTTTGTATCAAGAGACTAGACCCGAAGGTAAAAATATGGATGATTTACTTTTGAGTTATGATTTTATGGATTTGATTATCTGCATAGTGAAGAATAGAATGATTGCGTTCTCCTTAAGGAAAAATATGAATCGACAATGGTAGTCATTGAAACACTATCTAGTGAAGTGAGTACTCTAACAGCTACATGTAGGGATCATAAGAAGATTTTGCATGTCTTTGACAAAAAGGAGAATGCACTTAAAGAGGAGAACCTTAGCCTAAAGATTCATTTGTAGGAAGCCAAAATAATAGAGGATGTATTGACCAATTATCAATAGGAGAAAGAAGGCTAAATTGTAGATTTGGAAGGTGAAGTGGATTCCATGAGGAAACAATCAAAGAAGAAGAATGTTCCGCTGAAGCAAGACGAGAGCAGCAAGCTCTTGGAAAGTATGACTCAAACCCAAATGTCCCTAATGAACAGATCATGTCTTGGCTTTGGAGATTCTAGCTCACAATCTGGTAAGAGCAACAATGAAGAACCAAAGAATCCTACAACAAAGAATGATAGTAATGAAGAAAAAAGACAACAAATCCATCAACAAAATCCAATAAGAGAACCAAGAGGAGCTTTCATATCTAGAATATAATTCACTCCTAGATTTGATAGTGGCATATTTCATAGGAGGATTCAAAACTGATTTTCTCGCTTGATGGACAAGGTTGAGTGCTTTAGTTCTCATAATTTTGGACATGTGGAAGCTACTTGTAGGAGAAGATTGCAAAAATCTATGCAGTAATTTGATCAGCAAAGAAGAGGACCCTCCTTTAAGTATACAATTTCATTTAATGGTTATTGTTTTTCTTATAACCTATTTGGCCACAAGGCCATTGGTTGCAGACCTAACATGAGGAGATGGAGATTCGACATGAGTAACAAAAGATAAGATCCTTTAGCCTCATATCTTAGTCATATAAAGTGTTATGTGCAGCATAATTTTAAGATCATGGCCAAAGATTGAAAAATTCCTAGATCCTTCAGGCCATCTATTCAAAAGAACCAGACAGAGGAGAGTACTCAACCAAGGAACCAGCCAAGAAACATGTCAAAGAAAAAGGAGTAGCTAGGAAAGTGTGTTATTTCCCTTTTCTTGCGTGAGGATGATGATAAGTGATACATTGATAGTGTAAGTTCCCACCATATGTCAGGTGATAGGAGGAAGCCTCACTTTTTGAAGAGAACCAAGAGTGTCCATGTTCTTTTTGAAGGCAATGAACCAGCAAGAGTGTTGGGACGCAGTAAGGCCAACCTTGGTGAAAATAGGACCAATGTAGATGATGTGTGGCTCATTGAGGGTCTAAAGCTCAATATATTGACCATGAGCCAAATGGTTGATGGAGGTAAGGAAGTTTTCTTCAACTCCAAAGGTTGTTTCATTTGGAAAGAAGGGTCAAAGAGAGTGATTTCTAAAGTAGTTAAGACACCAGATAATGTATATGTGTTGAAGGGAAGAGTGAGAAGAAGGAATAGATCAAATAAGAAATCTTCCTCATCGGATTCTAAGTAGGAAAGATCAGTCCCTATTGTAGTCCATTCTTGCATGATAGATCTCTTAGACTGCAAAGATGCATGTGACGCCTTCATTACCTCAGGGGGAGCGCATGGTATATTTTCACAGCATGAGGTAGCATGATGTGTGACACTGTGGCAGAATGTCAGATATTTGTACGAGTTGTAGCAACAACATCTTGATATGCCCATGGAATTCATGCACATTCAGGACCACAGGATCAACCTACCTATTGGAGGTATATTGAGCTCAAGGGGAGCTATGCATGGTATAGACCTTCATGGCTTGATTTCCATTTTCACTTGTATTTCATTCATGTATTTTTAGTAGCCCCATATGTCTTTTCATGAGAAGAAAAAGTGCATTTTTTAGCTGTATATATTCCCTTGGTCTTCACTGACAAGTTGGTTGAAACGATTGTACAACTATGCATAGAAGGAAATCATTGATTCAACCATGCATAGAGGAGTTTTATTGATGTAGCAGCCATGTAGAACACCTCTATGTGAATTTGAGCAGCCTTGTATTATTAATGTATTTATCATTGAATTGTTGGTTGTGTGATCATTATGGAAAGCATGTATTGTAGAGAATTCTTGTATTCATTGAATGGTCTATGTCTTGGAGAGAGGTATGAGTCTTGGTCATGCATTGGAGATATTTTTAGCATGATGTAACAAACTTATGTTTTATACTTTACATCATCATTTTCATCCATGTACTCTTAATGGAAACATGTACCATGTTGTTTCATCATTTGGATGTTGGAAGATTAGATCTAGTCAAGAGATAGAGTCATGGGTTATGTCATTCATATGTTGATGTGAGTTTTTCTTGAGATGAGAGAGTTGTTACAGCCATGTTTGAGCTTATGGATGTCATATATTTCAGCCATGTATAGGCTACTAGATTCATTATGTATCAATGTACTATTATCTCTTTCTTATGGGTCATTAGTTGAGTCATATGAGTGATGTTCATGCATGAGTGAGGAGTCATGCTTCAGCCATATGTTGGCTATTTGGAGGCATTGTAAAGTCATATTTTATCATTCTTGTAGCCATATAATAAGTCTATGAATCCCTCTACTTTCATTTCATAACATTGGGTCTTAGTCCTTGATCCATCTGGAGCAACCTCTTATATGTGACAAGGAGAGTTTGGTAATAATAGTGGTATTATGTACAATAGTATGAAAAAAACTTTTCCATCCCCATTACATGTTCACAGAGAGTATGTTCATGCTAGCAATAGAAGGAAGCATGGCATGGTATCATTGACATAAAGGCATGGTGTTGGCATGGAGGCATGTTGTTTGTTGGCTTGATGTTGGCACGAGGATTTGATTTTTTTTATCTTCACATCAGTTAATATTAGTAGTGTTCAACCATACTTATTCACCCTTTTCATTGATGTCAAAGAGGGAGAGTGACGACCAAAATCAGAGAATGACATTAGATTAGTTTTGGTGTTGTGGTTGCAGGTAGACATCAAAGCTAAAGGGGGAGCATGTTGGACATGTTGTTTCATGGTGTTGGCATTGATGTCAACCTAGTGGTCCTCATGATGTTAACCTAGTAATGGTGATCCTCATGATGTCAAACTATTTGTAGTGATCCTCATGATTTCAACCTATTTGTGGTGGTCCTCATGATCCCATTGGTTCACAGAGTCTCATGGTGATGGCATTGATGTGGTGTCCTTCATGATCTTGTTGTTTTACAGAGGTTTTTGTCTATGGACCCAGTTGTTGAGTCAATTTTGGATTCAGTTTTGGTGTTGTGGTTGTATGTTGACATCAAATCCAAAGGGGGAGCATGTTGAACATGTTGTTTCATGGTGTTTCCATTAATGTCAACCTAGTGGTCCTCATGATGTCAACCTAGTAGTGGTGACCATCATGATCTAGGTGTTCTAGGTTTCTACCCAAGGAGTCAGTTGAGGAGTTGATTGTAGTGGAATAAGGTCAACAAGTTTGGATACCTTGACATGATGTTTAGAGCCTTGATATGAGCTTACAGAGGATATACAAGCTTAGGAGATGATTGCATGAGTAGATGGTCAGGTTCAGGAGGTTTTGGAGCAAAGTTGACTGAGTTTCGGGGTTGAACAAAGGGTAACTCATGTTACCAATTGAGTGCCAATGTTATATCTCATGTTTCCTTCATTAGACCTATGTTAACCCTCCTAGTAACACTTTTCTCAAAGGAAGGACTAGAATTACCTTGTATAGACTCAGTTTGTCGCATTCCTAGTGCATTCTAGTGATTTCTAGAGGCATATACTTTGGTTTTATTTTGTGGTTTTTGATGGAGAGAGTCAACTTGAGTTAACCATCATCTATAAGGTGATCAAGTCAAATATGAGGAGGTTTAGTGTTCCATATTGTTTGCATCTTCTATAAATTATAAAATTCCAGAGAATGAAGTAAAATGGGTTAGAAAATGTGAGATTGTGAAAGTGTAAGCTACAAGTTTGTACAGTTATCAGAGCCTATATTTGGAGCAGACTTCAGAGGATTATGGAGCTACAATAGATCTTCATGTCTAATAGATTTGTGTTGCATATTGTGGCTCCCAATTGCTACCAAGATGGAGAGGAGAGATTATGTTGTAGTTGCTACTATAGAGATTTCAAATATGAGTTTATATTGTTGATGCATTTGTGTTGCAATAGTTTTATTGCAGAGTGTATTGTTGTAGCATCAATATTGAGATTTTGTATGGTTGTTAGTTTGAGTTATTGATGTTTGTGTGTGTAGGCAAATTGTGATAATGTGATGTTGTAGGGTTTGATTTCATTGAGCAGATTGTTTTTAGTTGATAGGATGATATATTTATTGAGATTGTGTTGCAGAGATTATGTTGGAGTGCACGTATTCAGAATTTGGTTTATGAGCTTATTGCATGTGTCAGTCCAGTGCGAAAATTGATGAAAAGAGGCTCACTGATTTGTTGTATGTAGAGTACTTGGGCCATAGTTTGAAATTAGATGAAATGAGGTCCATGAGATGTGCTGAGGGTTGGGGCCTTTAGTGAGCAAGTGGTAGCTTGCATATTTAGGGTGTAGTGGAATCATTCAGGTGGTGGCCTAAGAACGTGGGAGTGGTCGCTTCCATCTGTGGTGGCTAGATAGTCCATTTGTGTCTAGGCAAGACTTATTGGGAGTGGTGGCTTCCAGTAGGTGGTGCCCTGTAAAGTAGAGGGAGTGGTGGCTTCCCGTAGGTGGTGGCCTACAAATTTCTTCATGGTTGTTGTTTGCAGCAAGTAGTGGCTCGCATGATTAGCAAGTGGTGGCTTTCACACTGGTGGTGGCCTACACACTGGTGGTGGCCAATGAATTAGATGTAAATGCATTTTACATAATAAAAGAGATGATGACGAAGGCTATCTGCCAACAATGGTTTTTACCTTTGTGGTTTCCACCTTACAACTAATGTCCTCTTGTGTTTGATGTGATTATTTATGCTTTGTTGCTATATATCTGGATAATTTATGGTTCATACATTGTTAATCTCATGGTTACATGCTCATTAATATTATTGTTTATATGATCATGTTTAATATACATATGCTATTGACTATTGATACGTTATGATGTGTTACAAATTAAATATATGATTCAACTAAAGTTTAATAAAAATTAAAAATATATCATAAATCACACTCGTGATTCACACTTTTTAGTAATACTCAAAGTTTTTAACATATATACCTATTCAATAAAAATATAATTTATTATTATCCATGGACATGTTTCCACTCTTTCATAATAATAATTTTGAATTTCGATTAAAAACAATAATATACCAATTATTCTAACAATACAAGTTGAATTGATTTTTATAATTCAATTGACAAGTAAGATAATCATTTTAAATTTCAATTAAAAACAATAATATACAAATTATTCTAATAATACAAGTTGAATTAATTTTTATAATTCAATTGACTAGTCATAAGTCCTTTTCATGCATGGAGTGAGTCTTGTCGGTTATCTTTTGATACAACATTATATTTATTGTTTAAATTCCAGATGCTCTCACTATTAAACGTACAAAAATGCTAGTCATATTTAATTAAGCAAATTAATTTAATTTTGTACACAAATCCTACTTGGTAGCATATTTCCCTTTGCCTTTTTATTAAGGAAGTGCCCGCTCACACTCGTAAGCATAGATGACATTGGAAATATTCTTGGCACAGGCGTGATGTTTAATTATTTAAATTAATTTGATAATTTAAAAGTTATGATTTTTAATTTAAAAAGTTAGGTGTTTTTTTAACTAACTTTATGGAAAAAATCATTTTAAAAGCAAGCCTTTTAGAAAAATGAAATAAATAATAAATTGAAATTCAGTAAGAAATGTTTAAAATCATAACTTTCATCTGTGAATTTAAATCAAGTGTTTCGAGAAATGTTTAAAATCATAAATTTCATTTCCAAACAAATAGCCCCATGAATAAGCTCAGTTATCAAATTTGAAACACTAATATTAATTTCAATTAGAAAGGCATATATTCATATAGCCTTTCTATAATGAACTATATATATACATATATATATTAACAATAGTATGTTATCTCTATATTTCATTTTTAATCAAATTTATTTTTATTAAATTGGTTAAACTATATGGCAAATGAAAAATATCACATTTTCACAACGTCAAATAGATAATTTAGTCAAAAATGAAAATACATATTCACATAATAACAAAATTTATAAATTGTATTAATTATTTTCAAAATGAAATAGTACATTTTGCCCCCCAAGCAAACTTGTATACTTGACTGGTTCTTCCCATCCTATTCCATGTATCTCCAATTGTTGTCCTTAAACCATCTATCATGAATTTATGTTATGCAATAAATGTGTTCCAGAAATTTAAGCAATGATTAAATTCAATATATTTGAGAAAAACTTCACATACAAGCTTGAAAAAATATAAATATGTCGTCATATACAATGCTTACTACTTAATTTATAATCCCATTTTCAAAAAACTATGATAAACAAAATAAATAATAATCTTTATTTTAGAATATATGCATTCCTTAATCATACTCACATTTTAATTAGTATGCAGTGGACTATGTAGATTATCACAACAAATATCTTACCTTTCCGATTTTGCTCATAGACATTCATGTCATGCATCATTAAAGTTGCAACTTGTAACATCTCTATTTAAAGAATCATAGAATTTGGATAAAACAAAATGTGAGGAAAAAACAACTCAAATGCATTTATGAGATATGAAACAAAAATATTCAAAAGATAACTATAAAACATAGTAAAACTTGAGAGATATTATAAAACACAAAGTAAACAACAAAGGGCCTAAAACTAGAAAAAATCACTTACCAAAATGGTTCTTTCAAGTGTTTGATAGAATAAGACAATGTTGATAATAAAGAGTAAAACTTACATATTCACATTCTTCAAAATTACTAAATCTTATATCATTAAAGATATGAATCTATTTTCCTAGTGGAAGAGGGTTTCCAATTGTCATCAATGTCCTTTCATCATAAATATCGTTCTAATCTACCTCATTTAGAGTATGAGGTGCACTCAGAGAAAGACACAATCTATCTCATTTAGAGTAGGAGGTGCACTCAGAGAAAGACACATCTACCTCATTTAGAGTATGAGGTGCACTCAGAGAAAGACACAATCTACCTCATTTAGAGTAGGAGGTGCACTCAGAGAAAGACACATTAACATATCGAGGGTTTCTAGATAAATTCTTGATCTATCATCATTTCTTATCTAATTTAAATTTGAAAATCTTTTTTCACATATTGTTATACTAACTAGAATAACAAGAATTGTTTGGCATAACTACATTAAACATCGAAATCTTCAAACCATTTAAGTTCACCTCCACATAGATTCCATGATCTAAACCTATGTTTTTGGGGTAATATTTTTACATAGTACAAATCAATTCATCCATTTCATCCATATATTTATCACTATCCATAATAGCAAGTCACCAACACTAAATTTATCACATAAACATGCCAGTTATCTTTTTGTTTGAGAGTCTCTATCATCCATATCCTCAAAATAATTACGAGGACTAAAAAACTTAACTGCATTAAAATAGATAAATTTGTTAACCTTTCATTTAGAGAGTCGATCATCTTTATTACAAAACCTTTTCCTGGAATAATGTAATCATCTAGTGCCCATGATCTTTGCAACTTTGGTAAACTCTCAAATCTTAATGTATGTACATGTACCATACATGTGCAATTTGCAAACTCAAGGGTTCTCTATTGTGTTTAAAAAAAACTGATGTGTGCATTTCACGTGCTTCAAATGTGCCTCTCAAAAATTGTTTATGAAGCAAGCTAATAGTGATGTTCAAAGTTTTTCTAATAGATGTAATGTCAACATGATCCTCTTAAAACTTTTGATTCAGTTTATTTATCTCAATAGACACGTTTACAAATAAGTAGATGCAAAATTAAACTTGAAATATTGTATTCATCTCATATGTTTTTTTCTCCACTAACTCCCAGTATCTTAGCAAAACAGACATGAGTTTAACGAGTTTTCCCATGACTTTGCCTCTAGAAAGACATCTAATATGATGAATTTGTAACTCTTATAGCCTTGTGATTTCAACTAAGTCCATTAGTTTTTTCAATTCTCCATGTCTTTTAGTACATTTCTCTAACCATTAACAAACCTTGTTTGCAAACTTATCAATAGCATGCAACTCTTTAAAATAAGAAAAAGCATAATTTGTTACTAATGCTTTTCGATGAGTTATACAATGGAGATTTAACAAATGAGGGACATGTCGATGAATCTTAGCAGATAAACCTTCATTAATACCCTGCATGGATGAATCCAACTAACTTTGTCATGGATAGATTCATTTATATTAAAATAAATGCCACAACATCATACATAGACTATGATGCTTCATCCCTAATTTGTAGCAAGTGTGTATTTTGTAGCACGTGAACCTCTTCATTTTTCAAATGTGTAATATAAATAGTCAAATGTTGCACCATTTAGTGATTTCATCAACTAAAAGTGAGTAAAATTAGCTTTTGAAAATCCCATCTTTTAATTTTTTCTAATATATTTTTTTAACAGCGTGTAGAAACTGTTTTCCAAATGTTTTGTTTATAAATGTTGAATATTCCTCTTTTAGATTCATGTGATGGGTGTTTTTATACCTATTCAAGTCACATATTAACGTATATATTTCCAAATGTAAATCATGTATGACAAAAATATATATGTTTTCAATAATTAATATAATTATCTCTTTATGAGCATCCACCATTAGCTCTACATGTTTTGTAATTGGAATAATACTATGTTTTCTTTCTCCCTCTAAAATTTGTAAAGAAAATTCATGAGCTTGACTTTGCATGGATGTTTAAACCACTAATTTAAAACAATTTACTTCCATCTTTAGCAAATGGAGCTTTCTTTTTAAATTTTACACACCATGAATGTTTTATCCTTTCAACACCATTACAATCTTTTAAAGCATAAGCCCATGGAAATTTTGTTTCCATTTGGACTTGAATATTCTTTGGGACATCTTAAATGTTGGTAATTCTTCAAGATGTTCTGCATTATCTAATTCATGGTATTCATCTAGATGATCATATACTTCATTTTCATAAAAGTGTAGTTGATTAGAGCATTGAAATAAACCAAATGAATAGATAAGTGAAAATTGTTTTTGATACTTTTTAGGACAACCAAGAAGTAGAATTTCTCTATTATTTATACCTATAGTCAATCAAAAAAATAAGAATATAAAAATATAGACTAATATTAAAATACATAAGATTTCTTTAAAAATATAAAATACATCGTAATTGCAATTATATATAAATATATGATTCTAAAATTATTTTGAAGATTTTCTTTTATCTAATTTGATAAATTAATATAGAGTATTTGGTAAATTAATATAAAGAAAATTTGACAATACCTATGAAGAAACTTCAACATTTATACATGGTCTTTACATAGACCTAGGATCAAAAAAATATAAATCTTATTTTAATGGCCATAATAATTCTGAAGTTTAAATGGCTACTTTTAGTTTTCTCACTAAAATGTGATTTGCAATGATTTTTAGTTAAATATTATAAATGAGATTATCTATAAATTTATAATCACTTGACAACTATTCGCATTGTATGTAATTTTTCACCAAAGAGGGGAAAAGTTGATACTGTACGGTCTTTGTAGAAAAGATTTTCAGCATTTTTTGTGTATAACATCTCCCATATATAAGTTAAATGAAAAAAAAAATGATAAATATTGAAATACGCAAGTTTTCATATTTCAATGAAAAAAATTAACACAAGAATTAAGGATATCTTGAATCATTTTCAATGGGGATGGCCTATTGCAATATCTAAATGGGTGAACTTATATTTCAGTGACCCAGTATATATAAAATAATCATAATACAAACACATTATTAAGTTATAGGGTTATACATAAAGATCTGAAATTTGTAACACTGACTTCCATTGACAGCTCCACGTTTATTATTTCCATTTAATAGAAAACTCATTTGTAGTTTGATCAACTTACTTTCTATCAGTGTCCTTGTCCAGGATCGAAAATATATAGATCACAATCTAAATAACCTAGGACCTCATCAATATCTCCCCTCTATTGGAGAAGTCTTCCATCTGCTGACAAAGTATTGAATATTAGGATGATAAGAAAAAAAAGGAGCAAATAGAAATTTGGTGAACATCATTCGATCACCAATGAAGTAATTAATACAGTAGTTGATGTTCCTTTTGTTGAGATGTGCAACCTAGGATGCCAACAAACATAAGATTAATTATGATAGAATATTTGAAGTAAAAATCGTGTATCAAGAGCAGACATAAATTTGGTAAACTTCATTTAAAACAATCAAATAACTAATAGAGTAGTTGATGTTCTTTTTGAGATATACAATGTGTGATGTGAACAAACATGACAATAATTACGATGGATAGTTTCAACTAATAGAAAACAAATTGCTCTCTTAGCCACAACTTTGGGTTATGATGGGCAATTCCCTTGAATCGTGACAAGTGGACCAGCCAACGAGGCCTCACATGAATGTTTCATAAATGCGTATAAATTTAAATGGGCTGGACAATGGAGTCACAGAAACCAGAAATCAGATGTGAAACCAGAAACCTGCCCCTTACGCCTCACTGACCACCAGAAGGTTATTCCAGGTGTCGTGGTTTTCATTGAATAAACATGATGAGTCAGCTGGCATTTGGCATTAACAACTAGCAATTAAAAATTGTTGTACTCATTACTAATTTGATAAGTAAATTATAATAAAATTTTCCCCGTGTAAAAAAAATAACCTAACTACACTCATTACTAATTTGATAACTAAATTATAATAAAATTTTCGAGGGGTAAAAAAAACCCTAACCCCACCTCTCCTTGCCCAAAGTTTATGCTGACAGCGGATGCCTTAAAAGTAAGGGCACATGGAGAAACCAGTGAGAGGCCCTTTTGTCGAATATACTCTCGAAACGCTTTCATCGCACATATAAGTCAGCGTGATTGCATGTGCCTCCCTTGGAAATCCATTATTTATATTACATTGGATTGGGTTTTTTTGGAACCATTTCAATAGAAAAATTATAAACACAGTTGATTGCATGTGCCTCTCCGTACTAACGTGCATCGGTGCATCTAACGTAATTTTAATAGTTTAAGGTTTTGCCTACGCCCCCTTATAAATGCTGAACTGTATTAACAGTCACTCTTTGATGAAGATCTTTTCATAAGGGAAAGATATGAAATCAAATCTACCATAAGAGCAGAGAAGAAAAGGGGACAGCGCTCAAATGTAAAGTGCAGCAGCGCAATAAGAAGTGTGCAAAGCATGGAGACCCTCACAGCAGTGGGAAGATAGAACATAAAACAGCAGTTTTGAATTTTTTTTGTTATGGAGCACATGCATTGAAATGCATAGCAATGGAAGGTAGTTTCCTTCTATGTAATGTGAGAGAACATACTCATAGCAGAGTGAGTACAATACACAGCAAAAAAATGTAATGTTTTTTCTTCATATGCAATGCAGCATGCAAAGAAATGCATAAAGAAAAATAGGGACAGCAGATTTTTAATGCACATGGGTGAATGAGAATGTGTATGGCAGCAGAAAAACGAAAGGAATTGCACAGCAGTGAATTGTGTAAATAAAAAAAAAGAATGAAGACTAAGATTGTGTGAAGCAAGGGTGTAAAAAGAAAAGGCAGCAGCCCGTGTTAATTTTTTGTTGTGTGGAGAATGCAGCGCAAAACAGCGTGAGGAAGATTTCTTGCTATGTGCAAGTAATGGAGAGTAAAGAGTTAGTGTATGGGCACACAGCAGTATGATGAAACAAAAGGCAGCCACAGTGCAAATTGCAGAGGCAACGCAGCAGCAAATAAAAACCCAGGGATGACAGAGTCTATTGTTATGGGTATGGACAGCAATGCATAAGAAAAGGCAGCAGCGTGATGGCAAGAAGGAGAAGCACAGTAGTGCGAAGAAAATGAAACCAGAACTAAGAGAGAATGAAGAAATGTGTTTTTACACAGCAATGCAAATAAGAAAATGCAGCAGCATGAAGTTTTTGTTGAAGAAATGAAAGCAATGCAGAGTTTGTAAAGAAATGTAAGTGAAGTGCAGCAACACAACAGCAAGTGTAGACACAGCAGTGTGGGGTAGACGCAGCAAGGAAGATGGCACAACAGTGCAGCAGAGAATATGCAGCAGCATAAAAGAACAATGTAATGAGTATGCACAACAGTGCAATGAATGTTTTGTTTTGAAACTGCATCTAAAGCAGTGTTTGGCAGTAATCCCTCCGTGAGAGGAAGTGAAGTTCTTAGTGAATCCCTCTGTTAAAGAGGAAGGTGTTTTTCAGCACAGTGTCATGGTAAATCCCTCTGTCAAGAGGAAGATGCTTTTTAGCATACACATGGTAAATCCCTCTATCAAGAGGATGATGCTTTTCAGCATAATCACAGGTGAATCCCTCTGTCATGAGGAAGGTGCTCTTAAGCACAGTTTCAGGTTAATCCCTCTATTAAGAGGAAGACTATTTTGTTGTTTGTGAAACTGCATCAGAAGCAGATTGGCGAATCCCTCTATGTGAGGAAGATGTTATTGTAACAGCAGTTGGTGAATCCCTCTATGTGAGGAAGTGTTTGGGTATGTTTGAACGCCCAGCAGTTGAAATTAAAGGGGAGTGTTGGAATGTTAATTCCAACTGCAGGCAGCAGGCGGACGTGGGCAGCCGACTCAGCAGCCGTACCAACGCCCAAACCGCTGCACCCAAAACCGTTCACGAAACCTGCCGGAAACATTTCGCACCAGCTTTCCGGCGAAGGAATAATCCGGCAATCGACTCCGATACGATGTGGTGGCTCCGCGTGTCACTCGCCTGACATCAGCCGACGCAATTTTTCGGGTGCTAATGTTCAGCATAGTGAGGCCTCCCGATATCCACTCCAGCCGTCCGATCTGATTGCATGTTGTCGGCCGTTGTTTTTCTGAAGGTGCATCCGGTCCGCGGCAAATCAAGGATTGCATGGAGTGAAGACTAAGTTTGGTTGACCGCCACTCCTGTCTGCAAAAGGATTTAAATGGAATTTATTATGGTTCGTAAGTTTTGGCAGAACATTAAAATTCAACTACACGGAGGTATGGGCATATAATATATGTGTCATATTTTTTTAAAGGTGTGTTGACTATTTTTTCCATATATGAGTTACAATGAAAAGAACGCATATGAGAGTGCATAAAAATAGTTTTTGCTGTAGCGAAAAAAATATGTTGACTTGCAAGAAAACTATGGTGATGCACAGAAGTGCATAAGTGAATGTGAATGTTTTTATGCGTAGACCTCTGTTGATTTTGCAAGGAGAAAATGAATGCACAGCAGTGTGAGTGAAAAGAACAGGGGAGAGCTTGCAAGTGTAATATAAGTTTTTTTTACAACAGTGTGAAAGTGAATGCACAGCAGTGCAACGTAAAACAACCAGGTTGAAATGTAAGTTTATTTTTTTAAAACGAAGTGAAGCACATAATATTTCTGAGGAAGCATATGTAAATTTTGTTGTTTTACAGCTGTGTGTAAAAACAATTTTACACCAGTAAATGTAAAAGGGGTTTTACAGCAGTAAACCCAACACAGTAAATTCTCATGTGAAAACAGAGTTTTGTAGAATGAATTAAGTTTGGTGAATCCCTCTCAGCAAAGAGGATGAATATGTATCAGAGTTGGTTGAATGTTGTTTTTGGTAAATCCCTCTCAGTGAAAGAGGATGAATTTTGTTTCAGACATTTTGTTTTTAATGAATAGAAATGTTTTATGGTTGTGTAATACTCTGTTCCTCAGTAATTTTTTTTAAAAGCTTCCCTGTGCACAAAAGATCCTGAGGCAGAGAAACAGAGCATTGCCTCTGTGGTGTTTGTTTGTTTGGTTTTTGGTATTTTCCCCATTGAAAAATACCCAACAGTGGTATCAGAGCTAGTCCAGGCTCTTTGAAGGCTCATAGACGCTGAAGGAAGGTGTTGTTGCAGCAGTCAAATTTCTCCAGCAGTGTGAAGTTTCAGCCAAAAGCATTAAGGTATTCCTCAAGCTTTCCTTTGTGTTACTGTTGAAGAAACAGTCAGTGATTTAAAAAAAAACAGTCAAGTATTTAAAGCCTAGATAAGAATGGCAAGGTCAAAGAAGAAAGTGTTCAAATCCCCTAAGGTTGTGTCTCCCTCTTCTACTAAAATAGAAGACAATCTATTTGAAAGAATTCTAGTTGAGGCTTCAAAGTTTAATGGAAATTTTAATATGTGGGAAATAAAAATGAGGGCTGTCTTACAGTCTCAAGGGATTGAAATCTGGGAATCAGTGATTGATGATAGCAAGAAGGATAAAGAATCCAAGGAGTACAATGCAAAGGCAGCAAAGACTATCTTGGATGGACTGCCTGATTCTGTGAAGAAGAATCTAGGAAAATATACATCAGCAAAGGATATATGGGACAGACTGCATGACCTTCACACAAAGGGAGCACTGACCATGACAATGAGTCAAGAAGAAAATTATGAACCCATCATAGAAGCTGAAAATGAGAAGGTTGACCTCATCAAGCTTCAGGTAAAAGAAAGGGATGAAGAACTCGCTAAGCTTAAGAAGGAACTTGATGAAAACAAGAGGAAACATCATGAAGAAGTCATATCTATGACAAATCAGCTGAATGAAGCAAAGAAGCAGGAAGATGTCTTGTCAAATAAACTTGAACAAAGGCACAAGAGAATGAACAAGCTTGTAGAAGAGATTGGACAGTACAAGGTAGAGGTTTCCTCCCTTAAGTCTGAACTACAAGAAGCCAGGAAGCAGGCACAAGGAGCTGAAAAGAAAATGGAGAGCAGTCAAGCAGAAATCTCCAAAATGAAGTCAGATATTATCTCCTTCAAAGTAGTAGCAGCTGAAACTACTCGTAACAAAGAAGAAACTGAGGAACAGCTTACAAAGAAGAATAATGAGTGTGAAAGATTGGAAGAAGAGATTGTTCTCCTCAAGAAAAAGGTTGAAGGGATGAACAAGATCATGAAGAGCTCTCAAGCCTTGGATGACATGCTCAGCTATCACAGATCTCCATCTGATAAATCAGGACTTGGGTATGTAGCTGAACCCTCAAACAAGGATGAAGATGCTTTAAGCAAAGGAGATGTGAAGAAGCCAGGAAGAAGGTGTGATGCTCCTAGTTCCAGCAAAGGCAAGGAGAAAAATGAAGGCTGCAATAGAAGAAATCCTGCTCCAAGTAGAAATGTAGCTGATGGCAAAAAGGCAAGAGGCAATGGTGATCATCAAAGGATCTCAAGGCAGCAAGGCTTCAGAAGTACATCAAGGAAACCTCCATCTCCCAGGTACCAAAGTTCATTTTTTGGTTATTGTTATGCTTGTTCAAACTTTGGTCATATGGCAAAAGACTGTAGAGCATTTCATGGAGATAAATGTTGTGGTCCCCGACAATCTCCAAGAAATAATTCCACAAGAAGAAATCATGAATTCTTATTCATGAACAATGTTGAATGTTTCAAGTGTCATAACATTGGGCATATGGCACGAGATTGTAACTTGACATGGGCTCTTACACAAGCTAGACCCATGCAAAAGAAGAAAGTTACACAAGTATGGAGAAGGAAGGAAATGCAACCTGAAAGCCCCTTGAACTCCCCAGTGGATCTAAATTTGTTTTGAGAAGAGTCTGCCAAAAGAAGACAAGCACACATTAAAGGGGAGCTTGATTTTTTTTTGTTGCTGAACTGTATTAACAGTCACTCTTTGATGAAGATCTTTTCATAAGGGAAAGATATGAAATCAAATCTACCATAAGAGCAGAGAAGAAAAGGGGACAGCGCTCAAATGTAAAGTGCAACAGCGCAATAAGAAGTGTGCAAAGCATGGAGACCCTCACAGCTGGTGGGAAGATAGAACATAAAACAGCAGTTTTGAATTTTTTTTGTTATGGAGCACATGCATTGAAATGCATAGCAATGGAAGGTAGTTTCCTTCTATGTAATGTGAGAGAACATACTCACAGCAGAGTGAGTACAATACACAGCAAAAAAATGTAATTTTTTTTCTTCATATGCAATGCAGCATGCAAAGAAATGCATAAAGAAAAACAGGGACAGCAGATTTTTAATGCACATGGGTGAATGAGAATGTGTATGGCAGCAGAAAAACGAAAGGAATTGCACAGCAGTGAATTGTGTAAATAAAAAAAAAGAATGAAGACTAAGATTGTGTGAAGCAAGGGTGTAAAAAGAAAAGGCAGCAGCCCATGTTAATTTTTTGTTGTGTGGAGAATGCAGCGCAAAACAGCGTGAGGAAGATTTCTTGCTATGTGCAAGTAATGGAGAGTAAAGAGTTAGTGTATGGGCACATAGCAGTATGATGAAACAAAAGGCAGCCACAGTGCAAATTGTAGAGGCAACGCAGCAGCAAATAAAAAACCCAGGGATGACAGAGTCTATTGTTATGGGTATGAACAACAATGCATAAGAAAAGGCAACAGCGTGATGGCAAGAAGGAGAAGCACAGTAGTGCGAAGAAAATGAAACCAGAACTAAGAGAGAATGAAGAAATGTGTTTTTACACAGCAATGCAAATAAGAAAATGCAGCAGCATGAAGTTTTTGTTGAAGAAATGAAAGCAATGCAGAGTTTGTAACGAAATGTAAGTGAAGTGCAGCAACACAACAGCAAGTGTAGACACAGCAGTGTGGGGTAGACGCAGCAAGGAAGATGGCACAACAGTGCAGCAGAGAATATGCAGCAGCATAAAAGAACAATGTAATGAGTATGCACAACAGTGCAATGAATGTTTTGTTTTGAAACTGCATCTAAAGCAGTGTTTGGCAGTAATCCCTCCATGAGAGGAAGTGAAGTTCTTAGTGAATCCCTCTGTTAAAGAGGAAGGTGTTTTTCAGCACAGTGTCATGGTAAATCCCTTTGTCAAGAGGAAGATGCTTTTTAGCATACACATGGTAAATCCCTCTATCAAGAGGATGATGCTTTTCAGCATAATCACAGGTGAATCCCTCTGTCATGAGGAAGGTGCTCTTAAGCACAGTTTCAGGTTAATCCCTCTATTAAGAGGAAGACTATTTTGTTGTTTGTGAAACTGCATCAGAAGCAGATTGGTGAATCCCTCTATGTGAGGAAGATGTTATTGTAACAGCAGTTGGTGAATCCCTCTATGTGAGGAAGTGTTTGGGTATGTTTGAACGCCCAACAGTTGAAATTAAAGGGTAGTGTTGGAATGTTAATTCCAAATGCAGGCAGCAGGCGGACGTGGGCAATCGACTCAGCAGCCGTACCAACGCCCAAACCGCTGCACCCAAAACCGTTCACGAAACCTGCCGGAAAAATTTCGCACCAGCTTTCCGGCGAAGGAATAATCCAGCAATCGACTCCGATACGATGTGGTGGCGCCGCGTGTCACTCGCCTGACATCAGCCGACGCAATTTTTCGGGTGCTAATGTTCAGCATAGTGAGGCCTCCCGATATCCACTCCAGCCGTCCGATCTAATTGCATGTTGTCAGCCGTTGTTTTTCTGAAGGTGCATCCGGTCCGCGGCAAATCAAGGATTGCGTGGAGTGAAGACTAAGTTTGGTTGACTGCCACTCCTGTCTGCAAAAGGATTTAAATGGAATTTATTATGGTTCGTAAGTTTTGGCAGAACATTAAAATTCAACTACACGGAGGTATGGGCATATAATATATGTGTCATATTTTTTTAAAGGTGTGTTGACTATTTTTTCCATATATGAGTTACAATGAAAAGAACGCATATGAGAGTGCGTAAAAATAGTTTTTGCTGCAGCGAAAAAAATATGTTGACTTGCAAGAAAACTATGGTGATGCACAGAAGTGCATAAGTGAATGTGAATGTTTTTATGCGTAGACCTCTGTTGATTTTGCAAGGAGGAAATGAATGCACAGCAGTGCGAGTGAAAAGAACAGGGGAGAGCTTGCAAGTGTAATATAAGTTTTTTTTACAACAGTGTGAAAGTGAATGCACAGCAGTGCAACGTAAAACAACCAGGTTGAAATGTAAGTTTATTTTTTTCAAACGAAGTGGAGCACATAATATTTCTGAGGAAGCATATGTAAATTTTGTTGTTTTACAGCTGTGTGTAAAAACAGTTTTACACCAGTAAATGTAAAAGGGGTTTTACAGCAGTAAACCCAACACAGTAAATTCTCAGGTGAAAACAGAGTTTTGTAGAATGAATTAAGTTTGGTGAATCCCTCTCAGCAAAGAGGATGAATATGTATCAGAGTTGGCTGAATGTTGTTTTTGGTAAATCCCTCTGAGTGAAAGAGGATGAATGTTGTTTCAGACATTTTGTTTTTAATGAATAGAAATGTTTTATGGCTGTGTAATACTTTGTTCCTCAGTAATTTTTTTTAAAAGCTTCCCTGTGCACAAAAGATCCTGAGGCAGAGAAACAGAGCATTGCCTCTGTGGTGTTTGTTTGTCTGGTTTTTGGTATTTTCCCATGAAAAATATCCAACAGATGGCTGGTTTTGGTGGCCTGAGGTGCTCTCTAAATCGTCCAAGGAAAAGGATCCAATAAAGTTTTCCGAAATGAAAAGCGCACAGCAAATCCAATTAGAATTGCCTATAAGATAATAATAATAGTTCAACTGTTGGGTCATATCATCTGTAAGGATGATCGGACCAAGGTCACAGTATTCGTGAATCTTCATGTGTTAGCAACAGTCGGAGTGTTGCGCTCTACTCTTGGCTCGCTGCAGGCAAGAGATGGGTGTGACTGGGAGGGGAGGACTAATGCTTGTATAAATCCTCTTTCTGTTTACACCTTCCTCATCACTCCAAGGAAATGTATACGGTGCCCACCTTCTAGAGAATGGGGCGTAGCCATTCAACAGTTGCCCTTGCTGCACTTAGATACCTAGAATTCTCATCAAGCATAGCCCTAATCATCAATCAATCAGCTAAGATCATAGATAAATAGAAAGCATTTAGTAAGGTAGATTCAGCATTCGATGGCATCGTCTCTAATGCTGCTATTTCTGCGTCGTCCAAGAATGGTAAATGACCAATGAAATGCAGGTGTTGAGTTTGAAAAGTGGAGAGAATTTAAAGGCCTGGATAGACTACGATGGTGTTAATCTAATGCTTAATGTATGCCTCTTTAGTTTCTTCAACTCTTCTCTCCTGCCATTTTTCTCATAAATTTGGGACATTAGAGTAATTGAAGTAGCATCAACCTTCATCCCCACTCTAGTCATCAGCTTCAAGGGTTTTTCCGCCTTTCTAGTCATCCCAAAAGCCAAAGAACCATTGAGGGAAATGTTGAAAACCTCAGTAAAGCCAAAGAACCATTGAGGGAAATGTTGAAAACCTCAGTATTTGGCTTCATTGAAAGCAATGGCTAATTGCTCTAATTGCTCCTCTTCCTAGTATCCACCCTTCCATATTTGAAAAAATAACACATTTCAATCACTATGTCTAAAGCTAAATAGGCCCCATTCCGTGGCTAACAGACCTGGTTTTCCATAAGCAAGTTGAGGTCACTGAACAGCCCAAATATTTGTAACCTGCTTGTTTATAGATGAATGAATAAAAAGTACTGCTATGCTTACAGAAAAAACTAAACAACCCCCTCATATGTTTTAACCCACATATGGGTCACCACTGTACTCCCCAAATTGACAGATAGGTATTCCTCCATGTCCACCAATGTTGTTAGAACTGTAGAAGCAAGAACAGACATTTGTGTTGATGCGAGCCTCAAGCACAATTGGGTCAGAGCCTCTCGATCAAATAGTTGTATTTTCTTCTTTTCTTTCACAATTGAAAGCACCACAGCATAGGCCTTCTCGAGCCATTTTGAATACCCAGAGTGTGCTAATACATTTATCAACTTACTAATAAGAGACTTCCTTGGGAAACCTTTGAGTTGCTTGTAATGATCGTAGCCCTTCATGGCATCTTCCAGTCTCTGTTCATCGAGGGCATTTCCCAGTTCTTCTGCCAACATTGCTGGGTTGTGAGCTTGCCTCAAGATTGTGAATGATCCTGAAGAAGAGAAATATCTATACGAAGGGCTAAAATAGACCAAACCATGAAGAGAAAGCTCGTTGACACCTTCGTTAGAAAAGGACAATTTGGGATGATTACATCAATGGTTTGAATAGATTCTACCATTTTGCTGGCCTGTAACAGAGGAAGAGACAGAGGATAAGATGAAATTTGAGAAAAAGATAGTAAAAGTTATGGACCTGAGCTAATTCTTCCAGAGAGCTGCAACTTTCATGGATACCACAGTAATATATTCGATGCATTTCCCCTGATTTTCATGGTTTGGTATGACCCGATCATGCGTAATTCCCACCCATCGTTCAACATACTACACATCAATACCTCTGAATTGCTTAAAAATGATAATTTTTTACGCGTTCCCCACAGTTCTAGTAGCAGGATCTTTATTAGTCCTAATTCTAACTAGCTCTACACATTGTCTGTCTAGTAGCAGCATCTGCAACGACTATTGCAGTTTGAATTTAGGCTTCTTCAATGTGGCCTAATTTCTAGATTTTCAAGAAGTAAAAATCCACTGGCATCAAATGGCTTGCATTTATGAAAACATAAAAATGCTTAGAATCAATTTTTCAATCTATAAATTACAAAAGCAAATAGGCACAAACCATTCATTATTGGGCATGGGCATTGTGCCCTGCTCCAATTCCACATTTTGGGTAGAATTGATCAAGAAATAGTGTTCAACCTACTAGTCGATCCACTCATGGTAGTATAACCTTTAGAAGTGAAGCCCAAACACCCAGGCAGACCCTGTCTATAGGGGGGAAATGTATTTTACTTCAGCTCATTAAATTGTGGTCTATTGGCAGTATAATGAAGCTCGTGAGGTGAAATGGACATCTTCCTACCAGACTTGGTAAAACTCCCCCTAGATTGAGGATTCGCAGTAAAATTCTTCGATCCTCCTACATCTTACCTGAACTTGATTTGACATTGCAACTGTTTAAATCCTCCTGGTGCCTTTTCCCTGAATTTGAACTTTTCTTAGTGGGGTTTCAATTGCTTATATTTCTCAACACTCTCATGCTTCTCGGATTTATTTGTAGGGAAAATAGACGGACCCAGAAGAACCTAGAGCCTATCCCTCACTGGAACTCCTAAACAAAACGTCCTTCAAACTCTACCATTTGCTCGCCGTGGGCTTCTCAGGAACCGAACCCTTGACCTCCTCGTGACAAGCAGGAATGCACATTTCCAGTTCTGATGAGAAAAACTCCTTGACATCCAATTCCTAGGGCTCCTCTTCCTGGTAGAAAATCCTCATCAGCAGTGGCGATAACAATCTGGTGCGCCTTGAGTGGGATAAGGAACGCTCTTGCCCCCTTTCTTCCTTCCTAGCCTCGTTCATGGCTTCCATAGGATAAATCGTTGCAGAGGATATCTCTGCGCAGGTCATTTGAATGGTGAACACCAGAGAACCCGAGCTGTCCGATGCTTTTTCAGAGCGGGCGAGGGCGAGGGCGAGGACGAGGGAGAGCATCAAGCTGGTTCTGTAAGGTCCTTGGATATGGGTGCGTTCGGGCGCCGGGCGAAGTCACCGTGCACAGGCGCACGGGCAGGCGCGAGCGCACGGGCGGGCGCGGGCGCACGGGCGGACGCGGGCTACACGACCGGCGGGCGGGTCTGCACGACAGGCGGGCGAGGCTGGACGGCGGGCGGGCGAGGCTGCACGGCGGGCGAGTCTGCACGACAGGCGGGCGAGGCTGCACGGCGGGCGGGCGAGGCTGCACGGCGGGCGGGTCTGCACGATAAGCGGGCGGGTCTGCACGACGGGCGGGTGAGCGCACACGGGCGGGTGAGCGCACACGGAAATTCGACTAGGTGTTGAACCACCATATATATATATGCGATGTAAAGGTTACATGTGCAGCCGACTTATTAATGGAGCTTGTGGGCATGTTATGAGTAATGGTGGGGTCGGCCAAGGGGTTGACACCCCCATGTAAGCTCACGTGAGTTCCATATAAATATAAAGAGCATGAGCTCATTCCAACACAAGAACTTCGCTCATCTCTCATACGCATAGGGGTAAAACAACAGGGGTAAAGAAGACTGCACATATCTCATGCGCAGTACTTCTAAGGTGCAGTTTTGACTTAAGTGCGGTTTGAGGTGTGAAGGTGGAAGTTGTGTGCGGTTTTATGCAGGATTTGGTAGGGAGGTTGAGTGGCTCGAGTGAGCACTCCTCCTTATGCAAAGGTGCATGGAATGTTGTAAAAGGCAGGTGGCCTGTCTTTTGTAAAAATTGGTTAAGTGTGAGACTTGGTTCGGCCAAGACACACTTGTTGTAAAATCTGATATTCTTGATATAATAAAATTATTGGGCAGACTGTTCAGGAGTTGCCCCTCCCTTTATACTTGTTTGCAATTGTTGATGTTCTCGGTTTATTGTACATGGTTAATAATTGAGAATGGTCTTCACTAAGTATAAAGGATAAAGCTTTATTCACTTGTAAAAACATAAGCTAAGTATGTTCATGTTGGAGTAGGCGTAGTCCACGAATGTTAGTATTGTTAAAAAGAAAGTGTTCGGTGGTGCCGCACCTCGCTACAAGCGGTTGGAAGATCACCGCAGGTGTAGGGGCGTGACAGTTGGTATCAGATCTCAGTCGAAGCTGGTGACAGGTGAAGCAGGTGCAGATAAGGTTATGGAGAATAGTCTGGGTTTCGTAGACTTGATGGTTCATGGCAAGACCATTCAAGCTCTGGTAGACACGGGTGCTACACATAACTTTATGACAACACGGTTAGCAAAAGAGACTGGGCTTGAGGTCAAGGCAGTAAACTCTAGAGCTAAGGTGGCAGGTTTGGTACACGATGTACCTGTACAGATGAAAGAATGGAAGAGTCAGTTGGACTTCATAGTGATGGAGATGAATGACTTCGATGTGATACTTGGACAAGAATTCTTGAAGGGCAACAAGGCTATTGTTGTCCCCTTCTGTGATGAAGATGTTGCAGGCATGACTACGATGGAGGATGAACTTGAGGCTGATCAAGTTGAACCAGGATCGTGCAGTTTGTCAACATGGATGGATGAGGTCACTCACATGGAGGAGCCTCATGATGATGAAGTAAGTAATGATACTTGTGTTTCATTTGGACATTTGGGAGATGGGCCGTGTGCAGTGAAGGGCAAAGCCAATTTGCCAAGGCAAGAGGACATCTTACCATGGATGACTATGATGGAACCTTGTATGGAGAAGAAAGGATTGTCAGTTGTTGCAAGGCTTGTTGGGGTTACTTGTGACCTTATGATGAAAGGTGCAAAGACCCGGGACAAGGGTGGAACTTGATGATCGTTGTGGAAGAATGAGTCATGCTTTAGCCACATGAATTGGCTAAGTGCCCGGCATGACTCATGGACAGATTGAGGAGGGCACACACTTGTGATGTTTTGGGTGGACTTCTCATGGCCGAGACCAAGAGCAAGTCTTGGAGGACACTTTGGTGGAGGAGCTATGGTGAAGGAACTCATGACATGATGATGATGAGATGGTTGGGTGACCGAGTTCACTAAATCAAAAGTTGAAGACTTTGGTGGGATGGCCAGATGTTGTGATGTGTCTACTTGGTTGGACTACATGGGCAACTTAGTCATGGACATCAGGTTGGAGACTTGAAGACATGGAGCATGGCAGACCTATGCAAGGACATTGTGTGAAGCACTTGTAGAGATGTCAAGGGACATCCAAAGAGGAGTGCTAGGGCAGGAATGTTATGCAGGAGGACTTGCTAGTGTGACATGGGGACTTGAGGATGGCACATTGCAGATGATGAAGAGGACTTCATGGACCTGAATGGGGCACATCAAGAGTTGATAAGATTGGAGACTTGAGGATGGCACATTGCAGATGATGAAGAGGACTTCATGGACCTGAATGGGGCACATCAAGAGTTGATAAGATTAGAGACTTGAGGATGGCACATTGCAGATGATGAAGAGGCTTCATGGACCTGAATGGGGCACATCGAGAGTCGGTTTGATGAGATTGTCTCTTCACGTTGAGGAGGCACACATATGGATGATGATGCAGGGATGGCTTGGCATCAAGCATCATGACATGTTGCAGATGAGATGGATGGAGTTTCCATGGACCTGAGCATGGATTATGGAGATACATACTTTGGTATGGTGAGCTTGGTGGCAGTGGTCACTAGGCCGAGACATAGTGGAGAAAGAGTCTCTACATCTGTTGCAAGGATGTTTGCCTTGTGTAGAAAGGTCGACATCGTGGATAGATGATGATCTTGGTGGAGAGCTACCGGGATGGTATGTTGTCGAGGATGACAATGATTTTAGGTGGAGGAGGATGTAAGGTCCTTGGATACGGGCGCGTTCGGGCGCCGGGCGAAGTCACCGTGCACAGGCGCACGGGCGGGTGCGGGCGCACGGGCGGGCAAGGGTGCACGGGCGACGCGAGCGCACGGGCGGACGCGGGCTGCACGACCGGCGGGCGGGTCTGCACAACAAGCGGGCGAGGCTGCACGGCGGGCGGGCGAGGCTGCACGGCGGGTGGGTCTGCACGACAGGCTGGCGAGGCTGCACGGCGGGCGGGCGAGGTTGTACGGCGGGCGGGTCTACACGATAGGCGGGCGGGTCTGCACGATGGGCGGGTGAGCGCACACGGGCGGGTGAGCGCACACGGGCGGGTGAGCGCACACGGAAATTCGACTAAGTGTTGAACCACCATATATATATATGCGATGTAAAGGTTACATGTGCAGCCGACTTATTAATGGAGCTTGTGGGCGTGTTATGAGTAATGGTGGGGTCAGCCAAGGGGTTGACACCCCCATGTAAGCTCACGTGAGTTCCATATAAATATAAAGAGCATGAGCTCATTTCAACACAAGAACTTCGCTCATCTCTCATACGCATAGGGGTAAAACAGCAGGGGTAAAGAAGACTGTGCATATCTCATGCGCAGTACTTCTAAGGTGCAGTTTTGACTTAAGTGCGGTTTGAGGTGTGAAGGTGGAAGTTGTGTGCGGTTTTATGCAGGATTTGGTAGGGAGGTTGAGTGGCTCGGGTGAGCACTCCTCCTTATGCAAAGGTGCATGGAATGTTGTAAAAGGCAGGTGGCCTGTCTTTTGTAAAAATTGGTTAAGTGTGAGACTTGGTTCGGCCAAGACACACTTGTTGTAAAATCTGATATTCTTGATATAATAAAATTGTTGGGCAGACTGTTCGGGAGTTGCCCCTCCCTTTATACTTGTTTGCAATTGTTGATGTTCTCGGTTTATTGTACATGGTTAATAATTGAGAATGGTCTTCACTAAGTATAAAGGATAAAGCTTTATTCAGTTGTAAAAACATAAGCTAAGTATGTTCATGTTGGAGTAGGCGTAGTCCACGAATGTTAGTATTGTTAAAAAGAAAGCGTTCTGTGGTGCCGCACCTCGCTACAAGCGGTTGGAAGATCACCGCAGGTGTAGGGGCGTGACAGGTTCAGTGCAGCGTGTAAAAACCGACCACGTGGTCAAACACCATTGGATGTAGGAGGACAAAATTTAAGGTCGTTGATTCGTCGAAGTGAACAGTGTTTGCATATAGAGAACGTAGAAAACACCTTTCAAGAAATTAGAAATATAAATCATTAATTAGATATTAAAATTAAAATTTAAGTATTACGGGTTTTTCGCAGTGCATTATATTAGATATTATTTTTGGTACCCATTTCTCTATGACTATTTCTATGAGAGGTAGTTGTAACTGACTAATTTGTTTTGATTTTTTAATAGTCTACATTGAAGAAGTGGGATTGAAACTAGTGAAATGAATCACATAGGGTCAATCATCACTTCCGGGGCTTGCATCCAGTAACCAAGACTTTTCGGGAGGTCACTCATCCCAGATCGCCTTAGGCTCAAATACGCTTAACTATGGAGTTTTTCCCACAATCAAGCCCACTTAGCTTACTACCCCACAATCATAAGAAATTAGTTAGTGATGACTACCTCTCATGGAAATAGTAAGAAATGAAAGACTGACTTAATGCAATTGAATCCCAAAAATAATATCTAATAAAATTAAAATAGTAAATAATTTATATTTGTATTTATTTAAATTAAATTATTTAAAATTTATCAAATATCATGACAAAACCCATAAAATATTTGAACACAATTAATTAATTAAATTTATTATAAAATTTAGATTTACCATATTCAAAATTCTATATGATATTGGTATATCATTCTCTATTTCAATTTTTTTAATTAATCTATTTATTTATTTTTTTTGTTATCTTTTATTGATGATATGTACTATTCAAATTAATGTATTATTCAAATTACTATATTAACATTTGAAGAATTTTCTTTTATGTGAGGTTTTTCAATTAATTTCATCCACATATTTTTTGGATTATCTTTTTCCAACGAGAGTTTGAGTTTAATTCTTTTATTATATTAATATTCATTTTGATTTATTTTTTTTCCTCCTTTAACCTAGCTTGTTTTATACTTTATTCTTATTAATCATCAATTACGATAGCAGTATGCTTTAAGCCAACTATTCATTCACTACGTTGATTCAATGGACCAGATATAAAAGTAGTAAGTTGATCATTAGCTTAATACATAATGTTTAATATCTGCTATTTGTTATTATACATTTTATTGATTTTGTATATTTATTAATTATATATTTTAATTTTTTTTATTATTTTATTGCATTAAAATACATATGAAAATGAATTTAATTTCATTTATATTTAAAGATATTAAAAATAATATAATATTTTCAAATAAAATTATGTACCATCAAAAAGTGGTTTTACCAAATAAAATTATATTTTTCAAATTTAAATTATATTTAAATATTAAAAATATTATAATATTTTCAAATAATATTATGTATATTTAATAGGTAAATCAAAAGGTAGTTTTACCAAAATAAAATTATATTTTTCAAATTTAAATTATAAGTAATATTGTAGTAAGACACTTGATCCCTTTTAATATTAAAACTCAAATATTTGTTTTAATGATGACCGATAAAATTTTGATTATTGTACCTAAATTCATAAAAAACAGGGTTACCAATATTTTAATTTAAAATACATTAAAAAAATAACTTTCCAAACCAATTTTAATAATAACAATAATAGAAAATCAATATTCTAAAGCAATAAAAAAATAATTTAGAACTCTAAAACAAGTAATGAAGTTTTATGTAAATAATGAATAAAGTTTAAATTATATATATATATAATAAAAATAAATACATATTTAAAAAATTATAAATAAATGAGAGAAAAAAAAAAAAATTAATATATATATATATATAAATTAAAATATAAAATTTAATATAGATATATATATATATATATATATATATATAAATTAAAATATAAAATTTAATATATATATATATATATATATATATATATAATTTAAAAATGTTTTTTTTTTTTGTGTTTTTTTTGAGTTATAAGATTATTGATATGATTAATTTGTGGTTTGAGTAATAGGAACCAGGGGTATCTAAGTCACAATATCACCTAGGAATCACACCCAGCCTAGCCACACTATCCCTTGGCATGGTGTTGACAGTATTGGACCCGCCAACATTCAGTGGATCTCCTCAGTATGAAGTCCCAACTAGACCTCACACCATTTGGTGTAGGAGTCCCATCTAGTATGATGGCCCAATTTCCATTATCTTAAATGTTTGCCTCGGCTCTTGCTTGCCAACACATGAGAGTGGTCTGCTTTGTCTTCGAACAACGAGGTTCGTGTGCCTAGGGAGTGCTAGTGTTACTTGTGTCAAGGTTCTTTCACTGCGGAGAGAGAGGGTGGAAGTGATTCTTCAGTCGAAACGAAAGAGTCCCAACTCTATTAGAGACACACAACATAACAGGACATGTGCAACTTCCGAAGGAGTACTCCACACGGATGCAGCAATCACAAACACATAAGAAGGGATAGCACGTACAACACTCAACGGAGTAGTCCGCGCGAGTGTGACGAATGTTATAACAAGTTTATGGGAAAGGTTCTGTCTGATGTCCTGTGAGGCAGCGCATGCGGCCAGGACGGCGTTAACAACTTATACAACACGTTTTCATAAACATATGTATTCGAAAAACTGAAAGAGTTCAACTGTTTTAACACGAGTTAAAGCAACATGCATTACAAGTGTTCCAAGATTAGTCTTACAAACAATTACAATACATGTGTGAAAACGTGTTGACCTGTTATCAAGGTTTTGAATTAAGCGAAAGTTCCAAGACACTTCAGTACACCATACATCACTAACCCCGTAAGAGGGGTGTCAGAGCCACTGCTCGCTCCTCAAAGAAAAGAATATAGACTCTCAAGGCTATGTGGGAGGAGTCAAGGTGAAAAGTCTTTTGCATGTACAAATGAGGGGTATTTATAGCCAAGGGTGAAATTGTTCCTTGTGACTGTTCGACTTCCCTCATGACTGTTAGATTTTCATGAATTTTCAACTTTACAGGACTCTTCAGATTACATGTGGGTCTCTTGGACTTCCATGTTACATTACATTGATTTGCAACAATATGGCCCACAGTAGAGATGTGGCCGACATGACTCATGACAGGACTCGACCCAATAGTGCTAGTATGTTCATGTTGTTGGTGGTGTCCATGTCGAGTTGCAGTGCTATTGAGTGATTGATGTACTCTTGGTTTATCATAGCTTAACCTCCACATAACAAGGTGTGTGGAGTCTTCGATGGTCTTGGTGTTCACTTGATGTTGCATGTGCATGTCGCTCCTTTGCTTGTACTTTGGCATGTTTCACATGTTTGTCCATTCGTGAAAAAGTCTCCTCGCATGATTTTCCATTCGCAAAAAAATTCTCCTCGCATGCATCGTCCGTTCGCGAAAAAATCTCCTCACATGTTCATCTATTCGCGAAAAAATCTCCTCGCATGTTCATCCATTCGCGAAAAAATCTCCTCGCATGCGCTCTCCTTATTCATCCAGTCTGTTGTCGCATCATGTCTTATCCATGTACCTGTATCTGCAATCACTCATGACGAGACGACATCAAATCCATAAACCTCCTAGTCTACCATGATGCATTGTCATTTTCTTACGGATGCAGGTGACCGGGAGAGAGGACAAGGCTACGAAACTATGCAAGGCAGATCTCAAGTTGGGATGCGGGCTTCGGGCACTGTTGGTGAAAATTGCATAGAAGTCACTAGGAGACTAAGATGGACAATTTGGATCAGCAGTGACTGTCCGTAGGATCCGAATCAGTTGGCAGGTAGATCTAGGCAATTTTTTGAGGGAAGTAGTGTAGGCAGTAGAGGGGCTTGGTAGAAAAAACTGCACAATTCCTCCAAGCAGCTGACAACGGGCTGCAAGAGGCTTGCTCGGAAAAAATACGCATTTTTTTCAAGGAGATGACAACGAGCTGCAAGAGGCTGCTAGAGAAAACTGCGCAATTGCTGGTAGTTTGGCCTTTTGGACATCCCATCATAAGTTCTAAGTTGAGCGGGATTTTGGGCAGTTGGGTGACTGCTCATGAAAACTACACAGTTTTCCGGGTGAGTAGCAGGTCAGTTGTCTAGGTGACTAGCTGGAAAATCTCCGCAATTTTTTGAGGGAGACAGGTACAGAAACAGGGTGTCTGTCCGACATGTCAGTGCAATTTCTTCAATTAGCGAAGCGGGCAAGGTCTGCAGCTTTTGCGCAATTTTTTGGGGGAGTGAGTCTCGAGGTCACTGCTCGGTCAAACTCTTTGGTTGACCAACTGGAGGGTTGGTTGATTCACTTGCGGGCAGCGTAGATTGAGATGGCTTGCTGAGAAACTTCTGCATTGTTCTGGGTGATAGTCGGTTTGGTCGATTCCAGGATTACGCAGTGCAGGCTACCTGGGAGACAACCTCAAGATCTGCACAATTCTGGGTAGCACTACATGTTCACTGAGGGCTGAAACTGCACAATGTAGTTTAGCGAGGATCCGGTTGTTGGAGGGTGATCTAGTCATCAAAACTTCAATAAAATGGTTAAGTGTGTGAGTGAGTGAGCTTGTGAATACTTGATCTTGCGAACACACACTCAACATGACTCGACAATAAGATGCCTCAAACCATTAAGATAACATATACTCAGTGTAACTGACCAACAGTGCTAGCGACAAGCATGACACTTGTGATAGATCGTTGAATGACCATGACGACACTTACACAATAGTGCATACAACTTCGTGTTTGAGTGCGACGAATGTTAACAAAGTGAATACAGCTTGTACACACGAAGTGGGGACCTTGTGCATGACCAGAACATGGCTGCAAGCATGACATTGTGACCAACATGAAAAAAGATGTTTGTTGAATGATCAAGCGAGGAGGGTGCAAAGACTCAACCGAGATCACGGGGTGAGCCCAAGTGCTTGTAAACATCAAGGAAAACCCAAGGGAGGCTCTGAAATTGGATGCAGGCCAAGATTTTGGAGGGTGCTGCAGCCGCTACAACACTTGGCGACACACCAGTTGAATTCTAGCTTCTCTGTTTTGGTTCATTGACAGCACAGGACCTTGGTCTTTCAGGGATTATTGAATCGTTATGTGGGTTACCACGGCTTCCCCACTTACCCCATGGATAGACATGGTTCACCTTTTGCAGCCTTAGTCAAACACAACAAAAATTTTGAGCTTGATCACAGTGTTTGGAAATCAGGAAGGGTAGTTTGGCTCGCAAGTTAAAAAAAATTCAGAGTATAAGTTTTCATATTTGGTGTTGCTCCACTGCCAGTAGGCCTAGACAGTACCCTGACGGAGTCATGCAGGAACAAATGCATTGCTCCACTGCCAACGATCCTGGTTAGTACCCTAGTGGAGTTGCATGCTTCACATCTCTACACAAGAAGCCTTTCTCTTCTTTTGCCTTTGTATTTTTTAAAGAGGACTGTGCATAGGAACTTATTTATTTTTGGAGCAGAAGAGGGATCCTGACTTATTAAGTGAAGAAGAGGTTGTTCCTTTAGAGAAGCATGTAAGAGCTTTGACATAGGTTTGCTCATTTAGATTTTCCCCTTCTCCGTTTCTACTAGTTGGATGAGCTTGAACACACAGAGTAGAAGGATGAGCACAAGCATGGGGTTTCCCAGTGTGGACACAGGTTCATGGTTGGACCCAATCTTCCCTTGCAAATGGTTCATATTTTCCATCAAGACTTCATCAGCTAAATGTTATAACCAAGCACAGAGAAGACAGACACAGGACTGGCCAACTGATGTAGTGTCACAAGACTCTTTAGATCTCAACCACATGCTCATTCAAAATCTAGAACTCAATAGAGGGCAACAAGTATTTACAAAGCTAAAAATAGTAGTACACTAAACAAACAAAACAAAACGAAACAAAAATAGTAAGCAAAGAAAACAAAACAATAAGCAGCAGACAAATTATGTACATGGCGTGGGGTGTGGCTCGACCTACTGAAAAAATAGTTTGAGATCTTGGCCATTGACAGGAAGGTTATCAATCCTCCTGTCAAGTGATTGCAGATGGTACGTGTGAGGGCCAAGCTTCTCGTGAACCAGTATTAGACTATTAGGTTCCGCTACCAGAACCTGGTGGTATCCCGAAAGACCATTAGGTGAAGACAACATTCCTGCTTCAGATACTGCGTGTAACATAGGTTCTGATGATGGCACGGGGTAGTTGTTTTTGTTCTGGGATTAGTTCAAGTTTTGGAAATCAATGCATAAGTGGATTTCCCCAGATTTCTTACGTACATAAATTAAATTAGAAACCCATGTAACATAATGAACTTTGTAAGTGATCCAAGCATCCAACAACTTAGTTAGTTCTTTCTGTAAAAGGGGTTCAAGCGTCAGATGTATTTTACCCAGTTTTTGCTGCAATGGCTTGACTCCTTCTTTGATTGGAATCCTGTGTTGGATTATACGCATGTCACATGTACTCAGGTCATCATATGCCCATGTGAACACATCTCGGTATTGTTTGAACAAGCAGACAAAAACTTGCTGCTCCTGCGATGTGCAACGCATACCGGGATTGACAAACTTCGGATCGTGATCTGTTCCCAGGTTGATTTGTTCATTCCTCATGGTGGAACTATGGGTTTTGTTGTTTCTTGCCCCTTGAAAGTAGTTCTGCAAGTCACAAAGCCTGTTGAAAGAAACTGCATCCTTGGGGATGAGGTTGCCTTTCTTGCCATCAGCTATAGTGTGCAAGGACTACTCATGCTTATCCTCATCAGCTGTTGTGTCCTTGAAGACCACAACATTGTATGTGAAGTGAAATATTTGTTGATCATAACCAAATGTGCGTAGATTAGTTATGTTATCAGTGATAGAAGACTTATACAAAATTTCAACAGTAAATCTATGCCTAAGTGGTGACATGCTAGTAGCTACGTTTTCTAAGGTATTGACAGCTACAATATGCGTTCTTGGCACAATCATGATATTGAATTCTTGGAAGTTAGAGATTAGTCACCATACCTCTTGTTGGTAACTTTTTAGATGGGGTGATAATAGTGTATGGCGTTACGTACATGCTGTATCATGAATTCTACATCACCTACCACTTTGAGCGCGACAACGTCGAGGCTAATGGCCTTTTGTAAACCCAACACAAGTGCTTCGTAATTAGCGATGTTGTTTGTGTACTTGAAATCCAAGCGACTTGAGATCACATGTTTCCTATGCTTTGGGTCAATCAAGATACACCAAGCTCTAGAGCCATCCTGTGTCTTTGATCCGTCAAATTACATGGTCCACAACTCATCTGTACACGGACCGTTCGATGCGTTTGTACTACTGCTACTGGTATTGCTATTGCTACTAATGTTACAATGAGATGTATAGGTTTCATTTCCATCAATTGGGCAAGGAAGGAGACCCAACTGCATGTCTGGTGGGGTGGGATCTGGCTCCATGAGATAACACCTAGCGTTGTTTCCAAGAGGCAGTTGTCGAACATGAGCTCTACGAAGGCCAACAGTTTATTCTCACCATTGACGGGAGTGACATTGTGCCTCATGTATCTCTTGGATAACACCCGGATTTGATTGCTTTTGCCCTTGTATGGAAGCCACAAGTGTGACCAGACTGTAGAAAAGTATCCTTTCAGCTTGCTAGACTAGTCTTTGCTGAGCAGTAAGCCATATGCTTCTGGTATGTCAACAACAAGAATGTTTATGCACTGGTGAACTCGGCCATCATGAGATAGTCGGATGATTACATCCCGAAGTTCACTAATGGCTGGTACACATGTCCAATCAATTTGGATGATCTGTGCGGATGTCTTGCTCCATTGCACATTGATATTCTTAGTGATGGAGAGTGGCATGATGTTCGTTGACGCGCTAGAATCAACCAAACAACTGTGAACATTACAGTTGAAGATTTCAAATGATAGTAGGAATGGAGGGCAAACAGAGTTTTCTTCTTCCATCCGAAGTGTGTTTAGCATAGTTGTGAGTGACCCGAGAGATGTGATTGCTCCCTTGCTGGTATAGGTTGTGTTGTCCATATATGTCTGCCCTAGTGCGCGTAGTAGGATGTCCCGCTGACCTTGAATCTTAGCCAACTCAAACAAACTGATGTTTGCATGATTTTTATTCATATCTTCCAGAATGTTGTAATCAAGGCTGTGTAGAGTCATCGAGATGTCTAGGGTTAGGTTGGTGTTCATATTGTCTAGCAGAGTGTTCTTCAGTTTGCTACTCATGGACGCACTCTTGTCTGTTGTTATCTTCCCGATATTGCTTTGTGTTTTTTGTTTTGGGATGGCTGGTGGATCAACCTTCCTCATCAGCAATTTCAGCTTTTCTCGCATTTCCCCAATTGTAGGGGGATCCACTTGACTTTTGATATTGTATCGATCATTTTTATTTTGGGGCTGCTTCTCGGTGTTTGTCTTTTGTGCTGCTTGTAAGCACTGATACATGTTGATCACCTGCCCAGCTCTTGATGTCTCATAAGTTGCAGCATCTTCATCATCATCTGTGTCTTCCGGATGGCCCTCCATACTTCTCACTAGGTTCAGTGTGCGGTTGCATACTGAGCCTGCAACTCATTTCCAATCTGAACAAGACCCTTTCAGATGATCATCTTCATGGAATGAGAAAAATTCACCGTTTGTGCACCGTTCTAACTGGAACATTGAGCTGGAGCTCTGCACAATTTTAGCCGGGAAGAGGTTGTTGCTTGATGACATGCTTCCTTGTTGTTTTCTAGTTTGCCACCTGCTTACAGATGTGTCGATTGTTTGTTGTTTTATGTCAAACACTTCTGTTGTCAAGTTCTTGAAAAGGCAAGTAATGGTTTCGATATCACTTGTTTCCTTGTCTTTTCCCTTGCTCACCGTAGCCTGGGGCTTCCTGCTCACATCTCTGGAGTCCTTCATTGGTTCATCATCCTTGATGACTCCAATGGTGTGCAAGTCCTTCTCTACAGTGATTTCCTCTTCACAGTTTTCTAACAATGTTGGTTTCACAGCTCGCTTGACGAACTGCGCAATGTTGGTTGGCAGTGTGGACATGTAGTAGTTGACAATGATGGAGTCATGAGGCTTCGTGTCCACTGCAAACTTGTTCAAAATGTGCAGAAACCTCTAATTGAAATATTTTACCTTTTCTTTCCCCTCCATCTTCAAGCTTCCCAATTATTTGAGCAACATGGTTGGGGTCTTGTCATCAGCAAAATTTTCCAAAAACATGCATTTGAACGTACCCCAGTTATGGATGGAGTTGGCAGGAAGATTGTGATACCATAATATTGTGCAACCATCCAAAGTACATGAGAACAGTCTACATGCAACATCGTCATACCGTACCTCAAGTGTCTGTAGTTGTAGGTAGAAGTTGTCCAAGTGATCTTCTGCCTTCACTGTACTATCAGGGTCAAACTTTGTGAGCATTCTCTTCGACTGCTTTGGCATCTTGTGTACATCACCCAGGAGAGCCAATGGTCCCTCAATCATCCATTCCAAGTTTTTTTCAACTGTGTCTTCTTCTTCGTCCTCCTCCTCTTCTTCAAAGTCTGATGGTTTTGGCTCTGAATATGTTGGTTCGTCTCCACCTCTGCTTCCTTCGCTGCCTTCCCCTCCACCTCATGTACCGGAATCTGAGCCCAGGATCACGAGGGTGTCTCGTCCTCCTTGTTGGAAGGTCGTAGGTTCCTCTTCGTTCTCAACAGATTCTATCAAACCTTCAAGTGTGGTAAGAACTTATTCTTCCACTGATGATACAATAACCCATGTGGGAGTGATTTTTGGCTTTCTTAATGTGTATGGAAGGTGTTGTATTCCTAGGATCAATCTGACTGCATTCATGAACTAACAGGTGATGGGACAGACGGAGTGAAGATGTTGATACAAAATTTCATGTTCACGTATGGGAGGTGAGGAGTAACCAACTTTAGAGTCGCGCGTAGGTGAGAGGGAGTGCGAGTTACTGCCTTGACCAGATGGTTGATGAATTGAGGATGAGAGGACATTCAACCATAAACAACTAGCGGCCCTCCTTCTAGCGCCAGAAATGTTGACGGTGTTGGACCCGCCAACATTCAAGGGATCTCCTCGGTATGAAGTCCCAACTAGACCTCACACAGTTTGGTGTCAAAGTCCAATCTGGTATGATGGCCCAATTGCCATTATCTTAAATGTTTTCCTTAGCTCTTGCTTGTCAGCACATGAGAGTGGTTTTCTTTGTCTTCAAACAATGAGGTTCGCATGCCTGGTGAGTGCTAATGTTACTTGTGTCAAGGTTCTTTCACCGCAGAGAGAGAGGGTGGAAGTGAGTCTCCAGTCAAAAGGGAAGAGTCCCAACTCTGTCAGAGACATACAATACAACCGGACATACGTAGCTTCCGGAGGAGTAGTCCACATGGATATGGCAGTCACAAACACACAAGAAGGGATAGCACGTACAACACTTGACGAAGTAGTCCGCGCAAGTGCAATGGTAGTTATAACAACTTTATGGGAAAGGTTCTACTTGATGTCCGGTGAGGCAGCCCACGTGGGCAGGACAATGTTAACAACTTATACAAAACATTTTCATAAACATATGTATTAGAACAACTGAAAGAGTTCAATTGTTTTAACACAGGTTAAAGCAACATGCATTACAAGTGTTCTAAGATTATTCTTACAAACAATTACAATACATGTGTGAAAACGTGCTGGCATATTATCAGGCTTCTGAATTAAGTGAAAGTTCCAAGACACATCGGTACACCATACATCACTAACCCTGTAAGAGGGGCGTTGGAGCCATTGCTCGCTCCTCAAAGAAAAGACTACAGACTCTCAAGGCTATGTGGGAGGAGCCAAGGTGAAAAATCCTTTGCATGTACAAATGAGGGCTATTTACAGCCAAGGGTGAAACTAGCCCTTGTGACTGTTTGACTTCCCTCATGACTGTTTGACTTTCATGACTTTTCAAATTTACATGACTCTTCAGATTACATGTGGGTATCTTGGACTTCCACATTACATTACATTGATTTACAAAAATATGGCCCACAGTAGTGATGTGGCCGACATGACTCATGACACGACTTGACACGACGGTGCTGGTATGTTCATGTTGCTGTTGGTGTCCATGTCGAGTTGCAGTGTTGCTGAGTGATGGATGTGCTCTTAGTGTATCATAGCTTCACCTCCTCATGGCAAGGTTTGCAGAGTCCTCGATGGTCTTGGTGTTCACTTGATGTTGCATGTGCACGTTGTTCCTTTGCTTGTACTTTGGCATGGTTCACATGTTCATCCGTTTGCGAAAAAATCTCCTTACATGTTCGTCCATTCGAGAAAAAAAATCTCCTCGCATGCATCGTTCATTCGCAAAAAAATCAACTCGCATGTTCATCCGTTCGCGAAAAAACCTCCTCACTTGTTCGTCCGTTCATAAAAAAATCTCCTCACATGCGCTCTCCTTGTTCATCTCATTCGTCGTCACGTCATGTCTTATCAATGTACATGTATCTGCAATCACTCATGACAAGACGACATCAAATCCATAAACCTCCTAGTCTAGCATGATTCATTGTCGTTTTCTTATGGATGCAGGTGATCGGGAGAGAGGACAAGGCTATGAAATTGCGCAAGGAAAATTTCAAGATGGGATGCGGGCTCCGGGCACTGCCGGTGAAAATTGTGCAAAAGTCACTGGGAGACTGAGATTGACAATCCGGATCAGCAGTGACTGTCCGCGGGATTTGGCTTAGCTGGCAGGTAGATATGCGCAATTTTTTTAGGGAAGTAGTGCAGGCAGTAGAGGGTTTTGGCAAAAAAAAGTGCACAATTCCTCCAGGGAGCTAGCAGTGGGCTGTAAGAGGCTTGCCGAGAAAAAATGCGCATTTTTTCAAGGAGCTGACAACGAGCTGTAGGAGTGTTGCTCGTGAAAATTGCACAATTTGCTGGGAGGTTGGCTTGTTGTACATCCCATCACAATTTCTGAGTTGAGCGGGATGCTGGGCAGTTGGGTGACTGCTCATGAAAATTGCGCAGTTTTCCGGGTGAGCAGTAGGTCGGCTGTTTGGGTGACTGGCTGGAAAAACTGCGCAATTTTTTGAGGGAGACAGGGACGAACATAGGGTGTATGTCCGGCATGTCAGTGCAATTTCTTTAGTCAGTGGAGTGGAAAAATTCTACAGATTTTGCGCAATTTTTTGGGGGAGTGAGTCCCAAGGTCACCACCCGGTCAAACTCTCTGGTTGACCAGCTAGAGGGTTGGTTGATTTTCTTGCAAGCAGTAGAGATTGAGATGGCTTGCTGAGAAACTTTTGCATTGTTCTAGGTGATAGTCGGTTTGGTCGATTCCATATTGCGTAGTGGAGGCCTCTTGGGAGACAGCCTCAAGCTCTATGCAATTCTAGGTAGCAGTACATGTTCACTGAGGGCTGAAACTATACAATGCAGCTCAACGAGGGTCCGGTTGTTGGAGGGTGATTCGGTCATTGGAACTTCAAAAAATAGCTAAGTGTGTGAGTGAGTGAACTTGTGCACACTTGATATTGCAAACACACACTCAACATGACTTGACAACAAGACGCATTAAACAATCAAGACAACATATACTCAGTGTGACTGATCGACGGTACTAGTGACAAGCGTGACGCTTGTGATAGCTCGTTGAATGCTCGCTTGCTTCTTGAATGTTTTCTTCTACAATTAGTCTATATTTCCTTTCCACAATTTACTTTAATCAAAGTGTGGTTTCCTTCTTGCAAAAGTAATCAAGGACTTTTTTTTCCTGCAAAATAGAATATAATTCCTTTAATGTCATTTCCTTTCCATCAAGATAGATTAGATTTGATTGGTTGTTATTGTGCTTTACATTTTTGCAAATAGAATAGATTTCCTTTTTTCATTTACTTTCCAATAAAAGTAAAATGGGTTTTCTTATTGTTATTTACCTTTTTCAACTTAGGATTGATGGCTTACCTAGATCTTTGCTCATTTAAATTTGTTGCATTGCCTTCTTTCATTTGCATCAAAGAGAGTCAGACTAAGAAGAAGATGTTTTTTGCACATACATTGTCAACCCCTCTTAAGTTTGTACGAACCCCAGGTTGATAATTTAAGTTGGTAGCCTTGGGAGTTGCAGCATTATTGTTGAAATACTGGGGCTCATCACTTTTTGGTGTCATTTTCGGGGAGAGTTTCAAAGAAAGCACTCTCTTGTTATTTGAATGATTTCTTCTTTCTTTTTTGCATTCATATTTCCTGCAAAAACAAAAAAATGAATTAGACATCTCTCATTGAGTTAGCATTCTCATTCAAATTTTCTTATAAAAACAAAAAAAATATTTCTTCAATACCACAAATCCCCCACCATCCACTTTTGCAAGTAGAAGAAGAATATGTGGCAAAGAAGTTAGAATGAGGCATGGCATATCTCTACTCTGTCAACCCATATCAACAATGGTCTTATCCTTCCTAACCTTATCAACCATATCAGGGGTCTTATGCCATTCCTTATTTTCATTTATATCAACAACAATCTCCTAAATGGGGTGATCCATATTTTCCTCAATATTAACTTATCATTCCTCCTTTACATCCATATCCACAATATTTCCATCATTATCCTCAATTCCCATGTCCATACCAGCCTCCTCAATGGGGTGATCCATCTTTCCCTCAATATCCTCAGTATCCTAAACTACAATCTCAACAAACATACCATCAACCTCCTCCAAATCTATCTCGAAGACCCACTCCCTCTCAAATACTTGCATAGTTTCTTCCCAACCCCAACAATAAAATACCTCAAGCCCCTTACAATGTTGAGATGATTTTTTTTCAAAAAGATCCTCTTGAACTAAATGATATTCATCTTAGATCAAGGAAAGTATTTCAAAAATAAGATTCCTCTGTGGTCATTAAATAACAACATCAAGAACAAGAATATTTAGAGTAGAATAAAAAGTCATGGACCACTTTAGATGAAGAGAAATCATTAGAACTTGAGATCGAGGAATTTCTACTATGCCTCCAAGAGACTAACTAATAAATAGTAGAAGATTTGAATGAGATAGAAAAAGAAGATATGAAGAATGATCCAAATGAACAAGTGAACCAGCGGCATAAAAGATATATTGAGCTTTGGTTCTTGAAATTCAACAAGATAGAGCGTTACTCTCTTATTTAACAATGTGTGATATCATCAAATTCAAAGCAGTTGGTCTCTCATATTAAGGTACATGTCAAAGCACATATTGCAAGCCTACACATGAGTTTATCTTTCATCTTGTTATGCACATGGCTCCATTGAAAGTATTCCTATACTTGAAAGAGATTTTATTTCTTTCAAGTAGACTAGGATAGAAAAAGAATAAAAAAAGGGGAAAAAGAAAGGAAATAAAATAAAAGAAAAGAATAAAATCTCAGGTGAAAACCTCCTTTGAGGCGCATGAGATTGGATCATTGATTGAAAAACTCTATGAAGTGGTTATTGGGATGGAAAAAAAGTAAGATTCTAGGTGAAAACCTCCTCTAAGGCGCGTAGGCAAACCTACTAGTTGAAAAACTCATTGAGGTAGATAGTAGGCCTAGAAGAAAAAAGAAAAAATGAAAAGGAGAAATAATTACTTTCTCTATGTATCTCACTCTCGTGAATGCAAGTGCTCTCCAACCTCTACAAGCAACAAGAACAAGTTAACACCATAAGAAAAAGTTGATCAAAAATCTTGTCAAGGGAAGTCAAACTTAAGCTTTCACCTCCTTTGCCTATATGCTCCAATGGGACGAAGGCCATGTCAATCCATCATCCCCATCCATTTCCAATATTCACCCATCATTCCCAAGCCTTAACCATTCATTTTCCTCGTTGTATATAAGTGCTACAGGAAAGTTCTATGTCATTACATGATTGCCAAAAAACATAGGGCATAAATTATTTCTACCATATCTCAAAAAACGTGCATCCATTGAAAAAGTTGCTTTAAGGGGATATGCATAAGGATGATGAAAAAATGCTCAAAACATTTCAGATGATTCTCATGCACACTTTTCGGGATATTAACCATCATCACCTAGAACCATTTTTCATTTTTCTAAAGATTCATGCATCCATTGACCAAGATTTTTTTATGGGGAGATGCATAATGATTATGAAAACATGATAAAAATATTTCATGTGAATCCAATTTATCATTTTAGAGATATGGGTTAAACAAGTCTACTACAGGATTGTCCTAGAACTGCTATAGAATTGACCTAGATTTGCTACAAGATTGTGATCGGTATAAAGAGACGACATGTATCCTGTTTTTTTCACATAAGAACAAGGGGAGGGGTCCACTATAACCTTATCATCCATTTTCCACACCACTTGGCCTCTCCTCCACCTAAATTTCCACCTTTTTCCATTAAAAATGGTTCATTTCACCCCTTTTTCTATCTCTTCACCCATAGAAAATGCCTCACACCCTTGTCAACAAGATGCTTGTTAATTATCACTATTTTTAGAGGCAACATCTAAAGAAAATTATGATCCTATAGGGGTCTGTGTGACTGCTACATGAAGACACACAGTCTTGTTGTAGTTTGCACAAACCTTATAGGACCACTGTTGGAGCACCGGATTGAAAGGACAACTAACATGAAGGTATTGGAGGGTCACTACTTTGGTCTAGAATAGCTATAGGAACCTTTATCAACTGCTACAATATTCTTGATCACCTAGAAAGAAACATCATTTAATCCAAAGAAACATATGCATAAAGAAAGGACCTCCATCATTGAGTTCAGCCAACAGAGAACATAAAGATTTTGTAATTTTCTCAAATAAATTGTAGGAAGAAAGGGAGAAAAAGAAATGACCTCACAAAAGACACTCAAAACAGCCTCACCCATGTCCAAATCTTCCATGCAACCATCAAAGGATTAATAATATCAGGTAACTCCATAGGTAAGAAAGGTATGCAAATTGAACGCTTTGGATTCAATGAAGCACTATGTAATTTCTTGTGTGTGTCTAAGTATTGGGGGTCACTATAGGCAACCAAGAAAGACAAAATTCTTGGCCACCTAGAATCAAGGAGGAGAATCGATGTGTTACAAGAGAGACCAGAATGTTATATGAAGGAGAAAAAGTGCAAAATTAAGGGAGCATTAAGCCTATACCATTGGAAGGGGTAAGTTGTACTGATTCCTATTTTCTCTAGCACAAAAAATACAGAAAGGGGTTCTAATACACACCAATATGTGTTTTCCTACAATATTAGTTGAAGTGAAACCCTTATTTTGATAATAACGATATGAATAAGGTGTTTTGTGTTTTATCCTTCACCTCCAGACTCTAAAATGCCATTTATACCACTCTGAGCCCATAACTTTGTCACTGATCGTGAATTTTCTAGATCCTGTAGCAAAGTCAGCGAGCACTAATTTTGACCTATCAGAGTCCTTTTTGAGCAATGGGAAGGGGTTTTAAGCCTAAGGACCTACATATCCCTCAAGGATCCATAAACGCCTTGAGGTGCTCACCATTTTCCAAATTTACATCTAGATGGGATTCTTTGAAAAAATTGACCAAGAGTATATGACAATAGTAAGAGAATTGGAGATCCATTTCAATGAAAATGACATGAGCAAGATCACTACCTTACCCATGGGAGTGCACCAGGACAAAGGATCAAGAAATCAGGAGTCAAAACATGGTGTTACAAGACTATGTACAAGATGATACGTGAAGAAGACAAAGTACTATAGGAGGTTGAATCTACCCAAAAATTCAAGGAGTAGAGGCAATAATTAGGATATAGGTGATGTTGTGGTGAGCAGAAAGAAGTGGATGTGCAAATAGTGGATCATCAAGAAGAAAAGGAAGTAGAAAAGTATACAAAGTAGGGAATAAGTAATCCAATGACACCATAACAATAGAGGGAGATGGAGGACAAGTAGAAGGATTTTATTTCTCAGGGGTGAGAAACAGTTTCAGTAGGGGGGAGATGATGGGCCCAAAAATTGTATATTTTATAAGGCCCATTTTATTTTTCCTATACAACTAAAACATTTATTTAACCCCTTTACTTGCACATTATAGAGTTAATTTATAATAATAATGGGTCCCTAGGAATTCAATTTACCCTTGCTTATTATGTGCCTAATATCTACAAAATATTGAGAGAATATTGAGTGAACTCTCAAAGATATGCAAAATGAGAGAATCTAGGGACTTTTTCCTTACCAATAAATGAATGGAATATTATGAAATTAATAAATAGATTATGGAGCTCCATTGATTGAGAAAATGTATGGATGTGTTCTTCACCAAAAGAGGACCTTGAGCTTGGCTAGCTTACAAAGGATCTATTCTCCTTGGCATTCGAAATCGATCAGGGAACAAGATCCACAAATTTAGGGAATTGGAGGGATAAAACCCCCCTCATCAAGGAGGTTAGCCTTCATCACTTTTTGTCTAAATAAGAGAGCTTAGTAGCCCACAAGGGATTCAAATTAGGAATTAGAGCTATGGGGCTAGTATCAAGTCCTTTGTATTGAGCATTTTGACTATTGATGTATGAGCACTATTTACAGTTAACGAAATACAACTTATTTTCAATTTGAGTTGTATTTATATGGGACTGAGCCCCATAGGGTTAGGGCCCAACCCTAGGTACTGAAGCCCCTTTGTACTTTTTTTATTTTCTTTATGCATTCAGTCTATATTAGTTCATTGGTTTTTACTTCTTTGAAAAGTGACCTTGATAATAAAGTTTGTACTAGATTTATATTGTTGATATTAACAAGGTTCCTTTGTTGCGGGATGAACAAAAAATATTTATGATTATGCATATGTTGCTGAGAGACCAGTTTCCATTCTTTTTTCCTCTACATTTCCATTTCTAGGTTCTATTTAATAACTAGCTTGCACTAAGTTAAAGGTTATGGTTAGACAACATTAGCACATGCATGCATTTTGCAGCTCTCTTGTTGCAATACTTGGGCTCATCCAAACCCAAGAATACAATCTAGCGAGGTATGATGTGAGCTAGGAAAAGAAACAAAGAGCTCCTACCCCAATTTTATCATAAGTGAGGGAAAGAGAAAGGCCTAGGGAAAATGCTCCACCATCAAGTTATACATCAAGAATATACAAGTAAAATCCATGGTAGTTTAAGGAAAGAGGCAAGAAAATTTTTCCAAAGCATAAATGAAAACACATGCCAAGGAGCCTGGTTGAGAAAACTTGATGACAATTATGGAGACAACTATGACATGAGCACATTTAATATGATAAGCCATGTAAGGTGGGGGTTTAGATATATGATACATTATTTTAATGGATGACATGAGGGGTGTGTTTTGGAAGCCTTGGCATGTAGCTTAGTCTCACCATCTAGCTACCACTTCACTCTGTTGAGTTGGCACCATGATTGGGGGAGAAAAATCATGTTGAGTCAGCTCAGAGTAATCTTCTTTGAAGCAAGAGTTTGGAAGAGATTCTGAAGTGTTATTGATTATGGATTAATACAATTTGTAGCCTTCAATAATTATTCTATTAGCCACTTTGATACCTCAATGTTGAACATGAGAGAGATTGACAATAGGAATTTGAGAGATCAAGGAAGCAAATTGGGATAGAAAATTTTATAGGCACCAATTGTGGGAAAGCTGAAGGGTAAAGGGACCACATAATAGTTTTCAAGCCAGTATGACCACTAACTAGAAATCACCTTCAATAAAGAGCTTGGGCATATTTAAGAGAGGATCTTTCCTTAAACCAAATTCCAATGCAAAGAGCTTAGTTTTGTTGTCGCTTTTGATTCACATGTGCCCAACATAAAGATGAATAATGAAAAACGCCTCCAAATTCCACATCCCAGTGGTTTTCGTTGGAAGCTCCATCAAATTTTAGTTTGACAAAGACTTTAGGAGGACAAGACAAATGTAATGGGGAGAAGGATGAATGTCTACTCATAGAAGACGAAGGACCATTATCGATTTTCCATAGGTGTATACTCCAGAGTATGAGCTCTTAAGTAGGAGAATCCTCGCAATCAGAGGCTTCCAAGATACTGAGAGAATAAATTCTCATAGATACTTCAAAATTAGTTGCCAGAGAAAGTCCATTGAGTGACTTTGACTTTTAAAAAGGTAGTTGTTTTATTCCTTCCATACTATCCAAAGTATGAACCTCGGTGTGGGGGTCTAGGATCTATTAAAAATGGAGTTTTAAAAAGGAGAATAACTCCATTATTAAATGAATCTAAGAATATTTGATGGGTTCCTTCAATATTGATGAAAATGGATGTTGGTTAACGCCATTTGTCGTCCATGATTAGACAATAATTGAATAGATGTTCATTATCTTCCTGGGTGCCATTGTTATAGACATATTTGGGCATTGCAACCCCAATCTTATATGTCAATAAACCAAGGGCTCTTTAACTCCCAAAAGTGTTGTTTCATACCCTAAAAGATCATGGTCAACTTATTACATCATTCCCCAAAAGTTCCACCTGAAAAACCACTCAGAACTGGCCAAAACTAGACCATATTGACTGCTCCACTGTCAGGGTGTGATGCATAATGACTTCTACACTAGCCAGGTGTGATGCATACTGAAGAGGCCTTCTGTGGGGTGCGATGAGTGAGGATGGACAAATGTCCGAGACAGTTTGCTAAGTGGATGCTCATGGAATCTTCCAGAAACTTCTCATATGACACTTGCCTCTCTGAATTCGCCCAGGGATGAGTAAGAGATCCAAGAAATCTCCAAGTGGAACCAAGAACAACAAGTGGAATGACACTAATCAAAAACCCAGAGATGACTCACACCCTTGCAGACATCTATAAATGGATCCCTCATCTGAGAGATCTAGAGGCTGGAATTTTGTAATTTGTAAGGAAGTGCTGATAGTTTATCTTTGAGAGAAGACATTGTATTGTTGGGTGATCTTGCTTTTCATGAGGTGAAGAGGGCTTTGATGCTGGGAGGATGATGTTGGATCAGACAGCTAGGTTGTAATTCTCCCTTCTACTATTAATAAAGTTCTTTGAGTTTTCCTCCATACAATCGTGTATTTGTGAATGCCATTGTATGTTCAATGTATTTCTGATTCTGCATTATTTATGATATAATAGATCGAGATGTTTTGATGGTGTTTTGTTACTTTGTCTCTACAGGTATTCACCGAGCGGGATAAGTAGGAGAAGAGGTGCACGCTTTATCAAGAGAGAGAGGAATCAATCAGGGAGTCAAGCGGAAGATCCAGGTTGGTCCCTTTGCTTCTCTCTTATCTATCATACATAAAGGAAATCGCAAATTGCTTTGATTGTTTGTTTCTAGGATAGCTACCAATCCTAGTGGGACTAGCAGATCGAAAAGACACTAGTTTTCCCGTAGACAAAACTGTTATAGACATATTTGGGCATTGCAACCCCAATCTTATATGTCGATAAACCAAGGGCTCTTTAACCCCTAAAAGTGTTGTTTAATACCCTAAAAAATCATGGTCAACTGATTACATCATTCCCCAAAAGTTCCACCTAAAAAACCACTCAGAATTGGCCAAAACTGGACCATACTGACTGCCCCACTGTCAAGGTGTGATGCATACTGACTTCTACACTAGCCAGGTGCGATGCATACTAAAGAGGCCTTCTGTAGGGTGCAATGAGTGAGGATGGACAAATGTCCAAGACAGTTTGCTAAGTGGATGCTCATAGAATCTTCCAGAAACTTCTCCTATGACACTTGCCTCTCTGAATTCGCCCAGGGATGAGTAAGAGATCCATGAAATCTCCAAGTGGAACCAAGAACTACAAGTGGAATGACACTAATCAAAAACCCAGAGATGACTCACACCCTTGTAGACATCTATAAATGGATCCCTCATCTGAGAGATCTAGAGGCTGGAATTTTGTAATTTGTAAGGAAGTGCTAATAGTTTATCTTTGAGAAAGAACATTGTATTGTTCGGTGATCTTGCTTTTCATGAGGTGAAGAAGGCTTTGATGCTGGGAGGATGATGCTGGATCAGACAGCTGGGTTGTAATTCTCCCTTCTACTATTAATAAAGTTCTTTGAGTTTTCCTCTATACAATCGTGTATTTGTGAATGATGTTGTTTGTGAATGCCATTGTATGATCAATGTACTTCTGATTCTGCATTGTTTATGATATAATAGATCGAGATGCTTTGATGGTGTTTTGTTACTTTGTCTCTACAGTATTCACTGAGCGGGATAAGTAGAAGAAGAGGTGCAAGCTCTATCAAGGGAGAGAGGAATCAAGCAAGGAGTCAAGCAGAAGATCCAAGTTGGTCTCTTTGTTCCTCTCTTATCTATCATACATAAAGGAAACCGCAAATTGCTTAGATTGTTTGTTTCTAGGATAGCTGCCAATCCTAGTGGGACTAGCAGATCAAAAAGACACTAGTTTTCCTGAAAACAGACATGACATAGAAAATAAATGGAGAGGCCTTCAAATCCACATGCTAACAACTTGTCCCATGTTAGAGTGTTTTGATGAGAAAAAAGCCATAAGAAATGCGCCACTTTTAGTCACAACTAACTATTCCATACTTTGGACTAGATTTGAAGGCTCGAAGTATGAGCATGCTTAGCTTCAATGTCGTAAGCTTGTTTAACATTGAAAATTCACCTAGAAGAGTACCCCATCATAATTTTACTTGGTATTCCAATTGGGAAATATGTATTTTCTATATGATTTCTTCTAGTTTATTATAGGAATTAAGAGAGGGCCTAAACTTCCATGAGTCAATGGACTTCCAAAGGAGTGATTTGTTTTCATAGGGAGAACCCCTCTAGCAGTCCACAACTGAGAGGAGTTGATGAGACTTCATTATTGTGCAAAGATCCTAGAGATCCTATTGGGATGCCAAGTTAAGGAACTAATGCTAAGAGTTAACCCAAAATTGAACTATATTCCCATCATGAACTTCCCAAAAGCAATGGTTTTGAACCAAGTTCTTTCCTCGACATGTGGGATTCAAAATAAAGGAGTCTAAGGGACATTTCTACATTCGAACATGTTGTTGAGCTAGTGTTTTGCTAATATTTTTTATTTTTTATTTTTTATTTTTTTTGGATTTGCATCAAAGCTCCCATCCTCCTTGAAGCCATCTCCACCAATATTTGGCACCTAGGATCATGCACAAAGTTTTTGGATCATGAATACTTGACCCTCCCCTTTCCGTAGGAAGGAAATATTTTCCTTGGGAAACAAGAACCTATTTCCTTTCTTTGGATGCACCTCACCAATTAAAGGAGGGCCAAAGAAATTGAATCTGGTTTAATATGTATTTAGGAGCTACAAGTGAAGAAAAGACGCAAATATGCATGGCTTGGAGCACTTATTTAAGCAATTGTTAGTCAACTAGTAAGGTTAAGAGAATGAAATGCCCATCTCCCAACAAGCTTGGTTATCTTTTGAATGAGGTCTACCAGGGTTTGATCTTAAGGGAATTCACCATGAGGAGGGCACCTAGGTGCTTGGAATGGATCAAACATTGTTTATATACCAGGAGCCTTGTGATGTGACTTTGAATAGTTGGCAGACTTTTTAAGAAGAATATTTCAAGCTTTTGCAGATTAAATGGTGTTCTTGAAGCATTTATGAATTCTCCCAAGAACTCTTTGAAGGCGAAAGCTTCCTTTATCGTAGGGCATCCAATCAACATTGTATCATCAACAAATTGTGAATGGGATGTTGGTTATTCTTCTCCAAACAATATTATCCCCTAGATCTTTCTATATGCTACCATGGCTTTGATAGAGCACCATAGGCCTTTAGCTACAAGGATAAAAGGAAATGGAGATAGGGGGTCACCTTACCTAATCTCGCTCGAAGATTTAAATGTGGTTGAGGGTGAACCATTAATGAGAATGGAGAAAAAAGTTGAAGAGATAAAGGAGAGTATCCAAGAGGCATAGACGTAAGAGAAACCAAAATCTAGGAGCATATAGTGAAGGAAATACCATCTAAACTTGTCAAAAGCCTTAGATAAGTCAAGCTTAATAATCCTATAATCTGTTTTGGATCGTTGAAGTGAGTGAATAACTTCATGAGCCATTATTATGCTATATAAGTTTTGGTGTCATTCTACATAGTCTAGCTACTCTTTAGAAACAATGGCTAGCGGGATTGGCTTGGTGTCATTCTACATAGCTTGACTACTCTTTGGAAATAATGGCTAGTATGATTGGCTTGAGTATGTTGGTGATGAACTTAGAGACTATCTTTTAAATGGTGTCACATAGAGTGCTTGGGTGAAACCCATTAGGTTCATCTACCTTTCGTTGCTTTGGAGCAAAAGCCATGAATTTTGCTTTAATAGCTAGAAGGATGGATGTGGCGCTGCAATCTCCTATCTCTTATCCCAAATTTTTGTGCGTTCCCATGACAATAGATTCAACCTCCTCCATTGTGATTCATTGCATGAGAGCCTCATTTTTCTTAGGGTTGATGAAGGAAGGAATATGTTGGGTGATCTTAGAAATGGCCTCCTCACATAATGGTTAGGGTTCTTTGAGGAGAGACATGTAGTGATGAACTAGCTCCCTTTCGATGTCCTTATGTTCCATTAATTAAAATTTATGTTTTTCTTTATTTTTAAGGAAATTAAAAATATTGATAAAAGTGACAATAAAAATTGGCAAGAGCTAACGAGCCTGCCATAGGGCATTAAATGCTCGCTTAGCTGCATGCTCTATAACGCGATAACACACACGCGCGCGGTGAGTAGATAAATAAAAAATAATGGTGGTGTGAGTAGATAAATAAAAAATAATGGCGGTGTGTTATCGCGTTATGGAGCACGCAGCTAAGCGGGCATTTAATGCCCTATGGCATGCTCGTTAGCTCTTGCCATAAAAATTGCACAAACAGCACATCAGTACGATCGTTCTTGATGGCCAAAAGTTTGACGCTGACAGCCAATGGTCACTTTAAAAGTAGTTGCACATGGATCTCCCTTCTGTCGATTGCACACTTTAAATGCTTTCTTTGCAGACTTTCTTTCCTTTTCCATATCACCTATATTCGGACATTTTAAATCAGTTGCAACAAGTCAGCGCGATTGCATGTGCCTCGGTGGAAATCCATTATTTATATTACATCGAATTGTTCTTTTGGGAGCTATTTCAATAGAAAATTTATAAACACAGTTGATTTCATGTGATTTTAAATTCGCCTCGCGCGCACTAAGCCCACAATGGCTTACGGATATGGAAGGCTTCGGTGCATCTAACGTAATTTTAACAGTTTAAGATACCCTGGTACATGTTCGTAGTACGGGAAAAGATTGAAAGTTTTTTCATTACTGACAGAAATGGCTTTGATGAATAATTTGATGTTGGGACTCGGGAGCTGCATTGTTGTCATTTTTGGTGCTAAGACTGGCACAATTTGTAGTCGGTTGGACTGCAGCGCATGCGACGTTTTATGGCCAAGGCGACTCGTATGGAACTATGGGTGAGTTTCTTGTTTCAAAATTTTAGTTTTTTATCCAATTATGAAGTTATTATGATTAATTTCGCAAAGCAAAGAAATCATTGGAACACTGTGGACTTATGTACTATGATTGTGGAGTGTGTATATATATAGTTTACTATGATTGTGGAGTGTGTATATATATGTGTATGTGTGTGGGGGGAATATTAATTTGGTGAAAATGCTTGTTTGATTTTTCAGAACATATCAAATGAATGCTTAGATCTCTGGTGGTGCCTGGTACAATAGTAAAAAAGATTATGAGGTTTAAGTTAAACAGGTGAATTACCCTAACTACGTTATAGAAATTTTTTTCCGAATTATAAAAAAAATAAAAATAAATTGGGTGCATGTAACATGTAACTGGGTATTAACATACAAAACTATATAAAAAAACATTATTACTTTGTACATAAAGTACACAGATCCCTAACCCATAAAGTACATAGATCCCTAACCCATGTGCAATACACTTGTCTAACCGCATATTAATGTTTGGGTGTTATGTATTTACATAAAGTTTATCCAAGGTCTAATTACAGGCGAAAATTAATACGACATAATTGGTTAAACTAATCACCTTAACCCAAACCTCAGATTTGATCTTCGAAGTGTCGAGAAGGGTAAGAGTTTTATAGCTGGGTCTTATCGACGTGGACAGTTGGACGTCCGGTGTTCGTCGATCTCCCAAAGTTTGATCTGACACCAGGGAAACACCAACAATTGGTTAGGGTTCAACTTGCGGGTATCCAGTGTACCAGATTGTCATTTGCCTCTTGCTCATCTCCCGAACCACGCTCTGCAACCCAACACCGTCTTCGCCTTCGTTGAGGACAAACCACTGATATTTGGGCGATTCCGTTACTAGGTTTGCAGCGTTCAAGGTTTTATTTCTCATTTCCTTAATTCGGTCCTTTGTCGCTGGATTCTACTAAAGATTTGGACCTTGCGATCTCTTCTAACCTCTGCGGAGTTCAACATGTTCACTTGTACAAGTAAATTATTTTTTTTAAAGTCGTTTACTGCGATTTTATGTCGTTACTAGGAGCCTATACTTGTTTTAGTCCTTAATCATTTCATGGTTGCGTTCATGTAGATGTTAGGAGCCTATACTTGTTTTAGTCCTTAATCATTTCATGGTTGCGTTCATGTAGATGTTCTCCCACCAGGAAACCTCTTGGCTCAGGGAAGAAAGTGTCTTTGGAGTCAAATCATGAGGACAAAGTCTCAGGAATTGGAACCTTGAAACCCCCTTACCCAGGTATTTTGATGTCTTTCTTCTTTTGTTTGCAGTCTTGTTACATTATTGGTTTGCATATGAATTTTTGAGGATTTCTACCCTTGGTTGGGCTTTGCTCCTTGCAAGCACACCTCCACAAGGGTTTCATTTGGCAACTTCCCAACTCCGAGATCCTAACCCCAGGTGCTTATTTGTTGCTTGTGGCCTGTCAACATATAGAGTTTTGTGTTAGGTTTTGTTTTGGGACTCTATGTCCACAATGTTACTATCTTAAATGAACATTGGTTTTCTTCATATTTTTCTCTTTAACGGCAAGGGTTTTTCCTGTAATTGCGGCATGAGGCAAAAGAGGCCTTCACTGATGTTTTGATGCCATTTTTGTATAGTTTTCCAGTTTTGGGTCCATTGATACTTTTAGAGCCGTCACAGTTCTTTTTGAAAATGGTTCTAGCGACACGATATATATATATATATATACTTTCTGTTAATATTGAGTCTCGTTCTGTACGCAGTGTTATGGTTGATGGTATTATGGTTATTGATATTTCGCTCTGTTCATACTCATTACAGTTATGTTGCATAGTCTTTTAATTCAGTATGCAACCTTAAAAATTTATATAGTTCAATGAGTAATAACCAATAATTTTTCAATATATATCAAGCTCTCATTCAAGCACATTTTTTTTCAAATTGATTATGCTGCAGTTCCAGGATTTTGTTCTAGTAGACCTTAGTTGGTTCTTTAGTCAGCATTTACTGTTTATCTTTTTTTAAACTAGGTAGGTTCAAATGATTCTGAATTATGCATATACACACAACCACGTAGGGGACTGGACTGAGTCGCTGCCCAGATGACATCTCGATCCTAACCCCTACCCACGATTTTGTGCGTTGTCGAAAGGTCTACAAAGTTCTACCTTTTATTAAATTCTATCATTCGGTTATTTCAAAGAATTATATTGTACACTGTTGTTTTTTGGGATTATTGTTCCTAAATTCAAGTTCCAACAATTTTCCCATTCGTTACCCGAGCTGGCTATGGGGTTTTTAATAATTTCTCCCATTTCACTACTTGTTCTATTTACCTTCTGCTACAATGTCTAGGTTAACACTAAAAATATTACTAATTCCTCACCAATCTGCAACAACAGAAACCTTAAGTGTTAATCAAACCACTTCTGACATATAAACATTAGAAAACATGAATTTTTGAAATCTATTGATACATTTTTCTTCTTAACCTTGGTGGGTACTTATCCATGCAAAAGTACAGGTTAAAGACCAATCACAATTACTTATTTGTTCTCAGAAATTTCCTTGAATTCAACAGGAAGATACCTTCTCCTCCCAACTATAAGAAGGGAAATAACATCCTCTTCTACCCCCAAGATTCCACTCCAGCACAGCAGGCAACAGTTCCTTAATAGACATCAAGACTACAATCCAGTGTTCCAGCCTCTAATTTATTTCCGTAACAAGGTAATCCACTGGTTCAAGACTAGCTCTAGACATTCCTCTCATTACCTATTCTTTTTCTCCAGATTGAACCCCCTTTCTTCCACTGAGATCTATTTTTATCTCCAAGAAGAAAGGTATAACTATTTCAATTGTCCCTAACTGCCTGGAGTTTGGAATCTATTTCCGGTCTCCCTTCTTGAATTCCAGAAATTTCATAATATGATAATTAAAAGAAACAATATTATTACTACTTAAATTATTCATTCAGAATGTCATTGGGCTTCCAAAGTCCCATTTACCAACAAAGTAAAAATAATTATGACTACTGATCAAAAGATGTTACATCTTCCCCCCCTAAGCAGAACACCGTCCATGGTGTTTTTATTGTAGCCCTTGAAATAGAAAAGGATAAGCTTGTCTTAGTAGACTTTCATCTTCCCAAGTAGCTTCCTCTGGGCTAAAGTGCTTCCATTGCACTTTAGCTTGGGTGATAACTCGCTTCCGCAATGTTGTTTCTCTCCAATCGAGAATACACAGGGGTTCTCCCAAAAACTCCTCATCTGGTTTGACCTGTCCAAAACACCATTATCACCATTAGTTTTTTTTTTTACAAGCTATAGTATAACTTCAAATTCACCCATACTTACTTGAATATCTTACCAATTAATAATATGTCTGGCATCATACACATATTTCTTTAAGAGTGATATGTGAAACACATTATGTACTTTTATGTGATGGGGAAGAGCAAGTTGATAAGCTACTGGTCCTACCCTTCCCAAAATTTGAAAAGGGCCATAGTAGCGGGGTGCCAACTTAGAACAAGTACCCCACTGCAAAGTGCTCTTCTTGGGTTTTATCCGGACATAAACATGATCCCCAACTTGGTATTCTTTGAAACTTCGCTTTTTATTTGCATATATATATATATATATATATATATATATATATATATATATATATATATATATATATATATATATATATTTTCTATCTTGAGCTGCTTTCAAGTTCTGTCAAACTTTTTTCACTTCTTGCTCCATTTCAGCTAACATTTCAAGTCCTAGGATCATTTTATCCTCTGGGTTATGCCATCCTACGAGAGTCCTATAGCTTCTTCCATATAGTACTTCATAAGGGCTGATATCCAATATTCGTGATAGCTATTGTTATAAGAAAACTCAACCAAATGGAGATAATCCTCCCATTTGGTTGGCTTCTGCATCACATACATTCCCAACATGTCCTCTAGCACTTGATTGACCCACTTAGTTTATCCATCCGTCTAAGGATGGTAGGCAGTGCTAAATTGGATCTGAGTACCCAGCTCTATAGAAAGATCCTTCCAGAATGCAGATGTAAATTTTACATCTTTGTCCGATATTACTACTTTTGGCATACTGTGCAACCGAAAGATTTCCCTCATAAAAATATATGTTATTTCCATAGCTTTGTAAGTAAACTTTACAGGAATGAAATGAGCAACTTTTCTCAACTTTTCCACCACCACCATGATGGAGTCATGTTGCTTCCAGGTCCTCAGAAGTCCAGTTATGAAGTCCAATGTAATCATTTCCCACTTCCACTCAGGTATGGGTAGTGGTTGGAGCAATCCAAGGGTGTTGATGCTCAGCTTTAACCTTTTGGCATTCCAAACACTTAGCCAAATATAACATGATATCCTTCCTCATTCCAAGCCAAAAATACCCTTTCTTGATTGCAGAAAATAGCTTTTGATAACCTGGATGCACAGCATAAGGGCTGCGGTGAAATTCGTCCAACAACATTTGCTTGAAACCTAGATGATTGGGAACATACACTCTTCCTTTGAAGTTTAATAATTCCCGATCATCAATGTTATATTTAGCTGATTTTCTTGAATTCTGCATCTGCATAGTTTTCTCCCATAAAAAAATATATTCAAGATCCTTAAGAGTGGCTTCCTTGAGTTGTTCCGTTAAATCAAATTCTACACGATGATATTGAATTTTGTATACATACTAAACTTTTTTGCTTAAAGTGTCTGCTACCTGATTTTCCTTGCCTTTAAGATTATTTACGTCGAAGTCAAACTCGCTTAGGAATGTAGTCCACTGAGCTTGGCACACATTTAAATTGGTTTGCTTAAATAAATTAGTTAAACTTATATGGTCTGTCATAAGCACAAATTTCTTCCCCAATAAGTAGTGGCACCACACCTTCAAGACATGTATTATTGTGTAAGCTCTAGGTTGTAGGTTGAATACCATTATTCATGTTCCTTGAGCTTCCTTGACTCATAAGCCACCACTTTTCCATCATGCATCAGGACCCCTCCAACTCCTTTCTGACAAGCATCCATGCAAACAATAAAGTCCTTCTCTGGATCAGCTACTTTAAGAATTGGGGCAGATGTTAACAATCTTTTTAATTCCTCAAAACTGAGTTGACATTTTGTTGTCCACTTAAAGGCTTTCCCCTTTTTCTGTAGAGATGTCATGGGATACGCAATCTTGGAGAACCCTTCAATAAATCGGTGGTAGTAGCCTGCCAAACCCATAAAGGACCGGATGTCTGCTATGTTTTTAGGAACATGCCAATTTAAAATAGTTTTGATCTTTTCAGGGTCCACCACAATACCTTCAGAGGATATCACGTGCCCCAAATATTGTATCTGTTCCTTGAAAAAGTCACATTTGTTAAATTTAGCGTAGAGTTGGTTCTCTCTTAAAGTTTGAAGAACTATCCTCAGATGCTCCTTATGTTCTACTGCATTCTTGGAGTAAATCAGAATATCATCAATAAAAATTAGGACAAACTTATCCAAGTAGGGATGAAAAATTCCATTCATCAAACTCATAAAAGTTGTCGGAGCGTTAGTCAACCCAAATGGTAATACAATAAACTCATAGTGACCGTAACATGTTCTAAATGTTGTTTTGCATATGTCCTCATCTTTAATGCGAATTTGATGATAACCCGATCGCAGATCAATTTTAGAGAATATAGTGGCACCTTTGACCTGGTCAAACAAGTCATCTATTCGAGGTAATGGATATTTGTTTTTAATGGTTAACTTGTTTAACTGTCTATAGTCAATACAAAGTCTCAGTGTTTTGTCTTTTTTCTTACAAACAATACGGGCACTCCCCAAGGTGACACACTTGGTCGGATATACCTTTTGTCAAGTAATTCCTGTAGCTGCATTTTGAGTTCAATTAACTCAATAATGCACATACAATAAGGTGCCTTGGACACCAGGGCAGCTCCAGGAATAAGTTCTATGGTGAAGTCAATGCTTCTCGTTGGAGGCAATCTAGGTATGTCTTCTGGAAAAACATCAATAAACTCATGGAAAATCAGTATATCTTCTAAGGCTGCCAATTTATCCTTCGAGTTGGTATATCCAACCTGTACCGCATATATTTGACAACCCTTCCAGACACATTTCTTTAACTAGTTAGCGGTGATTGACCGCAACTTAATATCTCTTTTGATTCCTTGTCTTTCCTATCTATTTCCTTCCTTCGTGAGGAAATTGATGGTTTTATCCTTACAATTTACTAAGGACTAGTGTCCTTCTAGCCAATCCATTCCAATGAATACATCATACGAACCCAAGGGTAATATATTTAAATTTACTCTAGTGGGTTGTTTTGCAATTTCTACAGGGCAGTTCTCTACCTTGGATGTTACTCTACGTTTTTCTCCTGTGGCTAATTGCACCAGCCACGAGGTCTTAAATTTCATACTTGATAATTGACATTTTTTGACTATTCTTGGACTAACATAACTAAGACTCGCTCAAGGGTCAATCAAAATAGACACAGTCTGGTTAAATATATTACCTTCAAATTCTACCATAATGAGTTGATACTCTGCCTGATGATCCTCCAAGGCAGCATTGATCTTGGGTATGTTCCTCACCATGTCTCCCACCATAGAAGCCTCTTGCACACTTGTTGTAATTCCATATTTGGTGCGCTGAGGGAAGTTCTTATAGTAGTGGGGTTTGCCACATCCCCAACACTACAGGGGTGGCTTGGGTGGTTGTCCGACTTTAGCCCTACTATGAGTTTCTGTTGTTTTTGCTTCATCCAGATTCTGACTCTACTGCTGAAACTTTCAAATGTTCCACCCCTAGTTTTCCTAAGTGCAGGCTTCATTCCTCCAGTTTTGTTATTCTTAAAATTTCTTGAGAACCCTTTCTACCCTCTTTTCCCCAACCAGTTCTTACTCCCTTCACCTTTCTATCGCATTTGTTGATAACATATACGATCCTTACGAATAGTTTCACCCATTGTTTTGGGATTATCAAACTCTATTCATTCTTTCATATGAGCAGATAAACTGCTTAGGAAACATTATACTTTCACCTTCTCTTCCTTTATATACGAAACATAGTGCAATAAGGATGTAAACTTCGCTATAAACTCATCCATAGATTGTTGTCCCAACTGCAAGTCATGGAATTCTTTCGCTTTCTCATCATAGAACCGTTCACTCAATTATTTGTCCTTGAAATATGTCTGAAAAGTATCCCAAGTTACGCCCTGCTCATCTACGTTTCATACCATTTTAATCTCTTCCCACCACAAGGTGGCTTTACCATGTAATTGATAAACAGTTAGTCGGGCCCTCAAATGATCACCATATTCATATATATGAAAATACTAGTTCATGTTAATTAACCAAGCTTCGGCCACCTCCTCCTCTTCGTCGTCAAATAATGGAGGTTTTATTTTCTTAAACTCTCCTTGTAACTCAATTCTTGGCTTTTTAGACCCTCTACTCCCAGAAGTATTTCCATATTCTGCTTCGTTATTATTCATTCGAGTTTCCTCTCCTTCCAAAGGACCTCTATGTTGTTGCTCCTCTGTGTGCCCCTTGTCTGCACTAGGATTTGGATCCCTCACATTCTATGTATCCGAGAGGCTTTTCAAGATTTTCTCCTATTCCAACCTCAGCCTCTCATTGTCAGCATGCAAGTTCATCATTTCTATTTGTATCTGTTGAACAGTCTCCAGTAGGAAAACATTTCCATTCATCTTATTTTCCCCCAACTAAACCCACATTTTTCGTTTAGGCGGGGTGGTTCCTCGTCCCCTTGGTGCTCCGCTTTGTGCCTTCAAACATTTGGTTATTAACAATTCCTTTGCCCAAGGCCACAAAGTTTGAACCTGTGGCTCTGAAACACAGATCCCTAACCCTTGCGCAGTACACTTATTTAATCGCATATTAATGTTTGGGTGTTATGTATTTACATAAAGTTTATCCAAGGTGTAATTACAAGTGAAAATTAATACGACATCATTGGTTAAATTAATCGCCTTAACCCAAACCTCAAATTTGATCTTCGAAGTGTCAAGAAGGGTAAGTGTTTTACAGCTGGGACTCATCATCGTGGACAATTGGACGTATGGTGTTCGTCGATCTCCAAAATTTTGATCTGACGGTAGGGAAACACCATCAATTGGTTAGTGTTCAACTCACGGGTATCCAGTTTCCGAGATTGTCATTTGCCTCCTACTTGTCTCCCGAACCACGCTCTGCAACCCAATGTCATCGTCGCCTCCATTGAGGGTCGAACCACTGATATCTGGGCGATTCTGCTACTAGGGTTTCAACGTTCAAGGTTTTATTTCTCATTTCCTCAATTTGGTTCTCTGTTGTTGGATTCTACTAAATATTTTGACCTTGTGGTCTTTTCTAACCTCTACAGAGTTCATCATGTTCACTTGTACAGGTAAATTGTTTCTTTTAAGTCATTTGTTGCAGTTTTTTATCATTACTAGGAGCCTATACTTGTTTTTGTCCTTAATCATTTCATGGTTGCATTGATGTAGATGTTTTCCCACCAGTAAACCTCTTGGCTCAGGGAAGATAGTGTCTTCGGACTCAAATCATGAGTATGGAGTCTCAGGAATTTGGAACCCTAAAACCCCTTATCTAGATGTTTCCCTATATTTCTTCTTTTGTTTGCAAGCCTTGTTACATTACTGATTTACATATGAATTTATGAGGATTTCTACCCTTGGCTGGGCTTTGCCCCTTGCAGGCAAACCTCCACAACGGTTTTAGGTGGTAGCTTCCCAACTTCGATATCCTAACCCCAGGTGCCTATTTGCTTCTTGCGGCCTGTCAACGTATAGAGTTTTGTGTTAGGTTTTGTTTTGGGATTTTATGTCTGCAATGTTACTATCTTAAATGAACAATGGTTTTCTTCATATTTCGCTCTTTAGCAACAAGGGTTTTTCCCTCTAATTGCAGCATGAGGCAAAAGGTGCCTTCACTTGTGTTTTGATGCCATTTATGTATAGTTTTTCAATTTTGGGCCGATTGATACTTTTAGAGCCATCACAGTTCTTTTTGAAAACGGTTCTAGCGACACAATATTTCTATATATATACTTTCTGTTAATATTGAGTCTCGTTTTTTTCAGAGTGTTATGGTTGTTGGTATTATGGTTATTGATATTTCACTATGTTCATACTCATTACAGTTACGTTGCACAGATTTTTATTTCAGTGTGCAACCTTAAAAATTTATATAGATCGATGAGTAATAACCAATGGTTTTTCGATATCTATATATATATATATATATATATATATATATATATATATATATATATATATATAAAGATGTCATTTAAGAACAATTTTTTTTCAAATTTATTATGCTACAGTTCGAGGGTTTTGTGCTCATAGACCTTAGTTGGTTCTTCAATCAACATTTATTGTTTGTCTTGTTTTAAACTAGGTAGGCTTAAATGATTCTAAATTATGCGTATACACACAGCCACGTAGGGGACTGGACTGAGTCGCTGCCCAGGCGGCATCTCAGTACCCACAGTTCTGTGCATTGTCGAAAGGTATTTAGAGTTCCACCTTGTCTTAAATTCTATCATTCGGTTATTTATCAAAACTATATTGTACATAGTTGTTTTCTGGGTTTACTATTCCTAAATTCAAGTTCCAACAATTTTCCCATTCGTTATCCACGCTGGCTATGGGGTTCTTAATAATTTCTCACATTTCACTACTTGTTCTATTTACCTTCTGTTATAGTGTCTAGGTTAACACTAAAAATATTACCAATTCCCCACCAATCTGCAACAACAAAAAATAAACAGAAACCTTAAGTGTTAATCAAACCACTTTCGACATATTGGAAAACATGAATTTATAGAATATATTGATACAATTTTCATCTTAACCTTAGTGGGTACTCATCCATGAAAAAGTACAGGTTAAAGACCAATCAAAATTACTTATCTATTCTTTGAAATTTCCTTGAATTCAACAGGAAGAGACCTTCTCCTCCCAACCATAAGAAGGGAAATAATGTCCTCTTCTACCCCCGAGCTTCCACTCCAACATAGCAGGCAACCGTTCCTTAACTCTGAAATCAGGCTCCAGACATTAGGGCTACAGTCCAGTCTTCCAGCCTCTTATTTCTTTCCATAACAAGGTGATTCACTTGGTCGAGACCAACTCTGGAAATTCCTTCCGTTACCTTTTCTTTTCTTCCAAATTGAACCCCCTTTCTTCCACTCAGATATCTTTTTATTTCCAGGAAGAAAGGTATAATTGTTTCAACTGTCCCTAACTGCATGGAGGTTGGAATCTGTTTCCGGTCTCCCTTCTTGAATTCCAGAAATTCATAATATCATAATTAAAAGAAACAATATTATACTACTTAAATTATCCATTCAGAATGTCATTGGGCTTCTAAAGTCCCATTTACCAACAAAGTAAAAAAAAAAAAAATTGATTGTTGATAGGAAGATATTACAGTGCAAAGTCGTTTTTATTGGTGCTTCTTGATAAGGGTGTGTTCTTAGGGTATTTAAAATTTTCTCATACTTTGTCCCAAACACACTTTTGATCGTTCAAAAATATGAGCTTTAGTTTTCAAACAAGTAATTGTGTCTACTGGGTAAATAAGGCAAGATATGATGGTGGTTATGTTAAATAGAGAAATATTTTTTAGATGACAGGAGATATTATGGAAGTTAAGTTATGTTAAATAGAGTCAAATTTTTTTATGGGCGTAATCTAAATTATAGATAAAATGGTTTTTCCTAGATTCATTTAATATAATTTTGAATGAAGTTGTGATTGAGTATATAAATAAAATATTTTGTATTCTAAAAATTTTGAGAAACTCGAAATGTGTAAATTAAATAACTTAAATCTATTTATTTTAAATATTTTTCAATTTTTTTTTTAATAAAATTTTTAAAATTTTTTGGAAAATATATTGAATATGGTGAAATTAGATTGATTACCAAAATATTTTTGGAATGCCATGGACATGTACTATGTAATTTGTTTAACCTCCCTTAAATATTCTAGAAATCCACAATCCAAACAAAAATGTTAGAAATTAACTATTTCACTTCACTCAGGTCATTCCAAAATATTTTGGAATCTACAATTAGATTTGTAATGTTTTTAAGATTAATTTGATATTGGTTTATATGTAATTTAATTTTGAATTTATTAAATTTAATAAAAATTTAATTACATTTATAATGAAGAAAAGAAAAAGGGGCAAAAATCAAATTTACAACATTTGAGTAAATTAGGTATCTTGGTAAACACATGGTTTATCATAACATACCCCTGAAATGAAGATCTTCTTATTGAACATTAGAGACCTCAACTGTAAAGGCAAGAATAGGCTCCTACAAGAAAAATGGAAATGGAAATCAAAACATCCTGACATATCGATGATATAGGAAACCAAATCATCAAGTGAAAGCTCTCTCTAAGATAGTTAGTAAATGGGGAAGGGACTACTGTGTGACAAAAATAAAATATCAAGGCCACTTCGATGGTATGTCCATCATATGGAACACATTGGAGATTCAATTCATTGATATGTTTGTTGCTTATCACATTTTAACAATCCAGTTCAAACTAATTGGATTTGTCGAAACTTGCTTTCTCCCTAATGTTTATCGACCAGTTTCTACCTGATATAATGTAGTTTTCTTTCAATCTATCTATCTAATGCATCATCTTCTTTCTCCCATGGCCTAGATTTTTGGTAGAGACTTCAACCTTATCAAGTCATTGTTGTTGACGAATGAAGTTTTGATGCTTCATTGACAAACCCTCAAATCTCACTAAGTAAGTGAGAAAATGGAACTAGGCCCAGAGTTTAATGTTCTTAGTGTTATTTATTTATTTATTTACACGGGGCTTCACTTAATGAACTTCTGACATATAAATGAACTTTTGACATATCACATGTGTTCGTGGCATATTAAACAATACCCTTAATTTGACTACATATTGGAAAATACCTCTAAAATCGCATTATTGAACCCCCTACCAATATGAACTCAATACACTTTCCCAATTTAGAAAACCCATACTTTCATTAGACAATGTAGGTATCCATTTTTCATTAACATTTTTTATACCCCTTTATATTTTTTATTAACTTTGAGCTCCATTTTTTATAGTTGCTAATATAATAACCCTTTACCCCCTATTATATGCTCAATATATTATGCCATTTTCTCCTCCATATATATCCCCCAATATGAATGCACATGGTATGGTATTGCTCCCCTAGTGATGCCCCTGTGGTTATTTAGAGGAAAAAAAAAATAGTAGTGCATATATAGTATGAACAATATGTAACAACAATGAAATGAAAACATGAACAATGATCAAATTGAAATAAAATATTTTTATGAACATATTTAGAAAAATGCCCCATTAGCCACAAGGATAAGCAAGAAATATATAACAAATTATAAAATATAACTCATACAGTAGAGTAAATGTTCAGCATAAGTTGTTTACCAAAATAAAAATAAAAATTTAGAAAGGTCTACATTATAAAATTCATTGAAATAATGACTAATTTTATTGATAAAAATAAGTACGGCTTGTTGTTCAACTAGTTCCTACAAGAACTATTGACTAGAACTTGTTTCAAAAATGCCTAAGATGTAAAGATATCATACATAAACATCCAGAAGACAAAATAAAATAAAGATAGACATCATTAAAAATGCTTCTTGAGCCTCCCTAATGTGCCAAATTTAGCAAGTTCTCTGTAAAAAAATTTGCTATTAGCATTGATCTTAAAAAATCAAACCCTGCAGTAACATACAAAATTGCAGGAAGTAAAATATAACTTAAGAAAATCACAAAAGAATGAGATGCGTCTGCTATTATTATTTATTTATTAAGTTATTTACATGGGGCTTCACTTAATGAACTTCTGACATATAAATGAACTTTTGACATATCACATATGTTCGTGGCATACTAAACAATACCCTTAATTTGACTACATATTGGAAAATATCTCTAAAATCGCAATATTGAACCCCCTACCAATATGAACTCAATACACCTTCCCAATTTAGAAAACTCATACTTTCATTAGACAATGTAGGTATCCATTTTTGATTAACATTTTTTATACCCCTTTATATTTTTTATTAACTTTGAAGTCCATTTTTTATAGTTGCTAATATAATAACCCTTTACCCCCTATTATATGCTCAATATATTATGCCATTTTCTCCTCAATATATGTCCCCCAATATGAATGCACATGGTATGGTATTGCTCCCCTAGTGATGCCCCTGTGGTTATTTAGAGGAAAATAAAATGTAAATAATATGGTATAGATCTCAGAGAAAAAAAAAATGAAAAAGTAGTGCATATATAGTATAAACAATATGTAACAACAATGAAATGAAAACATGAACAATGATCAAACTGAAATAAAAGATAACTTTTATGAACATATTTAGAAAAATGCCCCATTAGCCACAAGGCTAAGCAAGCAATATATAACAAATTATAAAATATAACTCATACAGTAGAGTAAATGTTCAGCATAAGTTGTTTACCAAAATAAAAATAAAAATTTAGAAAGGTCTGCACTGTAAAATTCGTTGAAATAACGACTAATTTTATTGATAAAAATAAGTACGGCTTGTTGTTTGACTAGTTCCTACAAGAACTATTGACTAGAACTTGTTTCAAAAATGCCTAAGATGCAAAGAAATCATACATAAACATCCAGAAGACAAAATAAAATAGAGATAGACATCATTAAAAATGCTTCTCGAGCCTCCCTAATGTGCCAAATTTAGCAAGTTCTCTGTAAACAAATTTGCTATTAGCATTGATCTTAAAAAATCAAACCCTGTAGTAACATACAAAATTGTAGGAAGTAAAATATAACTTAAGGAAATCACAGAAGAATGAGATGCGTCTGCTATTATCCTGGTCACTTAGAAGAAGTTTGATGCCACCATATAAGTAAGCCCTTTGCACTCTAGAAAATTGATGTCTGAGAGGAAAAATGACAACAATTAAGATTGGTGCATACCTCTCCTTAATCTTGGATCCCTCCTTTATAGTCCCCTTCCTTATTTGTATTCTCTTAGAACGCTTAAAAGGCCTAACTATTTTGTAATTAATTACTTCATTAATGTAATTTACTAAAAATATGTTTCATTATTTGGAAAGAAGAGCTCTAAAGAAACTGTAATTAATTATTATTTTTAAATGAGTTTGGATAAGTGAGTCCCCTCTCCAAATGTCTTTCATAACTTAAACACTCCCTTTGAATCTCACACAAGGTTTATTTATACATAATAAAACAAATCATGTTATGAGTAAATAAAAGTGCCACATCACCTATGTAATATGATGGGACATAAAGTCCCTTGTACCTCCCATAATATGCATCTCATAAATCATAAAATGCAAATATAAACAATACAGCCACAATAATTTCATAATAGAGCACCTCGTATCTCCCATAATAAGCCAACAACATAAATATATAGTTGTCTATCCAAAATATTATGCAGTCATAAAATAAAAGTGTTGAAAAATATATTGTAGAATATACCGAAAAATAAAGAAGTTTGCATGAAACATAAAAGTAGTAAAGTAAATCTAAAACTCATGTGAGCTTTGGATGGGAGCTATATCTGCCAGCATATTTTTTTCCCTTGTCTTTGTTTTTCTTTCCTTCTACTAGTACCTCCCATCATGGGAACCTCTACTATGGAAACTCGTTATAACAACTAAAATATATATGTAAATGTAAGTCTCATGACATAAGTGCACGAACCAATGAAGTATATCATGTTTATGATCGTGTTTATATAAATGCAATAGTGTATGATAATACATACATGAGGGAAATGAAAGAAAAGCTTTGTTTGCAGGGAAGGGATGGCCTGAATGCATGCTTAAAGAAAATGACTTAATCAGAATAGAAATGAAAATATGCATCACAGCAAGGCATCAGTTCATAACAATAATAACATTGTAGATGTATTATGAGTTTATTTCCAAAATCTAGTAAGGAAAGAGGGAATTTTGAGTTTACATGTGATGATAGCTATAACAATCTCTAGTTGATTTTCCATGTAAATAAAATAATACCAAGGTCATGGGACACATATTCCAAGCTGAATATTAGGCAAATATTATAGTGGTCATCACTTGTGGTTTAATAATGGCTATGGAAGTTGGAAAAGGTATTGGCAAAGGCAAAGAGGAAATAATTGACATTTAATTATGAAAATAAAGGAAAACAAGAGAAAAGGAAGGTGAAGAGACACAAATTCTCATGCAAGGGAAATTAGAGGAAAAATGAAGGAAAATGAAACAAAAAAGAGACATCAATGATAAAAAGGCATCAGAGAGTCAATTGTTAGCCTTTTTGCCAAGATTTTGAGTAGATGTAGCTAAGGAGAGAGAGAACAAGCACGTGTACAAGAACGCAAAGGAAAGCAAGGAAGCACAAAGAGACAATTGGATCAACAACTACAACAAGCTTACTTTGCAGGTAATAGGTTGCATGTGTGATCTCATTGCTGGTTTTTGGATGCATGGTATATGCATGTGGTTCCTTGGTTATGTGTTGTAATTGGCATGGAGAAATACCTATATTGACAGTGGTTTCAACCTTGCCTTGCCATTTTCTCGATAGCCATGATATAGTGGATTCCCCATTTGGTTTTTCTGATCGGTTCTTAGGTTACCTATGGTTGTGGGTTAGAACAAATTCTTTGGAACCCTAAAATAGCTTGGGTTCCCTGGAGGTTGTGGGTTGAAATGGGAGATATCTGGAGCCCTGTAACAGCTTGAGTTACTTGGAGGTTGTGGGTTGAGTTACTAGTTCTTGAAGCTTTGAACAACTTGGGTAGATACCAATTTGGTCAATGTTAGTGATTTTTAGACCATATAGGTGAGATCATTGTGCTTGAGGGTTGAGGTGGTTTGGCCTTTGGAAGCCGTGGATGGTTTTAGTTGTTATGATCCCACATTCATGCTTGGAATATGGCACGGGGGTGATTAGCTGAAAGAGAGATTTGGTTCAACTTAATCTATGGTTGGATGGTACGTGGAAGTCCTTGACATGGTTTTCATTTGCATATGTTAATGAGTTATTTTCCTATTATGATCTATGAGCATTTGTACTGATTATTATGGTGATCTCATGGATGATTGTCATGGTTTCTATTCTGGTTATACGTTGGTTAAATCTTGGTTATATGCATGGTTTAATGATGTTCTCTAGCTATGGATCTTGTTTAAATTTGATAAGTTACTAGATGATTGATTAATGCATGGGCTAACAAGTGTTGTTGCAACTAGCTTGGGAGGGCATAGAGACTTCTTGGTGATTCACAAATGAAGTTCAAAAGTTTATGGTCAGATATGCATTCATGACTTGTAGCTTGTATGTTTACTATCTATTTGACAAAATGTATACCTTGCATTAGGCATGTATTGGTCAAGATCTTGTGCAACCTTTGATTGTTTATCATTTTTATCATCATTTTCATGTTTCTAGAAAGTTACAAGCAATTTCGGGCAGTGGTTTGGAGGCTAGCCTAAAAAAGAGGCGTAGATCTTGCAACTGCATGCACTGAACATAGGATTTTGGGTCATAAACACATGGAGAAAGGATTATGTGTGCAGTTATAACCTTCCAACCACATGTAGGAAGTATTATGGGTGTGGCTGGTGAGTGAACCTAGTGAAAAATAGTTCTAACTCAAGGATTGAACACCTTGGGTGGTTGGTAGGATGCTAAGTGATTTGTAGTCTTTAAGGGATGTTAGTTTACTTTTGTTTTGTAGGCCCCACTTCCATAACTGGAACTTGGAGGTCGGGTCATATCATAGTTATACTCAGCTCTTGTTTACCCTTGAGAGATTGTCAAAGCGAGTAAATGTGGGAGGAGGTGTTACAACATCATACTGAGGTTTCTCTTTTTTCTTTTCATATGAGAGGATTATTCGTGCACACTAAAACAAGGACGATTTTTATCGATTACATGAATACATATTGACCATAATAAAAATATCAGTCATGTGCACGATATAATGTTGTATGTCATTGTGTAGAATTGGTAAGAAATTTGTAGTATACTAGGTGATGATATATATTTTGCAATGCAACTACCATGTTCATAGGTTAAACATATTTACATATTCTTGTTGTCCATCATAAAAACAACTTTACATTTTGCATGCGATGAAGGGGATGCCATGTAGGCATGGGTAGGCATAAAGTGATATTTATGAAGGATGTAGGAGTGTTTCTCTTAATATAATTCATTTGCCAAATTAAGAGCAAAATATCCATTAAGAAATTATTTGTTTTTTTTAACTAATGGAAGAGAAGATTGGTTCAAGTAATTCTATTTGGAAAAGGATTTCCACAATAACTGACACATGAACTTATAGAGTAGCGTCATGTGCAATACAAAATTAGTTGGGGTTGGCTCATTGCTCATGATAGGATTTATCAACTGCATTTTCTTTCTGGGTATTTTAAATGGTAGACTGTAAAATGATTATATGTACAGTAGTCATAGGTCCCCTTTTAATCAGTGAGACCATGTTCATTTCAAGCCCCGTGAATGACCCTTCATCATGTATTAAGAGAAACCATGGGAAATGAATATAAATATCATGCAAATGAGGCGACGAGAGATTGGGAGTAACAGAGAATAAAAAGAAAATGAGCCCAAAATTTCGTTTGGGAAGAAGACGCAAAAAGACTCAAGGTGTTGGTGATGAGCGGAGTAAGAATCAAGACATTAATACTTTTACTCGCATACACTTGAGTTCATCATGTCTATCAAGAGAAATAAAACTAGGGCGCATGTTTGACGAGATGGGTGAAACATGACCATGTATGCAAATGGCCAATGGTCTATGAATGGTCAATTGGTGTATTCCTTCAATTAGTTTGAGTATGGTATGGAGCCAAGTTAGAAAATTGTGTGCAAATCACATTTTATGGGTGGATTTTTCCACAACAAAAAAATTGCATGGGCATTGTTCATGACTCGAACACAAAGTTGGGCATTATTATGGAATTTCATTAATGGATGTAAATGCATTTCTATAACAAAATGCATAAATACACATGGCATAAAATAGTAGAAGGAATGTATGAGGACTGTGCATATTGATGTTAGAAAAAGGTGCTAGAAGTAAACTAAAACTTATTAATACACTTTCTTTTGCATGCAGATCCCAAGTTGACAACATAGGGAGTACGATATAGGAAATATGGTGAAAGGGGGTTAAAATCATAACAAAATTGATAAATATACCAAATAGCTACAACGACTAAATATCATGAAAGGGGGTTAAAATCAATAGCTACAATGACTAAATATTTGTTTCTCCAAGCTTAAAAGGTGAACATTTGTAGTTACAGGCAATTGTTCCCAAGCTTCACAACATGCCAGGTATGGGTTCCAAGCTTCCTTTGCACTGAAGAAACTCATGAAAGGAGGGTTGTAGATTAGGTATGAAACTCACTTTTCTCAAGGAGCATTACTTCTATTGAATTCCTCCACATCAATTTTTCAAACCATATGACACTGATACATTACCATAAATATCATATAGAGTGAGTATGTTATTGCCACATGCATCATGTTGTTCATGGGATTGTCTCTGGTGTCAAACGAAGGACCAATTATGGAAGTGGGAACAATCATAGAAGGTTCCACAACAAAGACATTCGCTTCGGTGATTGTGAGATGGTAATTTTTCAAGACTGTGCATATAGATTGTTGAGGATTTGATGGTATATAGGGAGGAGCATCAGGGTAGACTCCAAGTAAAGATGATTCTTCAAAAAGTATAAGTCCAACATCCTGTATAATAAAAGTAGTCGGGTGTTGTCGTACTATTGGTAAGGTGTTTTCAGCATTGGTGGAGGAATGAGGCTCGTAATAAGTGAGTTGATCAACAATGATAACACATCCATCAAGGGAAACATCATAATATGAAATATAGAGGAAGATACTACCTTCATGGTGTACATGAAACTTCATCCTAACAAGATATTATAATCTAAAGGGGAATCGATAACCTCGATGTCTACTAGGACTTTCTTCCCTACCAATTTGATTAGTGCATTCTGATGCACCCTGTGGGGTTTGGATGGTCGTCCATCGTAGGAACATAATGGGATGTTAGAAGAAGTCATTTTAGGAGAACTTAATTTATTCCAAACATGTGTACATGATGTATGTAGATGCACCTTCATCTATGATGCAATGATGGATGATGATGTTGTGGATAGTGACTATAAATTGAAAAACAACTGCAGATGGGATTCATGGTTCATGATTATCTAAATAGAATGTTATAAGGTATGAATAGTTGGGGTCTATCACACCAAGAGTGTTCAAAAATTCCTTGTGATGGATGGCAAAAAAAATGAATAACTTCAAAGAAAGATAAGGCATTGGGTGATTGTTTCAAGTCATTGACTAAACTATATTGTGAGCAACCCTGGAATGAGGGTTATGTGCAATCCATCGAATACAAATTATAGGAATTCGAGATGTGGGATTAGGGTGCAAGATTTGTAGAAGGACATTCGTTTCAAGAATGGGACCTTCTTTCTCAAGGGAAGGCAGAGGGGGTGGGTAGCTATGATTCTCAGTTTGTAACAAGATCTGATTCAATTACAAAAAAATATTCTTGTATGAGGGATCAGCAGGTTGAGATACAGATGGTGCATCTGATGTTGAACCATGCCCTAGGATGGAAATGGGTTATGTAAGATAGCAGTAAACGGTTCTGGCTGACCCTAGGTGGAAGTTGCTTGGTGTTGCTTGGCTTCTTGATACTATCATATTTCCAATAATTGATGGAAATGGTGGGTGTAATGCTCCATTAAACCACAAATAGCGCGAGGAAAATTGGTCTTGCATCATCACTGGCCTTGTCCTCGTCCTTGTCCCTAGTGATTATTAGTTTCAGGAGGAACAAGATCTTTTGCGTGTTTCTGGTTTCTTGCATTGGGTTGGAAGTAAGTCATTCCTTCTAGGAGAATATTGTAATTGCCTCCTTGGTTTTTATTATGATTATACCCCTGATTTTGAGGGTTTTAGGGGTTCATAAAGTTAATTTGCTCGAAGGACTAATCCTGAGCTTAGGGACTTGGTTGAAAAAAATTAACTCCTGTATGGAGATGTGCAGGAGGTTGAGGAGGTCTTGTGACATGATAATATAGGTTAGATGTGTGTGTGCAAGTATGATTGGTGCACGTAACTCCATGAGTATGAGGTGAAATTGCAGTAGAGGTGATAGGGGGTTGTTGGGGTGGAGTGCAAGGTTGGTGTGTTGTGGCAGTCTATCCTTGTGGAATGGCCTGAACCATGGGTTTGACCACTGAGCCGATGAGACCATTAGTTGCATAGAATGTTGCGGGTGTGGTTGAATCAAGTTAGAATGTTGAGGTGCATTAAGAAGGAAAATATATAGATAACCTAAATGAGAGTAAATCAGGTCATATTGTTGGGATTCGGTAATGGCCTCAACTTTAGTAGCAAGCATGGTCAAAGCAACATCTTTAGAATACAAAAGGGGGATGGATTTCAAAAACTAATTGAACATGAATGAGTCATCGATTTTGAATTTAAATAACTTACGACATCAATTCCCTTCATGAATATGGTTTGAAATGTGGACAACCATAGTCTAGCATGAATTCGAGAGATTTTCGATCCTAAGATCATGGTAGATAGGAAATTGGTAGTAGTTAAGAAACTCTAATGCCAGTGAATTAAAGGTGGTGTGCTTCACGGTAGGTTGATCAATGTACCATTTTGCTGAGTCACCAGCTCAGGTTCAACGGTATAAGCGAAGGTGAACAAAATATTATATGTAAGTGTTGGATGAACAACATAGATGAAATGACATCACATGATTAGTGAAGTCTTACCTAGTATGGCATTGAATTTCAAGATGTTTGTAGAGATCTTGGTCAATATAGTGGGCCAAGTAGCATGCTGAAGAATGGGATCATTGATGAGTTTAGTCGAGTCTAGAAGGTCCATGCATGCCATAAAGGGAAAAGTGGTGGGACTAGGAGGATTTTGTTGTTTTCCGATGATCCGGATTTAAACAGGAACGCAACAAATTACAGAGATAACCATATACACAAAGATGCAGCGGAAATAATACTTCGTTTCATTAATGGAAAATACTGAAATATGCTTACAAACAGAAATGGAAATGAACTAGCTAGGGCGATGGTAGCTTATCTCTGAGAAGAGATGTGATGGCTACATGCCTCTGAACTGTGTTACAATGAGGCTCGAAGGCCTATTTATTGTTGAGAAACAATGGAAAAAACCCTTAACATTCCAAAACCTAACCCTAGGAGATGAAACGCCAAACTGTGGGCCCCGTTTGGGGGTAAGTTGGTACATCAACTTCCCGGGGTTGTAACTTTGGCATATGATCTCCGTTTGACGCATACAATAGCTCATTAGAAAGATCTATCCGAGCACTATCATTGTTGGAACGGGCAACACCAGTCCATGTGCCCCCGGATTCCCCAAAAAACGTCGTTTAGGGCCTCAAAACGGCTCCGGAAGTTCAGGACCCAAAAAACTGCTAAAAATAGTAAGTTGTGCTACAATTAAGGAAACTGAAAATGCTGAGAAAGACAATGGTGGGGGGTCCAGGTGGACTTGGTAGGTGGCCACCAATATCCACCTGGATCATTCCTCCCCCCTAGGAAGCAATGGTTCCCATTGCGTTGAGCTCCTCCATGAGATGAGGAAACTTCTGCTGAACTTGTTCCCTAGTGAGCCACTTGCCCTGCTGAAGGAGTTGGCCCGCTTTGACAACTCGATACAGTTAGATATTCTGTTGGCGAGTGTTCTTGATCTGTGTGTCCATGATCCGATCAGTTGCAGCTTTTTCCATGCAATCTGGATTTAATTCTGTGGGTTTGAGCTGTTCTGCAATGTCGGATGTGTCTAGCAATGGTGGAAAGTATGGCCGAAGGCGGTCCACATTGAATACTGGGTGTCGGCCAAGGAATGGGGGAATGCTGCGCTCAAATGCATTGTCTCCCATAGCCTTAGTAATGGTGTAAGGACCATATCGGAGTGGTCTCAATTTCCGATAGGCTCCAGTAAGGCGTTCCTTTTGCAAATGCAACCAGACTTTGTCGCCCACCTGAAACTTGTGTGGCACCCGATGTTGATCATGTCGCTGCTTGTACTTGGCATTTGATTTCTCAAGAATTTCATGGACCTGCTGGCGAATATGTTGGATGCGCTCAATGAAGCTGGTGGCCTTATCTGTTTCGGACTGGACATGAGCTGAATTCATGTGAGTAGCTGCAAGTGGCATGGTCACATCAATGGGGCATAGTGGCTGGAATCCCAAACCCACCTGAAAAGGGCTATGGCCAGTGGAGCTGTGAAGAGCTCGGTTGTAGCTGTGCTGAACGTAGGGGAGGCTCTCGTCCCATGTGCGTGGATGCTTTGAGTTATACATGCGCAGAATGTGCATAATCATCCTATTGACAACCTCTGTCTGGCCATCAGTTTGAGGATGGAAGGTTGTGGACTTCGTGAGTTTGGTGTCCAGCATTGACCAGAGACTGGACCAAAAGGTGCTGAGAAACCGATTGTCCCGATCTGAGATGATAGACTGTGGGATCCCAAAGTGCACCCACACTCGTTCAAAGAAAAGTTTAGCAGTGGCTTCTGCTGTGATATTCTTCTTGCAGGCCATCATAATGGCCATCTTTGAGAACCTGTCGACGACCACAAAAACACAGTCATTTCTATGCTTAGTGGAAGGAAGGCCTGACATGTAATCCATGGAGATGGATTCCCAAGGTCTACTAGGGGTAGGCAACGGGGTATAGAGGCCTTGCTTCTTAATGGTCGGTTTGGCAATGGCACAAGCAGTACATGATCGGATGTACTTCCCAACATCCTGTCAAAGATTCGGCCAATAGAAATAGTTTTGCAGTACTGCCACTGTTTTCTCGACCCCGAAATGCCCAGCAGCCCGACTGTAGTGTGCTTCCCAAATCATCTTGGCACGCTCGCTTGAAGGAACACAAAGGTGACCAAGGTGGCATAATAGGGCATCTTGGAGGTGAAAATCTGCAACCTGCCGACCCTCCAAGAGTGTCTGGTATGTGTGGCCGAATTCTGGGTCGCTTTTGTAGAGAAGTGGCCAATCAGAAGTCTCGTGCCTGCAAGAGTTGAGCACGGTGGTTAGCGCCATGATCGGTGGTCGACTGAGGCAATCTGCAACATTATTGGTGCTGCCCTTTTTATACTTGATATTCAAGTGAAACTGTTGCAGGTATGTAGACCACTTCTGATGGCGATCATTCTGCAATTTCCCTTGGGTCTGTATGAACTGCAGAGGTCGGTGGTCTGTGTGGATGACCGTTTCCTTCCCCAAAATGTAATGCTTCCATTGTCGGCAGGCCTGTACAATGGAATACATCTCTTTATCATAAGTGGGGTACTTCCGGACTGTGTCTGAAAGTGTTTCACTGTGATATGCCACTGGATGTCCATGTTGAGTAAGGACTGCCCCAATAGCATAGTCAGAGGCATCTGTCTCGACCTCAAATGGTTGTTGTAAATCTGGTAACGCGAGCACTGGTGCCGTGCAGAGGCGATCCTTCAACTCCCTGAATGCCTTCTGTTGAGATTCAGACCAAAGAATTTTGCTTTCGCCCCGCCCTTGGTGACTTGACTCAAGGGCCAAGAAATATGAGAAAATCCCAACACAAACCTGCGGTAGAAGTTGGCAAGACCTAGAAAGCTGCGGAGCTCTGTTAGAGTGGTTGGAGAGGGCCAATCCCGAATGACTTGGACCTTGGCTGGATCGACATGCACCCCTGTTCATCAATGATGTATCCCAGATACTGAACCTCGGTCATGCCAAAAGTGCATTTCTCCAAATTAGCACATAGCTTGTGTTGCCGCAGTGTTTGGAGAACCTGTCGGATGTGGTGGAGGTGCTCTTCCCAACTCTGGCTGAAGATCAGAATGTCATCCAAGTATACTACTACAAAGGAGTTGGTGAATGGCCGCAAGATGTCATCCATTAGCCTCATAAAGGTTGCAGGAGCATTCGTCAATCCGAAAGGCATGACCAACCATTCGAAGAGGCCCTCCTTGGATTTGAAGGCAGTCTTCCACACATCTGAGGGTTCAATTAGTACCTGGTGATATCCTGACTTCAGATCGATCTTGCTGAAATATTTCGCCCCCTTTAGTTGGTCTAGGAGGTCATCAATCCGCGGGATCGGGTACCTATTACGGACAGTGATCTTGTTCAGCGCCCGATAGTCAATACAGAGTCTCCACGTCCCATCCTTCTTCTGTACCAACACTATCGGGCTCCCACAGGGTGAAGAACTCGGACGTATGTGACCTTTCTGCAGGAGCTCCTGAATCTGCCTCTTGATTTCATTGTTCTCCAGAACGGAGCGCGCGATAAATTGGTCCATTGGGTAGTGGCGCACCTGGGGTCAGATCGATGGAGTGCTTGACTTGACAGTGCAGAGGAACCCTGCGGGGAGGTGAAGATGTCTTCGTACTCCTCCACAATCTTGTCCATCTGTAGCTGCCGTGCAGAGGGACCCCGTTTGGAGGCCGCGGCCACTGTCTTCTTCTTCCCTTGAGGGCGTATCATCAGGAAAACAAATTTCCTGGTTTTGGAAATGATCTTACTGCATTGTTTTGCAGTAATCAAAGAGATGGCGGCAGGTGGTGCTACCTCTGGTATCCTGAACAACTTATTTCCCAATGTAATAATAACAGCACGGGGCCTTGATTCATACACAGCATGTCGCTTCCACAAGTATGGTTGTCCTAGTAATACATCACAAACTTCAAGGGGAGCAATGTCACACAATACCTCATCCGTGAAGGGCTTGATGTTGTATGGAAGGCGACACTGCTGGCTCACGCGGAGATCTCGCCCTTGGTGAAGCCACCCAATGGTGTATGGTTGTGGATGTGTTTTGGTTGGTAAGCCCAACCGCTTCACGACCTCTGCCGAAATGAGGTTCTTTTGACTCCCGCTATCAACAATGAACTGTATCGGGGAGCCCTTTACCCACATCTGGGAGTGGAAGAGACGCTCCTCCTCCTCTGGATCTTCGGGTTCATTTTTCTAGATCTTTGTGGTAGCAACAGTGGCGCTAGGATCCGCATCAATGATCTGCTTCCCTTTTTCATACCCCTTATCGAGTTCTGACTCAGAGTCGGAACATGCATCTGATTCTGAAACCTTTAGCTCAGCCACCAGTGACTGCTTGGCCCGACACTCACTTGTGTTGTGAGTGGAGCTCTTATGGAACTCGCACCATTTTCTAGTGTCCTTTCTCGGCTTCGCGGCGTTGCTCTTTGCTTGCAGTTTCGGCTGGTTGTCTTGGGCTGTCCCGCCTTGGCTTTGTCCTTTGTTCTGTGGTTTAGGGGCACCTTTCCCCTGCTTTGGATTCGCAGATCCAAAGTCTCGCTTCTTTTGTTTAAACTTCTGCTCGACCTTGACAGCATACCGGTATGCTGCGCCGAGCGAGGGGATGTTTAGGAACTGTATTTCTTCCTGGATGTACTTGTGCAGGCAGCCACGGTATTTGAGTATCAAATGTTGCTCCGAATCCTTGATACCCAACTTTGTGCGAAGGGTATGGAAAAGATTGGTGAACTTCGGCACGTCTTGATCCCTTCCCTGCCGCAGCGTGGTCCACTTTATGTATTCATCCTCATAGCTTCCGACAGGGTAGTACTGCTCCTTGATGGCATCCCGGAACGAATCCCAGGTGGGTGCGGCTGAAAATAGTGAGCCAGTACTTTCATCCTTCTGCTCGCAGTAGGTTTCCCACCAGTCCTTAACGTGGGGGGCTGCTTTGAGAAGAGCAAAAACAATCTTTTCCCGACTCGAAAATTCATGAACAGAAAAATAACCCTCTAGCAGATTTAACCATTTATCTACGGCATCGGCGTCTATCTGACCCTCGAATATGGGGATTTCAAAATTAACTTGTACCTTAAAGGGTGTGGCGTTTCCAGAGGAGCTGCTGGAAGCCGATGCGCCGCTTCTGGGTAGCCGCTGAAGGATCTGCGCAAAGCTGTCCATCATCGCGTTCCGTTGTCGCTCGAGCGCTTCTTCGAGCAAGATTTTGATGGGATCTCCTGCCCCCTCGTCTTTCTTCTCGTCCGCCATGGGAGGCCGTCGGGATTTGCGAGGCTGGTCTTGTAAAGGTTCAACCAGTTCAAGCCCTAACTCCTTATATCCCGACCTTGTTGGGGACATGCAAAGAAAAACAGAGAAAAGCAGACCGCTCTGATACCACTGATCCGGATTTAAACAGGAACGCAACAAATTACAGAGATAACCATATACACAAAGATGCAGCGGAAATAATACTTCGTTTCATTAATGGAAAATACTGAAATATGCTTACAAACAGAAATGGAAATGAACTAGCTAGGGCGATGGTAGCTTATCTCTGAGAAGAGATGTGATGGCTACATGCCTCTGAACTGTGTTACAATGAGGCTCGAAGGCCTATTTATTGTTGAGAAACAATGGAAAAACCCTTAACATTCCAAAACCTAACCCTAGGAGATGAAATGCCAAACTGTGGGCCCCGTTTGGGGGTAAGTTGGTACATCAACTTCCCGGGGTCGTAACTTTGGCATATGATCTCCGTTTGACGCGTACAATAGCTCATTAGAAAGATCTATCCGAGCACTATCATTGTTGCCCCCGGATTCCCCAAAAAACTTCGTTTAGGGCCTCAAAGTGGCTCCGGAAGTTCAGGACCCAAAAAACTGCTAAAAATAGTAAGTTGTGCTACAATTAAGGAAACTGAAAATGCTGAGAAAGACAATGGTGGGGGTCCAGGTGGACTTGGCAGGTGGCCACCAATATCCACCTGGATCATCCGACCATATTGGTGAGTGGAGGTGCTCTCAGAGGAGTCGAAGTTGAGCTAGAGATGGGAGGTGACTAAGGAGGAGTCCATTGAATGGATATAAGTAGTGAAGATGCTAGGAAAGAGGATCTGACTACCAACGCTCAAGATGGTGTTTGTTTGGTTGCTTTTTTATGGGTGGGAAGAGGAGAAACCCCCCTTTCTAAGTGAGGAATACTTTGAAGTCTATGGGACCAATGTAACGGGCTAGGGTCTATAATGGTGACAATCATATTGAATGCAGGGAGATGTCAAGTAGATGTAGTTTGTTTCCTAATTAATACATGTGTTTTTAAGATGACAAGCAAAACTTATGCAAAATGGTGTAGTAAATTTTCTACAAACAAATGTTAGGTACTTCAAATTCACTCCTCGGTGCAATAGGAAAACTAAAAATGTTCCTAAACACCTACATGCTATGTCCACTCAATAATAGTCGCTGGAACCTTTCGGTAAGCCACCACTAATGGAGTCTCAAGTTTTCCAAATGGATGGTAGTCACATACTTAGTGAAATTTTGATTATAACAATGGAGACATGGGTGTGTACTAGTGACTATCAAATTTGATCTAGGTATCGTTGCTTCCCACAACGCTCACCTATAGGATAAGATAAAGTTCCTAATACTTGTCACTATGGGACCTTTTCCAGAAGAGGGAGAAGTAATTGACCCTTTAACGGTATGTGATTTACTCAGAACCAAAGTGGTGGGTAGTCACTCAAAGGAAATTTGATTTTTAAATGTTAATATTGAATTTCCATGTCATAATGTGTAAGTCAATCAAAATCCTTTAAAATTTAAAAGAGACATAGGTGTGACTAGGCACCAAATTTTTTTTTAATAATATAATTTACTTACATTAAGAGTGAATGGTTCCAAGTGCCTCAAAACTACATTAAATATTAAAAATAAAATTAGTATCTTATTCTATAAAAGTCATAATAATGAGAATATTTTTAATGAAGGCTAAATCATGGGTTGAGTGTGTTTTTAATGACATGTAACTAATTTCAATTATAATTTACTTTTTAGTTTAAATTTTATAAATCATGTGTGTGTGTGTGTGTGTGTGTAGAGAGAGAGAGAGCGCACGAGAATAATTTTGATAAAAGTGCCTTATTTGGGAAATTTGAATTTAATTTAAATTTTAAATTTACTCTTAAATTTATATTTTATTAAATCTTGTGTTAGTAAATTAATTTAAATATAAAATATGTATATATGGTTATTTATTTTTAATGACATGTAACTAATTTAAATTTTATTAAATATTGTACTAATAAATTAATTTAATATAACTAAAGTGACATTTATTTGTGTTTTGATAAAAGTAAAAAAATAAAAACGATATATTAAAAAATTGTCTACATGACATTATTTTATTAATTTCTCAATTTTTTCTTAGGTGGTTATTTTTTAATTTGAGTGCATTGACCAACATACCTCGGGCTTAACCTCTTGGTAGCACAGTGTTACTTCTCTCGGGTAGTATTTTTTGTGTAGTTAGAAAGCATTTTTAGCTCCTTACTCAATTCACTTATGTTTCATATGTAAACACAAAGGGGTATTTTTTGGATGCCTAACCCTAATGTCCTACATAAACTACTTAATTCTTTTGTGCCCCTCATGTGGAGGTAATATTGATGAATTAAGATTGTGGGTTGATTTTAAAGGCAAATTGAATGAGGAGTGATTGTGTGAAAAGTGATGTGTATGTAAAAACAAGAATATGGAAGAAATTAATAAATAATTACTAAGCATTAAACAATTGTTCCTACACCAAAATTGCTTACTTGCTGAAATAACACAAAGATCTGACTACATGAGGGGAGTCAGGTCCAAAGCAGAATACGATGTTGATTTGTAGAGATCACTTATAAGAGCGAAAGGTAAACGCCTTAGAATTCAGCCTCTTCGAGGGGGCAACCTCCTTTACATTCCATAAATGAACAATTCTTGGATGATACAAATGACAAAACCTCCTTTCTATATATAGGAGTCTAAGGAGTCACAATATAATCCAGTCGACCTAACAATAATAATATAAAGCCACAAAAATAACAATAGAGGGATTCTATGGGGCACAGAAATAACAACATGGAGTAATAGGGGCACAACAATATAAATAAGGGGTATAACTACAATAGTAATGGGGTAATCACTAGTATTATAGGGACCCAACATGCCCCTCTCCTTAAAAAAAGTGTTGTCCTCAACGCTTGAGTAGTTCTGGATACTTCTGCATAAAATTCTCATCCTCCCATGTGGAATCTTCAGCGGATAAGTTCTTCCACTTGATAAGATACTCTGAAATTGATCGATTTCATAGCTGTCGAGTTCTTGTTTCTGTGACTGCTTCCGGTTCCAATATAATTTTTCCTTCCTCGTCAAGTTCTGGCAATATTGTTTGAACTGGGAGCTTGTCGCCTATAACCTTCTTTAAACATGAAACATAGAAAACTGGGTGCAATCGAGAAGCTGCAGGAAGCTCCAATTTGTATGCCATAGTACCAATCTTTTGCAACACCTTGTACGGACCATAATACTTTGGTGATAATTTATTATCCTTCTTAGCTTGCTTTAGGGACATTTGCTTATATGGTTGTAGCCGTAGGAATACCCAATCACCTACATCAAAACTTCTTTCACTGCGATGTTGATCTGCCTGTTGTTTCATTCTATTTTGTGCCAACACGAGGTTATCCTTTAAGAGTTGGAGGACTTGTTGTTGATGTTCGATGTGATGTTCCACTGCCTGAACCTTAGAATTTTCTCTTAAATATGATGTGATGGACGGTGGTTGATACCCATAAAGTGCCATAAATGGGGTCATTTTTGTTGTTGTATGGAAGGAAGTGTTATACCACCATTCAGCCAGAGGCAACCATTTGACCCATTGTGTCTGTTTATCATATACAAAGCAACGAAGATATCCTTCCAAACATTTGTTTACTATCTCAGTTTGCCCATCAAATTGAGGATGGTAAGATGAGCTATGAGCTAACTGAGTACCAAGACAAGAAAATAATTCTGTCCAAAAATTTCCAGTGAAAATGGGATCTCTGTCACTTACAATAATCTTTGGGTTTCCATGTAGCTTTTGACTTGTTTCCATAAATGCAGTAGAAACTGTACTGGCTTTAAATGGATGTGATAATGCACAAAAGTGTGCATACTTGGTAAGTCTGTCAACTACCACCATGATGACACTCTTTCCCTCAGACTTGGGTAAACTTGTGATAAAATCCATTGAAAATCCTCCCAACGTTGGCTTGGAATGGATAAAGGTTGTAATAGACCCGGTGTCTTAATTGTTTCAACTTTATTTTGTTGAAAAACCAAACATTCTGCCACAAACTTTTGAATATCTGATTTAAGGCCATCCCAAAAAAATTCCTTCTTAACCCTGTGGTAAGTTTTTAAAAATCCTGAGTGCCCTCCTAAGGGAGAAGTGTGCAATTCCATAAGAATCTTTTGTTTTAGCTGGGAATTCCTACAGAGGTATAAGCGATCTTTGTACCATAATGAATCATTTTGCCAACTAAATGTATCAGACGTACTGGAATCTTGTTGTAGCTTTCGAATAAGTGCCCACACTTCTTCATCATTCTTCCATTCCTCCCTTGCTTCGTTTATCCAATCTGGTTGGATAATAGAAATGGCACACAACAATGCTTCCACATCCTCATCCTTTCTTGAGAGTGCATCTGCCACCACATTTTGCTTCCCTTTTTTGTATATGATTTCAAAGTCATAACCCAACATCTTTGTGACCCACTTTTGTTGCTCTTCAGAGGATAATCTTTGTTCTAAAAAGTATTTAAGGCTATCATGATCCGTTTTTACCTTGAAGTGTCTTCCCATTAGGTAGGGTCGCCATTTCTTAAGTGCATGGAGTATTTCCAACATTTCCTTCTCATAAATAGCTTTGCTTAAAAACTTTCCCTTGATTGGACAACTTTCAAAAGCAATGGGTCTTTAATCTTGCATTAGAACAGCACCAATTCCATTTCCTGAAGCATCACATTCCACAATAAAGGTTTTTGTGAAGTCCGGTGTAGCTAAGACCGGTGCTTGGCACATTGCCTCTTTAAGATGTTCAAAGGCCTTTGTTGCTTCTGGAGTCCATGAAAATGCATCTTTCTTCAATAATGTTGTTAGAGGTGCTGCTATTCTCCCATAATTCTTAACAAACTTGCAATAATACCCTGTCAACCCAAGAAATCCTCGCAGATGCTTTATGGATGTGGGGATTTTCCATTCCTTAATGGCTTTAATTTTGCTAGGGTCTACCTTAACTCCTTCATGAGATACAATATGACCCAAATATTCCACCTCCTGGACTCCAAAGAAACATTTGGATCTTTTTGCATATAATTGTTTCTCCTCCAATAGTTGTAGCACCCTGTCAACATGTTCAACATGATCCTTCCAAGACTTGCTGTAGATTAGTATATCATCAAAAAATACTAACACAAATTTTCTAAGGAATGGTTTGAAAATTGAATTCATCAAACCTTGAAATGTTGAAGGTGCATTAGTAAGGCCAAAAGGCATGACCAAAAATTCATAATGAACCTCATGAGTTCTAAATGTTTTTTTCGGAATGTCTTCATTCTTCATTCTGATTTGATGATATCCTGAACGAAGATCCAACTTGGTGAAGTAAATTGATCCATGGAATTCATCCAGTAATTCATCAATGACAGGAATGGGGAACTTATCTTTAATAGTGATCTTGTTGAACTCCCTATAATCCGGACACATGCGCCATGATCCATCCTTCTTGTGCACCAATACTACTAGAGCAGAGAAAGAACTTTGACTTGGTTGAATTATACCAACCTCTAGCATTTCTGCAACCATACGTTCAATTTCACTTTTTTGGACATAGGGATATCTGTACAGACTGATGTTTGGAGAAACACTTCCTGGAATCAGATGAATAGCATGATCATGATCACACATAGGTGGGAGACCTTTGGGAGTCTCAAATACCTTGGAATGATTGTCCAGGACTTTTTGGAGATCTGGAGAAATAGATGATTCCGATGTGGAAACATATAGCGAACATAATTGTGCAATTACACCTCTTTGCTCCGTTTTTAGAAGCTTTGTCATACCATTAGAGCTGATTATCTTTCCTGGTTTCCCTGCAATACCCCTTAATTCAACTTCCTTTCCTTCCGTAGAAAATTTGATGAAAAGTTCTTGAAAATTAAAAGCTATTGTACCCAAGGATTGTAGCCATTGGACTCCTAGTACAACATCAGCACCTCCCATTGGAATGGAAAGCATTGGGCTAGTTAATACATATTCTCCCATGGATAGCTTGATATTATGGCACCTTCCAGAGCAATTTATTGTTCCTCCATTTGCAATCATCACTTGACACTTTGGTGCTGGATATAGGAAGCAATTCAATTCTTTTGCTACCCTACAATGAATAAAATTGTGGGTGCTTCCTGAATCAATCAACACTATTACCTTTTTCTTCTTGATTTGTCCTTCTATCTTGATGGTTTGAGGAATGGTAATTCCTGCCAATGCATTACAAGATATGGTCTGATTTATTTTTTCTTCATCTAGGCTTTGTTCTTGGAGTATATCTTCTTCTTTTGACCTTTCTTGCTCATTTTCTTCTTCCTCTTCACAATCTATGTAGAATAATTTCTTCTCAGCACACTTATGACCTTTAATGTATTTGCTATCACAACTGTAACAAAGCCCTTTTGCTCCTTTTTCTTCCAATTGTTGTGGTGTCAACCTTATAGGTTGTGGAAGACTAGGGGCAACAACACTTCCGTCTTTATAGTTGTGAGTGGTGTGCTTCCTGGTTGCCATAATTTTTCTTTCCATTTTTCTTGCTAACCTGAATGCCTTCTCTAATGAATCAGGTTCCCAAAGGTGAACATCATGTTGGATATTATCCTTTAAAGACCCTATGAACACATCAATATTATGCTCCTCTGAAATATCTTTTACCCTTATGTTCAATTTTTGGAACTCCTCAATGTGCTCCATTATTGAACCCTTTTGTTTGAGACTTATCAATTGGCTAAAAAAAGTGTTGCTTTTTGTATCTTCATAATGTGCTATCAATTCTTCCGTAAAAATTGCCCAAGTGATAAATTGTTTACAAGAGAAAAGCCATTGATACCATACAAACTGATTTGGTTCCAAATATACAATTGCCATACATACCTTTTGTGTGTTTTGCACATTATTGAGATCGAAGAACTGCTCCATCTGTAATATCCATGTGGCGGGATCCTTGCCATCAAACTTCCTCATATCGATTTTTGGAATATGGTGGGTCTTCGATCCAACATTAGAGTCTATGGAATCATGATTAACATTACTTTTGTTCACATCATGAGTTTCCTTTACAACCTTTTCACCATTAGTAAGTATTTCTTGTAGAAAATTTGTCAAATTTGTCTTCAAATCTGCCATGTCTCTCTTCAAATCTGTCTTCGAATCATCCATCTTAGCTTCCATGCCCTTTATCTTAGATTCCACGCCATTTATCTTAGATTCCACGCCATTTATCTTAGCTTCTATTAGCTTTTGTGAGCGTGACATTTGTTGCACTTGTTCTTGTAATTTTGATATATCATGTAGAATTTCTTCCTCTTCTTCATGAGTCATGCTAGAGCTTTCAGGTTCCTTACTAGGTGTTTGCATTTTCTTTCCTCGGGGCATCAGTTACCGATAATAATGCTTTACTATGCCCTTTGAATTCCGTTAAACCATGCTTACACAAAAATTTAAAAAAAACTACACACCTTTTTTCACTTTATAGAAGCCTGATATTGAATTTGATGTATCTCTGTAATTTCGGATCATCCAGTTCTGAAATTGCGACCTATAGTAGCCTTCTGCGTCCTCTTTCCAATGCCACAAGTATGACCCAAATTGGATTCTCCAAGGAAGAGTTATGTGAAATCTCCCACAGTGACTTGCTTTTAGACTAGTTCAGTAGAGCGAAATTGTACGACGTGCCACAAGTCACTGTTTCAACCTTTGGATCTAAAACACGCATACAAGAAGCTACAGTCCGTCCTCTTTCTGTACCTTCTTACGAAATTTCAATCCAATCCCCAGAGAGAAAGTTATGACGATTTTCCCCAGGTCACCTGTTTTGAATGTAATTCAGGAGTCTGCAAAAAGACCAACTTCCTCAGATCATATCTCCGTAAATATTGGGCGAAAATCTCTGAAATTCAGAGCCAAGGTTCAGCACGATTTCTTCTCAAATGGGTTTTTCTTGTGACTTCTGAAACGTCATAGAAAAAAGGTTATAGCGAAAATTCCACGATGACCTGTTTGGAGCAGCGAAACCCTAGAATCCAAAGCTCCGATACCAAATGTTATGAAACCAGCTCAAGAACAGATAGAAAAGATAGATCAACGCCTTAGAATTTAGCCTATTCGAGGGGGCAACCTCCTTTACATTACATAAATGAACAATTCTTGGATGATACAAATGACAAAACCTCCTTTCTATATATAGGAGTCTAAGGAGTCACAATATAATCCAGCCGACCTAACAATAATAATATAAAGCCACAAAAATAACAATAGAGGGATTCTATGGGGCACAGAAATAACAAAATGGGGGTAATAGGGGTACAACAATATAAATAAGGGGTATAACTACAATAATAATGGGGTAATCACTAGTATTATAGGGACCCAACATGCCCCTCTCCTTCAAAAAAGTGTTGTCCTCAACGCTTGAGTAGTTCTGGATACCTCTGCATAAAATTCTCATCCTCCCATGTGGAATCTTCAGCGGATAAGTTCTTCCACTTTATAAGATACTCTGAAATTGATCGATTTCGTAGCTGTCGAGTTCTTGTTTCTGTGACTGCTTCCGGTTCCAATATAATTTTTCCTTCCTCGTCAAGTTTTGGCAATATTGTTTGAACTGGGAGCTTGTCGCCTATAACCTTCTTTAAACATGAAACATGGAAAACTGGGTGCAATCGAGAAGCTGCAGGAAGCTCCAATTTGTATGCCATAGTACCAATCTTTTGCAACACCTTGTATGGACCATAATACTTTGGTGATAATTTATTATCCTTCTTAGCTTGCTTTAGGGAAATTTGCTTATATGGTTGTAGCCGTAGGAATACCCAATCACCTACATCAAAACTTCTTTCACTGCGATGTTGATCTGCCTGTTGTTTCATTCTATTTTGTGCCAACACGAGGTTATCCTTTAAGAGTTGGAGGACTTGTTGTTGATGTTCGATGTGATGTTCCACTGCCTGAACCTTAGAATTTTCTCTTAAATATGATGTGATGGATGGTGGTTGATACCCATAAAGTGCCATAAATGGGGTCATTTTTGTTGCTGTATGGAAGGAAGTGTTATACCACCATTCAGCCAGAGGCAACCATTTGACCCATTATGTCTGTTTATCAGATACAAAGCAACGAAGATATCCTTCCAAACATTTGTTTACTATCTCAGTTTGCCCATCAGATTGAGGATGATAAGATGAGCTATGAGCTAACTGAGTACCATGACAAGAAAATAATTTTGTCCAAAAATTTCCAATGAAAATGGGATCTCTGTCACTTACAATAATCTTTGGGTTTCCATGTAGCTTTTGAATTGTTTCCATAAATGCAGTAGAAACTATACTGGCTTTAAATGGATGTGATAATGCACAAAAGTGTGCATACTTGGTAAGTCTGTCAACTACCACCATGATTACACTCTTTCCCTCAGACTTGGGTAAACCTGTGATAAAATCCATTGAAACCTCCTCCCAACGTTGGCTTGGAATGGATAATGGTTGTAATAGACCCGGTGTCTTAATTGTTTCAACTTTATTTTGTTGGCAAACCAAACATTCCGCCACAAACTTTTGAATATCTGATTTAAGGCCATCCCAAAAAAATTCCTTCTTAACCCTATGGTAAGTTTTTAAAAATCCTGAGTGCCCTCCTAAGGGAGAAGTGTGCAATTCCATAAGAATCTTTTGTTTTAGCTGGGAATTCTTATAGAGGTATAAGCGATCTTTGTACCATAATGAATCATTTTGCCAGCTAAATGTATCAGACGTACTGGAATCTTGTTGTAGCTTTCGAATAAGTGCCCACACTTCTTCATCATTCTTCCATTCCTCCCTTGCTTCGTTTATCCAATCTGGTTGGATAATAGAAATGGCACACAACAATGCTTCCACATCCTCATCCTTTCTTGAGAGTGCATCTACCACCACATTTTGCTTCCCTTTTTTGTAGATGATTTCAAAGTCATAACCCAACATCTTTGTGACCCACTTTTGTTGCTCTTCAGAGGATAATCTTTGTTCTAAAAAGTATTTAAGGCTATCATGATCCGTTTTTACCTTGAAGTGTCTTCCCATTAGGTAGGGTCGCCATTTCTTAAGTGCATGGAGTATTGCCAACATTTCCTTCTCATAAATAGCTTTTCTTAAAAACTTTCCCTTGATTGGACGACTTTCAAAAGCAATGGGTCTTTCATCTTGCATTAGAACAGCACCAATTCCATTTCCTGAAGCATCACATTCCACAATAAAGGTTTTTGTGAAGTCCGGTGTAGCTAAGACCGGTGCTTGGCACATTGCCTCTTTAAGATGTTCAAAGGCCTTTGTTGATTCCAGAGTCCATGAAAACGCATCTTTCTTCATTAATGTTGTTAGAGGTGCTGCTATTCTCCCATAATTCTTAACAAATTTGCGATAATACCCTATCAACCCAAGAAATCCTCGCAGATGCTTTATGGTTGTGGGGATTTTCCATTCCTTAATGGCTTTAATTTTGCTAGGGTCTACCTTAACTCCTTCATGAGATACAATATGACCCAAATATTCCACCTCCTGGACTCCAAGAAACATTTGGATCTTTTTGCATATAATTGTTTCTCCTCCAATAGTTGTAGCACCTTGTCAACATGTTCAACATGATCCTTCCAAGACTTGATGTAGATTAATATATCATCAAAAAATACTAACACAAATTTTCTAAGGAATGGTTTGAAAATTGAATTCATCAAACCTTGAAATGTTGAAGGTGCATTGGTAAGGCCAAAAGGCATGACCAAAAATTCATAATGACCCTCATGAGTTCTAAATGTCGTTTTCAGAATGTCTTCAATCTTCATTCTGATTTGATGATATCCCGAACGAAGATCCAACTTGGTGAAGTAAATTGATCCATGCAATTCATCCAGTAATTCATCAATGACAGGAATGGGGAACTTATCTTTAATAGTGAGCTTGTTGAGCTCCCTATAATCCGGACACATGCGCCATGATCCATCCTTCTTGTGCACCAATACTACTGGAGCAGAGAAAGAACTTTGACTTGGTTGAATTATACCAGCCTCTAACATTTCTGCAACCATACGTTCAATTTCACTTTTTTGGACATAGGGATATCTATACGGCCTGATGTTTGGAGGAACACTTCCTGGAATCAGATGAATAGCATGATCATGATCACGCATAGGTGGGAGACCTTTGGGAGTCTCAAATACCTTGGAATGATTGTCCAGGACTTTTTTGAGATATGGAGAAATAAATGATTCCAATGTGGAAACATCTAGCGAACATAATTGTGCAATTACACCTCTTTGCTCCTTTTTTAGAAGCTTTGTCATACCATTAGAGCTGATTATCTTTCCTGGTTTCCCTGCAATACCCCTTAATTCAACTTCCTTTCCTTCCACAGAAAATTTGATGAAAAGTTCTTGAAAATTAAAAGCTATTGTACCCAAGGATTGTAGCCATTAGACTCCTAGTACAACATTAGCACCTCCCATTGGAATGGAAAGCATTAGGCTAGTTAATACATATTCTCCCATGGATAGCTTGATATTATGGCACCTTCTAGAGCAATTTATTGTTCTTCCATTTGCAATCATCACTTGACACTCTGGTGTTGGATATAGGAAGCAATTCAATTCTTTTACTACCCTACAATGAATAAAATTGTGGGTGCTTCCTGAATCAATCAACACTATTACCTTTTTCTTCTTGATTTGTCCTTCTATATTGATGGTTTGAGGAGTGGTAATTCCCGCCAATGCATTACAAGATATGGTCGGATTTATTTGTTCTTCATCTAGGCTTTGTTCCTGGGGTATATCTTCTTCTTTTGACCTTTCTTGCTCCTTTTCTTCTTCCTCTTCATAATCTATGTAGAATAATTTCTTCTTAGCACACTTATGACCTTTAGTGTATTTGCTATCACAACTGTAACAAAGCCCTTTTGCTCTTTTTTCTTCCAATTGTTGTGGTGTCAACCTTATATGTTGTGGAAGACTAGGGGCAACAACACTTCCGTCTTTATAGTTGTGAGTGGTATGCTTCCTGGTTGCCATAATTTTGCTTTCCATTTTTCTTGCTAACCTGAATGCCTTCTCTAATGAATCAGGTTCCCAAAGGCGAACATCATGTTGGATATTATCCTTTAAAGACCCTATGAACACATCAATCCTATGCTCCTCTGGAATATCTTTTACCCTTATGTTCAATTTTTGGAACTCCTCAATGTGCTCCATTACTGAACTCTTTTGTTTGAGACTTATCAATTGGCTAAAAAAAGTGTTGCTTTTTGTATCTTCATAATGTGCTATCAATTCTTCTGTAAAAATTGCCCAAGTGATAAATTTTTTACGAGAGCAAAGCCATTGATACCATACAAACTGATTTGGTTCCAAATATACAGTTGCCATACGTACCTTTTGTGTGTTTTGCACATTATTGAGATCGAAGAACTGCTCCATCTGTAATATCCATGTGGCGGGATCCTTGCCATCAAACTTCCTCATATCGATTTTTGGAATATGGTGGGTCTTCGATCCAACATTAGAGTCTATGGAATCATGATTAACATTACTTTTGTTCACATCACGAGTTTCCTTTACAACCTTTTCACCATTAGTAAGTATTTCTTGTAGAAAATTTGTCAAATCTGTTTTCAAATCTGCCATGTCTGTCTTCAAATCTTTCTTCAAATCTACCATGTCTCTCTTCAAATCTGTCTTTGAATCATCCATCTTAGCTTCCATGCCCTTTATCTTAGATTCCACGCCATTTATCTTAGATTCCACGCCATTTATCTTAGCTTCTGTTAGCTTTTGTGAGCGTGACATTTGTTGCACTTGTTCTTGTAATTTTGATATATCATGTAGCATTTCTTCCTCTTCTTCATGAGTCATGCTAGAGCTTTCAGGTTCCTTACTAGGTGTTTGCATTTTCTTTCCTCGGGGAATCAGTTACCGATAATAATGCTTTACTATTCCCTTTGAATTCCGTTAAACCAAGCTTACGCAAAAATTTAAAAAAAAACTACACATCTTTTTTCACTTTGTAGAAGCCTGATATTGAATCTGATGTATCTCTGTAATTTCGGATCATCCAGTTTGGAAATTGTGATCTGTAGTAGCCTTCTACGTCCTCTTTCCAATGCCACAAGTCTAACCCAAATTGGATTCTCCAAGGAAGAGTTATGTGAAATCTCCCATAGTGACTTGCTTCTAGACTAGTTCAGTAGAGCGAACTTGTACGATGTGCCACGAGTCACTGTTTCAACCTTTGGATTTGAAACATGCACACAAGAAACTACAGTCCGTCCTCTTTCTGTAACTTCTTACAAAATTTCAATCCGATCCCCAGAGAGAAAGTTATGACGATTTTCCCCAGGTCACCTGTTTTAAATGTAATTCAGGAGTCTGCAAAAAGACCAAATTCCTCAGATCACATCTCCACAAATATCATGCGAAAAGCTCTGAAATTCAGACCCAAGGTTCAACGCGATTGCTTCTCAAATGGGTTTTTTTTGCGACTTCTGAAACGTCACAGAAAAAAAGTTATAGTGAAAATTCCACGATGACCTGTTTGGAGCAGTGAAACCCTAGAATCCAAAGCTCTGATACCAAATGCTATGAAACCAGCTCAAGAAAAGATAGATCAACGCCTTAGAATTCAGCCTCTTCGAGGGGGCAACCTCCTTTACATTACATAAATGAACAATTCTTGGATGATTCAAATGACAAAACCTCCTTTCTATATATAGGAGTCTAAGGAGTCACAATATAATCTAGCCGACCTAACAATAATAATATAAAGCCACAAAAATAACAATAGAGGGATTCTATGGGGCACAGAAATAACAACATGGGGGTAATAGGGGCACAACAATATAAATAAGGGGTATAACTACAATAGTAATGGGGTAATCACTATTATTATAGGGACCCAACAGAAAACATGTGGTATTCTATTTTGGAGTGAGACCTTATTGTGTGTGTAATGTTTAAACTAGAATTGTATGGTTGATTTGAAACATATACCTTGTTTGTAAATGAAAAGTACAAAAAACTATAGTTAAGGTGGCGTTGGACCATTGATTAAATAAAATTTACGAGTCTAAGTGAATTTCCCCACTACTTAGACTACCCAAGGTAAACTTTATTTAATTGTTGTTGATCATGGTTGTTGATTTTCTTAGTTGGAGGAAACAAAAATAAAGGAGTTGTAGCTCTCAAACGAGAAAATGGTTGTTGCTAGATAGGACAGACTCAGACCACATGATTTTATCTCAAGCATGTGACTGTTAAAATGATATATGTGTGGTAATGCGCGGTGTCATGTGATTGTGCTGGGAAATCTAATTCGATCACACACTAGCCATCATTGTTTCTACACGAAGGAATTTTGTGAGTGATTTCACCTCGATTCCTGCAAAAAACTCAACAAGACAGCATACAGAAGGACCTGCAAGAAAACGAGAGAAGGAAAAAACTTAAACTAGTGAGAAAATGAGAAAGAAATTAAGATATAAATCTAGCAGAGTCGCCACTTCTATTGGTGATTATTTCCCTCAAGCATGTATAAAAAAAGATGAAATAATTCTTTGTTAGATGGTAACATGCAACAAGACAATTGTTGGTATAAAAACCAGGTTAGATCCATGATTCATAAGATAATAAATATGCACAATTATTAACATGAAGTAAATAGAAAAAGATATCATCTTACAAATAACACCCAATGGAAAGGCAAGAAATAAGTACAATGTGCATAGAATCTATTGTAACTTCACCTCGTTGTATAAAAGGTTGCTTGGGGAGCTTCTCAATCTCTCCTGAGAGATGAGCCCTCTCTCTCTCTCTCTCTCAATTCTCCTTCTTTTTGTATAAAAATGCCAACATAACTTTACTCTGAATGTCTCTCTTTTGTCCTTGGCTTAGCTCCTCTTTTATAGACCTAACTGGATAACCTTCCATAGTCATTAACAATTCATTGTAGTGGAAAAATCTAAGTTAGGTTTGATGTTTCCTTGACCATAATGTGGCAATATTGGCATGTGAGACTAGACACCGCCAAATCCACTCACTAGGTAGACTAAAACACAAAAAAATTCTGCCATGAGACTATTTTGTCGAGATCTGTGCAGTCGTGTGAGTTTATTGATGAACATATGCATAGTGTCATGTGAGATGTCAGAAAGTTGAAGTAGATAAAATCCAATTTCTTTGTGTCCATATTCATATCTCAAGAAGTTATTTCACCAAGGAATTTTTTTACTAACGTTGAACTTGTTTTTGACATGTTACTATCCCATTATTGTATGTACAAGAGGCATACAAAATTTTGGGATAATAGTGAGCACAACAAAGTGAAATAGGTCATGGCATGTGCAATGAACATGGTGTACGAAGTAAGTTTGATATTACAATAACTTTTATATATACTAGTGTTTCCAAAATTAAACTTTGGAAATATGATTCTTTCAATAAAACATCAAATTAATGCTACATTTATCTCTAGCATAAATTGATCAATGATGCAATTTTGTAATGAATGAAATTCATTAGCTTAACTTTGACATGTAAGATTTCATGAAAAAATAAGAATTTCCTTATTATGGTTCCAAATAATAGAGAGAAGCATGTGGTTCATCTGAATAACGCACAAAACTATGTGATTAGCAAATTGGGTGTTTTCATATAAAAAAATCCACTAAAAACTACTTGAGATGTCTCAATAATAGAAACTTAATTTGCATGTAATAAATAAACATTGATGGTAAGCAAATTACTATAGTCTTGGTAGCATAAAAGGTGGAGATCTATGTTCCAAATTTTATTATTATACAATAAAAAGCATGTTAAGCCCAATTGGAATGATTCCTTAGCAACGCATTCACAACATTTGAAACTCTCAAAGTATTTAATGTAAAATGGAAGGAGAAATTTGCATATGCACTCCCACAAATATTCAATATAAGTCAGTAACAATCTGGATATGTGATTATTATGTGGAGAATCTAGTTTCTTTTATCACCTATTGGTGTAAGTATGGTATCACAGTATCCAGGGGATCCCAAGGTGCTTAGCATCATGAATGCCACAACTAAGTTGGCTCATTAAGTAATATTCACTCAATTTCTCAACATTGTTTCATAGATTGTGTGTCAAACCATGGTAAGAGCATAAATGCTACAACATAAATGTCCTAGAATGTGCACTTAAATGCTACAACATGGAAATCATGATTTGGGTTAGTTTTGTTATGAATATAGAGATGTGCTTCAAGTCGCAAGTTATAGGTTAGCTACTACATTGATGTCATCATCCTTAAGAACATTATTAGGCAAGGAACGTAATGAATCCATATTTGGCATCATATTTTAATGAAATTCACTGTATTTTCAAGGTAGCTTGAGGAATCAACTAACTATAGTTAACGTAACAAGTACTTATGTTTTTGTAAAGCAATGGATATTTTGGCTAGATATATCTAGATAAATATATCTATCACTTGTTGTGCTAGCGAAAGTATGCTCGTAGTTATTGTTAATAGTCAAACAACCTTCTAGAAAAATAATCAAATATGTGGAGTAATATCTCAATGATAAAACACACTAATAGGTGTTTGGGAGGTCTTGGGTTTGATTCTTTATTAGTTTAAAAATCTTAAAGCGATATTATTCAACTTTGATTAACATACAAAGTGATGGGTTCTAGATATTTCACGATCAAAAAACATGACTTCAAAAATAAATCTTTAATATGTAGCTAATAATCTCATTGTGAATTTGATCATCAATTTATAAGAACAAGATTAAAAAAAAAAAAAATTAGAAAATTATACTACAAACAAAATGAAAAAGTGATATAAAAAACACTCCTCTTCAACAACAAAGCTAATGTGTCTATGACATATTATAACAACTAACTTAATATGGTCTTAATGACTAAAATGACTTTGTTAACCAAAAAAAATCATAGTACTGAAAATAATATTAACACATAAAGATATTAAAGTTATAGTAATCAACATGTCAACCAAACATTGAAAACTTATTCATAACTATGCATGCATTAATTAATTAATTAAATCCTAAACAAAATTATACCAACAACGACATAATCAACGACATAATCAAATAAGAAACTTTAAATAAAAATGTTAAAAGCAATCCGCAAGAAAATTAATAAAGAAAATACTTAACTCTCGACTCTTTATTGGAGTCAGGCGGAGGAATTGATCGGACAGTTAACAGTGGCTGAAATCTGGGCAAAAAAATTCTTGTAAAGACAATGTGTGTTTTTGATGGTGGAAATGGATTCAGCACCATCAAAAACATCTAGGACACCTAAAATTTTGAAGTTTAACAACTATAACTTGGATTTACAAAAATCCTTGCCAAATTTTCTCTAAATATAACTAAAATTTCCATAACTTTCCGAGCAATTCCACGAAGTAATTAGACTACGACCTCTTTATTTAGTGGGTTGATTAAGCTCACTAAATATTCATACAAAATGGATTATTGTTTATCATGATTTCAGTTCATCCCATCTTAATGTTTATAATCATGCGGGGAGATAGAAAACATAATGTGGAAGAGAGTCACATTAAAATCAGGCATGAAGCTAGAAAACATAATAGACGCGCTGAAAATTATGTTCCTACCATCAGGGTTATCGTATGTCATGAAACACGTGCTGCGAGATGACATTCACTTTTTGAGATTGAATAATCAAATGTGTCATACCAAGGTTATTGCTTTGGACAAATATTATGCACATATTATGTTACTTGGAAATGACCTGGGTAGTTGTAAATTGACCAGAGGGGCGGCGGCGATTTCTTGTTTGTGGGATGAGAAATTTATTTTTAAGTAATTATTTGATTTTTAAATCTATAAAGGTATATATATTTTATTCTTTGTGGTTTTGAACTTATAATTTTTAGGAAGAAACACATGTTCTTAATCATGAAAGTGTTTGAAATTCAATAAATTTTAATTTTTTTTTGTACAAAATTCGACAAAAAATATTTTTTTTAATTGAATTAAGGCTTATGTGATCGATATCAAGTATTTGAGATCCATATTAAGTATTTGAGACAAATTTTTGACCATAATTCTATTAATAATTTTTTAATTAAAAATTAAAAAAAATAATAATAATAATTTAAAAATATTATAAATAATACATATATATATATATATATATATATATATATATATATAGATAATTTTTTTTAATGTAAAGAAAAATAAATTTCTAAATAAATTCAAAATGAAAATTAATTAGATTAAATGAAAATACTTAAAATTTAAAAAAGCTTGAATTTTATTCTAAGAAGTATTTTCTAAAATTTAATTAAAATATTTAATTAAAAAACAATAAACTTTAACAATCCTCGAATATTAATTAATGACCAAATAACCCGTTTAACTTATTAATGGATATAAACAAAGATATTCGCTCGCATTATAAATTTAAAATAATTATTTATGTTTTAAAATTAATTAACATTCAACATTCACTTAAATTTCTCTTTTTATATAAATAAATAAATAATCTTAACTATTAAAATAAATATTAATTATTTTTCTTTTATAATTATTTATTTTTTAATGTTCAATACATTATATTTTACATTTATTCAAATTAATTCCCTTATATTCCATATTTTTTATATGTTATTTTTAATTTAAATTGGTTATTATTAAAATATTTTTATTTTTATTTTTAAAACCGACATAATTTTAATATCATGCTGACTTGTTTGGAATATAGACTATCTTTAACCTTATAAACATTAAAATAATTTCTCCTTCTTCATATTGTTTGGAACATAAACTATCTTTAACCTTATAAACATTAAAATAATTTCTCCTCCTTCATATTGTAATATTGTAAGAGATATCCGTCACCACTGCAACTCTAACTCTAACATGGGAGATATGGAATACCATTTGCACATGATCCGGAACACTATCCTTTCGTTGAAAGTATTTTTCACTGTCTACCATTGATGCCAGAAAATAATCTCTTCGAGTACTCGATTATCATAGAAATGCAAATTGATGACATATGTCAACTCTTTCTTGGGACAAATAATTTTGTTTGGAATCTCTAAATAAGCAAATAAATCTAAAGTGATATGAGTGATATATTTAATAAATTGTAATGTTTTCTTTGGAATTTTTTAATATGCAAATAAATTTAAGGAGATATGGGTGATATATTTAATGAATTCTGTAGTAAACAATATTGTTAACAAATTTAATGAATTTTCATGAAATAATAAATTAAATAATTTTATAAATCGAATAAAATGTTATGAAGTTATATAAACTATGAAATCCTAGGTTCGAATCTTCTCGCTAACATATATTTGCTAATAAAACTTAAATAAACACTTTAAAATTATATAAATTAAATTCCAACCCGTGATTCCACTATAGTATATGATCAGTGATTCCACATCATAGGATAAAGTTACTTAATTAGTGATTTTACACACACTAAGTTAAAGTTTTGGTAAAAGTTTTCAATAATGTCTGGGTAGGATTATGTATGTTTGAAAGTTGTTAGTCAAAAATACTTTAATAAAAAAATATTTTTTTTTAATGTAGTTCAAGGTCATTGAGTGAATTAGTGATTCCACACACAATAAATTAAAGCTTTGGCAAAAGTTTTCAGTGATTTCCGAGTAAGATTATGTATGTTCAAAAGTTGTTTTAGTCGCTTTTTTCAATTGAAAAAAATAAAAAATAATTTTTATTTTTTTATTTTTTTTCACAGTGTGGTTCAAGGTCACAGAATGAATTAGTGATTCCACAAACAATAAGTTAAAGTTTTGGCAAAAGTTTTTAGTGATTTCTGGGTTGAATTGTGTATGTTTGAAAGTTGTTTTAGTCACCATTTTTTGAAGTGAAAAAAAAGCTAAAGTTTTTTTTTTTTCCTTTTTTTTTCAACTGTGGTTTAAGGTTACTCAGTGACCCCTATATCCACGTGCAATATTTTGAGGTTTGAGGTCACTAAGTGGAGGCTACATCATTTGGAGGTCACTAAGTGGCCGCTACATCCATGGGCAATATTCCGAGGTCATGGGCAGTATTCCGAGGTCATTAAGTGGCTGGTACATCCATGGGCAATAATCTGGGCAGAACTACCCGAAGGCACGAAAGCATTACCAGTGAACCTCCTAATGTGTCGGGCCTGACTCCAAGGGCATCCAGGGGATTTGACCTAGTAACCTCTGAATTAGCAAGGTACTTAACAAGAGAAAACTAACTGAACTATCCTTTAAAGCTTAAAAAAGCTAAAATTATCAACAATAAATACCATTATTGTGCACCCCTAGAAGGCCCTAGAATGCTAAATTATTCACAATGGATTAAGGAGCAAACCCTTTTTCAGTCAAAACTGATCAGATTTATTAAACTAAGAAATACATGAGCATGATCTGCTTTACAGGCTTTGCAACAGCTAACTCTGTAAACTACAGTTGGCAGTGGCCATGGATCAGAAACTCTATTTAAATACAGATTTAACCCTCATGCCAATAGGGTTTCTCATATCAAAAAGGGATACATCATACAAATTACATTATGTCACTATTATTATCCATGCAGAGATCTCTTTCATTCAAGAGCTAACAGCTTCTTCTTCGTCCTTGGCCTTGGCACTCGGCTCTTTTGAGGCCAATAATGTCTCCCCGTTGGGTTGCCTGAGAACTTCCATCTTGAACATGCTCTCAAACAAAACGCTCCCACATTCATGGAGTTGCTTCACGCATTCAATGAACGATATGTTCTCGTTCTCTGCCCCGAATTTCTCATGGTGGTCCTCTTCATCTGCTTGAACATGAACTGATTCATCTCTGTCATTATTTTCATAATTCAAATGTCTGTCATGACTGCTATGATCTTCAGAAGAATTCGTGTAGGACCGGATGCTTAGGAGGGCCATGGCACAGAGTGCAGTGGACACCAGAAGTGGCCAAAAATATATGAAGATATCGTGGACTCCAGGTATCAAGAGAATTAGCATGCCTGAGCAACATAATGCTATGGAGGCTGCAAGATGACTGCGAACAATATTAAGCTTCTCAGAGATGTAAGCAACTGCCATTGTCGCAAAACTTCACAGTGCCAACCAACCAGGTCCTTGAGAGCTGATAAATGAAGCTCAGATTGCTGACATTGCTGCAAAAATGTTGTGGAAATAAATCCCATTTATGGTGCCAAGGAAGAAAGCATAAAAAGAAGGATTCTGATTTCCTTTATAAAAGCAGAGTAGCGAACATTAACTATTGCTCATAAAAAATAAAGAAGCATATGCTTCCATGTCAATAAAGCAAAGTTATCCACTCACATCAAATCAAAAGTGTCTGTGATATACATGCGAGGTCAGGAATATGTGAATAATAAGATGCATTCATCCCTGAGAATGAATTATTTGGAGTATATAGTTAACTTTCGGTAAAGAAAGAATAAAGAAGAAGTAGAGAAATAGGTGGGATTGGGCCAATGATCTCAAACCAAGCAACCCTTCATCGGCTCTAAGGCCCCACTGTTAAAGGATTCAGTGCATTTCCTTGTAAACCAAATACCTTTTGGGCATTAAATATATTCATTTATTAAACTTTCCAATGGATTATCTTTTGAAGCAACGGTTTTATTATACTTATCCAAGCTAAGGAATCTAGTATTCACAAAACGTTATGAACTATCCAAACTAAGCTATCGACCCTGCACAACTTTTGATTATCTATGCCAAAATAGAGTTGCGTGGATATTGTTCATTCAAGCGAAGGTAATGTGATATCAATAATATTTATCTCAACAACGCTCCTTGTACATTGGTTGTGATCATCTTATAATTGTTATCAACTTATAAAAGTTTTCCTCAATTATTACAGGAGGTAAATTCAGTTAGGCTGAAAGTAAAGGGTGGTGATCATAATATTTATTTAATTAATATGCAATAATTTATAATACAAGAGTTTTAATAATGATAATAAGGGTTAAAAATATATTACCCACTTTACTTAATAATAAGTGTTAATATTCATTCTATTTAGTTGTAAAATATGAAAAGTCTAATTATAAGTTAAATTTTTCTTGTGATAACTCAAATCTAAATCCAATTAATTTAAACTTTTGAAAATGATTACAATTAGTAGATTAATTTTGGTATGGATAGAGTGTACTTTAACCTTTGTACCTATTTAGTGATAATTATGTATGGATAGGGCTCACTTTAAATTTAGCACATGTCACTAGGTAAAAATTTATGGCATGTAAATAGCACTATTTCAATGTTTGTAATAACTAATCATTTATGACATAAAAATAGGTCTCACTTTAGGGATTTTACCATCTAAATGAGAAATAGGGACTTTAGGGTATCAATCCTAGGCCTCTTACAAAGGTGGGTAATCAAATGCAGGTCAAAATGGTCAAGAGGATGTGCAGAACTAGTTACCTAGCTTTGTTTCGATACACTATGTTGGTATGTGTGTGTTATAGCTCTAAAAAGACCACAAAAAGACAAAATGTTAGTTGGTATTGGAACTACTATATTAAATATATGAGTGGTTATAACAAAGAAATAATCTTAGGAAAAATTTAAAGAATGAACATTCACCCCACTAAATGTTGCATTTATGATCAAAATACTCAAAAGGGCACTCAAAGTGAGTAGTAAGAACATCATTTGATTTAGTGACATAGTTGTTCCTAAACTATCTACATCATAAATACAAAAAAGGAATTAACAACAAACTGAGCCCACAACATACGCACAACTATGAAAGTGAGCAATTTAGGCATCATAAGCCATTATAGGTCCTATTCCAACCATAGAACTGGCTCAGTGGTTAATTAACATCTTTGGTATCCCCATAGAAGGTTTGAAAGAATAATTGGAATTTATGTCTGGGTGAAATCTAATGATGGTCTCTCATTATGCAAGTGGCAATGCCAACCAAAAAAATAGCAATATGTTAACTTGGAAGGATTACTCAAGGTACTTTTACAATGAATTTGAATATAGTGTAAAAAGATTGTTTGGTGGGATTTTTCAATTGGTTGAGCGGAGTCCCATTCATTGTAGATGTAGTTGCACCAACACAACACAACATGGATGGTTTAGGTTAGCACAAAACAAAATATAGCTTACACAATTGAAAATGAATGGATCAACATGAAAGTAGACAAAAACACATAAGAAATAAAATAGGAAGCAAACTCTTTATTCAATTATCAATGGAGAAATTTAGCTTTGGTGGTCTTCAAAGGAGACACAAAAGAGTATTATGTTAAGAAAGGTGAGCCTTCTCCCATCCTCTTGAGGGAGGTCCTTTGTTTTTCCTTTGTTGGCTCTCTTTATCCCAGTCAAGATGTCCAGGAGCTTCTTCAATGGTGAAAATATTTCCAAGTTGTAATGTAATTACATGCAATTTCTTGAAAATTAGGAGAACTCTTAGCAAAATTTGGGCAACATAAAAGTATTTTTTCTCTTACCAAATGTTGACCCATGGCCTTGTATTTACAGTTTTTTTGCAACTTCATTAAAACTAGCTCCAGGTATCAATGAAGCTCCTAAAGGACCATCCATTAATGTTGTTGAGCCTTGAATTGGCCTAGTTAGAGATTTATCTTGAATTTTGATGGGATGTGGGAATTTATTATGCCAAAAGGTGGTAAAGCTTCATTTCTTATGGATCCATGTGACTATCAAAGGAATGGTAACATGAATCATTCAAAATCCTCATTGCAATTTTGCATGGATGGATCAAAAACCACATTTGTATAGTTTTCTCTTTTCTTTTGAATTGTTGACTAAATTTTTATCTATTATAAATGTGTTGTCATTGATGGAAAAGGTCAAGAAGATGAAGGACAAAGCATAGATGATTGTAAAAAGAATGAAGCTAAAATCAAAGAATGGTAAAGGAAAATATGGAGAAGGTGCAATGAATTTGAAGCCATTTCTAGCATAGCAAATCGTCTCAAATGAAATTGAAACCCACTCATATGGATAGAGCTTTAAAAGAGATTTCCAATGGTATATAGAAGTATTCTAAAGGCTTGTTGTAGCGGCTACAACCACCCTCCAAAATATTTCATATGCTTCGATTTTGGTGCCTTCCCTACTATCCACAACAACTCATCTCGCACTGATCCAAGTATTCATGCTTCAAATGAGACTTATCTTTTCATTTTCACGTGTTTTTGTTAACTTAGTTGATTTGTAAGTCACAAGCTGATCTCCTAACTTGGTTTCATAGCAGTTATGGGCTTTCCACCAGAAACTATGCAATCTTTGAGGGCAAGCATCCTTGACGATGGGAATTGCATAGTCCTGACTGCCAGTGATCCTTGAGCTCAAAAAATGTGTAGTCATGAGGAGGTAGCCTCGCACTGAGCCCAGAAATCGTGCGACCCTCATTGAGCTCAAAAATTGCAAAGTGCGTTGAGCCGAAAATTTTCCCAGTTCACTAGAACTACAAAATATACCCTGTTAGTGTGCATGGCGAGTTTCCCAGAAAAAAACAAAAAAGAAAAAAAAAAATAAAAAGCATCCCTAAAAAATAGGGATCTATTTTTAGTATCCCAAAGGAGGCACTTCAACTTGCGTTATTTTTAGAAACTTCCGCCAAGTGTCGTTTTTTTCTTGATTTTAGGCATGCACATCATAAACCCTAATTTGTCCAAATCTATTTAATCGACACTTCTAGAGCTCATTTTCACACTCGATCTTGGAGATATAACATTCTCAAGGAGATCAAGGAACCTTTGGTGCGATCGTCATTGCTTTTCCCGGTGAGTTTTACTTTTGTCGTCTTTTGTTGTTTTTTATATTGCTTTTTATCGTTCAACTTGTGTGAGTGTTGTTTCACTCGTTTCTCTTCATGGTTGCTAGAATTTTTACTTTTTTTTTTAACTTGTAGAAGTATTGTTTTAAGTTATAGATTTTTTTTCCCAAGTGTCACATTAGTTCTCTTGTTTTTGCATCAATGGTCATCGTTGTGGCAACTCTCCTCACTTACTTCATTTTCCTTATGTTTGATCAATTGTTGCACTTGATTCACATAAATTTATCTACGCTTAGTCAAATATACACTCAGCTTCACACTATCTCTCAGATCTGCTTGTTTTTCACACTTCCCTTGGGAAGATATGGGTTTCCCTTGGCCGATTTCACTTTACACAGCTAGCATTGTGTAATCTAGAGGTTCAGGCCATAGTCTTGGCCTCTGGAATTGCACAATTCACAGTTCAAGCTAGTTCCAAGTGCACACTGCATAGTTCCAAGAGTCAGACTCTCAGCTTGGCCACTAAAATTGCGCAATGTGCAGTCTCTCTGAGGCCTCTGCCACAGGTAGATAGTCCCCTCGTTCCCACAGGCAGCCAGTTCCCCCTATCAGAAAAATGTGTATAATCCTTCCCATCTAGTGCCCGATTTGCTACTTGAACTTGCCTTGTAGTTTGTTTTTCTTAAAACTGACATTTTCTTGCCATGAGTGTCCTTTTTGTCCCACGCGTACAACAGTTGTTGAGCATCTCTTCAGCAGTCACTGTTACCATGGCATCTAAGAGAACTGCATCAAAGGAAACAATCGAGAGAAATAATGGAGAAGAATTTGAGCATACATAAGTTGATTTGTCAGTGTGCAGATACTTAGTTGTTTATAAATAAGGGATCAACACTGACATGGAAACAGATTAAAGATGCTTTTGCAAAAGACTTTGAGGTAGATTTAGAGGACCGACAGGTTTATCTCAGCATCTGGTAGTCAAGCCTATTCAAGGTTTCATACAGGTATTTCGTCTTCTAGTGTGCGAACAGCATCAGCTAGATTGTCTCACATATGGATGAACAAACCATGACATTGAGCAGTGTCAGCTATTAGAAGTTCGCCACCTTCAAGGCAGAAGACTTCCAGTGGATGTATCACTTTCCCGAGCCAGTAAAGAGCATGGAATCACTCTTCTATTCCACCCACAGTTATGTGAACATGAGAAACATTATCAAAAGTTGGGTGAAAGAGCCATCAAAGTTTTGACACCCACCCACCCATGTGTACAAGACAAAGTCCCTCAAGAAATCTTACCAACTCTTGGTTATCTTTGTTTGCAGAATCCATGCTCAAGAGAGTACTGAAACCTTTCCTAAAGGGTGGGTGTATTATTGGATCAGTTGGTGAATGATGGGAGGCCATTCATTTGGCCGGATATTTTGGCTCAACAATTGAAGGCCCATGTAGCACAGGCTCAGAATCCACCCTAGGATGAGTGAGAAAGGTTGTATATGTTTACATACTTACTAGATGCAATATGTGCACAATAGCAGTTCCCTGGCATGAGTTGGACATGGGCACCACAAGAGACCGTTGCGAACATATATTACAAGTTGCTTTCAGACTACAGTTATCAAGGAGTAATGGAATGGCTAATTGACCACTTTATCATCTTGTTGTACAAGCTTATCTTTGAACAAGATCCACCTTGCATGTCCCTAAAAGCAATGGAGGCGATAGTAGACATTACAGATTGGTATGCCTCACCAGGTGGCACCTTCATCAGAGTGTTTGGCAGAGATAAACCTCTGCATGTCCGACCAAGGTATGCCACTGAAAAATTGATCATGCAAGAAGTATCATACCATGTTGTTGTGTGGAAAAAACCGGTGATGTTTTCCTTTCTCAAGGAAAATATGTCGTGAAATCATTAGAAATATTTGGAATGGTAGAATGCTAGTCCCTGGCCACTCCAATGGAAATGAACTTCAAGAATTTATGTAGAGATGTTGTTGGACCTGACTTAGCAAACCCCTTTGAGTATCAACAATTGATTGGGACATTGATGTTCCTTGTGAACACCCATCTAGACATATGTTTTTCAATCAACACTTTGAGTCAATTCATGACTGAGCCTCTTCATGCATGCTAGGTTGCTTCCAAGTACATGCTGCGATATTTGCATCGGACGATCAATCTTTTTCTGAGATGTAGTGTCTGAGAAGTGAGGCTACATCAATAAATTGATGTTGATTAGGCTGAAAATTTTATTGACAGGAAGATCACATCAGGGTGTTGCTTTAGTTTTAGTTTTATCGTGATATATTGGATGAGAAGAAAGAAGAAATTTGTAGCTTTAAGTATGACAAAGGAAAAGTATATTGATACTATCATGGCTAGCTGCAAGGAAGTTTGGTTAAGGAATATATTTGGAGAGTTGTTTCAGCATGTCTTAGATACAACAGTGATATATTGTGACAATAAGAGTGGGGTCTGATTAGTAGAGAATCATGGGTTCCATAACAAGTCCAAGCATATTGAGATCAGGTATCACTATATACAAGATACGGTGCATAGAGGAGTAGTGAGACTTCATCACATTTCGACTGATGAGTAGATAGCAGGTACACTCACTAAGGATCTACTGAAAGGGAAATTTGTGGTCTTCAAAGAGTAGCTTGGATTGATGGATGTGACCCTCCCACATAAGGGTCTCAGCCGATCGAGAACACTGAGCTATGATATTCCCCCTGTTTAAGCTCCTAGGGAGAGGAATTGAGCCTGAGAGCTCCTAGGGTTGAGGGAACTCTAGACAATAGGATAGTCTATGATCCTTACCCTCCATGGTAAGTCATATTTTTCCCATTAATGGGCAATAGGATAGTTTGTGATGCTTACCTTCTATAGTAAGTTGTATCCTACCTATTGTCACTCTTCGGTCTTAACAGAGTATACCCTGGTTGGAACCCTACACACAAGTTGTGCTTGTTGGGATTATTTCCCACCCATCTAGCCAATGGGTGTTTCCTACTTGAGTTAGGTGTAATGCTTACCATTTATGGTAAGTAGTATTTCTCTCAAGTTATAGGATATAGGTGTTCTACCACTGACTCTTGAGGGTAAAGTTGGGAAGATTAGCATACAATAGGATAGTTTGTGATCCTTAGCTCATGGTAAGTAGTATCCTACCTATTGTTATAGGTCAATAGGATAGAGTGTGATCCTTACCCTTATGGTAAGTCATATCTTGCCTATTGTCCCTGGATAGAGAATGGTAGCCTGAGCTCCCTTATGCTATCAAATTATTCTTATTTTAGATTCAAGAGTGTTCAACAAATTGGCAGAGATGACATTTGACATGATGATGTTGAGACATTTGAGATGGAACAGATGTTGTAGTTGGAAATTTCTCCCTAGCTTAGAGGGAGTGTTAATTTGGCAGCTCAGGGACAAATTCCCTCCTTTGGACAACCTTCCTCATCCGGAGAAGACCCTCATTTCCCTTGGAAGAATTTAATTTGGTCAAGAAAAAAACACATTTTTAATGTGAAAACCCACAAGGACACAAAATTTCATGTTAGCCTAAAGATAATTTTGGGTCTCCAAAATCACATATAAATACAAGTTAAGGAAACCTTATTTAGATGCACATCTCACACGTCCTCTTCTTCTTATGGAGGTTCGTACAAGTCTGAAATGGTAGGTCTTCTTTCACACGTGTGAGTAGGAGAAAGATAATTTCATATTGGGCCGAAATTTGTCTGTGATCAACATTTAACCAATGTTGAATTTTTGGAGTTTTGGAGTGGTTTGACTAGGGATTTTGGATTTATTTTAGAGGCCAAGTTTTTCCATGGAGAGAATACAACTTTTTGAAAACTTTGGCCATGGTTGACCACAGATCTGAAGCTACCTTTTGACTGCAAAATTTGACTTTGGATTTGACCAGTTTGGTGGCATTTGGGGAATTTTTTCAATTGCCTTTGACCAACATAAGAGACCGAATTTTCTACTACAAGGACTGAACTTTTTGGAGCTGATTTGACCACTAAATGTTGGCCTTTAGGGCATCATTTGATATTGTCAAAGGTTGTTGACTTTGACCATATTTAATTTGTTAACCAGATTTGACTTTCAGGGTCATCTATTAGATATTGGTGAGTAGATCTCTTGGATAGTCAAAGAATTGACTTTGACTCTTTTGTTGATGAATTGAATCATTTTATCTCTTTGCTGAACATTTTATGACAATTTAATAAGAAGAAGGATTTGAAAGGGTTTTCCCCCTTGTGGGATTTTTCCCTAGTCTTTGACCAAATCTTATGTCTCTTATTGCTCTTGATTGTCTTCTATTTTACATTCCATTTATTGTTCTATCTATAATTGTTATTTGTTACTAGAATATTAAATTGATTTGAAAATGGTTATTAATTAAAGAAAATAATTGGGGTAAAGTGATTGTAATAGCACAGAACAGTGGAAAATTAACATGGCATCAAAACTAAGGTGAACACAAGCCCAAGGAATCAAGATACTAGAGTAATCATCTTTGGAAGATGTCAAAGGAGTCTTTTCTACTTGGTCAAGATGTTTACCTCTCATTTCAAGGACACTAAGAATTTGGGTGATTCTAACTTTGTTGCTTGGAAGATTAGGTTGGAAGTCATATTGGATGAAAATGATGTTTTGGAATATGTGGAAGGAAAATCACCTAAGCCTACGGAGAATTATTCTACTACTACCAACTCAAAATATAAGAAAGGCGAGCTCAAATCCAAGAAAATTCGTATTGATTCAGTGAAAGATCATTTACTTAATTATGTTGGAAAATTGAAGAAGTCTCTAAGGAAATCTATGATAATTTGGTTGGGATGTATGACGTCAAAAATTTGAATCACATCCTCTCCTTGAAGAAACAACTCAAGGAAATGAAGATGAACAAGGAAGAATATGTGCAACTATATGTAATTAGGATCTTCCAACTAAGGGATCAATTGCAGACTATTGGTGATCCTATATCTGATAGAGAGTTGGTTTTGATCACTCTTCAAGGTCTTCCTTCTATTTGGGAAACCTTCATTACTACTATTAGCAATAATGACAAGTTCCCGACATTTGATGATCACGTTGGCAAGTGTACTCGAGAAGAAATCAAGATGATATCTAGAGGGAGGATTCAAAAGCATGAAGAAGGAGAGCCCTTTTCATTTGTTGCACAAGACAACAAGAGAAAAGGAAGAGGGAGACCATCTGGTTTAATAAATCCTACCACTGAATCAAAGGACTCTAATAGAATATTAAGGGATATTGAATGCTATAATTGTCACAAGCATGGTCACTATGCCTAAGATTGTTCAAATAACAGAGATGTTGGTCCAATTACAACAAAAATTATGGATTCAACAACAACAGGTTCAATGATAGAAGAAAAGGAGATGATAGAAGAAGGAGAGATTATAGAAGAAGAGGAGATACTCCTGACAATTATGAAGAAGTTCATCATCCTCAAAAGAGGTCAAGGAAATATAGGTATGAAAATAATGTTGTAGCTTCACAATCTAAATATATTATTATTTATTCCCTTCCTAGTTCCTCTCCTCCATATTCTTGTTACAATTGGCTAGTAGATAGTGGGGCTTCTAGACATTTCTCTGGATACTGGGAAGTCCTCTCAAATTTAGTTGAGAGGGAGACAAATATAAAGATCATCCTTGGGGACAACTCTACATATCCTATGAAGGGTTTTAGTTTTGTTAAATTTCATTTGGACTTGGGGGAATTTGTTCTTATTCATGAAGTTATATATGTTCCAAGATTAAAGAAGAACTTGGTATCTATATTTGCCTTGGAAGATAAAGGAATGGGAGTTGTCTTGATAAAAGGAAATGTCCTCACCTAACCTATGTAATATTGCATGAGATATGCTTTCACCTTGGGATCTAGATTTGAAGGAATCTATAGAGTCAATGGAAGACCACTGTAAGCATTGGTTCACAATAGAAATCATCAAAGTGAGTTATGGCATCGAAGACTAGAACAACTACATTATGAAGCCCTGCCTAAAGTTAGAATATTTGTCACTGGGATGCCTGATGTTCCATCTAGTCATGATGGTGTGTCTGGGATGTGCTAGTGGAAATAAGACAATGAGACCATTCCCCTCTAGCAAAAACAGGACTATTGATATTCTACAACTCATTCACTCTAACATATGTGGACCCATGCTTGTGCACTACATTGGTGGCTACCTCTATTATATTATATTTATTGATGAATTCTCCAGGAAAATATAGATATTTTATTTGAATCATAAGGATGAAGCATTTGACATGTTCAAGGACTTCAAGGAACTAATAGAGAATCAAATAGGAAAGAGAAACAAAGTTTTCAGGTCTGACAATGGTGGAGAATATACCTCAAATGAGTTTGTTGACTTTTTCAAGGAGGATGGAATCAGGAAAGAGATTATTGCACCATATAATACTGAGAAGAATAGTGTGGATAAAAGAAAGAATAGGTCTATAACAGAATCTAAACGAGCCATGTTACATGATCAAAATTTATTTAATTTCCTTTGGGAAGAAGCCACAAATACAACATTCTATGTTCAAAATAGGGTTCCTCATCAAGCCCTAGATAAAAAAACTCCCAAAGAAGTGTTTACAGGTGTAAAGCTTGACATTGGTCATCTAAGGATATTTGGTTTCCCCATGTATTTTCATGTGTTGAAGGACAAAAGGAACAAGTTGGAAGCCATGGGAAAGGAAGTTACTTTTGTTAGATATTGTGAAAATTATAAAGCCTTTAGAATATATATATTTGGTCAAAGGAAAAATTATTTTAGTAGGGATGTAACCTTTGATGAAGATGTTTCCCTGGGAAAAGCAAGGGGCCATCCTCCTCATCCTCCTATTGAGAAGAAGGATGATGGAATGGACTTACTAGATGGCCCTTATGTGCCCGAGCTAGAGAAATATGTTGTTGATGATCCCATAGAGCCTATGGACCCTTTGGATCCTCCTCCGTGTGATCCCCTTGCCAAGAATAGACCCCTTTGGCTTTGTGATATGTTACAGGATGCATAAATATGTTCTTGTGAAAGGAACCTTTAGAGAAAGAAAGAAGCCATGTTGGTAATAGGGATATGTTGTAGCTATGAGCATTATCATCCAAGTTGAGCCTCCTACTTTTGAAGAAGTTGTGAAAGAATAGGTTTGGAATGATGCCATGGCCAAATAGTATGAGTCTATTATGAAGAATAATGTGTGGGATGTTGTTTCAAGACCTAAAGGAAAATCTATTGTGACCTTGAAATGGTTATAAAAGATCAAGCATGGAGTTGATGGAAGCATTGAAAAGTATAAAGCAAGGTTCATGGCTAGAAGTTTCTCCTAGAAAGAGGGAGAAGACTATGATGAAATATTTACACCAGTTTCATGATACGCTACTATCCACTCTATTGTTTCCATTGTTGAAAATCAAGGGTGGGCCCTTCACTAGATGAATGTTAAAGACTACATTTCCTCGTGGCATACTATAGGAAGAAGTATTTGTTGATTGGCCTCAGGGATTTGAAGTGAATAACAAGAAAAATCATGTTTATAGGTTGAAAAGGGAATTTTATGGCTTGAAGCAAGCCCCCAAAGCTTGATATGCCCGCATTTATAGTTTCCTGGTGAATCTTGGATTCATGAGAAGCAATGTTGACCCGAACCTCTACTTCAAAGTGGTCCAAGGTATGCCTTTGATTTTGATTTTATATTTTGATGATATATTCTTGACAGGTAGTGAGCCATTGATGCTTGAGTGTAAGAGGGAGCTAGCCTCTGAGTTTGAAATGAAGGTTCTCGGTTTGATGCATTAATTCCTGGGATTAGAAGTGTGGAAAAGACCGAGTGAGGTTTTCCTTTCTCAAAGAAAATATGTCGTGAAACAATGGAAATATTTGGAATGGTAGAATGTTATTCCTTGGCCACTCCAGTGGAAATGAACTTCGAGAAGTTATGTGGGGATGTTGTTGGACCTAACTTAGCGAACCCCTCTGAGTATCTAGAGTTGATTTGGGCATTGATGTTCCTTGTGAACACCCATCTAGACATATGTTTTATAGTGTTTGATTCAATTCATGACTAAGCCTCTTCATGCACATTGGGTTGCTTCCAAGCATGTGCTAAGATATTTGCATGGGATGATTAATCTTGGTTTGAGATATAATGTCAAAGATGTGAGGCAACATGGATACAGTGGTGTTGACTACGCCAAAATTTTTATTGACGGGAAGAGAACATCAGGGTGTTGCTTTCATTTGGGTTCTACCATGATATCTTAAATGAGCAAGAAGTAGAAGTATGTATCTTTGAGTACGGAAAAGGTAGATTATATTGATGCTAGCATGGCTATTTGTGAGGTGGTTTGGTTAAGGAAGCTCTTTGGAGAGTTGTTTGAGTAGGTTCTGGATACAACCGTGATATATTGTGACAACAAGAGTGGGATCTGATTAGCAGATAATTCTATGTTCCACGACAAGTCCAAGCATATTGAGCTCATGTATCACTATATTCGAGATATGGTGCAGAGAGGAGTAGTGAGACTTCATCACATTTTGACTGATGAGCAGATAGCAAATATACTTACCAACGATTTTCTGAAAGGGAATTTCTTGGTCTTCAAAGAGCAGCTTGGACTAATGGATGTGACCCTCTCAGGTAAGGGCCTCAGTTGATCGAAAACACTGAATTATGCTCTTCCCCCTTGTTTCAGCTCATAGGGAGAGGAATTGAGCCTGAGAGCTTCTTGGGTTGATGGAACTATGGACAATAGGATATTTTTTGGTCCTTACCCTCCATGGTAGGTCATATCCTACCTGATGTCGAGAAATAGGATAGTTTATGATCCTTACCTTCCACGGTAAGTTGTATCTTGCCTATTGTCTCTCTTTGGTCTTGATAGAGTATACACCAGTTGGAATCCTACTCACAAGTTGGGCTTGTTGGGATTGTTTCCCACCCATCTGGCCAATGGATGTTGGCTACTTGAGTTAGGCGTGGTCCTTACCATTTATGGTAAGTTGTATCTCGCTCAAGTTATGGGATGCAGGTGTTCTACAACTAACTCGTGAGGGTCAAGTTGAGAAGATCCACAGAAAATAGGATAGTTTGTGATCCTTACCTCACGGTAAGTAGTATCATGCCTATTGTCACAGGTCAATAGGATAGAGTGTGATCCTTACCTTTGTGGTAAGTAGTATCCTACCTATTTTCCTTAGATGGAGGGTGGTAGCTTGAGCTGCTATGTGATGTCAAATTATTCTTGTTTTAGATTCGAGAGTGTTCAACAAATGAGCAGAGATGACTAGATACGACATTTGGCTTGATGACGACAAGACATTTGAGATGGGACATATGTTGTAGTTAGAAATTTCTCCCTAGTTGAGAGGGAGTGTTAATTTGGAAGCTCAAGGACAAATTCCTTCCATTGGAAATCCCTCCTCATCTAGATAATACCCTTTTTTCCCTTGGAAGAATTTAAATTGGTCAATGAAAAATATATTTTTAATGTGAAAACCCACAAGGAAACAAAAGTTCAAGTCGGCCTAAAGACAAATTTAGGTCTCCAAAATTACATATAAATACAAGTCAATGCAGCCTCATTTGGATACACATCTCACACATCTTCTTCTTCTCTTGGAAGTTCGTACAAGCCTAAAATTGTAGGACTTCTTTTAGATGTGAGAGTAGGAGAGAGAGAATTTCATATTGGGCTGAAAATTGTCTTTGACCGGTGTTGACTTTTTGGAGTTTTGGAGGGCTTTGACATGGTTTGACTTTGGATTTTGGATCTATTTTGGAGGCTAAGTTTTTATGTGTAGAGATCAAACTTTTCTAGGCACTCTGACCATGGTTGACCTAAAATCTAAAGCTTCCTTTTGACTGTAGAATTTGACTTTGACTTCGACTAGTTCTAGAGGCATTTTGGGACTGTTTTTATTTGAATTTTACATGCATAAGAGGCCAAATTTTATGTTGCAAGGACCGAACGTTTTGGATCTAATTTGACCACTAAATGTTGAGTGGTTAGTGCATCATTTGTTTTTGTTGACTGTTGTTGACTTTGACCAAAATTGACTTGTTGACCAGATTTGACATTAAGGCTCATATATTGTATATTGGTTGGTAGATCTCTTGGATAGTTAAATAATTGACTTTGACTCTTTTTTTAATGAATTGAACCATTATATATCTCTATTGAACATTTTATGATAATCTAATAAGAAGAATAATTTGAAAGGGTTTTCCCCCTTATAGAGTTTTTTCCTTGGTCTTTGACCAAATCTTGTGTCTCTTATTATTCTTGATTGTATTCTATTGTACAATGCATTTATTATTCTATCTATAATTGTTATTTGTTATTGGAACATTAAATTGATTTGAAATTGATTGTTAATTGAAGAAAAGAATTGGGCTAAAGTGATTGTAACAACATAGAATGGTGGAAAATTAACATTTGATATTTCAACTACCAAGATATAAGGATTTTATATATTGGACTCAAATAATAATACTTGGGTGTAATCCACCTGATATTGATAGATTTTGGAAGGCATGTTAATTAAAAAAGTCATAGTTTACGTTTCGGCTAAGAAGATATTGAGATTTTATATACCAATTGTAGAGAATAATATTTTGGTGTAATCCATCTAATACTGATTGATTATGAAAATGGGTTGAATATTGGAAAATTTCTCATCTTATGACATAACTTAGAAATGTTACATAATATATTTATCAATATTATAGGACATCGGGTGTATATTCTTTATTAGTTGGAACAATTGACCACCCATTCAGCTTTGGTGATTTTCTGCAAGCATTGGCAACTGTGTTTGTAGTTTTCTCCTATTAGGGGTTCCAGTTGATGGAACTCTAGTCGTTGTTCCCCCTCTTCCTCTTTGCAGTCGATGGTCTTGTTTGACAGTGCTTTGTTGGGTGTTGTCGTTTCCTTCTGCTATTTGTTGTCGTCGGTGGATCGTTGCTCAATAGTCACCCTATTTTCAATCTTTGGTGTGGTTATGTTTTGGGAGTTTCATGGCTTTGCTAGTATGCATGTGCTCGATTTTGTGTGGGGAGTTGATGTAGCAGGTGCTTTTGGTGGCTTCCCTACCACTATCGTCCTTGCTTTGTTCCTCTTACATGTTGTTCTCTTCAGTTGCCTTGTTCATCGTTGTTTCCTCTGGTGTCGTTACCTGCCTAAGTTTTTTTCCATGGGTTTTTATTGGTCATCTGCTCCCTTTTTTATGGATACCTTCTATGGTCTTGTTTGTTGGGGCTTACTGGGCCTTGGCCTTGTTTCTTTGTTGTGAGGCGATAATACTCAAATGTGTTCGTTATATGCAAAATGTAACTGTGTTCCTCTTTCGAATGAATAAATTAACAGGTTTCTTTCTCATGAAAAATTAGGTGTATTTTGTATAAACAAGATTTATGATCCCCAAATAGTATAAAAACATAAAATTATTATTTCAATAATATCTATTAATAAGACTACAAAATCAAAAAAAAAATTGAATAATGCATATTTGAAGAAAATAAAAGAATTGTTAAGGTGTAGGCCATGCAATTCAACCATAATATTTCTTATGAAATAATAATAAAAGAAAAATCAAATATAACCTAAGCAATCTAGGCTAGAGCATGATAAAAAATGAATAGGATCCCCATTATTTATTATCCAATATATACAAATGGGGGTTATTGTACCAATGACAACACATTTATAGATAACAAGACATTGTCAACAAACAATAGATGAGTGAGAGAGAAAGATCTCCCAATTTTTATCCTTGTGATCACTCTAATTATTTTGACCTCCCTTATGACCCTTTGCAATTAGTAATATGAGTAATAAATAGAAGGGAAATCCTTGGAAAAGAAATAGGGAAGGATTTAAAAAATTGCAACATATTCATTAATTAAGAGAGCAAATGGGACAATGAGACACTGCAATTATACACCTTACAACTCAATTTCCCAAGCTAACAAGTACCAACAAAATCCTCAAGTACATCCAACTAGCTTAATCATAAGCTTTAGACAAGTTTAGTTTTATGACTATGGTTGGACACTTTTTCACTTTTAGAGTATGAATTCCTTCCTATGCAATGTCAATACCTTTATAGATCTATCTATATATCAAAAAACCAAACTAGTCTTGTGATATAACATTTTGAGAAGATCATTTTAATCCTTAATACCAATTCCTTCTCAATATTCCTTTATAAATAATTACACAACAAAATAGGCCTAAATTGACCACAATATTATGGCTTATGATTTTTTTAAATTAAGGCCAAAAATGTTTCATTGAGTGAACTTGAAACTTACCTTGAGCTTTTTACATCCTTAATCACTCTAATCATTCCTTCTTCTAAATTTCATAAAAACTAATTAAATTTTTCTAACATCAACCTGTCAAACTTGGGATTTCGTTCTTTTTGAAACATTCCAATATAATCAATAGTTTATCCTTTGAAACTTCCTCCGTCAACATTTGAATGTTTTCCTCTATAATAAAGAAGGAAAGCATGTGGCAATCTTTGAGATTTATGTTATACTTTCCTATACAAGCTCCTTGTAGATGTTTTAAAAATAAATAGTTCATATCTTGACATTTCTATGAATTTGTTGACCATAGACCCTTCAAAGTCCCTTATTTCCAAAATAGTATTTTTTTTTTTCTATGATTAGAAAATTATGAAAAAAATTAGAAGTATCATCACCCTTCTCAAGCGAAATAGCTTTGCTTTGCATCTAACATTCTTCTTCCCTCCAAGCTAAGATTTTGTAATTCCATTTTCCATCTAATTTACTTTCAACCTTTCTACCTCATTAAATATTCTAAATCATTCTCTTGAAATAATTCCACTAAATCATTTTCTATTGTCATTATTTCCTTATCCATCTCTTTCTTTTTTCTTACACTCAGTTCTCAACAACTTTCTTTTCACCTCTTTTAGAGATGAGATAAATTAAAAGCCAAAATTCTCATCTAAATTTGGTTCATATCTCTTCGACTCATTTATAATAATATTTCTAAAATCTTCTTATTCAAGCCACATAGAACTAAATTTGAATGGGTTGAATGGTTTATCATTTGTATATCCATTTGTAGAAGAATTACATAGTGATAAAAAAGGATAACAAGTCTTACCCATGATCTAATTTGATCCACTTCATTCATTATTCTTTTTGAGACCAAAATTATATCAAAATGTCTTTAACCCCCCTATCGTCTCCCTGTCATGTGTTTGAAGTACCCACACCTTGGATTTAGAAATAGTGAAGTTTATATATCCCTCGATAATAGCCAACCCTTCTTTTATAGACTGGAGATCAATCAGTTGGGGTTATCTTGGGTGGTTGGGTAGAATGGTTGTTATCATCCCTATGTAGTTTCAAATTCTTGTTGGTGACATGATGAGCTATAATGCTTTGATAAATATTATTGTAATGGCTTCGTCCTTTGAATATTTTTTTATTAGCTTCTAGCTTGTGAACTCTTAAGTGAGTATACCTATGGGTTGTCATGGTACTAGCAACCTCACTCTAGCCCTCAAGCCAAGAGGGAGGTTGATTTCTTTCCTCATATAAAAAAAAAATAGAGATCAAAGAATAAATCTTAGAAAACATGCATATACTTATAAATACCATAAACATTGAGAAATAAGAAAGGCCCAAATCCTTGAATATGAAGTTGGTCCTTATACCTAAATCAATGATAACAAAAATTATTAGAGAAATAGAATTCCTCCTACTGTAACCACTTCAAAGTTCTCTTTGGAATCCAAAGACAAAAGGATTGATATTTCATTAATTTTCCTAATTCTTTACTCAATTTATGACCAACTCCCATTTTTTCTTAAATCATTAGAAACTTAGGCATGTGAACTTCAACCAATATAACTAAGGAAAATATTTTAGGGGGACTTCCAAGACCTTAAGTATTTAAGGATATCAAAATCATTTAAGATCCTTCCAAAGGTTTTTTCCTTCTCTAAGGAACCCCTATGGGGATTGTTGTTTCCTTAGTTATATTTCTTTAATGGATCTATCTTGTTCTCACATAAACTATGATTTCCTACCAATAGATAGAGAATTTGGGTCAAAGGCTAGATATAGACCTAAACCTTTAGATCTTTTAGACCCTCCAACATTAGAAACTCATTTTTCTAGGTCTACAAAAATATTTGGCTAGGGATATTGAGTCATTCTCCTCCCCAATATTAGAATTTGAATGGATTGAAAATTTCTCTTCAATTTTGTATGAATTTTCAAATGATAAAATAGAGTTTAAATTCTCCTTTTCATCATACAAGTTAGGCTTTTTCTATCTGAGGCTCAAAGAATGAAACTTAGTTGTATAAGAACAATCTCTCCTTAGGAACATTATCAACTCTAAGAGTGTTGATCTTTCAATATCAACTTTAGTATTTAACACAAAGGCATATGATAAATCATGAACCAAAACATCTAAAGAATGTGTGGATATTTACCAATAGATTTCATGATTTTGGTCTTCTAAATTTGTGTAATGTCTTCTCCATTTGAAGTTGCAAGCTCCTAATACTTAAAAAAACTAAGCAAGTCCTTAAGCATATCATCTTCCTTATTTGGACCTAAATTTTAGGCATCCAATCCAACCACTAATTCAAGACCCAAAACAAGAGACACTTTATTCTAAATAGTTAAGGGATCTCCTCCACTCGAATTCCCTAAAAGGAAATTGGATCCAAGGTTATTCTCCTTTTCACATCATAACTTCTTTGTAAATAGTGTGGAAAATCATCAACCACATACCCATGCAAATGGTAACATCTACACCAAAAGAACTCAACAGTAATATAAAATTTGCGTATGACTCTTATCCCCAACCATAATATCCATATCGCTATTATAAAAACTCAAACTTTACACATCCATACACAAATTTTATAAATAAAAATTACATATTCAAATAGCTAGTTCAATTTCCTACAATTCATATTTTACACCATATTCATATTATTTGTGAAAGTACCCTGAAACATCCCTATAGTTGACAATTTTTTATTTTTCCATGTTTTATATTGGATCATTATATTGCTTGCCATCCATATCGATGCTTTGAGAGTGGGAAAAGTGGAGGAATTAGTTCACAGGACCATTTTTACTAGCAGGACCTAGTTTGACAAAACGTGGTTTGAAACCTTCCAGGAGCGTTTTAAGGCATCAAAAAAAATAAAAATAAAATAAATAAATAAAAATAAATTGGTGAGGGGAGGGGAATTTTCCACTTTATTGTTACACTTTTTTTTCCTATTCTACACATAGAGACATTTCTAATGGCACAAGAATCACATCAATCGGAGTTTGTGTGTGAAAGTTATGCCACTTAGAAGTTGACCTTTCTATTTTCACCACCATAATTCGATAAGATGTCACATTAGCCCCCATAATTCATGGAAAAGGGGCTAGCCATATGATTATGATAAAGAAGACTCTAGAAGATTATATATCATAACTCTAGCTAAAAGTTGAGGTAGTCAAACCTGACCACTGGTAGGCTATCGGGTTGTGTTATAACTGGGCCACTAGGAGGAAAAGGGGTTTCATTCTTTTGAGTGCATGTGTTTTATAGTTGAACAAAAATAGCCGAGAGGGATAGGATATAGAGCACATAGAGAGGATTTGTGCACTGTAGTAGCCCACATGCCACAAGCCATACTTCTTTGTACACTAAGACATTTTCTATTCGAAGAAAGAGAGCAAAGCAACCTCATCTTCCAACTGGGTTTTCTTCCGAAAGAGTTTCCCAGGTCAAATCTTGTGTCAAATATGTGTGTGAGCTTTTATTTTGTTGTTCTCTATTTTCTGCATAATTTTAATCTGCATGCTTACATTATTAACAGTAATCTACATATCTATAAATCTAAAGAGAATAAAAGTGTAATAGTGTAGATTTTGGATTTTTTTTAAGTATAATTTTATCAGATCTGTTATGACAGACAATCCAATGAAATATCCACGGCAATTTACGAATCATTTCATATTACATTACACTAATTCATCGTGAGGAAACCATCATTAACTTACATCCACCCAATTGTGATTACAACAATATCCAAAAACTAATATGTAGTTGTTAATAGAAAGTGATTGCATCTAAAAGCCACAGTGATGGCTAGCTTGGTTAACACTAATAAGTGTTATTACAAGAATATGTAATGGGAAATGTTTAATGGTTAATAATTGGCATAAAAGTACAACTTATCCGCAATAAATAACTTGGATAATCAACCTTTTCTTTTAAAGTACAAAATCCAATAGCTAACATATAACAACAATATCTAGCAAACAATATTTAGGTAGCCTAGATAAACACTTTATCTTTCAAAAACAAGATTTCAACAATTGTCAATTTAGCTAATACTAATTAGTGAGATTTAATATATTAAAATATCTTAACTCAAGTAGTTTGGTGAACAATTTATTTCAACAATTACATTGGTTCAAGTCTCTAAAAACATGTTATAACCAACAAATAATTCTCCAAAAATTCTTATCACTTAAAAATAACTAAATAAATAAAATTTAATAAACCATATTTAGCAATACAAATATATATGTATCATAATAAGTTTATTTTATGTTTTTTATCATGATGAATTCATTTTATGTTTTTTTCTTTTTCATTTAAAGTGAATCTAGGTCCAATTGACCCCAATGTTAAATAAAATAACAATTTACCAAATTACTAAAATAATACTACTTGGTAAAATCTACATAAAGGAGATCTAAACCCTAAATCTAACTTCTAATCATGAACAAAATTTAAAATATTGATTGCAACTGAATTGAACGCATTTTAGCTACGTTTCAGTTCGCGGCCATGTTTTCAATTTATATATTTGCAACTAACTTTTAATTATAAATATAAAACATATTATATATGTGAAACATTTTGTTGAAAGATAGGTTCTATGGTGTAGTGGTTAGCACTCTGGACTTTGAATCCAGCGACCTGGGTTCGAATCCCGGTAGGACCTCGTTTTGTTTATTTTCAAGTTTTTGGTTTCATTCTGATTAATACTTTGCGACCTGGGTTCGAATCCCGGTAGGAACTCTTTTTGTTTATTTTCACGTTTCAGGTTTCATTCTGATCAATACTTTGCGACCTGGGTTCGAATCCCGGTAGGACCTCTTTTTGTTTATTTCACGTTTCAGGTTTCATTCTGATTAATACTTTGCGACCTGGGTTCGAATCTCGGTAGGACCTCGTTTTGTTTATTTTCACGTTTCAGGTTTCATTCTGATCAATACTTTGCGACCTGGGTTCGAATCTCGGTAGGACCTCTTTTTGTTTATTTTCACGTTTCAGGTTTCATTCTGATCAATACTTTTGTTAATCATTTTTCGCAATCTGTGTTCATCGATTTTTACTGTATCTATTTCCGAGTTGGGAAGCTTTCTTCTTCATACTCGATGTCCAGAAATCTTACCACGACATGAATGCACGATAGACCTCTGAGACGATCCGCAGTTGAGCATTGAATTCCTCCCAACAACAACATTTGGACAGGAACGGTAGAATTTACTTTACTGTATGTGGATCGCGTCAAAATTTGAGGTTCCATTTTGATCTATACTTTGATGATCATTTTTCAGTCTCTGTTCACCGATTTTTACTGTATCTATTTCCTGGGTGGGAAGCTTTGTTCTTCATACTCGATGTGGAGAATTCTTAGACCGTGATGAAACTATACCAAATCTATGAGACGATCTGCAGCTGAGCAGCGATTTCATCACATCAACATTTGCACAAGAGTCGGGAGGAAGGCTATACCATGAGGAAACTTCTTACAGGGGAGAAATAGCCCTATACCCTGTCCTGTGGGCCCAAACCTAAACACCATGGAATCTTATCTGGTATGGCCTCTTACTTCATACTATATCTTCCTATTGCAATCATCAATAACATTGGAAAAGTATTAAACACCATCAATAGATACCACATTCATAGGCCCACTTATGTCTAAATGAGCTAAGTCTAATATCTCTCTAGTTGTATGAGAGATTAAAAAAAACCTTAAGCCTTGCATGTTTACCCAATACACATGATTCATGAAATTCAAAGGATTCGAAATTAAAATTCCTATTGTTAACTATTCCTTTGATCGAGTGCATGTCTTCTAGAGTTTCTCATTCAAACAAAATGTTCTCTTATGCCAAAGCATGCACCTTTCAACTCCTTTAGATGTTTCCTTCGTGGCTTAACCCTTTTTAGTTGTTGCAAAGTTATTATTTAACTTCAATATGAGTAGTAACATACAAATTATAGAGAAAGTACAAACCTTGATGCCCCTAGCCAATACCATTGCATCTCTCACAAGCTTACACACATTCCTCATCAAAATTGCATCAACCCCTACATCAATGAACCAACTCACTAAAAGAATATTCCTCTTTAGTCCAAGAACATGTCTCATATTAGGAAAAACAACATTATTTCGTCTTTGTATCTTATTGGAATGAATCCCCCACCTACTAAAATATAGGCCATATCATCTCCTAAGAAGATCCTCCCCGCATCTAACTCTTCGTATCAATTAAACCACCCCCTATGCAGATCCATATGAAATGATGTTCTAGAGTCTATAAATTGTTCTTCACTATAGGCTTGAGCACATCAACAAGAGCTTCAGTATAGGCTTGAGCACATAAAGAAGAAATTGTAAAATGCACCATTTTTTTCCCTCATTATCCTTATATTTAGAAACCACCATAATGACAACATCTTTGTTTTTATTTCTTTTTGTGAAGAGGAAATTCCTTATTTATATGCCATTTTTCATCACATTTCAAATACACTACCTCAAATTTTCTCAACCTACTAGTTGATCTACCCTTGGACTTGCATCCACCATGAAATTCGTTAACTTTCCTTCTCTAGAGTTGTTGCATGTAAATGAGGCCTCTAAATCTAATGACACTCTTTTGATAGTCTCCTTGTTTGGTCATTCAATTACAATCCCACAGTGCTCTCAATCTTGGAATTATGTCCAAAATATCCATGAATAGCTGTTACCAAATTCTTCCATGAATTTGGCATACTAATGAGAAGATAAATGCATTAACCCTCTAAACTCCATTCATCTCCAATGGAAGCTAGTTGTTTCATCAATGTATTAAACCCATTTAAATCCTAGGAAAAATTTTGCTCCTTCCTCCATCTTTAGTGTGAAAACATTTCTTCTTGATAGTATCTTATTAACTAATGACTTTGGAAGCATATAAAACATTTTTTTCTTCCACGTCTTCTTTGTCAATGGGACTTTAAGACATTAAGAATCATGGAATTTGTAAGGCATAGGATTGAAAATTGTTCTCTCTTATTCAAGTTGATCCATTCTTCTGTAACACACCCTCCCATCCCCCTTGGATAAAACAGGCTAAATGGAAGGTGTTATTGTCATTGACCCGACCTCCATAGTCCTGTCATGGAAATGGGGTATTAAAATATCATCATTTTTCAAAGTCCTCAAAGCTTCAAATAAACATTGACATTATGCCTGGCTCACCGAAATATTTCTGACGATATAAATGTTTTCTCACTCTGACTCCCAGATCAAAAGCTATGGCCATTTAAAGATTATTCCAATAACCTCTTACCACATCTTCATGCTTTGCCATGTAACACCCACATGGTCTCTACGTGGCACTCCACATCATCTCCAATTCATTTATCGAGCGAGCTCATGTCAAAATGTTTCCCCCCTTGGCCTACCACCATGGTATATGCCATGTCATCCCAATCATCGGTCAATCCCCAAGCCATGCAAATCGGGGCTTCCCCATTTTAATAAATCTCGACCCTAGGCCTAACTCCTTGGCTTGTTGCACAACACATAGAAAATAGTCTGAGGCGAGACGAACTCCCTCCACATCAAATAACAAAATTATTTTTTGTCTCGACCTCCATTAACCATGCCCTCTCCTAGGTGATTACCATGGAAAGACAGGCCTAAGACACTGAGACATAGAAATTGTCATGAGTTTCCAGAGAACTATTTTGTCTCTCAACTCATCATTCTTGCCCTTAGCCTACTATGCTCTTTTCATAGTCCTCCCGAGGTGACGTCAACCCGAGATGGGAATTTTTATCCTCACCTGCCACGAATATCTATGTCACCTCAGTCGTCAATCTTGCCCATTTCTTCTCAGTGCTTGTTGTCAACCCTGTTAAGACCCCAGACATCAGCCTGAGATGGCATTGTGTTGGTCATCACATCTATGTGGCATTCTCTAGGATTTCCATTTGTCACTCATTTTTGCCTCTTTGGCCCACCAACATGCCCTTTTCTTCCCTCCACATGGCATGACCTCGGAGCGCCATGTCACCCTAAATCCACGTCATCATGCCAACATAGCCCTTGGCTTGGGTCTTGTCATGGTCTGTCCATGCGGTAAATATGGTTTCTTTGTTGTAATACAATTTGGTTTTTTCGGCCTTAGTCATCTCAGATATCGCCTTGGCCACACATTTTGTCATATTGCCACCTCGCAATGCTGAGGCCCAAGATAGAACCCCTTCAAGTTAATTGTCAAGCTTTGCCACATCTCAGACTTTGTCTCTTGGTCATGTTGCTTCATGCACACTCTTGGGTTCCCCAAGGTACGGGACCATGAGGTCCTAAGACAGGATTTTCTGATATGTCAATTACTGGGAAAATTTCTCTGTCTTGACATGTTTCGTCCCTTTACACTTAGTTGATTAAGTTTCCCTCTTGGGCTTGGTTATATGTGTGTGTGTATGTATTTATTTATGTATGTATACAATCTTTGATGAGGCTCTCGGTGCTTGCCGATGTTGATTCCTCCTAATCTTATACATGTGCATAAGAGCATAGTTCTTCTAAAGGACTCAATAGCTCGGGGCCATAAACTACAAACATATCAATACAAGAAATATTAACTGATTACCCAAATATTTTCCCCATGCGTCTTAGACCTTGGAAAATACACATTGCAAGCATATGGTAATGCATCATTTGACCATTAATCATAGGAATGCCACCACCAATCATACACACATTCATACAGGCAACCTTGTAGTCATAATGCATTGCATGCATCCATGCCTTTCATGACAACCTACACCAAACTAGTTATCTAATACCCAGAGTGCATACATAGCTCTTCTTAAGGAATCAAATGTTCTAACTGAACATTCGACATCAACAAGTCATTAGACACTCACATTCACATCAATAAATGATAAATAGTGTGCTTGATACCATAGAGGATATTTGTCATTGACATACACCTTTAACAACAATGATAAGAATTGACGTTGCATTCACATTTATCATTCAAGCACTCATACAATGAATACAAACATTCTCATTAACAACACAAGTTACGTAATAGCAATACAATAATACAGTGAAATGTCATTCGCACTAACATAAGTAAATCACTTATCTTGCATTATAGATGACTCTCGAAACTGAGATTGGGACTCTAACTCTCCTCCCAACTATAAGCTAATCTGCATTGCAATATTTCTTGCAAATAGCCACCCCTAAAACAGATTTAGAGCCTGTGAAGGGAAGTGCTCAAGGGATATTCACACCATCCATATGCACATTCCCCTGGGGGATTCAGAACGCTTACTCTCCTTGCTCCTCTTCCACTGTGTTGTGTTATTCCCCTTCTTAGCCTTCTTCATATGTCTCAAATCCCCTTTTCCAATTGTCAACTCCCTTGACCCCCTTGCTCAAAGGCATGCTTAACTAAGCTTGTCTGCCACAGTTGTGGGTGTCATTTTGTCCTCATTTTCCAAGCCCATACACATCATTAAATTCTAACCTTCATATTTTCCTTGATAGGGCTCCTTGCAAGGTATTTAACGCCTGGTTGTTCGTACTCTTTTCTCCTCCCACTCGGTAGTGACTCCATATGCAGCCTTTAATGCATATTCTCCTAGCGGCACTGCCTATGGATTTTTTACATCAAAAGGTACCTAGGATGATTTAATTGTAGGATCAACTCACCAAGAAATCTCCCCCCTTCACCTCTGAAACCTTTAAATTTGTGTCCTTCTCAGCCCAGAAATCTTATTTAGTATAATTTAAATGGGTTTACAATTTATAACAATGTTTACAAGAGGGGAGATCACAAACCCTAGCCCCTTAAAGGAAAATCATCCTCGATGTTTTGTTCCTAAACACAAAGAAAATTCTACTAGTGATATTTATAAACATGGCTCATTACAATTACATTTATTACCTTTATTTTTCAAAGTTGTTAACCGAGAAACTAAATGGGTATAACATCCCATTAAATTGGCCATTTGGCTCTTACAATTCAAAATGTTCTTAACGCACCTCATCCATCTTGGATGGCTTGCTTTCTAGAGTGTTTTCCACGTCTGATATCTAGGTTGTTGTGCACTTTTATATCTTCAAGTTATTGTTGTTTGACCTGCAGTCTACCTACTATGCTTATGCTGATAGTTCCATGGTCTTCCTTCATCATAAGCACACAATATTTTTTTTCATAAGATTCATCACAAGGAAATTCTCGACATTTTTTAAATCACACTTCTATCAGTAATGTTATTCATGAGGTGAACCTTGCAATTTTAATTCACTTCATATCACAAAAAAAATAATATTAGCTCATAAATTTAAGCTACTACAAATTAGAACTTTAATCTAAAATATCTGAGTGTTTCTTGGCCCCAAGGCAAGCACTCAGCATAGCTCCCAATAGATTTTAACTTTGTATTTAAGATAAACTTCACTAAGTGGTTTATCCGTTAAAGCAAGCACTCAGTGGCATATATATTTCTCCACACAGTCTACAGTCCATCCTCAAATCCAATTCATTTAGTGGTTCATAGCCTTAAGGTTGAGCACTCAGTGGAAATCAAACTACGCCACATAATATTTAATCAATTGTGTCTTCAAATCATGTCCTTTGAGTAGATTCTCAACCATTCACGCACATATAATTAACAAATCTTGTTTCTCAGGTGTTCTCAATATCTCCCCATTGTTACACCACAATGGATTAATCATCAAACAATGCAAGGGTTCATGTAGAGAGAAACTCAGTTCAACCTTGGAGAGAGATATGTATAAATAGAAAGGAGCTTTGTTAGTTGTGTTACTTATGTAGGAATAAGAGTGCACTTGCCAGCAACTTCTCATTGGTGCTCACACCTACGTTCTCAGCGCCACCCCCCCCCCCTTTCCCCTCCAAGGCTACATCAGGAGTTATCAGGCCATTAGCCCTAGGTTTCCTTAACCTCTCAGTAAGTTCTCAAACTAATGTAGTATCCAATGGGTTTATCATCCCCGGAAGCAAGCCACTACTCTATGATTATTAGCATATAATCCCTCTTGGGTTTCTCAGTTGGCCTACCACTAGAGTGATCTCCTCTCTAGTGAAGTCTCGTTTGGCCTCAACATGGCACTTAGTGGTGTACATGTCCAATCATGTGACTAAGGATTATACTTAGTAATTAATATATTTGTTTACTTCACCATCAACGTTTCCTTGTCATAGACATAATATAGCATGGGCACATAAATGAAATAATTAACAGTCATAATTACCACTTGCTGAAAAGATTCCTCACACAACATGGAATCTCATTGGATAATCATATTGTATTATCCCAGACATTCCATTTATATATTCATCAAACTTTTTTGTATGCATAACCAATCATCCTTCCACAAGAATGATCCCTGACAACCATATGTCAAGTACATTGGCATTGAATTCATTCATTTAATCATCAACATGTTTTATGAAAATATCACATATTCACATATGTCTATTAAAATAAGGATTAAGAGAACCCCATGTATCCATGCAAAGCCTGCATAGAATTGAAATAGAAATTGCCAATGCAACCAATGAAATTATTTTATCTGAATTTCCTCCCTTTTACCTTTTGTTTCTCCTTGTTGTTAGTACCAGTGCTTTAGCAACTACTTCTATTATTGTTTTCTACATAGTCAAATTCCAACCCACTCGTACTTCATTACTCATGTGTGTTTCCATACTCAAGAGTAACACTCCAACGTATTCCAATAATGGCCTCTTCGAGCCATCTGTCCTACTACATCCTTTCTCATTTTTCATAGCTCTTTATTTATATGCAAGGCCTTATTCAAGTTGTAATTATGTTGGGTTCCACTCATCCCTTCCCCTAGAGTTCCATGAATTTTCCTTCCACACCCAATAAATTTTCCCCAAGGCCCCAAAGCATGAAAGGAAAGAATAAAAAAGAACGAGGGCAACAACAAAAGGAAAAAGCTTCATGACAGTAGTCATATAATCACAAAACAAATTAGCATGGTCATGCATATAGTCCACAATAAAATCACAAATAAAATATAAACTCAATCGTGGAAACATATGAAGCATACAACAACCCAAAAGCACCCATTCCCCAAGGGCCCAACCTTCATGGTGTCCTCTACCATCATATGCATTGCATATTAAAATCAAGCTAAGCACTTTCACGGTCTTTATGGTGCACCAAATTTTCCATTGCCCCTCCCCCAAACAATCCATGGAGGGGCCCTTTTGATTCAAATTACAAGTATTTAGAGGTTGTGAAGGGATGCTCCCTCCTTTCCTCCAACATTACTTGTTATGGGGTCTTGTGCATGTGGCTCCTGTAATACATCATTTTTCTTCTTCCCCTCCCTTCTAGCATTATATACTATTGGTTCAAGTTCTTGAGAGCTCTCAAGAGCTACTCTTCTGTTGTTGTATTGAATCTTCCTAGGCACTGCCATATACATTCAATTATTAGCATCATCAATGCAAAAGAAATACTAGTTGCTACCATACCATGTATCCCAAGCATGTCGCTCTATAGTTGCACACACATCTCAAGTTTCTTATTAGTAATATGTCTCAAAACCCAGAGATAAATAAGTACATTCATATGTCTCAACATGTTTTCAAAAATCAAAACTTGCATGCACATGAACATATCATCTTATTGACAATCATGCCAAGAATATATATATATATATATATATATATATATATATATATATATATCTATATATACCTCAATCGACCTTCAATCTCACCATTACAAGAGTTAGGAATCAACCCTTTTACCATCATTATTCAATTAAAATCAGTCTCCTTACCAAGACCAACAACATAAATTGAAATTAGTTGCTTTACCAAAATCAACATCATTAATTTCATTCACTCTCTTTACTGAGACCATCATCACTAATCGAAAATCAACTCTTTAATAAGGCCAACCATAGCAATTATATTCGGCCTCTTTACCAAGGCTAGCCACCATGACATCTGACATCTTAAATGGTCAGTTAGAAAACAATATAACACTTTAGTATCTATCATTCTATAAAAATTTTAAACCATCATGTATATGCATGAAATATAATTTTCACTCAACATACAGCCATCACACATAGTGCTACAACCTGTACCCACTTGATCTCATCATAAAACACTTTACAAACATTTGTATTATAGTCACAACATCTTATGCCCCCAAAGATCTAGCGCAAAACCTTTTCCTTGAAGCCCATCCAATTCAAGTAGTGAACTTGGATGTTCTAGCCTCCTATTGAAATAACAACCACTACAAGATTTAATTAGCCTTCCTATACACTACACACCACTCCTTGAGCAAGGAATTTATCAACCATTGAAGAAAAACAACCATAAGAGAGAACATGATAACAACAATTAGTATATTAATACAGTCAACCTCCCATCCACAAGGCTCTTAGCCTCATACAACATACAGATTATGGGATTTTTGTGTTGGGTATGTGTTATATTCTTTCCACGACTAGCTCCACACATTGTACATTTATGGTTTTGTGGGTGGACTTACCAATGGTTTTGTGCATGGGTTTTGCACATGGTTTTAGGCATGATGGTTTTCTTCCCATGGTATTTTGTAGGTCTGATTAAGGGAACTACGGTTATGTTCTATTCCAGGGTTAATGGATTGGGGTTTATGAATGCTTCAACATGTATATATATGTATTGTAACATTGAAAAGAATATAATGAAAAATCAATCTAGTAGTCCCGGTTTTGGGATCCAGGGGAAAATCTCTGTGTATATTTGTTTTATGTTCTCGCCATTGTATATTTTATGTTTTTAAGAATTTGTTTGCAGGTAATTTCTGTACAGGGTTAAAACCTACATTTTTCATCCCAATCAACATTTATATGTATGTTGTATGAGGATAAGAGCAATGTAATGTAGATACAAGCAACATATTGATTCCTTCTATCATATCAACATTCACATGTACCATATGAGCAACCATGTAGGCAATCCTACAACAATTAAAGAAATGACAAGTGTCCAACATCACAACCATAGATTTTCCATACCTTCATTATACAAGACAACAAACACATGCAATGTCAATGCATTTGTTAAATAATTCAACATTATTGCAGTTAGCATGCAACCCATAATCAATTTTATAAGTAGTACACAATCATATTCACATTCAGCCACTACACTTAGAGCCTGAGATCCAATCTTTATTCCTAAAGTCCAGTGTTGAACCTTGGCCCTAATGCCACTCTGTAACACACCCTCATGTAACACACCATCATTTGTAACACACCCTCCTATCCCCATTCGATAAACTAGACCAGATGGAAGGTGTTACTATCATTGACCCGACTTCCATAGTCCTGTCATGGAAATGGGATCTTAAAATTTCTTCATTTTTCAAACTCCTCAAAGCTTAAAATAAACATCACCATTGTGCCTGACACGTCGATAGCTTTCTAGTGATATAATTTTTTCCTCAATATGACTCCTAGACCAAAATATATGGTCGTTTAAGATTCAGCCAATAACCTCTTGCCACGTCACCATGCTCTGCCACATGATTCCCACATGGCACTCCACATCATCTCCAAGTCATTTATCAAGTGGGGCCATATCATAGCATTGCCCCCCTTGGCCTACCACTATGATATATGCCACACCATCCCAACATGGCCCCTAGCGGTCAATCCCCAAGCCATGCAAATTGGGGTTTCCCCATTTTAATAAATCTTTTTCCTTAGCCTAACTCCTTGGTTTGTCGTGTAATGCATAGTAAATAGCCCAAGGAAAGAAAGACTCCTTCCATGTAAACAATGAAATGACTTCCTATCTCGACCTCCGTTAACCTCTCCCTCTCCTACGTGATTACCATGGAGAGACATGTCGATGCCTGAGACCCTCAGACGTAGAAATTATTGTGAGCTGTCAGAGAACCATTTCATCTCTTAGCCCATCATTCTCACCCTTAGCCTACTTTACTCTCTCCATAGTCCTCCCGAGGTGAAGTCAACCCGAAATGGGACTGTTTACCGTCAGCTACTAGGAATATCCTCACCACCTCAGTAATTAATCTTTCCCATTTCTCCTCAATGCTTGTTTCCAACCCTGTCGAGCGCTCGAGATGACATCAGCCTGAGATGACTTAGTGTTGACATCAGCATGTCTACATGAAATTCTCTAGGACCACCACATGTTACTCATTTTTGGCTTCTTCAACCCACCAACATGTTCTTTTCTACACCCCACATGGCATGCCCTCTAAACGCCACATCACCCTGAATCCATGTCATCATGCCACCATGGTCCCCCACCTGGGTCCCGATGTGGTCTATCTACGCAGTGAAATAGGGTTTATCCATTATAATAAAATTTGGCGTTTTCAGCCTTAGCCACCTCAAACTTATTGCCCCAACCCCACATTGTGTTATATTGCCACCTCGCAACCCCGAGGCCTAAGACAGATTCCCTTCAAGTTAATTATTAGGATTTTCTACATCTTGACCTTTGTCTCTCAGTCGTGTTACCTCTCAAAATGAGTATTTTCAATACATCAATTTCTGGGAAAATTTCTTCGTCTTGGTTCATTTCGTCCCTCGACACTTAGTTATTTATGAAACCCTCCTTAGCATGGTTATATATATATATATATATATGCTTCGTCGAGGCTTTCGATGCTTGGAAATTTTGATCCCTCTTGAGCTTATACACATGCACAAGGGCACAGTTATAAAGGACTCAGCAGATCAAGGCCATAAACTACAAGAATATAAACACAAGAAATATTAACTCATTACCCAAATATTTTTACCCGTGCCTCTCAAACCTTGGCAAATAGACATTCTAGGCATATGGTAATGTGTCATTTGACCATTAATCACAGGAATGCCACTAGCAATCATAGATGCATTCATATAGGCGGCATTGCATTCATAACAACATAACATGCATCTGCTCTTTTTATGATGACCTGCATCAAACCAGTTATTTTCCACTCGGATGCATACATAGCTCTTCTTGAGGAATCAAACATTATGACTAATCATTTGGCATCAACAAGTCATCATCCACTTGAATTCATTTCAATAAATGATAAATAGTGTGCTTGAGACCACAAAGCATACTCCTCATTGACATACACCTTTGACAACAATGACAATAATTTACATTGCATTCACATTTATCATTCAAGCATTCATACAGTGAATACAAACATTATCATTAACAACACAAGTTACATAACAATAATACAACAACACAGTGAAATATCATTCACAATAGCATAAGTTAATCATGTATCTTGTGTTATAGATGAGTTTGGCAACTAAGATTGGGACTCTAACTCTACTCACAACCATAAGCTAATTTGCATTGTAATCTTTCTTACAAATAGATACCCCTAAACCATATTTAGAGCCTATGAACGAAAGTGCTCCAAGGATATTCACACCACCCATATACACATTCCCCTGGGGATTCAGAGTGCCATCTCTCCTTGCTTTTCTTCCACCATTATGCATTATTACCCTTCTCAGCCTTCCTCTTATGTCCCAAATCCCCTTTTTCAATTGTTGTCTTCCCCTTTTTCTCCCCTGGACCCCTTGCCCAAAGGCATGCTTGACTAGGTTTGTCCGCCACAATCATGGGCGTCGGTTCATCCTCAGTTTCCAAGCCCATAAGCATAATTAAATTCTAATTGTGGCCTTCATATTTTCCTTGACAGGGGTCCTTGCAAGGTCTTTAATGCCTGACTATACATGCACTTTTCTCCTCTCACTCAGTAGTGAATCCATATGCAAGCTTTAATGCTTTTTCTCCTAGCAGTGTTGCTTGTGGAGTTTTTACATCAAAAAGTATGCAAGATCATTTAATTGTAGGCTTAACTCACCAAGAAATCTCCCCCCTTCACCTCCACAAGCTCTGAATTAGTGCCCCTCTTAGTCCATCCATCTTATTTAATATCATTTAAATGGGTTTATAATTTATGACAATGTTTACAAGAGGGGTTAACAATAGGGGTTGTCACATCTTCCTCACTTATATTTGTTGGTTACCCAATAATAATAGTCCAAAAATATTTCTCTATTAGCCCCATCTTCCCTCTCTATCTTCCACAAGATGTAATTATTAAACTTCTCATTGCCATATTTCAATTTTCTTTAATTGTTTTCCCTTGGCTTCAGTTCTTCCATTGAGGCCAAACACCTTTATCATGAACCACCAAAAGATCTAATGAGAAATTTAGTACACAACTTTTAAGCCTAAAAAACTTTAATGGCGTGAAAAAACTTCATTAATTAGTCTAAAAACTAAGTAAACACAAAACTAAAAAATAAAACTACCTCAAAAAGATACAAAACAAAAGAATGTCATGGAAAAATGTTTGTTTCCTTTATTCATCATTTTCCCTTTTATAAAGAATAAAATATTTTAGGAAATTATAATATGTTCCTAAAAGTGAAAAACAAATTTAGTGATTCCATATATATATTTCATTTTAAAATTGAAATTTATTCTTTTTACATTGTAAAAAATGATTATCATACTTCTCCAAAACATACATCATCTAAGCAACTTGCCCAAAAATGATATTAACTAAAATTCTCTATTAAAAATGCTTCATCTTGACCCAGAAATTACATCTTTAAATTAGTTATTTTACCTCTTTTATATATATACATTACATCTTTAAATTAGTTATTTTACCCCATATATATATATGTTACATCTTTAAATTAGTTATTTTACCCCATATACATATACATTAAAATTACAATCGTGGAATTTATTTTCATCTTCTCCACCTTTTTAAATTAAACTCATAATTTATTTAATTTATAACCTGTATCTTTAAATATCTTTACCAACCCACCAAAAAGTTCTAGTGATAAAGCCATATTTTCTAATACCAACATGACCTAAAATATTTTTAGCATGGTTTATCTCCCAACCATCAGCAAATATGTTTTTATGTTTACCCACTATGTTCTTGAGCATATGTGATTGAAAACTCTAATTGCATCACGCCTTTACCATCCTTGAAGAGTTCTAGTTATAATGCCAACATGACCTGGAATATTCTTTCCATGGTTAATCTATGGTGTTTTCATGTTTACCCATTATCTGATTGAAAACACCAATTGCGTCATTTCCCTCTCTTAAAACTTAGAGTACACTTTTCCATATGCATTATTGAATCATATTGATAATGTTTTTTCTCTAAATTGACTAGTAACAAGGCCACATAGTTACCATTCCCTGTTGCTTAGTTTAATTATTATGTTTTGAAAAGTATTAATAATTATCATATTTGAACAAGGGCTACAAAGTAGCTACTCTAGTTTAGTTTAAATATAGTTAAATTAAAGTAATAAAACAATAAAGACATACAACTTTATATTAATAAAAATTACAATTAAAATAACAAGATAATTCATGATTGCATTATTTCTGGCTACATAGAGATAATAAGAACTCTATTTGTGGATGGTTTTTTATAAACTTTAATATCATATTTGTTCATTTAAAGGTACAATTGCCTTCTAGAAACACTCTCATGGGAAAAGAAGGTTGTGTGATGTTAGATTAAAATATAGTTAAATTAAAATAGTTAAATTAACTTAGTTTAAATATAGTTAAATTAAAATATATGTTATTGTTAAATATATTATTTTTATTATTAATTTGTACTATATACTTGATTAAAGTAAAAGACAATAAAAGAAAATATTGCAATTGATAAATGTCTCATAGAATTCAAGGTTTTCATCACCAACTCCATCCATGCATGTGAATGGAAGATTATGCATAGATGGAGAGGAACTTTTAGAACAATCATACTAGGCTATTGATGTTGAATGGTGATAACTAATTTAATTTTATGTCTTCACCATCATTTAATTTTAGTTACCGCTTTAATATACTATAAAATTTCAAAAAAAAAAATCTATTAATAAAATAATGAAAATTATCTCAACCTTCTTGTGATTCTCTCCTTGCATTTAATAGAACTAATTCAACCAAAGGGGAAAAAAACACTAAACTTTAGAGGTTTATAAGTTGTGGGTAGGTGGAATTCTCCTTCAATTCTCCTTAAAACAAATAGTATCAATGTCTCAAGATTATAATGGAAATTTTATTCCAAAAAGATTTCTTATCTTGAATATAAAAAAAATTACAAATAATTTGAAAATTATTCAAAATCCATAATATTTGATAAGATTGAAACTATGCCTTATCACATTTATCAATAATAATTAATTACATTTTTCCAAAAATAAAAACCATATATATATATATATAATTTTTAATGATGATATATCTGATTATTACTATCACACTAATAAAAATATATATTATATAGAGGTTGTCTAGAAAAAAACAACAATAAACAACAATAGAAACAACTTTTTATATATATATATATATATATATATATATATATTTCTTCATTGCCACCTCAGGGTCGACAACTAGAGGAAACATCATGAAATAGGCTACATTTAGTTGACAACTAGAATGCATTAATAAAATAGGCCACATTTAGTTGACAACTAAAATGTATTAATAAAATAAGCTTTCTTGGTTAGATTCTTTGATATATTAGGCATGGCACAACATAGACACATGGTTAGTTTCTAAACTAGTTGCATATTCCTGAACTCTCTTAATTTTAGTTTCTAAACCGGTTGTTCCTGAACTCTCTTAATTTTATTCAAATTCAACTTCAACAATATTTTAATGGTCTTAATGAACTCCATGAACTCTCTTAATTTTATTCAAATTCAACTTTAACAATATTATAATTGTCTTAATGAACTCCATGTTTTTTGGTAGATTATTCGTGACCGCATTTAAAACTTATATGAAATGAGTGTTAATGTACAACTTCTAAAGTAGAGATTTAGCCACAGTAACAATGCATATTAATTAGATTTGATTTAGCCACAGTAACAATGCATATTAATTAGATTTGATAGTTGGTATTGGTTTTTTTTTCACACTGATATTTATATTTGTTAAATTTTGGAATTTTTTTTTTGGAAAGTTTGAGCAGAGAGCTATAATTATGGCAGTAGTGAACATCATACCCATCTTGAGCTATAATTGTATTTTGCACATAAAGATACACGATGCAAAGAGTTTTGGGCTCATAAAACACATGAATAAGAAACAATTTCATGATCACAATAACTATCTTATTTTTTAGTTGCACCAGTAACTATAATTTTTGTATAAATGAATATAATTATAAAGATTTGTCGACTCATTTATGCATATATATATATATATTATTTAATATATATATATGTTTTAAAAAGTAAACCTAATTTTTATCCACTTTTATGGAGATCCATTGCCCGAACGTAAAATTATTCATATATTAATTGCTTCTCTTCAAATGTTAAAATGTATTTTTTTATTTAAAACATATAATATTGAATTTGAAATTATTGCAAAAGTTAATGAATAGAGATTATGCTTTAGTGAAATTGCATCAAAATCTGGAGATTATGCTTCATTGAAATTGTATCAAAAATGTATATATAAAGTAGAAATGTATATTGCACTTGAGTGCATGGTCACGCGGCCGGGGATGACGGTTTTCTCGCACCCGGTCCGCGTTCGAGCCCCGTTTGTAGCGCTGCCGTGGCAGCATATGATGTATTAATTGTGGATTGTTTATGATGTGATGGTTGTACATAATGTATATTGAATATTGGGCCTAATACAGTTTCTTAAGGGGACCTCGCCCTCCCCATTTTAAAAAAAATAAAAAATAAAAAAGTAGAAATGTATATAGAAAGTAGTCATTATAATGAAAATTCTAAATAAGTTTAGAGTGAAAAAAAATTCAATATAATATTTGGATTAGAAATGAATCTGACTTTTATATATCTCGTAGTTTTTTATAATAGGGAAAAAATTATAATTTCTAGTATTTGGATTTGAAATCAAACTATGATCTTCATATTATCATATCTATATAGAACAAATGACTTTTTACTCTATTATTATTGTCGTCTATCTAAAATGTTTTGCTATTGTTAATATTTTTTGTGTTTATATTATATACAAATATGAGTTATATTCTAATAAATTCTCCAATAACCAGTTGTAATAAGAGTGCAACAGATTCAGTTATTCACAATAATATTTTACAAAATAATTTAAATTTTAAAATAAATAAATAAAATGGATAATTATAAACTCACAAGCCATGTACTACCAACTTCATTTTAGTATAAAAAAAATATAGAAGGCATTATTATGGAGCATTTCATTAATAAAAAATAAATAAATAAAAGCACTGAAGTTAAGTTAAATGTGTCAAACTTTCAATAAAAGGAACAATCAACACATGTTCATAAAATTAGAGCATAAGAAAAAGTTGTATGAACAAGTGTGTCTTCTAGTCTTCTTTCTTGATCTTCCTCCTTCCTCTACCTCAATTTCCTAGAAAAGATCCCCCTCCTCCTCCTCCTCCTTGTTTTTTTCTTCATCCTCTTCTCCTCTTCCTCTTCTTCCTCTTGTTTTTTCATTCATTTTCTTATTCCCCCTACCTCTTCTTTTCCCACCTTATTTTTACTTTTCTATTTCCTCTCTCGCCTTTCCTCGCCTCCTTCCCCCTCTTTTCTTCTCCCACTCTTCCTCTTCATCTTTTCCTTCACCTTTTCTTTCATTTTCCTATTTTTCTCCAAATCCTCCTTCCTCTTAGACTTTGACTCCTCCTACTCCTTCATTCTTTTTCTTTTCCTTCCTCTATTTTTCTTCTTGTTATCCTCCTCTTGTTTTTCAAATTCCCCTTCCTCCTCTTCTTCTTTCATGCCCCCCTCTTTTTCTTCTTCTTCTACTCCTCCTTCTCCTCTTCTTCTTCTTTCTTTCCCCCTCTTTCTCTTCTTCTTCCACTCCTCCTCTTCTTATTTCATGCCCCACTCTTTGTCCTCTTCTTTTCCTTCTCCTCCTCTCCTTCTTTCATGCCACCCTCTTTCGCTTTTTATTCCACTCCTCCTTCTCCTCATCTTATTATTCTTCTTCCCCTCCTTCATCTTCCTCTTTTTTCTGGTCCTTCTTCTTCATTTTCTTCTTCCTCTTCCTCCTCCTTTCCCATCTTTTATTCCCTCCCTTCTCTTATTTATCTCTTTCTTCTTCTCCCTCTCCTCTTTTCTTCTCTCCCCATATACCCCTTCCCTTAAAATTTCAAATGAAAAAATCTTGGAATATGTGTGTGTGTGTGTCAATGCTCTAATTTAGTTAATGAAACTATGATCTAATTATTTCACATTATGTCTCTAATTATGTACTTACCTTGTCACAGGTAAGAGGTTAGGTGGATCTGAATCTAGAGGTCATGATAACAATTACAAGAGAAAGGGTAGGAAAAAATTAAAAAGGAAAAACAAGTAATTGAAAACACATGAAAAAATAAACAAATATGAGTAATAATCATCTATCACTAATATTATTTTATTCACAAGGATTAAATCATTATGGATAAATAGTCCTTGAATCCCCAATGGAGTTGTTCATTTGCTACAATTATAACTTTTATCTTGTTAACCGATGTTCTCCATTTCATCTTTTTTTCAAATTAAGGTAAAGTTGGATATGTTGCTCTCTCTAATGGAAATAAAGTTGAAAGAGTATGGGTGTGAGTCAATCGATGAAGGAATGAAATATGTGCTAAAGAAAATCTATATAAAAATGGTGGAGCACTTGCAACATGTGGTACTTGAGGTAAATTATGATTAATTTTATCTTTAAGTGTGAGAATTTAGTCTTTTTTATTTATTATTGTTGGATTTCAAACCAAATTAGAGGATAAGCATGAGATAATTTTATTCATATGATATATATTAAAATACATTATTTCTCCTTTCTTGATTCATCTTCCAACGTCTATTTGACTCCCAATGATGGTTCATATTTATCACCATAACTCTAATGAATTAGGTGTCTAACATTTCCCCACTTTGTCCAAAGGGGTTCTTATGAATCCAAGCAGAGAGATGAGAACACATGACGATAGTTAAATGTTCTCTACGAATCTAGTGATTTTGGGATTACCACAAACCTAATGGATACCATAAGCCAAAGTCTTCTACTAAATCGCGATTTAAGATTGGCCACTAACTCTAAAACTCAACTCAAGGCTCAACAGTGCCCATAACATTTCCATGTTTGGCTAAAGTTGATATATTTTACTAATTGGAAGTGCTTACAAATGATGATTTGAAGATGACCAAAAAATTTGAAACTTGGCTATAAGTCTCAATTATTCCTAGAAAATTTATTGATTTAGATGGGTATTGATGTCTTCTCCTAACTAGAAGTGCTCACAAATGGTGATTTGAAGATTATCGTAAACTGGTGTTTAGCATAATATTTAAGTCTTCTACTACAAAATAGTTTTATGAAGACCAAAATCGAATCATATTCATGGCTATGACTTTGGGTATATCCCTGGATTAGGATTGAGGCTCTAGCTCTAAATTTGGTTGAGGATAGCTTGTGCATGCTTGATTTATAGGGATTCAAAACTAGAAGCTTGACTATTAGTCACTAGTATTATTCTTCATGTCAGATACAAAATGAGAGGAAAAAAATATTTGCATGATGATCACAAGGATAAAAATAAAAAACTATGATCCTCGATATGGAAAACTCAATGGGGATGTTGGATTCTACCAAAAATGCACCCATTTTACAATGCAATTTAACTAGAAAAATTACAAAAAAACTATTTGCAAGTTACCAACATTCTTAGTTATGAATTTGAATTGATCTTTAGGAATGAATATACAACAATATTAGGTTTCCCAATCATATTCACACAAACACTCCAATATTTCTCATCAAACAATTAGGGTATCACATGGAAATGAAGAAGCTCATTTCATCACTCGAGGAATACTTCCCCCTTGTATAGGCACCACTTCTTGTTGAGCTTGGTGTCAAAGGGCATACCCATTGATTCACTTATTCCATGAGACTATAGCCATTGTTGTGTCAATATCCCATATGAACACTTTACGAGCAAGACTTCCTTAGGCAACAATATTGATAAAAAAAATTATGACGCTACAAGGTATGTGACATAATCAAATTGTTGGCAAGGAGTTCTAATGCGAACAACATCAAATAAAGGACGTTGTGTCTTGATATTAGTGCCAAGAAATAAGTGTCTTTCTTATGAGGACTACATTGTTTATGTAATCAACCTGGGATTCAAATGTTGCATTGCAAATAGTAAAATTGTTGTTGATCTCCATGGAGGTAATTGATCCAAGGTTATCCATATCCTTAAAGAGAAATGTGGCCATGGGTTTTTGCATGTATATGCACTGCACATTGTCCAAATATCTATTCGCAAATCACTTTTAAAAGATGAACCCTAATTGATGATAATGAAGGTCATCGAAGGCAAGAAATGAGGTCTCATTCTCAAGGATGAGGTGCAAATTAAGATGAGTTTAGTGCCATACCAAGGGATTTGGATACCTAAAATTGGTGCACTACTACTCTTGTGCAATGTTTCCCCATGAGCATTTTGCTTTGGAGCTAAATAAAATCAAAATGCACATAGATCTTTCTTGAATATTAATCTTAATATCCCAACACTAACAATAGAAAACCAAAGAAAAACTATGTGGAGTAGAGAGGAAAGGAATTCATTCACACAATTTGAGAGGTATAAGGCAAGAAAAATTCTAATATGAATATCCTACGGAGTTGTTTAGCAAGAGAAAAATATGAGAAACCAATCTGAGGAATATGAGGTTGAGAATGGATTGAGAGAGAACAGACAAGCATGCAAAAGCACACAATTTCTCATAATGGCCAGTTGAAAGTTGAGGAGAGCATCAAGAAAGAGAAACCCTAGGATAATGTAGAGTGAAATGGTCTACAAGATGAGGATAGATATGTGAAGAATATCTAAGAAGGAACTACCATGTTCAATCCAAGCATGCATAGGATAAGTAATGTGATTGTTATGCATAGACCAAGAAAGGATCATGGACAGGACTAAGGGAATGCTAGACCTTAGTAGCACACAAATTTGATCAGATCTAAAGAGCAACTAGGCTTTGATATACTCTTAAATTGAAACCCAAATTAGAGGATAAGCGTGAGATAATTTTCTTCATATTATACACATTTAAATGCATTATTTTTTACCATTGGATTCATCCTCAAATGTATCTTGGACTCACGATGATGTTTCATATTTCTCACCATAACTATAATGGATTAGGTGTCTAACAATTACTCTAACTTTAAGTGTGAGAATTTATTCCTTTTGATTAGTTTTATCTTTCAATGTGAAAATTCAATCCTTCAAATTAACTTTTTCTTCAAGTGTGAGAATTTAGCCCTTACTATTAATTGCAGGTGCTAATTACCCTTTAATTGTGTTCTTACAATGACCTTCATAAGAATGAAAAGAATAAGAATATGATGGTGTGGCTTCAAGCAATGGTCATGATGTTGACGACATGTTAAGGTTTTATCAATCTAGCTCCAATCAAGATTTTATATTTAATTTGTGTAATCTTGAAGTTAAGCTTAATATTTCATTACAATGGTGATAAACGAATTGTTTATGTGGGAACACATGCTATTTTTACACATGTACATATCATTATCATTTCCCATTGAGCATAAATATGTTACTAGGATATGGCGAAAAATGATAATTGTATATGAAAAATTATGAGTGGATAGATGTGTTTTTCTTTATCCTGTGTATTCATGCATATTATAATATAATTATTGATTACAATATAATGAAATTTTATTAGGAATGTTATTAGATAAACCATTATTAATTAACTAATATTTATATATTTTCCATTAACTATTAAAATAATTTTAAAAAAATCCATTGCAATGACGCAAATTGGAACGCTAATATGACGCAAAAACATTACCATTGTTGGATTGCAAAGAAAATTAGAGGATAAGTGTGATATAACTTTATTCATATGATACACATTTAAATACATTGTTTCTAACCATTAGATTCATATTCCAAGGTTTCTTGGAATCCTAATGATGGTTCATATTTCTCATTATAACCCTAAGGGATTGAGTGTTTAACAATTACCCTACCCTTAAGTGTGAGAATTGAACCCTTTTAATTAGTTTTATCTTTCGGCATGAAAATTCAATCCTTCTAATTAATTTTTCCTTCAAGGGTGAGAATTCAACCCTTGTTGTAATTGCAAGTGTTAATGACCCTTTAAGTGTTTTCGTACAATGATATTCATGAGAAGAATAAGAATAAGAAGATGATGTTGTGGATTTGGACAATGATCACAGTGTTGGCAACTTGTTAATATTTGATTAGTCAAGCTCCAAATAAGATTTTATATTTTACTTGTGTTCTCTTGCAGTTAAGCCTAATATTTCCATACAATGGTGATAGGCCACTTATTTATGAGGGAACACATTTTACTATGTACATGCACATAACATTCTAATTTCCCATTTAGTTGTTAGAAATTAAAGAATAGAGCAATGGAACACATAAAATATTGTGGAAACAAAAACACATAAAAACATTAAACAAGAGAGACACAAATATGTGTGGTTCACCTAATTTGGGCTACATCCACGGAGAAATAGCCAATCCTTCCTTTTATATTATCCATCAAATTGAAAGGATGCAACCTACATAAAATCCGTTGTAACTTCCTCTTCGCTCTCACACAATCTCCTATGTTTTTCTCACACGGAATAATACACAACCTCAATACAATTCACTCATATAAATAGAGTGTTTCCTTCTAGGGAAAAAACTCTAAATTACCATAATTTCTATCATCATGTATTTCACCTAATGAACAACCCATATTGGCTATGAAATTACAATATTTTACAAGGCAAATTTTCTCTAATTTTTTCTTTCGAGGGCACTGTCACTAAACCCCTACCAAAGGGTCGGGGGGGTGGGGGGCGGGGGCCGCAGTGGGTGTTCCAAGGGGGGGTGGGGGTGGGGGGGGGGGGGGGGGGGGGCGCCGGGGGCCACAGTGGGTGTTCCAAAACATGCTCCCCCCCATGGCCTCCCTAGTGACACTAGTGCCTGGGGCGAGTGGGGTGGAGCCCCCCCACGCCCCCTATCAGGGACTAAGATCCAAACGCGATTGAAACAAGACCTCTAAATTAGGAAGATAATCAGGCTCCACAACCAGCAATCTCCCACTAGGAGACTAATTATATAACCTCCACCACTGCTTCACTTGTGTGATAATTCTTCCACTTGGACTTGGTTGTTTCCCATCTTTACCATCATACTTAAATACCAATTGAAATTGAACATAAACTTAGTTTTTCCCTGATTACCACCTTTGTTAACATATCTACAGGATTTTGGCTAGTGTGTATCTTTTCCAACTTCAATTGTCCATCTTCCAATATTGACCATATGAAATGGTACCTAAGCGATATATGTTTAGTCTTAGAATGAAATGTTGAGTTATTTTCAATATGAATGGAACTCTTGTTGTCACTGTATAACCTACCAATCTCCTGCCTCTTGTCTAATTCACCCATAAACCTTTGTAACCAAATCATTTATTTACTAGCCTTTGTAGCATAAACATACTATGATTCCGTTGTTGAAACTGCAAAAATACTTTGCATTTTAGAAACCCAAATTATTGTTGTTCCACCTACAGTAAACACATACCCTATGGTTCCCCTCTTGTTATCTCTTTGACCTGCCATACTTTCTTCGACATATCCCTGTAGAATAGTATTTGAACCTCTAAAACATAATGCTTGATTGGTAGTACCTCTCAAATACCTAAAAATACACTTCACTTCCATCCAATGCTCTTTTCCTGGATTTTTCATATACCTTCTCTTAACTCCCACTTCATGTGCAATATCAAGCCTTGTGCACACCATTCCATACATTAAGCTTCTAACTACTGATGTGTATGGAACTTTAGACATATAATTTATCTATTCATGAGACTTGGGACAAATATCCTTAGTTTCAAAAATGGATAGCCAAAGGTGTACTAATTGGTTTTGCATTTTTCATATTAAATATTTCCAAGACCTTTTTTATGTACTCACTCTAAGACAATGTTAATTTGTGATTTTTCTTGTATCTGGTTATTCTCAAACCAAGTATTTGCTTTACAGCACCCAAATCCTTCATTGCAAATGAATTAGCCATTTTTTCTTTGAGAACATGTATTATTTCATGTTAGACCTTGCAACAAGCATGTCATTACATACAATAGAAATATAATATAGCTACCATCATTTTCTTTCTTAAGATAAACACAACGGTCAGAATGACATCTAGTATAACCTTGTTCAAACATAAACTTGTTAAATTTTAGATACCACTGCCTTAGATCTTGTTTTAAGTTGTACATGCTTTTCCTCAACTTGTACACTAATTTATCCTTCCATTTGACCTCATACCCTTGTGGTTGTTGCATATAGATATCTTCCTCCAAATCCCCATGGAGAAAGGTTGTCTTTACATCTAACTATTCAAGATGCAAATCTTTTGCTACCACTAGACTTAAAATAGTTCTAATTGAAGGTATTTTAACAACAGGAGAAGATATTTCATCAAAGTGTATATGTTTCTTTTGTGCATACCCATTCACAAAAAGTCTATCCTTGTACCTCTTTTTACCTCCATCTTCTTCTTTCAGCCTGTAAACTCATTTATTCTGCAATGTTGTTTTACTTGCAGGTAACTTGACTAAGTCCCAAGTCTAATTTTGTACCAAGGAGTCTTCTTACTTCTTCATATCCTTATAGTTCACCAAAATTAATCAACAATACATAATATAATGAGGGAGAGTATCATTTAGGGGGTCTACTTAACCTGGTAGATCTTCTAACAGCACTTGCATGAGTTTGAGGTGTCTGTCACTGTTGTTGATGTTTCTCATTATGATTTTTCGACACCTTTGACTTTTCTTTCCCTGTGATCTCATCAAGCATTGTGTATTCTATGTTTTCCTTTTCCTATTTCTTTCTTTGCAACCAACCTTTGCATAATACCATTTCATTGAATACCACATCTCTTCTCATAATTATGTTATGGCTTTTATAATCATATAAGTGATAACTAAAACCATTAACACAATCTCCAATAAAGGTACACTTCTTTGATTTTGCTTTGATATTTGTTATGTTTTCTTTATTAATGTGCATAAATGCTTCACAACCAAAGGTCTTTAGAAATAAGTAGTTTACCTTCTTACATGTCCATGTCTCCTTTAGAATACCACCATCCAAGGAACTTAAAGGCCCTATGTTTATTAGGTAAATAATAGTATCTATAACATCTGCCCAAAATTGTAAGGGAAATCATGCATGCAATATCATACACCTTACACACTCTATGATTCTTTTATTCATCCTTTCTGACATGCCATTTTCTTTTAGTATTCCTGGAATTGTATTCTCCCTACGAATTCCATGGTTTGAACAGTTATTATCAAACTCCTTGTTGCAGTATTCACCTTCATTTTCTGATCTAAGACACTCCAAATTCTTTATTATTTCATTCTCAACCAAAGCTTTCCATTTCTTAAAAGTATCAAAGACATCAAAATTATTTTGAATATAATAAACTCAGGTTTTCCTAGTTTCATCATCAATAAAAGTAGCATAATAACTAGAGCCACTAAGAGATGATACCTGAGCCAGCCCCTATACATATGTATGCACAAGCTCTAATTTTTCACTCTTCTTTTCTTTCCCAACTCTGAGAAACTCAACTCTAATATGTTTTCCATAAACATAATTCTCACAGAAATCCAAATCAACGTGCTTCAAACTTGACAATAATTTTCTTGAGAGAAGAATTTTCATCCCCTTCTCACTCATCTTCCCAAGCCTATGATTTCATAGTGCCATATCTTCTCCTGTGGAGGTTAAAGCATTAATAGAAATAGAAATACCATTGAATAAATAAAATGTACCTACCTTATCTCCTTTTACTACTAGGCTTTCTTTAGTGGCCTTCCATGTTTTGTCTTTAAATGTAGTTACACAACCTTCACCCCCCAATTGCCCTCTTGAAAATAGATTTTTCTTTAGATCTGGAACATGCCTTACCTCCTTTAATTTCCATTGGTTTCCATTTTGTTTCTTTATAAGAACCTTACATATTCCAATGATTTTACAGGGTTTATCATCTCCCAAACGAACATGTCCAAAATATCCTTGAACATAGTCATGAAAATGTTTCCTATCAGGTGCGACATGGAATGGAGCCCCTAAATCTACCACCCAGGAATACATAATATTTTCTAACGAAATAATTATAACATCTTGCAACACATCACCTGTTACATTTGCTTCTTGATTGTTCTCTTGTTTTCTGTCTACTTCTTTTCCCTTCTAGCATTTACAATCTTTCTTTAGGTGTCCACTCTACCCATATTTCCAGCACAATATCCCTAATCTGGATTTGGATTTTCCTTTCCTTGGCTTACTGCGATGTCGCAAGCTCTTTCATCTCTTTATTTTTCTTCCTCTAGTATCTGCATTCAAAGAATTACTTCTTGTCTCACCTAAGCTTTTCCATCGCATTTACTCGCTAAGTATAGCACCAACAACATCATCAAAATTAAAAGTACTAAATCCATAGAAAGAATTACTGATAGTCGTGACTAAGCCATTCCAAATTTTTGGCAATGAGCATAGAAACAATAGAGCCCTAACTTTATCATCAAAATTTACCCCTATAGAACTTGACTGGTTGTTAACAGTGTTAAACTCATTTAAATGATCAACAATGGATCCACCTTTTGACATCTTCATATTAAATAAATGCTTCATAATAAATATCGTGTTTGAGGCCGATGGTATTTCATATAGTTTGGCTAATGCCTACATTAGATCTTTCGTTGTTGTTTCCTTTGAAATGTTGAAGGCCATCGACACTGCCAGGCATAGCCATATTGTTCCTAGTGCCTTTCTTTCAAGAATCTCTCATTTTTCATCTTTCATACTTATCAGATTCTTTGATTTTCTTCTCAATGGTAGGTAAATATATTTCTATACAAATAATCCCCCATTTTCATCTTCCATAGATGGTAATTTTTTCCATTGAATTTCTCAACCCTAAACCTACCATCTTTGGCCATTACTTCCACTTGAACTAGGAACCCTTCTTTCCTGTGACTTCATCGGCCAAATAAACCTGGCTCTGATACCAATTGTTAGAAATTAAATAACAAAGCAACAGATTACATAAAATATTACGTAAACACAAACACATAAAACCATAAAACAAGAAAGACACAAATGTACGTAGTTCACCCAATTTGGTCTACATCCATGGAGAAACAATTAATCCTTCATGTTATATTATCCAACAAACTGAAGGGATACAACCTAGAACAAACCCATTATAACATCTTCTTTTCTCTCACACAAGCTCCTCTATTTTTCTCACATAGATGATCTGGATTTAAACCGGAACGCAACAAATTACAGAGATAACCGTAAACACAGAGATGCAGTGGAAATAATACTTCATTTCATTAATGTAAAATACTGAAATATGCTTACAAACATAAATGGAAATACACCAGCTAGGGCAATGGTAGCTTATCTCTGAGAAGAGATGTGGCGACTACATGCCTCTGAACTGAACTACAATGAGGCTCAAGGGCCTTTTTATTATTGAACAATAAGATCAAACCCTAAACAACCAAAACCCTAACCCGAGGAGATGTAACACAAAGAGTTTATGGGCCTCGTTGGGGTGAGTTGGATAGCCAACTTCCCGGGGTCGTGACTTGGTCATATTATCTTCGTTTGACGTGCATGATAGCCCATTGGAAAGATCTCTCTGAGGACTACAACAAAAAAGATGATTTTAGATAGAAAATCGTTGGCAGTAGATTTCCAAAAAAACGTCATTTAGGGCCGTTTAGGGCCTCAAAATGGCTCTAGAAGTTTAGGACCCCAAAAACTGCTAAAAATAGTAAACTGTGCTACAAATAAGGAAATTGAAAAACTGAAAGAAGCAGTGGTGGTGGTCCAAGTGGAATTGGTGGGTGGCCACCAATATCCACCTGGATCATTCCTCCCCCCTTAGGAAGAAATGGTCCCCATTGCATTGAGTTCCTCCATGAGATGAGGAAACTTTTGCTGAACTTGGTCCCTAGTGAGCCACTTGCCCTGGTGAAGGAGTTGGCCTACTTTGACAACTCGATACAGTTGGATATTCTGTTGGCGATTGTTCTTGATCTGTGTGTCCATGATCCGATCAATTGCTGCTTGTTCCATGCAATTTGGATTTAATTTTGTGGGTGTGAGATGTTCTACAATGTCGAATGTGTCTAGTAATGGTGGAAAGTATGGCCAAAGGCAGTCCACATTGAATATTGGGTGTAGGCCAAGGAATGGGGGAATGCTGAGCTCAAATGAATTGTCTCCCACAGCCTTGGTAATGGTGTAAGGACCATATCAGAGTGGTGTGAGTTTCCGATAGGCTATGGTAAGGTGTTCCTTTTGCAAATGCAACCAGACTTTGTCGCCCACCTGAAACTTGTGTGGCACCCGATGTTGATCATGTCGTTGCTTTTACTTGGCATTTGATTTCTCTAGAATGTCACGGACCTACTAGCGAATATGTTGGATGTGCTCAATGAAGTTGTTTTCCTTATCTATTTCAGACTGGACATGAGCTGAATCTGCGTGAGTAGCTGCAAATGGCATGGCCACATCAATGGGACATAGTGGCTAGAATCCCAAGCCCACCTGAAAAGGGTTGTGGCTAGTCGAGCTGTGGAGAGCCCAATTGTAGCTGTGCTAAACATAGGGGAGGCTCTCGTCCCATGTGCATGGATGCTTTGAGTTGTATATGCGCAGAATATGTACAATCGTCCTGTTGACAACCTCTATCTAGCCATCAGTTTGAGGATGGAAGGTTGTGGACTTAGTGAGTTTGGTGTCCAGAATCGACCAAAGACCAGACAAAAATGTACTAAGGAACGTGCTGTCCCAATCTGAGATGATAGACTATGGGATCCCAAAGTGTACCCACACTCGTTCAAAGAAGAGTTTAGCAGTGGCTTCGGCTGTGATATTCTTTTTGCAAGTCGCCATAATGGCCATCTTCGAGAACTGGTTGACGACCACAAAAACAAAGCCGTTTCCATGCTTAGTGGAAGGAAGGCCTGACATGTAATCGATGGAGATGGATTCCCAAGGTCGACTAGGGGTAGGCAGCGGGGTATAGAGGCCTTGCTTCTTGATTGTCGGTTTGGCAATGGCACAGGTAGTGCATGATCTAATGTACTTCCCGACATCCTGTTGAAGATTCGGCCAATAGAAATACTTCTGCAGTACTGCCACCGTTTTCTCGACCTTGAAATGCCCAGCAGCCTGACTATAGTGTGCTTCCCAAATCATCTTGGCACGCTCGCTTGAAGGAACACAAAGGTGACCTAGGTGGCATAACAGGGCATCCTAGAGGTGAAAATATGGAACATGCTGACCCTCCAAGAGTGTCTAGTATGTGTAGCTGAATTCTGGGTCACTTTTGTAGAGAAGTGGCCAATCAGAAGTCTCATGCCCGGTGGTTAACGCCATGATCGGTGGTCAACTGAGGCATTCTGCAACATTATTGGTGTTGCCCTTTTTATACTTGATGTTCAAATGGAACTGTTGCAGGTATGTGGACTACTTCTGATGGCGATCATTCTGTAATTTCCCTTGGGTTTGTATGAACTGCAAGGGTCGGTGGTCTGTGTGGATGACCATTTCCTTCCCCAAAATGTAATGCTTCCATTGTCGGCAGCCTACACAATGGAATACATCTCTTTGTCATAAGTGGGATACTTCCGCACTATGTCTGAAAGTGTCTCACTGTGATATGCCACTGGATGCCCGTGTCGAGTAAGGACTACCCCAATAGCATAGTCAGAGGCATCTGTCTTAACCTCAAATGGTTGTTGCACATCTGGTAATGCGAGCATTGGAGTCGAGCAGAGGCGATCTTTCAACTCTGTGAATGCCTTTTGTTGAGATTTAGACCAAAATAATTTTTCTTTTGCTCCTCCCTTGGTGACTTAACTCAAGGGCCAAGTGATATGAGAAAATCCCAACACGAACCTGCGGTAGAAGTTGGCAAGACCTAGAAAGATGTGGAGCTCTGTTAGAGGGGTTGGAGATGGCCAATCCCGAATGACTTGGATCTTGGCTGGATCCACATGCACCTCCTGTTCATCAATAATGTATCCCAGATACTGAACCTGGGTCATGCCAAAAGTGCATTTCTCCAAATTGGCACATAACTTGTGTTGCCGCAGTGTTTGGAGAACCTGTCAGATTTGGTGGAGGTGCTCTTCCCAACTCTGGCTGAAGATCAGGGTGTCATCCAACTATACCACTACAAATGAGTTGGTGAATGGCTGCAAGATTTCATCCATTAGCCTCATGAAGGTTGCAGGAGCATTCGTCAATCCGAAAGGCATAACCAACCATTCGAAAAGACCCTCCTTGGCTTTGAAGGCAGTCTTCCACACATCGGAGGGTTCAATTGGTACTTGGTGAGATCCTGACTTCAAATCGATCTTGCTGAAATATTTTTCCCCCTTTAACTGGTCAAGGAGGTCATCAATCTGTGGCATCGGGTACCTATTACGGACAGTGATCTTGTTCAGCACCCGATAATCAATACAGAGTCTCCAAGTCCCATCCTTCTTTTGTACCAACACGATCGGGCTCCCACAGGGCGATGAACTCAGACGAATGTGACCTTTCTGCAGCAGCTCCTGAATCTGCCTCTTGATTTCATCGTTCTCCAAAATGGAGCACCGATAGATTGGTCCATTGGGCAGTGGTGCACCTGGGGTCAGATCGATGGAGTGCTTGACCTGACAGTGCAAAGGAACCCCTGCGGGGGAGGTGAAGATGTCCTCGTACTCCTCCATGACCTTGTCCATCTGTAGTTGTCGTGCGGAGGGGCCTTGTCTAGAGGTCATGGCCACTGTCTTCTTCTTTCTTTGAGGGCGTACCATCAGGAAAACAAATTTCTCGATTTTGGAAATGAGCTTACTGCATTATTTTGCAGTAACCAAAGAGATGGCAATAGGCAGTGCTACCTCTGGTATCCTGTACAACTTATTTCCCAAAGTAACAATAACAGCATGGGGCCTTGATTCATACACAACATGTCGCTTCCACAAGTATGGTTGTCCTAATAATACATCACAAACTTCAAGGGGAGCAATGTCACACAATACCTCATCTGTGAAGGGCTTGATGTTGTATGGAAGGCGACACTGTTGGATCACGCGAAGATCCCGTCCTTGGTGAAGCCACCCGATGGTGTACAGTTGTGGATGTGTTGTGGTCGGTAAGCCCAACCATTTCATGACCTCTGCCGAAATGAGGTTCTTTTGGCTCCCGCTCTCAAAAATGAACTGTAGCAGGGAGCCCTTTACCCACATTTGGGAGTGGAAGAAACACTCCTCATCCTCTGGACCTTCGGGTTCCTCCTTCTGGATCTTTGTGGTGGCAACACTGGCATTGGGCTCCGCATCGATAATCTACTTCCCTTTGTCATTCCCATTGTCGGGTTCTAACTCAGAGTCAGAACATGCATCTAATTCTGAAACCTTTAGCTCGACCACTAGTGACTGCTTGGCCCGACACTCACTTGTGTTGTGAGTGGAGCTCTTATGGAACTCACACCACTTTTTCGTGTCCTTTTTCGGCTTCGTGGAATTGTTCTTTGCTTTCAGCTTTGGTAGGTTGTCTTGGGCCGCCCCGCCTTGGCTTTGTCCTTTGTTTTGCAGTTTGGGGGAACTTTTCCCTTGCTTCAAATTCGCAGATCCAAAGTATCGCTTCTTTTGTTTAAACTTTTGCTCGACCTTGATGGAATATCGGTATGTCGTGCCGAGCGAGGATATGTTCAGGATTTCTATTTCTTCCTAGATGTACTTGTGTAGGCAGCTGCGGTATTTGAGTACCAAATGTTGCTCTGAATCCTTGATACCCACCTTTGTGCGAAGGGTATGGAAAATATTGGTAAACTTTGGCACATCTTGGTCCCTTTGCTGCCGCAACATGGCCCAATTTATGTATTGATCCTCATAGCTTCCGACAGGGTAGTACTGCTCCTTGATGGCATCCCGGAATGAATTCCAAGTGGGTGCGACTGAAAATAGTGAGCATGTACTTTCATCCTTCTACTCGCAATAGGTTTCCCACCAGTCCTCGACGTGGGAGGCTGCTTTGAGAAGAGCGAAAATAATCTTTTCCCAACTAGAAAAATCATGAACACAAAAATAACCCTCTAGCAGATTTAACCATTTATCGATGGCATCTGTGTCTATCTGACCCTCGAATATGGGGATTTCAAAATTAACTTGTACATTAAACGATGTGGAATTTCCAGAGTAGTTGTTGGAAGTCAATGCGTCGCCCCTGGGTAGCCGCTGAAGGATCTAGGCAAAGTTGTCCATCATCACGTTCCTTTGTCACTTGAGGGCTTCTTCGAGCAAGATTTTGATAAGGTCTCTTGCCCCTTGTCTTTCTTTTCATCCACCATGGGAGGCCGTCGGGATTTGCAAGGTTGGTCTTGCAAAGGTTCGATCAGTTCAAGCGTTAACTCCTTATATCCCAACCTCGTTAGGGACATGCAAAGAGAAACAGAGAACAAAAGCAGACCGCTCTGATACCACTGATCCAGATTTAAACAGGAACGCAACAAATTACAGAGATAACCATAAACACAGAGATGTAGCAGAAATAATACTTCATTTCGTTAATGTAAAATACTGAAATATGCTTACAAACAGAAATGGAAATACACCAGCTAGGGCAATGGTAGCTTATCTCTTAGAAGAGATGTGGTGGCTACATGCCTCTGAACTGAACTACAATGAGGATCAAGGACCTTTTTATTATTGATCAATAAGAGAAAACAGTAAACAACCAAAACCCTAACCCGAGGAGATGTAACACCAAGAGTTTATGGGTCCCGTTGGGGTGAGTTGGACAGCCAACTTCCTAGGGTTGTGACTTGGTCATATTATCTCTGTTTGACGTGCATGATAGCCCGTTGGAAAGATCTCTTCGAGGACTATGACGGAAAAGAATATTTTATATGGAAAAGATGAGTTTAGGCAAAAAAATCATTGGCGGTAGATTTCCAAAAAAAACATCGTTTAGGGCCTCAAAACAGCTCCGGAAGTTTAGGACCCAAAAAACTGCTAAAAATAGTAAATTGTGCTACAATTAAGTAAACTGAAAAGATGAAAGAAGCAATGGTGGCGGTCCAAGTGGATTTGGTTGGTGGCCACCAATATCCACCTGGATCAATAGAATAATACACAATCATAATATGATTCCCTCATATATACCGAGGGTTTCCTTCTAGGGAAAAAACACTAAATTAACACAACTTCTATTGTTAGATCTTCCACCTAATGAATGACATAGATTGACTAAGAAATTATAATATTTTAAAAGGTAATTTTTCTCTAATTTTTTCTTTTGGGGGTGCTACCCCCGAACCCCCGCCAAGGGGGGCTCGAAAACATGTTGTCGCCCCCCTAGCAGAACTAATGGGGGAGAATCCCCCCACTTGTCAGGGAATAGGATCCAAACACAGTTGAAAGAAGGCCTTTGAATCAAGAAGATAATCAAGCTCGACACCCAACATTAGTGGAAATGGACTACTTATATATAGATAAATTTTATGATTGTATATGAATAACTATGGGTTTAAAGATGTGTTTTTTCTTCGTCATATGCATTAAAATATATTTATTGATTACAATATAATGAAATTTCATTAGGAATATTGTTTAATAAATCATTAATCAATTATCTAAAATTTATATAGTTTCTCATTAACTAATTTAGTAATTAAAAACATTTTTTTATCAAAAAAAATGAATTACAATGACACAAATGGAAACAATAATATGATGCAAAAAATTATGTCCTAAGTGTCATTTTGATACATGAAACTAATGTGAAGTGCTAGTTCCATGCATGACGAGGAAAATTGTATATAAATTATTGTAAATTTGTAGATGTATGTTTCTTTATTCTATGCATTTATATGTATTAAAATATATTTGTTAATCAAAATATAATGGAAATTATTAAGAAAAACGATAATGAATATATTGTTTAACAGTTCTCCATCAATCTATGTTTTTATTATTAACTAATTTCTTAATTAAATAATATTTTTTGAATAAAAAAAATACCTTGCAATGCAATCCAATAACAATGCAAAATAAATTACAAACTGATGTTAATACCATATAAAAAAAATGATTCTCAATTTTCATTCTAATGCATGAAATTGAAGAAAAATATAATAAAGGGAAGCAATGCAAATTTTGATGCTAGGTCCATTTATTGTAGTGCTTCTTCTTATATTTCATTGCCAATATATGGTAGCAAATAATCATGTGAGTCTTCAAATTTTGTGAGCACAAACATCACAGGTACTTCTATTATTATTTCTGACACACTTCAATTTGATCTCAATTGGATCATTGTATTATTTTTTATTTATCTCTATGCTTTCAAAGTGGAAAAAAAAATGGAGGAATCAACTTGTAAAGTTATTTTAGCGGTGGTCCATGTTCGGAAAATTGTGGTGAAAAACTGCTTGAAATCCTAGAAAGTCACTGTGAGGCCTCAAATGACAACTTTTGTTGTCCCTAAATTACTATTAACTAAGGCATGATATTCTACACAATGAGAACCATCCAATGGTGCGAGAATCCCTCAATTAAAGCTCATATGAGCAAGTTATTCCTCCCACAATGTTGACCTATCTAGTTGCATGCTATGAGTGGATGTCGTGTCATCCTTGTTACTCACACATGTGGGACTAGCCACATGTGGAATTCTAACACGCCTCTAGAAGGCCCAAGATCCTTATCACTAGCTAAGGGTTGAGGAAGTCAAACCTCACCCCTAGATGGTATTGGGTTATGTTAAATATGGAGCCATAAAAAGGAGTATGGATTCCATTCTATGCTATTGTATTGTGTTCCATACTTGAGTGGTGAAACTAGGTGTGGGAGGTTAGAAATATTCATTCATGAGTGGAGGAAATATAAGAAATTGATTAAGACTTAGATTCTTGATTGACTATTTAAAGATTACTTTACTCAATTATTATTGCCACAAATTACCAAGGATGTCATGAAGGTTGGGCCATCTACCAAAGAGAAATCCATTCTACATGTCCAACATCTCAACTTGATCTATTCATAGTCAAGAACCTTATATGATATCATTCTGAACACTCCTTGACCATCGACCAATCCTCCTCGTTCAAAATCAGGACCACATGCCAATGGTGTTGTCAATTTTATATCCATTGATGTCGTGAGCCAGTTAACTACATAATGAGGCCATATATCATTTTCATTACAAGCTCCAGTTTTTATGCATATCCCTCAAACAAATTTAGCCCTTTCACATATCATTGAGGTACATTTATGTAGTTTAGGCAATCGAAGAATCCTTAGCAACTTGGCAAGAAAATGAAGAAGAACAAACAAAATAATTCTTAAAATAATGTGTAAGGAACTACATTGTGGATCCCCATGTTAACCCTGAAATGCTTTATTAAACCATAGATATTGTCTGATTACATTTCTATTGTTATATTATTATGTAGGCTAGAACCTCTCATTGTCCCATTTACTATAATTGTACCCATTATCTCTTATATATACTAAGGAGACCTAGTCGTAGGATCATAAAATATTTTCTTCTACATTGTATTCATTGCAAAAGGAGGTTCCCCCTTGAGAAAAATCCTAATTATTATTTTCTTATCATTTTTTAGGTGCATGGTTCAAAACATTTGGTATCAGAGTTCATGATCCTAGGATTTTTCTACTTGAAAAAGGTCACCATGGAATTTTCACTATAATGTTTCTTCTAAGAGGTTTTAGATAGTGAAACTTGGAGAATATTGAGGATAAATTTCAAGTAACATTTGGTTCAAATTTCAAACCTTTTTTCACTATATTTTCAAAGATATGATCCAAGGAATTTATGTTTCCTGAATGCTCCTAAAATCAATCTCAAACAACTCAGTTCAGAATTTCGCTAAAACTTCATTATGGGAGGTTTAAGATCATAAAACTTGGACCACATTTAGTCAAATTCACTATAGTTTTTAATATATGTTCTGTGGAATTCGAGGCTCTTGAATGCTCCTAAAATCAGTGTCAAACAAGTCAGTTTGGCATTTTCGCAATAAATTGTTTTTTGGAGGTTTTAGATATGAAACTTGGACCATATTAAGGATAAATCCCATGGAACATCTACTTCCAATTTCACAATTTGGTTTGTTATACTTTCAAATCTATAACCTGTGAAATTTAGGGATTGTGAGCAATCCTAAAATAAATTTTAAACGGGACAGTTTGGTATTTTTGCTATATCTTCTTTTATGGGACTTTTAAATTTGTGAAATATTCAAGGATCTAAGAAGGCATATATAAGTACCTCAAGTATTGATTTTATAATTAGCAAGAGTGCAAAAATTAGCAAGTTTTAGGAAAGTTACCGTAACTTTCACTTGGAGCATCAAATTTTGGTCACACTTGTGGAATTATGGAAAAGACATATCAAAGTATTGAAAACTGAAGTTTCAAAATACATAATCACTCTTATCTTAGAGATATATCAAGAATAAATTCATTAATTCAGATATTCTTCAAATTAAGTTATGTAACTTACAAATGACATAATTGTTGATCAGAACATCCCATTTTTTTGGGAGTATAAAAGTTGTGAAAAAGAGGAGTGTTATTTTTATGCATAATTTACGATTGCGGACAAATTTATCTTCCCTAGACCTAGTGGATTATTCTAGAACAACAAAAATATAAAGTTCTCCTTAGAGAAATTGAAGAATGGGAAAGAGGCTTACCTGGAATCTGTCACAAGATTTACTTTCCTCTCAGCTTGTAAGCTCCAGCTGTAGCTCCAACTGTTATAATTAGAACCTGCACATGCAATCAAAACAAGCCAAAGATCCACAACATCTATCTAGCATAATTCAATTACTATATTCAATGAATTAGCAAAGCATTGAAATACATGCATGTAAAAGTAACATAGCACATATAGTAAAACAATATACTCTTTGTATTAATATGAATAGGAGAGAGTTTACAACCAAGAATAGTAGTTTATCTTGTAGAGATCTCCCCAAGTTGATTTTTCCTTCATTGTCACAAAGCACACCTCAATTCCACCCTAATGCATGAAAATTATGACTCTCTTAGATTCAAGGCAGCAACATGAGGGCATGATCAATCTCCAAAATCCAACCCTGATGTTTGTAGATGGCAGTAAATTTATAGGAAAGGGATGGTAGTTTAGGAATTCTTATCCATTTACCAATCTCTGCCTGAGATCCACTTAAGATGTGAGGATGAGCTTAAGGGATAAGAGGTGAAGTCTCCAAGGTAGGGTAATATATGACTTGAGCTTTTTATCCAAGGTAAATGGTTAAAAAAAACCTTTGGAAGCTTTGAGATTCTTTTTAATTTTCCTGAATTTCTAGAATCAATGCACCCTTGGAAAGGAGCAAGCTATTTTTTATCAGAGTTGGTGCAGAAAGAAGCAACCTGTTGCTAAACCCAGGTCTCTAAAGGGGGTGTTCTGGGGCTTAAAAGCACTGGTTTTTGGAAGTTAGACCCAGAAACTCATTTATTTGGAAAATTCATGCTTAGGGATTTATGTAGGGATGATGACAACATGTTCACAGATGATGATTGATCCAGTTTGCAGACCTATTGACCAGATGCAATAAAATGGCTTATAACAGATTTCCACATAAAGCGCAAAGTTAGAAACAGTGGTTGATGACTGAAGTGCTTTACCTTGTGAAACATTTAGATAAAGAACAGCTGGTTGAGACCATCATCTGTTACAATACATTTTCATCATGATATCTTTGTTGAGGAAGGCATACCCATACTTAGCATATAAGCTAACATTACATATACAATGATCTAGAAGTCGTGTCCACTAATGAAAAAGTATGGATCCATGATCGCATGACTGTTTGTATGATCATCTCCATCATGCTTTGCAGTCATGTATTAATCCTAAAAGTGCAGCCCAGATGGATGGAACTAGATTTGGGGTCTTCTATCTTGTTCACTCGATCGTCCAACGTACGAGTCTAACCATGTGAATAAAGGAGATGGAGTCGAACATGGCAGACACCATTTGATTATCAACCTGCAATGATGTAATTCATTAGTAGATGCATGAGAAACCACTGATGATTTTAATGGCTCTCAAGGGACAACTGTACAATCTGTACGATGTGAATGAATGAGCTGAAGTTGAACACCACACAAAATCTTCCGTCGAAGGCCAATGATGAAAAATTGCCATTGAGAGTGAGGAAACATTTCATTGATGTATACAAGTCCCAAGGTACTGAAGGAAGAGTTTCTAAATCAACTTCTTGGAAATGAGCTGATGTCGAAAAGAAGCGACCCATTGTAGGAGAGCCTTGATGTATCCCTCATCAATGACATGAAATGGGTATCATGATTTGAGACAAAATGATTTCAATATGGCACTGGTTCAAGAATGGTAGACATCGAATGAAGGATTAAGAGTATCATAGCAAATATCGATTGAATAAATTCTCTTGAACATATTTGTGACATTGAATGGAGTTGGAAGCATTGACCCAAAACTGAAAGCAGAGGCTTTGATATAATATGATGAACCAAAAATACAAGCAGATTTCCAACCCAACAACCATGAAGATAAAGTGGAAGAGTGTCATGTTCAAGAGTGACTCGTTACCATTAATAGGTGGAGTACCTTGCTTTCCCAATTTCCCCAACCATTCCTAGTCAGTACCTCTTTATTTTTTAACAATCTTGAGGAGGATAACATATACTTGATCTATAATTTCATCCTTCAGATGAATCCCTCTAAGTATCTTTAGTCAACCGTGAGAAGGATTGGTTATGTCCCATCATGTTCAATGAGTCCATCGTTGTTTGATTCTTTTATGAGTCTAACGAAGGTCTAACTTAGATCCTTTTTCATGTTTAGAGAGTTTTAAAAAGATGTGAAAAAAGAAAACTCCAAAGGTTCCTTTTCGTAAATAGTCTCTTGAGTCCAAAAAGGTAAAAAATGATACTCAGTAGAACCTCTTAGCCATGTTTGACTAAGGTATTCCTTTTTTTTAAATAGTCTACCATAGTCTGGAAAAGGGTTAAACTTCTATTGAGCAGACGTTTTTTCATTTACTTTAACGAGTTCAAAAATACAAGTGCTCGACAATATTTTCATGTTTAGGGAGTCCCAAAAAAGCTGAAAGAGGACTCCTCCTGGAGGAACGAGTGGTATAAAGGGTAGCGACTTCTTCATGTTGTGATGGAACTGCTCAAAACACATAGAGGTCAAGAGGTTGGCTAATAAGACCACTCACCGCAGTTGTTCCTTAGGAAAGGTTAAAACAACTAAGTGAAAGTGTATGATCGACAAGCATATGGTGACAATGGAATGAGAAAACCAAGTCTCATATGGCATAAACAGGCTGATAAGAATGGAAATCACAAAAGGTAGGATGAAAATGGTTTCATTTTTACACAAGCTTGAAACATGTGGAAATTATGCTTGAGAATACTTGAAGATGGTTTCATTTTTTCATAAGCTTGAAACATGAGAAAAACTATGCTTGAGAGTGGTTTCATTTTTACAAAAGCTTGAAATAGAGAAAAACTATGCTTGAAATAAGTTTGCATACCCTCAACATCATGACTCAATTCTAGGCACATGCCCCCAAGCTTCATTTCATTTACCTAAGTAGACTACTAGTTACTAACAGGTGGATGGAATTAAGGTTCATTTATGAGATCAAGTGAAAGACTCAACTAGGAATTTACGAGATCTAATCAAAGACTCGATTTGGAAGGGGATATGTTTCATTTTTTAAACAAGTTTGACATAGTAAAAGAACTATGCTCATGACAACTTGTTTCATTTTTTAACATGCTTGACACAAGAAAAGGAACTCTGCTCCCAGAACCATGTTTCATTTTTTAACGAGCTTGACACAAGACAAGGAACTCTGTGAATGGAAACTTGTTTCATTTTTAAATGAGCTTGACACAAGAAAAATGAACTCTACTCCAAGGGACCTTGATGATGACCTCCAAAAGGCCATGGCTTCCAAGAGGTTCTCATTATATGGAATAACAATTCCCTAGAAGGTTTCAAAGGATCCAATGGAAAGATTAGACTCTAATTCCCCCAGTAAATGATGCACTACATCACCACTAGATCATCAGTGGACACGAGCATGGAACATGTGACCACATAATTAATCTGTGGCAAGAAATATACCACTTGCATATAAAAACCATTTAGGGAAGCTACTTGATTGGGAGGTAAATTAGTACCAATGAATGAACGTTGGTCAATGGTCACGATTCTTCCTTCATGTGGGAAACACAGCACATGAAAGAGTGAAGAGACAAGACCTACCATGTCATAAACATAGGCATGCCCAAGGAGTAAATTAAAATCCAAAGGGCCTTGGACTACCATCACATCTTTATAGACAATCTTTCCTCCAAAAGTAATAGGAAACTGAGGAAGGATCCCTAATGGTTGACTGCTTCCTCTGTAAAAGCCAACAAATTTTGGGTAACAGGCACAAGCTGTGGAGAACCAAAAACTTTCCAAGTAGTTGAGGACAAAATATTAATAGATGCACCTTCGTCCATGATTGTGCCCGGTAAGGGCACATTATAAGCATGTACTATGATCTGGAAAGACACGTAAGGAGGAAGACGATATCCTGTCAATTGACTTCAATCAAAGGAAGTGACCAAACAACTTGGAGGGGGTGTCATGGCAATGGGAGAACTACCCCCTTGTGCTATGGGAATGGGAGAAATGTGCCCCTATGTTATGTGAATAGGACGATTTCCCCCCATGTCATGGGAACGGGAGAATTGTCCCCATGTGTCATGAAATGAGAGGATTACCCCCAATTCATTGGAACCTTAATAAACGAGAAGAACCTGAGTGGTATGAGACTCACTCTTTATGGGAAAGGTATAATCAACCGATAGTGGAATCGAGTGAACCATGTTCTCTATAAATGGTTTTTTAGGAACAGACTCATGGGATTCACATTCAGAGAGAGTGGGATTGACTGGAGACAGATTCTGATCAATCACTTCATCAACTAGTGGAGGATTAAGGGAAAGCATATGGTAACCAACCAGAAGTTGGGATTGAGAAACAGTAAGGTTTTATAACACTTTGGATGCTTCATCCATATAATGGAAAAGATCAATTGGATTATTCCCTTCACATAACCTACAGGCAAACTTAACTTTACCCTTCTTTTCATGGATCTTACTATCACTAGTAGAAGGTTTGTCACTAGCATGATATCCAGAGGCTAATGACCAGGGTTGATGTGAGCCTGTGGACCACACTTCTAATACCCTAGGAATAATCTCTAAGAAGGTGGTCACCCTTACATAACTTTCAAGGGAATTTCACCTTGTGGGGTTGATTAAAAGGTTTCACCATACCATTTTCATGAGTAGCAATGGTTTCTTGGTTGCCCCCCTGCTTATTTTGCTTCTGCTTCTTCATCCTTTTCTTCTTCTTCTTAGCCTCCTAGTTACTAGAATCAAGACTTTCACCAAGTGAGGAGGAAGAAAGGGATGAAGAAAGAACATGTGAAGAAGGAAAAGGGTCGACTTTAAGATCAACTTTGGGTAGATGTTGTTAAGTTGGAGGATAAATTGGTTGAGAAGCAGTTTGGACATGCAGAACCATAGGGGTTGAAAACAACCAAACTGGAAAACCAATGGTAAATCCGAGAAGGGACAACGTTGCCATATAAGGAGCACCAATATTTCCAAAAGGAGGAAAAGGACTAGGATTCTTGTGAGAGGGGTTTCCTTGACTGGTAAAATCTGGAACTGTTTCCATTAGTCTCAACCTAAGATCCCCTAAGGAGTTGTTGCACGGTGAGGATGTTGTTCCGTGGTTAGTTATCTGGTTTGAAAAATTAAACACACAAAATAAAACAAAGGGGTAACTAGGAAAAATGATTTACCAAGCAACTGTGAACTGCAATATACCACCTTGGAGAACCAAGGATTTATGTATGGGCAGGAAATCTCCCTGAATGTCGTGTTCATTGTATAATGGTGTACAAGGTGGTCGAATTGGTTACCTATGGTGGGATAGAAACCTAGTGGGGACTTCCTAAATATACCCATAGATATGTGGAAGTGTTGTCTATAGTAATGTTGTCAAATGTGTAATTGTTCGATGAGAGCATTCCCATATACTTATCATGTGTGGAGCGCTATCCAATATACCTGAAATTATGTGGAGAACAGTTGGATACACTTACGTACATGGAATGGGATATCACCCCTAGAATGCAATGTTGGAAAAGATTATAGCTCCTACATTTAAAAATGTCAGAACACGTCTCTAGCCTAGACCTCTACATGTGTCGTTAAGTTTCAAATGTTCCTTAGGTTAATTGAATGAATTTTAGAGTTTATCTTCAATTATGTTTCAATTTCAAGGCTCAAAACTCAATGTCACCTAAACACAACTATGATGTAACTAATATGATAAAAATAACTATTTTCATTTTCTTTTTAACAATGAAAGGCCTAACTAAGTAGGGGAAGAAGAAATCAATCAAAAATGCAACAAACAAGTGATGCAACAATCAATCTCCTCAACTTCACTATTCTAATCAAAATCAAAGCCCTATATGCAATTAAAATAATTGTTTTTCTTTTCTTTTATTTTAATGTTTCAAATGCAAAGAAACATATGAATGCAACTTGATCAATGGCGAAAAGAAACCACACAAACTTTAACTATAATGTAAAAGTTACTTTTCAAATTCAACAATCAATTTATGCATGTTGGAAATAATATTGAGAGGGGGGGTGAATCATTATTATCAGATCAATAATTTAATTTTCAAAACTAATTTGTATACACTACTTCAGCTCAGTGAACTAGCGTGTACACAATTGTACGTAATGCAACCAGTGTATATGCAGAGATCTTTAGATTTACCCAAATTATCATGTATTGAACTTTACTCAGTATATCAGGAATTCATTAGACAATGTAGTAAAAGTAGAATAAAGCATCACACATAAGAAACACACAAGAACACCAAGATATAAGGCGGAAACCAAATGTGGGTAAAAGCCACCTGTTGTTGTCGTCTCTGTCTTCTTTTAATAATAAGAAAATTCAATTTACAATTTTTGTACTGGTGCAGTCTTATACCAGTACGTAGGCTATAACCTTCTCTCATTCTCTAGCTTCTACTGGAAGGGAGCTACAACCCCCTAGTTCTTGTACTAGCTGATATGTTTACTAGTACGTAGGTGCTGGCCTACAGAATGCTGCAACCTTCTCTTTTTCTACCAGGGACCACGTTTCATAAATTTTCAGACTGGATCCATCAACAACATCATTCAATCATCATATATATCTGCATCAACCAATCTCCTTTTGAACCAACCACAACCGAATCAATAAATCACTTTCACAACCCATCAATCTGATCATTCAGAATGCTGTCACTAGAATACAGTAACCAGAACCCAAGCCAGAACCCAGAACACTGCAACAACAAACAGAAGAAACTAAAACATATTTTATAAGGTATACGCTACTTTCATGTGTCAAACCTACGTGCATACGCGCTTTACTCAAAGCCAACCAGCGTATATGTTTGCAAATATAAATTCAAAATTCTACAAATATTCCATACTTTAGTTATACCTAGATCAGATCATTTACAAAATAATATATGCGTCATTATTCAGATCTAGAATATTCATGAGCAACAACACATAATGATAGTTCATTTTACGCCTTAAGTTCTTGATCCATCATTAAATCTAGTTCCTTATCATCCACTAAGGTTCATCCTTGGTTCGGATCCAACAATGTACCATAACCCAATAACCTGCATACTAGATCTCAAAATTCATCAGATATGCGATACTTGCACCCCTTGGCCTAATGATATTCTCCTCCTTTTATAGTTTTAGGCCTTTCTCAATACCATGGACCAAAACCTATAGAAATTTTGAATAATATGACACTTATTCACAGAGATTATCCCGATTATACACTATTTCGGAATACATGCATAATACATAACCTCCTCTACATTGATCATCAATTTTGCAGAATTAAAAACAATGAAACATCAATCGCATGTGCACATTAACACAGTATGTAACCCAGGGAAAGCATACAGCTGAAAACCCCACACTATCTATATATTATAATGATTGAGAACATGTAACAATACATAGTACAATACTCCTCACAAGTACTCAGTACTATCTCCACCTGTTACACACAAAACTAGCTCAGATCTGAATCAATCACAGGTTCAAATCTCCTCCACTGTCTGCCTGCCTCCACTGCGCAATCCTGCATGAGAATAATGATGAATGGCTGGTCCAAACTCATATTCCCTTGGCTGGACCATGCAATCCTCATTGGCAATACTCAATCCATTGATTGTGCAAGATCTCATGCACAACTATAGTCACAACTGATAGCAATCTCAACCTCTAACACCTGTCTCCACTGAACTGTCCATGCACTGAGTTAACTGATGTATTCTTTAGTTTCTTTATGAGTTAATAATTAGTGAATTAATTAAAAATTAATTCACATCACTCATCACTAGTGTATTCTGCAGTTAGACTAAATACAACTAGTTTAACCAAGTCAAACTGAACACAACTCCATCAACTCCTCAATCAACTCCACCAAACTCAACCACTTGAGTTCTAACTGAAGTCCACCATGCAATAGCTCAACTAACCCATAAGAAAAGTGTATTTCCTTCTGACAGCTGCATGTGCCACATCTGTAGCTCAAACTGAAGTGCTCCAAGAGGATAAGATAATGTTTATAGTCCAAATATTATTATGAGCTAATAATATTCGATTGTTCTATTTTTAGCCTGGCAGTCTAAAAATAGAATCCGCCCATATGTCTAAAAATAGAAGTCCATATATTTTTACCAACATGACCAATCATCCACAAATAGCATCTTGCAACTCATCGACCATGATCCATATGTCTAAAAATAGACTTTGCGCCAAAAATAGCCTGCGGGCCCACTTAGTGAAGGCGACTTCTTTCCACTAAGCTCCATCATCTTGTTGCATTCTCAACACTCCCTCTCAACAAGATATGGATTATCAACAACCCCTATCCTGCCTCGGTGGTATTCGAATTTGCTCCTGGTGAGCGCCTTCGTCAAGATATCAGCATCCTGATCCTCCGTTGGAATGTATGAAAGTAACATGATTCTCCGCTGCACACAATCTCTGATATGATGGTACCTGATGTCAATGTGCTTAGATCTATCATGAAATACTGGATTATCCAAGAGTTTAATGCAACTCTGGTTATCACAATAAATCACTGTAGGCTTCAAGCATGAACCGAACAACCCGACCAGGATCTTCCTCAACCATATGGCCTCGCATGCAGCCAAACTTGTTGCCATGTACTCGGCCTCTGCTGAAATGAGTGCCACGGATCTCTACTTCCTGCTGTACCAAGAAACTGCTGTCGACCTGATACTAAAAATCCCTCCAGATGTGATCTTTTTGTTCTTTGGGCTCCCTGCCCAATTTGCATCCGTGAAGCCACATAGCTTCACCTCATCCTCCTGTCTGTACCACAATCCATATCCCGATGTGCCTCTGAGATAACGCAATACATGCTTGCTTGCCTTCCACAAGAGCTTGGTTGGCTTAACCATAGCTTGTGAAAGCTGGTTAACAGCATAGCATATATCGGGTCGTGTATTGACCAGATACATAAGAGACCCCACCAACTGTCGATAAACAATGGCATCCACTACTTCTGCTGAAGTAGCATCCTCCTTCCTCCAACCTCCAAGAAGAGGAGTATCAACAGGCTTGCAGCCATGCATGTTGAACTTCTCCAGTATATCCCCAGCATACTTACCCTGAGAAACAAATAGTCCATCACTGCGCTGCCAAATTTCCAATCCTAGGAAATAATGAAGGAGGCCCAAGTCCTTCATCTCAAACTCCTTAGTAAGATCCTCCTTGCATGAAAGTATCAACAGCTCATCACCTGTTAGAATCAAATCATCTACATAAAGTACAATGATAAGAAACTTACCCTCCACCACAATCTGGTATAGGTTAGGATCCGCCTCACTCTTGGAGAATCCAAGTCCGGTGAAATAACTGTTTATTCGTGTGTACCAAGCACGTGGTGCTTGTTTCAACCCATACAGCGCTCTCTTGAGCCTGCACACATGCGACTCGTTGCTGAAGATCTCGAAACCTTCGGGCTGCGAGCTATGTACACCTCCTCCTCAATGTCTCCATTGAGGAACGCATTCTTCACATCCATCTGATGAATGTGCCACCCCATCTGCGCTGAGAGAGCAAGAATCGTCCGTATGGAAGAATACCTTGCGACAGGTGCAAAGGTCTCCTCATAATCGATCCCCTCTATCTGTGAGAAGCCTCGAGCAACAAATCTTGCCTTGTACTTCTCCACACTCCCGTCAGCTGCCTGCTTCACTTTGTAGATCCATCTCGAACCCACCACTGATTTCCCCTCCGGTCTTGGGACAATCTCCCATGCACTGTTTCTGACAATCGAATCATACTCTTCCACCATGGCATCTACCCATGCGAGATCCTCCACAACTTTCTCGAAAGAGGATGGCTCAGTCACAACACATTTGCTCATAAGAGCTATCCAATGTACCGATCAGGTGACTATCTCTGTCTACGTTGAGCTGTAGGTGGTCCTACAACCTTCTCTGCATCTTGAGCCAGTCGCTCAGCTTCTGTCAAGCGCTTTCGCCCTCTGATGGTTGGCACTGCATGAGTGGTCTCTTCCACTCCATGAACTTCGTCCTGTGGCTGATCCATGTCCTAAAGCTCATCTTTAGGAACTAATAGCTCCTCATCTGCATGCAAGTGTGGCTCCCTCTCAAGCGAACACTTCATGGCTTTCTCCTCCTGAAATTTTATATCCCGTCGCACAACAGTCTTGCGACTGTCTGGAAAATACACACGATAGTTGTGGAACGTATCAATGTACCCCACAAATATCCCAACCTCTGCGGTTGGCTCCAGCTTCTTCCTGGCATCCTTCGTCACATGCATGTAAACGTTAGAACCAAAAATCCTCAAATGAGAAATATCAGGCCTCTTACTAGAATAAGCCTCCTCGGGTGTACTCATGCCAAGTATCCTATGAGGACAACGGTTCTACACATATACTGCAATATTTCATGCTTCCACCCACAAGTGAACGGGTAGGCCCTGATCATGCAACATCGCTCGTGCAGCACCCATGATTGTTATGTTCTTCCGCTCAGCAACCCCGTTCTACTGTGGGTTATGGGGAGCTATGAGCTCTCTTCGAACCCCTTCTGCACTGCAGAAATCCTTGAACTCGCCAGAGATGAATTCACCACCATTGTCGCTCCTAAGAGCCTTCACCTTCTTCCCTGACTCCTTCTCGACCAGTGCTTTGAACTCACAGAACTTTTAGTATGTCTCTCTCTTCTTCTGCATGAAGAAGATCCAACACTTTCGAGAGAAACCATCAACAAAGATCACATAGTATCTGTGCTTTGCTGTCGAAGCTATTGATAAAGGTCCACACACGTCTGTGTGAATTCTCTCAAGGATCGTCGTGGCGCGACTATCCTTCTCGTGAAAGGTGGCTTTCACAAATTTCCCAAAGTACACCCCTTGCACTGATCTGACTGCGCAAGAGTGCCTTTAGGAAGCCCAGTAGTAATTTGTTGCAGTATCTTCAAGGCTCCATGGTGAAGGTGACCCAATATCCTGTGCCACAGCTCGCCATCATCCCGGCTCACCAATCCTTCTACCTTGCATGCCATTGTTGTGTAGCCATCTACATGCAACTGATAAAGGTTCCTGACTCGAACCCCTATCTTCCGGGTTTCTCCAGTTGTCTTACTGCGCAGGAAAGCCTTTCCCTCGTTGAAAACAACATCATATCCCTTGTCTTCTAACATCACCGCAGAGATAAGATTCTTCTTCAATCCTGGAACATGCATCACTTCCTTCAATATGAAGGGTTTACCAGACTCCCTCTCAAAGGGAATGGTACCGATACCGGTCGCACTGTATCTACCATCATCGCCCATCTCGATGTGCACTCCAAGATCTTTCTCCTCCAAATCAGAAAACAAATCTCGATCTCCTGTCATGTGAAAAGATGCACCACTATCCAAGAACCATACCGATCCCATCACACTTGATACCAAGCATACGATCAATGAAAAATCAAGCTCAAAATGCAAGGCTAAGGCCTCTCCTGCTGCAGATCCAGCAGCTTGCTTATTTTTCTTCTTTTGCGGACAATTTGTGGCATAGTGTTCGTGTTGGTGACAGTGAAAGCACTTCACCTTGGACATGTCCTGCTTCTTGCCTTTCACACCAGAATGAGAAGCTTTCTTGTTCTTCCCCTTCTTTGCTTTGGCAGCCAAAGCGCAATTTTCTTCATCAGGTGCCTTTGATGAAGATCCGTCCCTGGTACTCCGCCTAATCTCCTCCTGCACAAGATCTGACCAAAGTCTCTCCCATCCTGGCAATTTCTCCCGACCATTGACAGAGTCCTGATAGGAATGCCAAATTTTTGGAAGACCAAGGAGAGCCAAGCTCACCAAGTCCTCATCATCGACAGTCACCCCCACACTTCCCAGCTCATCCCTGAACTCAGTGAAATTCGTGAGATACTTGGGCATACTGTCTCCTTTCTCACACTTAATGTTTCTGAGTTTATCCTTGAGCACCAACTTCCTCTGGTCACTCTTGCTTTGGAATAGATCTGTCAACGCTTTCCACATCAAGTATGGAGAAGCCTTTCCATGCAGGCTGGACACAATGTGATCCTTCACGCCCTCCAATAGAATCCTTCGACACTTTGTTGTCTTCTTTTGCCAAGCCTCAACTTGAGCAATATCAGTAGGCTTTGGGACCTCAGCCTCTATGAACTCCTTCAGCCCATTATCATCTAACACTGCCTCCATCTTGTCTTTCCATGCAATATAATTCGAGCTGCCCTCAAGAGCATACTCCAATCGCAATCCGTTGAAAGACATTTCAACTTTGACACCAAGAAAACACTGCTGCAAATTCGAATTCCACCAGCTCAAAAATCAACCGCTTCTGATCTAAAATTCGTGAGAACAAATTATTTCTCGTACAGATATTGACTGTATGGGCTTTTCCCGGATATCTCACCTTCTAAAGGAAGGATGGATCCAGAGGCTACCTGGCCCGATTACAGACTCTGCCTGAAGAAATAAAATGTAAACACTTTCTGAATAATAGATCTGATGATCAACTCTACTCTGATACCATGTGGAAATTTTGAATAATATGACACTTATTCACAGAGATTATCTTGATTATACACTTGCGGAATACATGCATAATGCGTAACCTCCTCTACGTTGATCAACAATTTTGCGGAATTAAAAACAATGAAACATCAATCGCGTGCGCACATTAACACAGTATGTAACCCGAGGAAAGCATACATCTGAAAACCCCACATTATATGTATATTATAATGATTGAGAACATGTAACAATACATAGTACAATACTCCGCACAAGTACTCAGTACTATCTCCACCTGTTACACACAAAACTAGCTCAGATCTGAATCAATCACAGGTTCAAATCTCCTCCACTGTCTGCCTGCCTCCACTGCGCAATCCTACATGAGAATAATGATGAATGGCTGATCCAAACTCATATTTCCTTGGCTGAACCATGCAATCCTCATTGGCAATACTCAATCCATTGATTGTGCAAGATCTCATGCACAACTATAGTCACAACTGATAGCAATCTCAACCTCTAACACCTATCTCCACTGAACTATCCATGCACTGAGTTAACTGATGTATTATTTAGTTGCTTTATGAGTTAATAATTAGTGAATTAATTAACAATTAATTCACATCACTCATCACTATTGTATTCTGCAGTTAGATAAAATACAACTAGTTTAACCAAGTCAAGCTGAACACAACTCCATCAACTCCTCAATCAACTCCACCAAACTCAACCACTTGAGTTCTAACTGCAGTCCACCATGCAATAGCTCAACTGACCCATAAGAAAAGTGTATTTCCTTCTGACAGCTACATGTGCCATCTGTAGCTCAAACTGAAGTGCTCCAAGAGGATAAGATAATGTTTATATTCCAAATATTATTATGAGCTAATAATATTCGATTGTTCTATTTTTAGCCTGGCAGTCTAAAAATAGAATCCGCCCATATTTCTAAAAATAGAAGTCCATCTATTTTTACCAACATGACCAATCATCCACAAATAGCATCCTGCAACTCATAGACCATGATCCATATGTCTAAAAATAGACTTTGCGCCAAAAATAGCCTGCGGGCTCACTTAGTGAAGGCGACTTCTTTCCACTAAGCTCCATCATCTTGTTGCATTCTCAAAAAAACCACTTAGGACCAATACCTTGGACCAAATGCCTAGGGTCAGTACCTCGGACCAGATACCTGGGACCAATACCATGGATCAAAATACCATGGACCAAATATTTCGGACCAAAAATTTAGTTTTCCAAGGTATACGTGCTTTTCCTTCTGTGAAAGTGTGTGTGTATGTATACACGACTTGTAAACAGTGAACTTGCGTGTATACACAGTTTGGTCAATGGTGAACCTGCGTATACCTCTCTTTCTTCATTCTGTGAAGACTGGTCTATAATTCTTTGTTGTTTACCTGTTATACTATGATCTTTCATCTGAGTGAGTTGCCTTTTGAACTGATTCCTTGAAGCTGCCCTGCATTTCATCATATCTGTAACCACTACTGCCATGCATTCTGTCACATCTGATATCTCTTCTGTAGATTCATCTAGTTACCATATACAAGTGATTTGTTCTGATACAAGTGGGTCACCATCAAGTACAACACATACATCATAATGCCAACAATCTCCCCCTTTGGACTTGATGGCAACAACCACACCATGTCACTCTCCCTCTTTGATATCAAGGGCAAAGGGTCATGCTCCCCCTGGGCGCATGCTAAATTCTCTGATATGATGAAGTGTGCTGATTGAGCTCCCATGATCGAGTCCATGCTCCCCCTGAGCATAAGCAAAGTCTATAAAAAGATGTTCTAAAAGAAGAGCATGACTCTATACATACATCACAAATGACCTTCTTATCACCAATGACTCATACATACATCCATCTCCCAACCAAGTGGGGATATACCAAATTTGACCCATCCACCCAACCAAGTGGGGATATACCAAATTTGACTCATCCACCCAACCAAGTGGGGATATATCAATTTTTTATACATGTCAAAAACAAGAAACATTACATCATCCATCCCATGCATAGTGGGGTTACAAATTAGGTATTTTCATGACTGTTACATTAAAATATATACATGTCATATATAACAGAGACCAAATATCTTAAACAAGACCATGATAGTCATCAGCAATTATCATATGATCTACACCATCAATAGCATCTGTCAACAGCATCCAGACCAACAACCTATATATGCCCATCATTAGTTCCCAAAATATCATCAACCATGTTCTCCCCCTGAACCTATTCCACTTGTTCATTGTCAGATCTGATCATTGCATATGTCAGTAAGAGATATCAAAGCATCATCATCAATCAGATATACATCAAGTTATCAACAACTTTAGGAGGACCAATATATTTCCACATGTTATCAGCAGATTGAAACCATCATCAAACAAAGCAGATAATTGACAGAACCATAGCAGACCCCTTTTTCCTGAGTCTGGCCCACTGCTTTTCTTTAAAACAACATATACGCGACTGTGCCCACAGAAACCTACTTATGTACGCAACTATGCTTTATGAAACTCGCGTATAACCACCTTTCTCTAAATAAAATAGGTTTTAATAGCAGGATGATGCAGCAACTACTCCCATATTTTTCCTGAGATATTCAAATGTCTCTCTGGGCAGTGGTTTAGTGAATATATCAGCACCTCGTTCTTTGGAGGGAACATACTCCAATTTGACCTTTTGTTCAAGCACTTGTTCATGTAGAAAATGATATTTTATGGGTATGTGCTTGGTCTTGGAGTGGATGTCTGGATTCTTTGAAATACTGATGGCACTTGTATTATCACATAGAATGGAGATGGGTGGAGTACATTTGATCTGAATGTCTTGCAAGGTTTGCATCATCCAAAGTAGTTGCGTGCAGCAAGATGCAGCAGCCACATATTCTGCTTCAGTTGTAGATAATGCAATTGAACTTTGTTTCTTGTTGAACCAATACACTAACATGGAACCCATATAGAATGCACCACCACTAGTTCTTTTTCTGTCATCAACACTTCCTACCCAATCTGCATCTGTATATGCATGAAGTGTAAGATATGTATCTCTAGGATACCATAAACCAAAGTTTTGTGTTCCTTGAAGATATTTGAAAATCCTTTTGACTGCCTAAAGATGTGATTCATTTGGATTTGCTTGGAATCTTACAACTATTCCCACTGCATGATGATGTCTGGTCAGGTACCTATTAGATAAAGCAGACTACCACTCATGGATCTGTAAGTTGGTTGATGTACTGCTATTGATTCAACATTTGAGCTAAGACTGCATCCTATTACCATTGGGGTACATACTGGTTTAGAATATTCCATGCCATACTTTTTCGGGATCTGTTTGAGATATTTGGTTTGTGAGAGAAAAATACCATCTTTATTTTGTTGAACTTGTAGACCAAGAAAATAGGTAAGCTCACCAAGCAAGGACATTTCAAATTCTTGTTGCATTATTGAAGCAAAATTCTGACTCATGGATTCTTCATTGCTACCAAAAATGATATCATCAACATACACAACAATTATTAGCAATTTATCAGTGTCCATCTTTGTATATAGATTGCTATCTGCTGACCCCTTCGAAAAACCTTGTTCGTGGAGATATTTGTCAAGACGGTAATACCAGGCCCTTAGAACCTGTTTTAGACCATAGAGAGCCTTTCTGAGTTTGCATGCAAGTTTTGCATCATTTCCAAGAAAGAATCCTTCTAGTTGTTCAATATAGACTTCTTCTTCTAAGTCTCCATTAAGAAAGGCAGATTTTACATCCAGTTGATATACTTTGAATTTCTGAAAACTAGAAAGAGCAAGAAACATTCTTATGGCTTCAAGTCTAGCAACATGTGCAAAAGTTTCTTCAAAATCTATACCTTCTTGTTGAGCATATCCTTTGCAGAGGAGTCTGGCCTTATTTCTGATAACTTCTCCATTTTCGTTCAGCTTGTTTTTCAATATCCATTTGGTTCCTATGATATTCTTATCATGAGGTCTAGGAACTAATTCCCAATTATTATTCTTTTCAATTTGCTCAAGTTCTTCATTCATGGCCTTGACCCAAAATTCATCTCCGCATGCTTCATTTACATTTTGAGATTCAGTGGAAGATAGTAATGCTAGATAGCTTGAGGCTTCGGCAATGGTTCTTCTTGTATGCACATCTGCCCCTTTTTCCCCTAAAATTTGAGTTTCTGGATTATTTTTCTGAACATACCTAGACAGAGTCTTTTCTCCTATTGTTATCTCTTGTTCTGGTGCTTCATTGGTTTCTTCTTTAGAATCAGTGTGATTTGATGTGGGAAAATGATCCTCATCTTCTTCATTGTCATAATCTTTGGTTTTTATCTGTTTTGGACTTTTGCATGCTTCATCAACCACAACATCAATACTTTCAATAATTTTCCAAAGTCTTTTATTATAACATTTATATCCTTTACTTCGGGAAGAGTAGCCAAGAAGAATACCTTCATCTGCTCTCAGTTCAAAAGGAAGAAAATGTTACATCACCCCAAGTTCATGTGGAGTTTGAGTGTTGTTTACCCAAACATTTTCTTGGTTGAGAATATTGATGGCGGCGAATGCAGCTTCACCCCAGAAGGTTGCAGGAGTTCCAGATTCATCTAGCATAGCATGAGCCATTTGTTGAACAGTTATGTTCATCCTTTCTACCACTCCATTTTGTTGAGGAGTCCTTACGGTGGAGAATTGCCTTTTTATTCCATGTTGTTCACAAAAGTCAAAGAATTCATCCGAGGTAAATTCCCCTCCTCGACTAGATCTGAGGCATTTGATTTTGCAATCTGATTCATTTTCAACCAAAGCTTTGAAGGCTTTGAAATTTTCAAATGCTTCATCTTTATGCTTTAGAAGACCTATCCAACACATTCTGGAAAAATCATCAATGAACAATATAAAGTATTCTTCTCCATGAGGTGACTTTTTCCTTGATGGTCCACATAAATCAGTATGAACAAGTTCAAGAGGCTTACTAGTTGACCCTTCCTTTTCGATGAAGTGAGATTTGGTTTGCTCACCGAATTGACATGATTTGCATATAGTATTTTCAGGAATGTTGATATCTGGAAGATCACGAACAGCCTGGAATCTGCATGCTTTTCTTATTTGAGAAAAGCTTATATGTCCCAATCTTCAGTTTTCATCATTTTTTCTTAGATAGCACTATTGTTGTCCTCCCTTGAGTATGTATAGGTTGTTTGGAGTTCTTGTACCTTTGATCATGGTTTCTCTTGTATCAAGCTCATGAAAAACACATCCATTTGATCGAAACACTACTACATTTCCTTGATCACACATTTGACTCACACTCAAACGGTTATGCTTGAAGCCATCAACATACATAACATTCTCAGCTTTAACCTTTTCTTTCAAGAAAACAGAGCCTTTACCTTTTATGACAACATGAGTGTCGTTTCCAAATGAGACACTCTTTTCCTTTTCTAAGGCATTATATGAGTGTAGTTTTTCTTTGTCATCTGTCATTTGTTTTGAGCATCCACTGTTGATGTACCATTGGTTTTCTTGTCCTTCTGCATACAAGGTTATACCACATCTTTCTATTTGTAGTTCTTTCTTTCTCCATATTTTGGGATTTAATGGAGTTTTCTCCTTTTGAGATATTTTCCGAAATTTACTCCTGCATTCAGATTCTTCATGGCCAAAGTTGTTACAGATTGAGCATTCTATTTCATTTTCAAGAAGAGAAAAGTTATTATAGGAACTTTTCTTGATCCCTGTCACAATCCTTTGATTTTGTGCTTCTCTAGTCATGATGGTTTTGTAAGCAACACATTGAGAAGCTTTATGTCCAAAATTATGACATGAGAAACATTGACCATTAAAGAAGTTCCTGTGATTATCAAATCTACTGACCTGGTGATTGTAGTTTCTATTGATATTTATCTTTGAAGCAAATTGAGTACGATTTACCTGAGGTTGATTGTGGCTTATGTTCATCCTTGAAGTAAATTAAGCCTCATTTACCTGGTGATTTGCTTTATGCCTTCGCTGACGATTGTCAAACTGTTCACTGCTCTTTGTTGCATCAAGATAGCTTTTAGTGGAGGTTGACGGTTTCTATGATTGAGATGCTTCTTCAGTATATCCAAGACCTGTCTTTATCAGAGGAGAATGCTGCACTTTGATAATTTCATTTAAGGTTTCTGATCCTTTATCAAATCTAATATTGAGAGCTTTTGTTTTCTCAAGATCCTTTCTTAGACCCACAATTTCACATTCTAGTTTTTCATTGTGTTTTTCTCTTTCAGCCAGTTGGTATGTCAAGGTATCTATAATCATATTCTTTTCTTCTAAACAGATTTTGAGTTTAGAGATTTCTTCACAAAGGTCATCTTCATCTAAAGCATCCAAAAAATCATCGTCTTCATAAGCCATCAGAAGTCTATAGTCATTACTATTTTCATCTTCATCACTATTTGATAAACCATTGCTATCTTCATAAGTATAGTATCTCTTTTTACTTATACTTTGTTTTCTATTCCATTTTGCAGATTCCTTCCCTTTATCATATTTATCTTTATGACGAAATTTGGCAGCATAATGACCGACTCTACCACAGGCAAAACATTTGAAAGGTAGTTTACCTCTGAATCTTTCGGAACCCCATTGAAGCTTCTTGACAAAGTTTACTTCCTCTTCTTCCCGATTCATTGAGTTCTTCTTTTCCTTTTGCTGAAGCTTTAAATGCGTCTTCTCTCATATCTGATGGACCTCCTTTTCTCATCTCAAAGGCAATTAAGATTCCGTGAAGTTGTGTCATACTAATAGTCTGTAGATCCTGCTTTTCTTCTATGGCAAATACTTTTGATTCAAATTTAGCAAATAAGGATCTTAAAACTTTTTCAACTAAGGTAACTTCATTTATCTCTTCACCCAGATTCTTCATGCAATTAACAACCTCATCTATACATAAGAAGTAACTAGCTATACTTTCATCACTGTGCATCTTGAGAGTTTCATATTAAATTCTGAGAGTTTGCAGTTTAGCATGTTTTACCTGAGAGTCTCCTTCGTAGCTTAGAACGATTTTGTCCCATATTTATTTGGCTGATTTGAGCTACATAACTTTGACAAACTTTGATTTTGATAGACTTCCCAATAATGTATTGATAGCCTTGGCATTGCTTTCATATTGCTTTTTACCTGCCGTATCTGTAGGAATTGTTGATGGAAATGTATATCCTCCTTCCACGATTTCCCAGACATCTGTTCCAGGTGATTAAAGATAGGTTGTGGTTCTTACCTTCCAATAAACAAAGTTGCTCCCATCAAATATTGGCGGTCTGATGGATCCCCCACTTTCTTGATTACTCATGATGACGGATCTTCCTTCAAGCAATCAAGCTTCTTCTGAAGGACCTGCTCTGATACCAATTGTTGGAAATAATACTAAGAGGGGGGATGAATCAGTATTATCAAATCAATAATTTAATTTTCAAAACTAATTTGTATATGCTACTTCAGCTCAGTGAACTAGAATGTATACGCAATTGTACTTAATGCAACCAGTGTATATGCCGAGATCTTTAGATTTACCCAAATTATCATGTATTAAACTTTACTCAGTATATCAAGAATTCATTAGATAGTGCAGTAAAAGAAGAATAAAGCATCACACATAAGAAACACACAAGAACACCAAGATATAAGGTGGAAACCCAATGTGGATAAAATCCACCTGCTACTATCATCTCCGTCTTCTTTTAATAATAAGAAAATTCAGTTTACAATTTTTGTACTGGTGCAGTCTTATACCAATACGCAGGCTTCTACCTGCAGAAGGCTACAACCTTCTCTCGTTCTCCAGCTTCTACTGGAAGGGAGCTACAACCCCCTATCTCTTAGACTAGCTAATATGTTTACTAGTACATAGGTGTCGGCCTACAAAAGGCTACAACCTTCTCTTTTTCTACCAGGGACCACGTTTCATAAATTTTCAGACTGGATCCATCAACAACATCATTCAATCATCAAATATATCTGCATCAACCAATCTTCTTTTGAACCAACCACAATCAAATCAATCAATCACTTTGACAACCCATCAATCTGATCATTCAGAATGATGTCACCAGAATACAGTAACCAGAACCCAAGCCAGAACCCAAAACATTGCAACAGCAAACAGAAGCAACTAAAACATATTTTATAAGGTATACGCTACTTTCATGTGTCGAACCTACGTGCATACATGCTTTACTCAAAGCTAACCAGCCTATATATCTACAAATATAAATTCAGAATTTTGCAGCTATTCCAGACTTTAGTTATAACTAGATCAGATCATTTAAAGAATAATATATGCGTTAGTATTCAGAGCTAGAATATTCATGAGCAACAACACATAATGATAGTTCATTTTATGCCTTAAGTTCCCGATCCATCATTAGATCTAGTTCCTCATCATCCGCTAAGGTTCATCCTTGGTTCAGATCCAGCAATGCACCATAACCCAATAACCTGCATACTAGATCTCACAATTCATCAGATATTCAATACTTGCACCCCTTGGCCTAATGATCTTCTCCTCCTTTTATAGTTTTAGGCATTTCTCAATACCATGGACCAAAATCACTTAGGACTAATACCCTAGAACAAATACCTAGGGTCAATACCTTGGACCAGATACCTTGGACCAATCCCATGGATCAAAATACCATGGACCAAAAATTTAGTTTTCCAAGGTAAATGCGCTTTTCCTCCTGTGAAAGTGCATGTGTACGTATACACGACTTGTAAACAGTGAACCTACGTGTATACACAACTTGGTCAATGGTGAACCTACGTATACCTCTCTTTCTTCATTCTGTGAAGACTGATCTGTAATTCTTTGTTGTTTACCTATTATACTGTGATCTTTCATCTGAGTGAGTTGCCTTCTGAACTGTTTCCTTGAAGCTACCATGCATTTCATCACATCTATAACCACTACTGTCATGCATTCTGTCACATCTGATATCTCTTCTGTAGATTCATCTAGTTACCATATACAAGTGAGTTGTTCTGCTACAAGTGGGTTGCCATCAAATACAACACATACATCATAATGCCAACAATGCATACATAGTTGAATTGAAAAGAAGAAACAAACAAACAAACAAAATCTTATCAAAAAGGTGATGACACTTAGAGATGATTAACACTCATATACAATTCAACCCCCACCCCCATCCCCCAACGATTGAGAGGTTGGGGGGCGGGGGGTGGGGGGGACTTGCAAAAATGAAAGCAAAAACACTCAAAAAATGTTAAGAAACTGAAGCAAACCTCTAAATAATGACCAAAGGAAAATTCACTCAATTTCACACAAAATAAAGTGTTGTATTGGCTTCAAAGAGATAGGGACACACTCAGAGACACAAGGAAAACAAGTTGGACCAAAGAAAATCAGAGAGCAAGGCAAGAAAAGAAAATTTTACATCTTATAGGAATTAGTGCAAGTGCACAATGGGCACCAGTTCTCTACATCGTAGTAGTAAAAAAGGCTAGGGTGCACTGTAGCGCTCTGTCTCCAGACCAGGGGGAGTGTTGATGCAGATCCAGCCAAATTACGACACAAAAAATAAAATCAAGCTCAGAGAAGGGTCTTCCTAGGGTCAATCACGATCTGAGTGAGGCAATGAAGGTTAGTTCAAGAGGTGAAACAAGTGCTAAGGTCAAGGAAACCACTAAGGGAAAGAAACGATCCCCACTGGAGTCGTCAATTTGTTATGTAGAATTTACGATTGCAGACAAAAGTATCTTCCCTATAACTAGTGGATTATTCTAGAACAGTAGAAAGAAATCAATATAAAGTTTTCCGTAGAGAAATTGAAGAATTGGAAAGAAGCTTACTTGGAATCTGTTGTAAGATTTACTTTCCTCCCCGCTTGTAAGCTCCATTCATAGCTTTGACTGCTATAATTAGTACTTGCACATACAATCAAAACAAGCCAAAGATCCACAACATCTATGTAGCATAATTAAATTACTTTATTCAATGGATCAACAAAGCATTGAAATATATGAATGTAAAAGTAACATAAAACATATAGGAAAATGGTATACTCTTTGTATTAATATGAATAGGAGAGAATTTAAAACCAAGAATAGTAGTTGATCTTGTAGAGATATCCCCAAGTTGACTTTTCCTTCTGTTGGGGCCTCGAAAATCGTTGCATCAACATGGGGGAAAACCACCCGATCTGGACCTTAAGACAACTCCTTTTCCATTTAGGTAGTGGCTCCGACTGGATATAATGGGACCAGTTTCCCAATGAAAGGTGATTGAATGAATGTGTAATGCTTATAGTGGAGTGAAATATATGGATTTTCAGCAATGAATCAAATGGAAAACATTTTCATTAATCCACTCTATAACCCGGAATTGTTTAATATTTATCTAGATGCGATCTATAATGATTTTCTTTAGTAAATGACGATATAGATTGCTCAAACACTAATGGAAATGAAAATATTTCAAGATGATTATTTTGATTAAATAGTTAATAAAAATAATGTGTATAACTCATATCACATTTAGAATATCAAAGCAAAATTTCTTAACATGTATTTAAAAATATCAATGGCAGCATGATCAGAAATGAATACATGTAACGTTGTTCTTTAAATACCATATAATAAGCAATCTGAAAAGATAAATTCACTATTTATTTATGAACAAAACAGAGGCACAAAGATAGAAATACCAGATGCATGTTTCTCAACTCATAAAAGAAATAGTAGCAGTTTAGTGCTTCTCATAAAGATGATTTCGGTAGTACAGAAATGCAACTTCTCAAAATTCTTTATGGAAAATCCTAAAACAATGTTCCAGTCGTTCTATCGAGAAAAGTATGAAATTACAATAGTGCGAGCTTTCATCAGCCTTTCTTCATAAAATTTTGGACTTTAATTTCATACAACAAGCTTAAATAGTAGAAAAACAACTGAATGTATTGTGCAGAGCATTGAGGGCATTTAAACAGATCCCTTCAATAACGCTTAAAGGAAAACAATTTTTTTTTTGTAGAAATTTTTGAATGTGATTTGTTGTCTTCATAGGCTTTGTTTGTTCCATCAGATTATCTGGATGTTTGTTTGTCTGTTTGAAATGAACTACCGCTTATCAACACATTTGTCCTCTTCTGTCATGAACTTGGACACGGAAAACAGGAATCGATAAGTAAAAATTAAAAGAGACTAACAAGCGAGTTTCATTTGAAACAAATCACGTTTTGCAGGAAATCGGAAAAAAATTGTAGAGCGTAATAAATCCCAAACACAACCATCATGGAGAGGAATATGAAGTGAGGTCTGTTATAAGAGAGGTGGACTTTACAGTCTTATCTCAAATCACAAAACACAGAGATATCGCAATCACAATACTCGGGAATATCAAAATCGTAGTTATAGATTGGCAAACTATAAGAAGTGGCCGAAATACTTAAGATTTGCAATATGTGGGATGACATAAGGGATGACGTGATGGTGATGTCACTATGATGTGGCAGATCCATGTGGAAAGATGATGTGGCATATGACGTGGCAGATCCATGTGGAAAGATGATGTGGCATATGACTTGGCAGATGATATGGCAGTGGAAAGGGTCTTATCGCAGATTGCAATCACATTTGGCAGGAGTCTTTGGAATAGGCAGCATGACTAATAGAACTACAATAGTCGTGGATGCGATATTTTTATGAATCACAGTTGATTTTCCTGTCGGGTCTGGGCCTGATCACAGATCGCAACTCAGCTGGTCTAATCGCAATCGTAATAAGCAGGAGGTAGGACTTAAGCCTTTGAAACTTTTGCGATAGGCACAGACACGTGGAGATTTATGGAATGCAGTGTATAATCTAGGCAGGTCTAGCTATGTCGCATATCGCAATCGGTGGTGCAGAGCGGGGTATGGACTTAAGTTTTTTTGGATCTTGCGATGTCTACGGACGTGGGGAATTATGAACTGGATTAACTTTCTCGTTGGGTCCAGGCTTAAATCGCAATCGCAATCAGTGATGCGGAGGGGTCTTTGCCTTTGGAACTTTTTTATTATGTCGATGTGTGATGTGGGGTATGGCAGAGTTATAAATTTTTTAACCTTCAGGAATTTGAAAACTTTGGTTCAAATTAAATAACCTGTATTGTTTAATACTTAAGGTTTTTAAAGCCTAAGTATAGTTTTGGTTTCGAGGGCTATTAAAATTTGGTTTTTGTCATTTTATGGAAATGATTTCGATAATTAAGGTTTAATACTTGGGTTTTAGTTAAAAAACCTAAGTATTAAACTTTGATTATAGGATCTTATTAACAGTTTTTTTTTGTATTGATTTTATATTTTTTTTGTTTTTTGTTTTTTAAAGAAATAAAATCAAATGCTTTTTACAACTAAAGGGTCCCGATTTTAATATAATAAATTTCATAGGGAATTTATAATATATTAAAATGGGGTTGTTGAATAGTACAACACCTTCCTTGTCACAAAGCACACCTCAATGTCACCCTAATGCATAAAAATGATGTCTCTCTTAGATTCAAGGCAGCAGCATGAGGGCATGATTAGTCTCCGAAAGTCAACCTTGATGTTGTAGATGGCATTAAATTTGTAGGATAGGCATGGTAGTTTAGGAATTCTTATCCATTTACCAATATAGGCTTGAGATCCACTTAAGATGGGAGGATGAGCTCAAGGGATAAGAGGTGAAGTCTCCAAGTTAGGGTTAAATAGGACTCGAGCTTCTTATCCAAGGTAAATGGTTAAAACAACCTTTCGAAGCATCTGGAAGAGGAAGCTTAGGGATTCTTTTTAATTTTCCAAATTTTCTAGAATCAATGCACCCCTAGCAAGGAGCAAGTTGCTTTTTATCAGCGTTGGTGCAGAAAGGAGCAACCTAATGTTGAACGTAGGTCTCTAAATGAGCAGGGTGCGATGGGGCTTAAAAGCACTATTTTTTGGTAGTCAGCCCCAAAAAACTCAATTATTTGGAAAACTCAGTTAGGGCTTTGTGTAGAGATGATGAAAACATGTTCATGGATGATGATTGATCCGATTTACAAACCTATTGAATAGATGCGACAAAATGGCCTATAACAGCTATTATTATTTTTCAAAATGTCTGCAAATAAAGTTTCTACACTAATAAATCTATCGAAGGCTCTTCCTTGACTCATGAAGAAAGTGAAGACTTAGAACTTAGGTTACCTCAATTAGAGAAGAAAGTGAATGAAATGGATGGTTGTATGTTCAAAAAGGTGGAATTATTAGGTTCTTAAGAGAAAATTAAAAGAGAAATGGAAAATAAGATGAATGAAAATAAGGAAGAAATACAAAAATCTATGAATTCCATGGAAAATAATATCTTGGAGAGGCTTACTAAAAGGAAGATTGAGATCCAAGGAAATAATGAAAACATTCTAGTTAGATATATCCCTAAAAGGGATCTGGAGATCCAAGGAAATCGTGAACATAATGAGAAGCATGGTGTTGAGAATCAATCTCATATGTGGAGTATGCTATCACAATTGGAGTTTCCTCCATCTTCATGTGTACATCCATTCTTCCATGTTTCTTTCTTAAAGAAGGTAATCGATGACAAGATCCCAATATGAATAAGGGAAAGAAACACTAGAACCAGGAAAAAAAAAAAATATTAAAAAAAAAAAAAAAAAAAAAAAAAAAATTAAAAATTAAAAAATAAAAATAAAATAAAATAAAATAAAATAAATAAAAATAAAAAATAAAAAATAAAAAATAAAAAATAAAAAATAAAAAATAAAAAATAAAAAATAAAAATAAAAATAAAAATAAATAAAAATTAAAATAAAAAATAAATTAAAATTAAAATTAAAATTAAAATTAAAATTAAAATTAAAATTAAAATTAAAATTAAAAATTAAAAATAAAAATAAAAATAAAAATAAATAAAAATAAAAATAAAATATAAAAATATAAAATATAAAATATAAAATATAAAATATAAAAAATTAAAAATTAAAAAATAATAATAATAATAATAATAATAAAATAAAAAAATAAAAAATAAATAAAAAATAAATAAATAAATAAATAAATAAAAATAAAATAAAATAAAATAAAATAAAAATAAAAATAAATAAAATTAAAAAATTAAAAAATTAAAAAAATAAATAAATAAAATAAAATAAAAATCTTGGAAACAAAGACTAATCAGTTAAGAAATCGAGCAATTATTGAATACGTCATCAAATTGAGGAACTTACTAATGGAAGAAGTGACATGGGAAGATGAGTTTTTCATGCAGAAGTAGGCACAGATAGTCAAGTGTTGAGGACAACACTTCTTTGAAGGGGAGGGGCATGTTAAGCCCTATATAAGGCCCATGTTAACCTTAAAACCAATTATTAAGCCTTAGATATTGTGTGATTACATTTCTATTGTTATATTATTATGTTGGCTAGAACCTCTCATAGTCCCATTTTATTATAGTTGTACCCTTTTTCTCCTATATATATATACTAAGGAGACCCAGTCTTAGGATCATTAAATATTGTTTTGTACATTATATTCATTTTAAATTAAGGTTTCCCCCTTGAATAGGATTGTAATTATTGGTTTCTTATCATTTTTAAGGTGCATGGTCTATAACATGCACAAACCAAAACCACAACAGGTGGGGGCACTGCTGAAAATAAGAGGAAGAAAAAGTTTCCTTGTAAAATATGTTAAGGAAACAATATTACCCATGAGTTCCCAAGGATAGATGGGATTCATCACTACTTTATGCAATAGCCAAATAGTTAGTAGCCTAATGTCTTGACAAATCCATTCCCTTCCCAACAACAATAATAGATGGTTGGTAATTATCTTGCTCCTCTACCTAGGGGCATGGCTAGACAACTCCAATAAGGAGGCACATACATGTGATCAATATCATGTGTAAAGAGATTGTAAATTTCACCATGAGAGTGAAAAAATATGAGACTACTAAGAGTGGTTCTTCTTCTGAGGACCTTATGATATCCACTCCATCTAATGGACCTCTCTCAATAAATAAGCCTTTGGAAATTGTGATATTCCCTTAGGGTGTTCTCCATTGGTCAACTCATAATCCCAATGCACAGTCTGCCCAAAACTACAACATTGTGGGGGATTTAGCCTAGGCACCATGTGCCATGTCTATTTTGCAGGTTTTGCAAAGTTGCCTTACACAATGCAAAGCCTTATTAATCAATATCAGAGATGTTGATCCCTAAGAGTCCAATCTTATTATGATTGATATAGATGCAATTCATTATAAGTTATCTCATTAGATTTCTTTCTAGATCCAAGTTTAGGTACTTGGGAAGAGCACATTTTTCACACTTGTGCATAAAGAATATTCCACTTGCATTATGGCCATGTCATGCTATCGGCATTTAGGTTCTCTAGCACTTATGCAGTCAAACTCCAGACTACAAGCATTTGATGGTGTTGTAGTGGCTACAACCACCCTCCAAAATTTTTCCTTAGCCCATTTTGGAGCCTCCCTACCAACCTTACACATCATTTTGTCTTGCTTCATCAAGTACACAAGCTTCAGTATTTTTCATGCACAAAGGCAGCCTGTCGAGCACATCTTGATGCGTTCCCCTCACAGCTTGTTCATCTGGACTTGGTCCAACTGCAGGCTGAGCAGCTTCCCCTAGAAAATTGCACATTTATGGAGGGCAACCAGCCTTCCCTCCAGAAATTGTGCAATCCTCTCTGGCAGCCTACTAGGCTCCAGGATTACACAATCCTGCCAGTCAACACTCCCAGCAGTATTTGTGCAAATTTCCCCAGCATGACTTCTCAACCCAGAACTTGCGCAAATCTGGGCAGCAGTCATCTACTCTGCCCAGAAATTGCACAAACCTGCTAGGAAATCAGCCCAACTCCCAGCTAGGAATGCACATTTTTCTCAAGCAGTTGAGCTGCTACATGCATGAGCATTCTGGTTGACCAGTTCCACCCGGGACCGAGGAAACTTGACTTTCATGCATGCATGACTGGTTCTTCCCAGAATAGCAAAAGGAAACATGCAAAAGGCATCCCACGATTCAAGGATCTATTTTTAGTAGTTGGGGATTACATGCAAAGTTGTTTTAGAAGTTTCCCTCCAAGTGTCGCTTTTTCCTAGATTTGCTGCATGCGCTTCACGAGCCCAAACTTATTTATTCGAAGCATCAAAGCTCATTATTTCACATCAAGCTTGGAGCTTTGACATCCCACAACACATCCAGGACTCTTCGACACATTCGACTAAGCTATTCACTAGTAAGTGGCCTCAACTTGTCTTTTTCAGCATTTCTGTTGCTTTTTTGTATTTGCTTGTATGAGTGTTGTTTGCTTGATTTCTTTGAATTCTTGTTGTTGTTTACATGTATACTAGCTTTTCCTAGCTCTGTTTCAGTTTTCGTTGCTATCTCACTACTGTCGCATGCATGAAACTGTTTTGCACGAACGTTCGCCCAACCAGCGAACTGCTTCACCCACATGCATGTTGATATGTTTGTTGAATCTTTCATTCAAGTTTTTCATGCACTATCAATCACTTCTGCCTTTACTTAGTGTCACCATGCATTCACTGTCTTATTTTCTTTCAGTTGCCCATTAGCGAGTCAGGCCAACCTTGGCCCGAACTCTGCCTCATTAAGACTGCTTTGCGCAATTTGGGTAAGGAAGGCTCTGCCTTCCTCTCCATAAATGTGCATTTTTTCCCAACACTGACCTCGAGGACTATTTTTCACATTCTAGAGGACAGTGACTGTTGGCCCAGGAAATTGTGCAAATCAGTCCCTGGGCCTGCAGTCCTTCCCAACTAGAATTGTGCATTGCACAATCTCAACATCCAGCGGCCAGTCTCGATTGTGCATTGCGTAGATCCCGCAGCCAGTCCTACCTCCCAGACAGCCCAAACTACCTTTTTCGTAGTTTTGGCAGCTAGTCACCTAGCCTCCTAGAAGAAATTACGCAATCTTGCTCATCAGTTTCCTAGGTATGTGTTGTGTCTTTCCCCAGAATTTTCTTTGTTTTTGCTGACATATTTCTTGCCATGCATGTTGCTTGTCTCCAGATATTTCAGGTGGTCATATGTCTCAATGGATTCCAAGAGAACAAGATCTCAGGACACTAATGGAAATGTAGCTAGAGTAACATCTGAGAAAATATCCTCTAGTCTGCCGACCTATGAAGATACAAAGTTGTATCTAGATAAGGACATCAAACTCAAGTGGCAAGAAGTCAATGAAACATTTGCAAGAACTTTTGGGGAACACCTCGAGGACCGTCAAGTGTACGTGAACATTCACAAGTCTGGATTATACCGGATAGAATGTAGATATCCCGTGTTCCCATGCGTGGACATGATGCACTGGATCGTCTCTCACACTGATCCTGAGATGATGACCTTGATCAGTGTTAGTGGGATGAAGCTTGTGACCTTTTTGGGAATAGGATTATGATGAGATGTATCAGATGTCAAAGAACACGACTATCATGGAGACTCCATTCATCTTGCCCAACAGCAGTGCTAACTCCAGAGACATTCTGAAGGATTGGGTAAAGGAGCTAGGTCATTTTAGGATGACACCCAACCAGGACTATAAGACAAAGATACTGAGGACAAAAACCTTCCCACAGAGTTGGGTTGTTGCACTGGACCAAGTGGCTAGAGAAGGAAAACCATGTAACTGGTCTGGCATACTGGCTCATCAGCTGAAGGAGCAAGTCACGAAGGCTCTACAGTCACCCGGAGGTATGCATGCAGAGATTTACATGTCCACCTACATCCTAGATGCAGTCTGTACCTGACATGAGTTCTCGGGCTTGGAGTGGGCATGGTCACTGGTGAAGACTGTTGTGAACACATATTTCAAGTTTTTGTCTGAATGCAGCTTCAAAGGAGTAATCACATGGTTGTCCGATCATTTTGTCATCCCTTTGTACAAAATGATATTCAAACAAGATCCACCCTACATGTCAAAAGAAGAAATGGAGGCATTGATAGGTATTGCAGATTGGTATGCCTCACCATCCGACACTTTCATCTGAATGTTCAGTGCAGAGGAGCCTCCACATGTTCTGCTAAAGTTTTTCTTGGATGTACTTGTCATGCAGGAAGTATCCTATCAAATCTCGGCAGAATTGACAGTTAGACTACATCGGAAGAAGAAGGAACCTTGGCCCACTCTTCCGTTGCAGATTGGGTTATATGAGATCCGTGGTATCAAGCAAGAGGATGTTGAAGCAGAACTGATGAAGAAATACATGTTTGACCTCCGAAGCTACAATCCACATGACCCACATTGCATTGTCAAGGATCACTACACGAGAGATCAGTTCAACTGGATCTACGAGGCATTTCATTGGGTCGAAGAGGACCCATGGAGATATTGCTACAGTTTCTATAGACCCAATGAACTAATCGGATTTGTTGTGGAGTAGTTAGCAAGGCAGCGTGAAGCAACATCACAGCGAGCACTAATAGTAGTAGCAGTGGCAGCAGAGCCAAGCATACCAGTGCGCGACAAAGGGAAGAGGAAGATTGTCGATCGCATGGAGGAGGAGAAAAGCTGCAAGTTTCAAGCAGATCCACTTGTAGAGAAAGCAGTTATGGTTATAGAGGAAAAGAGGCAGTAGCGCAACAAGCGAATTGCGTAAAGGCATAAGGATAAGAATAGGATGGAAGAAGCAGAGAAGGAGTTGCATGAGCTGAGAGAGAAACTCTAAAAGGAACAAGAGTTGTGCAAATAGGAGAGGTATCGCAGCAACAGAAGATATAGTAGGGGGCACATCACATGCATAAAGACGAAGCAGTGCCCGTACAAGTAGTCGCTTCATCTGAATAGCTGGAATCAGGCGAACAGGGTGAACCATCACAGCGGCAAGACTTTGCTCATGAGATAGAACATGCACTTCAACTGTTGGATGCAAACATGGAGCATCAGGAGTTGGAATAGGATACCGACCTCATGCCTAACCAAAAAGAGGTTGACTCACCCACTTCAATGCATCTAGAAGAAGAGCAAGTATCAGATGACCAAGGAGGCACTGAGATCCTTGGTGATCAGCCGGAAGAAGAGATGCACAACTTGTCGTTTGATGAATCCCAACATAGAGTTGTACAATCTCGCAGAGTTTCAACTCTGGAGGATCAAACGTCCCTTACGCAAGTTGAAGAACGAGTGATCATGACTGATGGGAAAGCATCTAGCTGCTTTGGCCGATGCAACCAGAGTGTATGTCGAAGCCACTAGCTCAAGTGTTCATTTTCTTATAGCTAAGAATGAGTGAATGGCAAAGGAACTACAGGTAGCCAAGCAAGGAGGAGACTTGGTGACAATGTCCGCCTGAGCTGAACTGAAGAAGGCAATACTAGATGAGGTATTGTCCCTTGACACAGTTATGTGAGCATTGTACTCCAAGTTTGGTACCATGCACAAGGCGGTCGTCCATCTCAATGGATGGCAGCAACAATGTGCTAGGAGAGCACGCATCTTGATGAACATACATGCTGTTGTTGATGACATGCAAACATGGACGATGAAGTACAAGGGAGCCCCACTTCACTTGCCAAATATGATGAGGCCAAATGCAGTCGAGTTGAAAGCACATATTTGGAGTCAGATCCGAAAATATGAGGACCTCCCGCAACTCATCACTAGCATATAGGGTTCTCATGCACGAGTATTCAAAAGCATGGATGTTGTGGTGTGCACACATGCGATCCCATCACTTGGGACTCTCACCTAGGTGAAGACCAAGAAGCAAGTCTGTCTTGAGCTTGAATCGTACTTCGATGAGTTGATGCGCATCGCCACCAGCCCAGACTTGCCTATCAGTGCAGACATCATGCACAAGTATGTTGTTGATTTGGCCACATTAAAGATAATGATGTGCATGCTTTCAGACGAGTTGGATAAAGGAGCCTATGTAGTGTACCCGAATGTTATGGAAGCGAAAGTCAGGTTTCAGACGAATGTCAATGTGGAGCACACAGACATTATCAGAGACTATAAAGCTTGGCATCAATATGTTACTATTGATCAGCAAGAGGATGTTCAGCAGTTGGACTCTATAGTTGTCTAAGTCAAAGTGATGTCTAGTTTGGCTTCCTCAAGCCATTATGTTCACATGGGTACATGTGCATTGTAATGTTGAGTCATGTCAAGTGTAAGTCAAGTCAATAGTGAATGTAACAGTCATAGAGTAGGTGAAGAGTCATGAGGGTAGTTTAACAATCACAAAGGGGAATGTCAAGGGCCACCCCACCCTTTGCTATAAACAGTCCCTCATAACTCATTGTATAGGATTTTGGTCATGCAAGCTTCTGATAAGACTATCTTGGAGAAAGCTTGGACAGCATTGTAACACACCTTGGCTTCTCCACTGCACGGAGCTAGTACATCTCTTTGGAGGAGCAGGTGGATGTGGCTGTAAAGTTCCACTGTTGGGGCTAGAAGCTTTACATGGATGTATTGTATGATTGGAACTTACACTTCTTTGTATAATAAGAGCCAGCACATTTTCATGCATATGTTGTTATTGTAGTTGGAGTGTTCTGGTTGCTTTACTGATGTATGTTGTTTAACTTACGTATTTGTGTATGAATTACTTCATATGCAATTATATGAATCTTGTTGTAGATGTGTTGTTGGTTTAACCATCACTTTGGATTGTCGATTGATTTGCTTTCCAGCTTTTGATGCATCTTCGCTCATGTGTTCCCTTCCCAGCTGAGTACTGATACAGGTTGTCAAGGGGTGCACTCATCCCAACCCACTTGTGTTAGAACCTCTCATTCACCTTCCTTGACTCACTGTAGTGGTCACACCCTTGCTACTGACAGAGTTATCTTACTTTCCTCTGTGCGACATCGCGGTCAAGGCATTACCTTACAATTCACTGCTGGGACTCCTACACCAAATGGTCTAAGGTATAATTGGGGCTTCTTACCGGGGAGATCCCCTTGACATGTTGACGGGTCTAGCACCGTCAACATTTCTAGCACTAGAAGGAGGGCCAGATGACAAGCTGTGTCCTCTCATCCAATTTTGAACCTCTACATACCTTTCATGGATTCTTGCACTCTTCTTCCCCCACGATGTTTTTCAAATCGTGAAGATGTCTCCATCATGGGGGATTTTTTCAATCTCTTGCCAACTTTCACGTATGATGGTGAAGGCAAAGTGGCCTAGCTTGAGTACTTACATGGCTTTCTTTCCATGCTTCGTGAGGAAGATGGGTGTTTTGACAAACAGACCAACTTGCTGCTTGCATACACACTTCGCAAATCGCCATTTCGTTGGCTTCTTAGCCTACTGGCTAACAGCGTGCACTCATTTGAGCTCTTTTGTGATCTTATTGAAGACACGTTCTATCATTTTGATCCAGACCATCTTGACTGGAAATTGTTACAGCAATGGAAGGCTCCGCATGAATTGGTAATTCATTTTTGGCAGCGCTTCCATGACTTGCAGTTTCAAGCTCCGAGGAGCCAGATGAAATTTGCTTATCTTTGGGACTAGTTCGAGTATTGTCTTAAGAAATCTGTCTGCCCAAGAGAAAGTTTGAAATCAAGCCTCACTCAACATTCTTCACTAATGGAGCTGCGCAATCTCATGTGGCTGTGAGCATTGTCCCCATTGACTGTCCACCTCCCTCTCATTCAACAGCTCCACCATTGCCAAGTGATGTTGAGGATCATGCTCACACAGCTATTCATCTTTCACATTCTCCCAACATCACTTCACTCAATTTTTGTGTACATTTGGTTGTGAGTCCTTCGAGTTCTCATATGATTTATTTTCTACGACCTTCGTCTTTGCACTCAGGTGTTCCTCCAGATGATGTTGTCTTATGTTCATCCATTCCAGACTCTTCACTTGTTGTGAACGAGGAAAAACCCATTGGCAGAGTTGGTGTTGCACAACCAACATGCACTATCATTCATGAATAGTATGAGTGGGAGCTTGAGCATCAACACTCGATGAAGCATGAATCCCTTTCATCCAAGCCCGCTTTGTTCTTTCCTAACATCTTTGATGAACCTGCCATCCATGATTTTGCATGTGTATCTTCATCCATGGATGATCTGATAATCACCCTATGAGTGACCTCAGTTAAATATTTATTGAATAAAGGTATTACAAACTCATGTGCTGGTGTGTGTTCATGTTATTTAAGCAACGGATCGATCAGATTGCAAATACACAGACACTTGAAAGCGAAAACAGCAGATAAATATAGTAAGCAATACAAGAACACAAGAAATTAATATGGAGTTCACCCTATCCTCCAAGGCTACATCTTGGTCTAGCTCCCAGTGGTGGCCTTATTTTTTTGTGTCTTAAGCAGAAAATTACAATGCAAGAGCTCAATGTGAGTCTCCTAAAACAGAAATTTACTTGGCAGGGTGGTTCTTGGATGCCCCAAGCCACTAGAATACATAGACTCTTTCCTTACCAACTCTGTGACCTTCTGGTCTACAATGGAGAGAGCCCAATGTGGTGCTTAGTCCGGACAGATCCTCTCTGGGATGGCTTGAATCTCTCAAGCTCTCTAGTGCTCGATGCTGCCTTTGGTCAGCTCGGCCCTCTGTCTTCCATTCTGCTTTTGCTTCACTGCCTTCTTTGCTTCTTGTCTTCTGCCTTCCTCTCTCTGTCTCTGTCTTCTGTTCTCTATTCATGAATTTAAAGCCATTCGTTCCCATGTCTGTTTAGTTCCTCTTCCACCTCCATCGAATCGCCTACTGCAGTTGTGCTTGGATTTCCCTGTTTGGCGTCATCATCAGGCTCACAGGGAGTGGCCACATGTCCTCCTGTAACTGTGCCAGCCTGCTTCGTCGATTCAATTCTTCGGTTACGTCATGGAATGAGTCTTCGTCCACCGTGGTGGTCAAAGTGGACCTCAAATCCTTCTAAATCACGGCTTATTCCCTCATTAATTCTGGTCTTGTCTTCAGGTGTGATGTCAACCGTCAGATCTGGATCCCCCAGATCCAACACTGTTTTCTCATTTCACGCGATTGACTTGCTCGAACGTTAGCACGCGATGAGCGGCCGTTTTCTCTCTCCTCCGCTTGCCACACGTCGATCATTGAGTGGGATCACTCCAATTTCTCTAAAACTACTTACCGCCCAAGGAGCCCCCAATCAATACCACCGATTTTTTGGAGCGTGGATCCCGCCTTTTCCTTTAGCTCTTTTTCACCTTTTGTCCCATGGTTTTCCCAGCTCTCCATGCGTCCGAGTGCTCGAGGCTTCTCCATTTTGAGGGTTTTCGCCTAGCGATTCGCGCATCAAAAACCTCCTCTGTTTCTTGATCTGGGCCTCCCAGGGGCTAATTTCACCTTCCACGCAGTCTCCATGGGCCTCAGTCAGCGCACTTTGACCGAGGTCCTTGTCGTTCCATGTTGGCTGCCACTGCCACTAGTTTGAGGTGTTTTTGATCATTGTTTTGAATTCTTTGAAATCTGTCCTGACCTGGTACAACCATGGTTCTTTTGATTCTTCTTCATGGATCCAATTCAGATCAATGGATGCACCCATTGTTGATCACTCACAGGACTCACTGGATGTTGGTCCATCATTCGAAAACAGAGAGGATAAGTCATTCGTTGAAAATCCACTTGATCTTTCATCTATCTTTTCTGAAAACATAGAGGATGAGTTTGTTCTCTTTTCATATACCCCTATGTTTGATACATCTAATCATGAGGATGCCGATGAATTCATTGATTTTTCTAATCGTGGCGATCGTGATCCATTTGTTTCCATTTTTTATCACGATCATGAATCTATCACAGTTGATCTTTTGAAACCACTGGCGTATCATGATCTACCTGATGATGAAGTTGAGACACCCAAGACTGCCGAGGCACATCAGCCCGAGCTGATGGTTATGTCAAGTCTTCGCTCTCTTAGGGTTAGTCTCACTTCTAATGATGAAATTTTTCAATCACCCAAGGCTCCTCATCACTCATATGTATGCATTGAAGATCCATCTCACACACAGATCACACTTCCTCCACTTGAACTGCACGATCCCATTGTTCATGCATTGGAGGAATCTTACATTGCAAGCACTCGTTCGCGATGCAAGTTATCCTTATTTCTTTCGTTTGCTTGCATGTCACAGTCAAGAGTGTGCTTATGCTTCAAAGTTGCACGTAGTGTCACACAGCACCATGATAAGTCCACGAACTACCCGTCATGCACTTCTACTCACTTATGTCCCGTGGGAACTTTGAAACATGAAGTGTGGTTGTCTTCATTGTTATATCTTTCTTGCTTGCTAGTTTGCACAACTGGGTTGCTTACAGACCAAGCCTTCACCAACATGGGTCTACCAATGTGTTGGTGGCTGCATTAGAAATATCACTTCATGTGATCAGGCCCATGCGCCGTTAGTGTAGGAATAGGAGTAGTGTTTGCTTTCAGTTGCTTGCTTGCATGCTTGTCAACTTACATGCTTTGTTTGCTTGTTTGTTTGCTTGCTTGTTTTCTTACTTGTTTTTCTTTCACTTTTGCTTCTGCTCTTGCTTTGCTTTGTTGTTTTTTAGTTCGCTTGTTTGTTAATTCGCTTGTTTTCTTTCGCAGGTTAGTTTTGTATGAAACCATGTATGACTCTTGGACAATCTGGGTGAAGTACAAGAGGGCTTGTATAGCTATCGCTACATGGTTATCTGTCATCTTGCCTCTGTATGAAGAACTTGTTACTTTCAGTCCATGATACGTCAAAGGAAAATACGTATTGTTCGAAGTGAACCTTGGTGAAAACACAACGCTTGCGCGCTAACTAGTGTCACCTTCTCTAGTCAGTTGTTTTTGGGTTAACCCTTATCAGCTCAATCAAGTAGAGTAAGGTGACGGGAAAACCTTAATAGGCACGTCAGAGATACAATAAACTACTTCTCTGTTGGAACAACCTCTTCTTCTCTCAATAAGTCGGGATCCCTCTTCCACCTCTGGAATGAATAAGTGTTGTGCACAATTGAAAAAATGAAAAATGAAAAAAAATGAAAAGTCAAAAAATGAAAAATGAATAAGGTGAAAGAAGAGAAAGGCTTCCTACATAGGAAGGTGATGCAAATAACTTCGTCGGGGTACTAACCAGTCTCACTGGAAGTAGAGCCAAGCTTGTGTTCCTATGTGACTCCACCGGGGTACTATCTAGACCTGCTAGCAGTGAAGCAACACCAGAGATGAAACTAAGACTCTGACGACTATACCGGTTGTGCATCAATATACCCCTCAACCCCAATCAAAACAATTGTGTTTCCTTGGCTTGGAATGTGTGTCAATTGACCAAGGGCTTGGAAGATGCTACATCTTACAATCAAGTCAGTGTGAAGCCAAAATGAGCTGAGAACTGAACAATACTTCTGGAGGCGTTAGACTTGCTTTTCATGAACAAGGTCCATTCAAAGAGCTAGAGTTCTACCAGTGTGTCGCCAAGTGTTGTAGCAGCTACAACCACCCTCCAAAATTTTGCCTTAGCCCGTTGGAGCCTCCCTACCAACCTTACATAGCATTTTGTCTTGCTTCAGCAAGTACATAAGCTTTAGTGTTTTTCAGGCACAAAGGCAACATGTCGAGCATAGCTTGATGCATTCCCCTCACAAGTTGTTCATCTGGACTTGGTCCAGCTACAGGCTGAATAGCTTCCCCTAGAAAATTGTGCATTTCTAGAGGGAAACCAGCCTTCCCTCCATAAATTTCATAATACTCTCTGGCAACCTATTGGGCTCGAGGATTGCGCAATCCTGTTAGTCAACACTCCTAGCAGGATTTGCACAAATTTCCCTAGCAGGGCTTCTCAGCCCAGAATTTGCGCAAATTTAGGCAGTAGTCAACTGCTCTACCCAGAAATTATGCATACCTCCTGGGAAATGAGCCCAGCTCCTAGCCAGGAATGCACATTTTTCTCAAGCAGTTGAGCAGTTGCATGCATGAGCAGTCTGATTGACCAGTTCCACCCAGGACCGAGGAAACTTGACTTGCATGCATGCATGACTGGTTATTCTCGGAATAGCAAAAGGCAACATGCAAAAGGAATCCTTTGATTCAGGGAGCTATTTTTAGCAGTCGGGGTTTACATGCAAAGTTGTTTTAGAAGTTTCCCTCCAAGTGTCGCTTTTTCCTAGATTTGTGGCATGCGCATCATGAGCCCAAAATTATTTATTTGACGCATCAGATCTCATTATTTCACATCAATCTTGGAGCTCTGACATCCCACAGCACATCCAGGAATCTTCAACACATCCGGCTCAGCTATTCATGGGTAAGTGCCCTCAACTTGTGTTTTTCAGCATTTCTGTCGCTTTTTGTGTATTTGCTTGTATGAGTGTTGTTTTCTTGATTTCTTTGAATGATTTTGTCATTTACATGTATACTAGTGTTTCCTAGCTCTGTTTCAGTCTTCATTGCTATCTCATTGTTGTCGCATGCATGAAATTTTTTTGCACGAACGTTCACCCAACCAGCGAACTGCTTCACCCACATGCATGTTGATCTATTTGCTTTTCATTCATGTTTTTCGTGCACTATCAATCACTTCTTCTTTCACTTAGTGTCACCATGCATTCACTGTCTTATTTGCTTTCAGTTGCCCATCAGCGAGTCAGGCCAACCTTGGCCCGGACTTTGCCTCACTGAGACTACTTTGTGCAATCTAGGGAAGGAAGGCTTTTACTTCCTTTCTAGAAATGTGCACTTTTTCCCAGCACTGGCCTCCAAGACTATTTTGCGCATTTCTAGAGGACAGTGGTTTTTGGCCTAGGAAATTGCACAAATCAGTCCCTGGGACTGCAGTCCTTCCCAACTGGAATTGCGCATTGTACAATCTCGGCAGCCAGCAGCCAGTCTGGATTTTGCATTACACAGATCAAGTAGCCGGTCCGACCTCCCAGACAGTCCAAACTGCCTTTTGTGCAGTTCTGGCACTCAGTCACCCAACCTCCCAGAAGAAATTGTGCAATATTGCTCATCAGTTTCCCAGGTATTGGTTGTGTCTTTCCTTGGAATTTGCTTTGTTTTCGCTGACAGGTTTCTTGCCATGCATGTTTCTTGTCTCCCAATCTTTCAGGTGTTCATCTATCTCAATGGCTTCCAAGAGAATAGGATCTCAGGGCACTGATGGAAATGTAGCTGGAGCAGCAGCTGAGCAAATGTCCTCTAGTTTGTCGATCTATGAAGATACAAAGTTGTATCTAGACAAGGACATCAAACTGAAGTGGCAAGAAGTCAATGAAACATTTGCAAGAACTTTTGGGGAACACCTCGAAGACCGTCAGGTGTACGTGAACATTCACAAGTCCGACTTATACCGGATTCGATGTAGATATCTCATGTTCCCATGCACGGACATGATACACTAGATCGTCTCTCACACTGATCCCGAGACAATGACCTTGAGTAATGTCAGTGGGACAAATCTTGCGACCTTCTGGGAACATGACTATGATGAGATGTATCAGATGTCAAAGCCCGCGACTGTCATGGAGACTCCATGTTATAGACATTTTTGGGCACTGCAACCCCAATCAAACATGTCCATAAACCAAGGGCTCCTAAGTCCCTAAAAGTGTTGTTCCATACCCTAAAAGAACAAGGTCAGCTGATTACATCATCTCCCAGAAGTTCTCCATGAAAAACTGCTCAGAACTGGTCAAAACTGGACCATCTCACCTGCTCCATGGTCAAAGTGAGATGCATCCCACCTAATGCACACGGGAGGTGCGACACATACTGAAAAGCCCTTCTATGGGGTGTGATGGGCGAGAGTGGACAAATGGCAGAGACAGTTTGCGAGGTGGATGATCATGGAATCTTCCAGAAACTTCTCCTGTGACACTTGCCTCTCTAAATTCGCCCAGGGATGAGTAAGAGATCATCAATCTCCAAGTGGAATCAAGAACTATTAGAGAGAGGACACTAATCAAAATCCCAGAAGCTGACTCACCCCCCTACAATCATCTATATATGGATCCCTCATCCCAGAGATCCAGAGGCTAGAATTTTGTATCTTGTAAGGAAGTGATGTTGGTTTCTTGTTGGAATATCATAGTGTTGGGTGATCTAAGCTTTTCATGAGGTGAAAGAAGGGCTTTCATGCTGGAGGGTGATGCTGGGTCAGAACAATTGGTTGTAATCCTCTTTGCTTATTCTTGATATTAATAAAGTTATTCAAGTTTTCCTCCACATTCTTGTATATTTGATGATATATGCATTTGTGTGGTCAATATACATCTGGTCCTATATTGTTTATGATTGTAGATCTCTATTCTTCGATAGTATTATGCTGCTTTGATTCCATAGGTGCTCTTTGAAGCTGGGTAGACGAAGGAGAAGCGGCAAGGGTCTGTCAGAAGGGAGAGGAACCGAGCAAGGAACCAAGCGCAAGACTGAGATTGGTGTCCTTCATTCCACTCTTATCTACTTCTCATAAAGGAAAACGAAAGTAGTTTTAGTTTGTTTGTTTCTAAGATATCTACCAGTCTTAGTGGGACTAGCAGCTCCGAGTGGACACTAGATTTCCCGATAACAAAATGGCAACTCCACTGGGGAGCGAATAGATTGTTTGTTTGTCTATATTTGTTTGTTTTATAAACTGACAGACGGAGCCTAAAGTCAAGCCAGCTAGCCTTCAAACTGCATTTGCTATGCAAGTGCAAAGTAGATCAATGCTGCTTCAGTCTATCTCCGGGTTTTGTTTATAAACTGAACAATCGATTTGCAAACTTTCTAATTGCTCTAGTGGTGGCTCTAGTAACCTCATTAGATCAGCCCCTGTGATTTCTATTTACTGTACATCACTTTCCCGACCTAAATCCTTGAATTGAGCTACAAACTGTGACCCAAAACCAAGTTGAAGTCTCATCCTTGGACCATCGCACCTTTTACTCTTGGGAATCTGGATGCATCACACTTCCTGTGTGCAGTAGGTGCGCTGCATCACACTTTCCCTGTGTTACAGGTGCGCTGATCAGACAAGACCTCTTCTTCTCTCAAATTTTGGTTTCTGTGTTCACTCTCTTCAGCTCTATTCAGGAGTTTTTTTGTCTGTGATCAGTATACCATTGTTGAAACCCCCTTCCTTTCCACCATTCCACCTCCATTGTGCAAAGAACTGTGAATGTTTTTATGTATTTTCTGCCATTTTCAGTTCTCTTTTACAAAGTAGTAGCATAGTCAAACTATCGTCTTTTGATTTGAAAGTGTCGCAAGTGTCATTTTCAGTCAAAGAAAATAATTATATTGTTCTTGATGGTCGATTATACAGTTACCCTTGTATTTGATTTGAATTAGTAGTTTTTCAAGTGTCAAAAGCAATTTTCAATTCAAAATAGTAAAGTGTCGTCATTATCTTCCTTTCGTTTTTGAAGATAAATTTGTTAGTACTGTCGCTTTGAGAAGATAATTCAGATTTGTACTTAGCATTCTTCTTGTCATTCACACATACATGCATGTGCATTTTCATTTAGACTGCTTGTTGGTTTGATTTAGGACAGTGCATCTAGTGTGTGCTCTCTGCTCTATGTTGAAAGAATATCATCTCTCTTTCTTTAGTAGCTAGGATTTTCATTGCAAAAAGAAGATTAAACGATTGTTTATCATCTTAGATTGCATTTTAGGAATTGTACATCTACATCATGCGGTGAACCTAAAAGCAAAATTTCTTAAGAAATATCAATTGTAAAATAAATTTAATGAACCTAATAACGCTTTGGAACCTAACGCACAACATCTAGAAGTCTAGGTTAGAGACGTATTCCGGCGTCATAAAGCCTGGTAACTGTCGCTCACTGTTGGTTGGGTGATTCCTCCTCTTTGAGATGACAAGTGCCAATACGGACTTGTGCTCCCACGTACCGTCGAGTATATATTGGGAGACCACAATAGGCTATATCCTTTATCCATAGGAAGCCATGTCTACCACCCTATTGATCGCAATGCACTGAACACAGCATTCGTGAAGATTGACTGCAGTATCGTAAAAAGTATTCTGCAATTTTGCGATTGGTTTGGTAATCCCTTTGTCTAGATTTCCAAAGTAGTCTATTTCGTTCCTTTTCAGACTCCTTAAAGGAAAAGGTCCATCTGAGCACTTGTCACTTCAAGCTCATTAAAAATCGAAGGCGACTAGAGTCATCTTTTGTTTTTTCTCGACTCTTTAAAACTGAAAAAATAAGTTGTGTCAAAGTGTCTAAAATTTATTTTAATCGGAATAACATCATTGTTCCCTCGTTGGTCTTAGGTTGAGAAAATGGAGTCCACCAACCAAGGATTTCCCCTTGGAGGAAATCCTAGTCCTTTCTCCTCTTGGGGAGATGTTGGTGCACCCCATATGGCCACATTGTCGCTTCCAGGATTGACAATTGGCTTGCCCATATGGCTCTTCTCGACCTCCATCGTTCAGAATACCGCGATTCCTGAACAATCAAGTCAGCAACTAGATGATACTAGAGTTACCCCCCAACCTTCTACTTCGTCCGTTTCTCCCTCTCCTCCTTCCTCTTCGCTTGATGAAGCTGGTAAAGCTAAAAACCAAGTAACTGAGAAGAAGAAGGAGAAGAAGAAGAAGGAGCCAAAGACGAAAAGGGGCAACCATGCATCATCTAGCGAAAATCCACACACTGCATTGTCCGGGCCTAAATCTCCATGTGTCATTTGCAAAGGAGACCACTATCATCGAGATTGTCCTTGCATCCCTCGGATCTTAAGGGACTGGTCTCCCCATTTGCACAATCCAGTGTCATCGACCTCTGATGATCATGTTGAGAGTACACCGTCAACTAGTGAAAATGAAGTCCCTGGACAAAAAGGAAAATGTAAATTCCCTTGTAGACTGTGTGAAGGTGATCATGCCCTCCACCGTTGTCCCTTCCTGGATGAAGCTAAAAGAGTCTTGGATAACCGTCCTGCTTCACCGCTACAGCTTCCTCCTGGGTACAAGAAACTCTTGCCGATTCCATCGCTAGTTGAAAATCCGACTGACACGCCTTTGTGGTCAATCGAAGCATCTATCATTGAATATAAACCCGTTGAATCCATACCAGACCAAAGTCAAAAGGTTGAGGCGGCAGTCGACCCGGTCTTGCCTTAGGAAGGTCCATCTTCAGATGACACAATCACCGAAGAGAACGAGAACGACACCGTTCAAATTCTTTTCGTAAACACAAACTCCGATGAACATGGGGGCAATCTACCCGTTCCTTTGCCGCAGGAAGGAAGTTTGCCAGAGTCATATCCGGCCGTCTATTCGATCCCACCTCCAAGCAACCCGGTGGTTTCCTTCAATTGGAATCTACTAGGCAGACCCCGTCTACCAGCTAGTATACCATTCCGAATCATTGTACAAGCTTACAAAATGATCATGGTCAGTACCATCAAAGATGAAGGGGCTTCTATCAGTATCCTTTCCTCAATTGCTTGGGAAGCACTTGGTTCACCATCGCTTCTGCCTGAGATGAGAAATCTGACAGGCTTTAACAAAGGAACTAGTCGACCGTTAGGGATCCTTCCCAATGTGCCCATAACATTGAGAAGGAAAACCATTTACGTGAACGTAATGGTAGTAAGAGGACCTCTAGATTATAATCTACTCCTTGGACGCGACTATATTTATAGCATGGGATCCATTGTCTCCTCACTCTTTAGAGTAATGTGTTTTCCTCATGAAGGCCAAGTGGTCAAGCTCGTAGACCAACTTTCATTCCCCAACTCACACATAGCCAATAGTCAAATGCCATCCCTAAATGGTCTTTTCACGCAAGGAATGTCTCATCAATCTCCAGTCCATCCACCTGAAGAGCGCGAGTGATTCGGGAGGACATGACTAAAACCCAAGGGGCATGCACCCTGGTTTTCTTCGGCAAGAAAACTCTGGGTATAGGGTAGGTTTCCACGAAGGATATATGACTAGTCCAATCCCCGTCCATATAGGAAGAGGGGATTAGACCGGATAAGATACCTCTGTTAAAAGGTAGGCCTTTCCCGACAGAACAAACGTTTTGTCTGCAAATTGAGGGGTAACCTAGAAACTCTACTTCGCTATACCTAGGGGCATGCAAACCTCTTGTGAGCAAGCGAGAAACGACCAACTAACGTTAACTCTATGATTCCGCTGACTTCAACCGCCTAGGTCAGGTGAGTGGTCAAATCGACCATTCATCTTTGCAGGGGCCACCATGGCACCGGCAAAGTAAAGGAAAACGTTTCCTACCTAACCTTGGTAGTGATCTTGGTAGTTAAGTAGAGGGGCGTAGTTGGTCATTCCTAGCTTGCATGCGAGAGGCACCGGAGCATAGTTTCGAATGGTGCAAGCTCCCTAAAAATTGAACCTATCGATGAGACATCCTTATTATACAACTGGCACGAGCAGTTTTTATGTGGAGTTCAAGCTCGTTAAAAATTAAACATAAGCAATGAGCAAACGTTCCCCCAGAGTTTAAGCTCATTAAAAAATGAACCAATTTCCGATAAATAACCATTGTGAATGCATTATCATCAGCTTTTGAGCCCTGGTCATGTTCTCATCATCACCTCCACTCTGTTTTAGCCGATCATTCACCTCCATTTGATTGTTTACCCCTTTTGAGGAACAACTGCGAAGAGTGATCCTGTTAGCCATCCTTGTGACACTGTCATGATTGGAAAATTCCAAACCTTACCTGGAATCAGCTGCTACCCGAAATTATCACTCGTTCCTCAAAAACAAGTCTCCTTTAAGCTCTTTTCACCTGACTCGTAAAACATGAAAAGATTGCTGAGCGATTGGCCTCTCCAGCTCGTTAAAGCAACCGAAAGTGCTATCCCTCCTCTAGATTTTAATCTTTTTGGACCTGAGGGATTATTACACAAAAAGATCGAGTGCTTGTCTTGTTTGGCTCGTTAAAATTACCGAAAATTCATCCCTTTCATATTATTTTATACTTTTTCGGACTTAAGGGATTATATGATGAAAAAGGATTATTGGAGTTTCCTTTACGTCCCTTTCAGACTCTCTAAAATTGAAAAGGACTGAGTTATCTTTGTCGTTAAACTCATTAAAACTGAATAGCGACAAACTTGTCCATACAGACAAGAACGAGTTTCATTGTCGCTAGGCTCGTTAAAATATAGCGACGGGTTTGCCCGAAGGGAAAATTATAGAACAAGCATATGTTATCCTCCTCAAGCTTGACAAAAATAAAGAGGTACTGGTCAGCAATGACTGGGGAAAATTGGGAAGAAAACTTGAAGAAACTTTATTGGTAGCAAGTTGCTCTTGAACATGACACTTTCACTCCGCATCCGAGTCGAGTTGGGTTGTTCCGTTCACTGGTCATATCACCATTGGTCCATCACACCATCCATATTTGGGGTTAACGCTACCAAACCATGTCAGTGTCACCGATATGTTCAAGAGAATTCGCTCAGAGAATTCACCTATGTCTCATCGACTGCAATACATTCACGCTCCATTCTTTCATGACCGCCACCCTGAACCCTGTATCATCAGATCGTTTTCACCTCCAAAATCATTTACTCCGTTCTATGTCGTAGATGTGGGATTCATTAAGGCCCTCCTACGGCGGGTCGCTTCTTGTCGACACCAGCTCATTATCCAAGAAGTCGACTTAGGAACAACCCTTTCAGTACTTTGAAGCTTGCATGCCTCAATGGTAAGTTTCTCACTTCCGGCAACAAGTTTACATCAATGGCCTTTGACCGAAATATTTTGCGCGGTGTTCGACGCCAAGTCCCTTATTCACACCACGTGAATTGTACTATAGTACCTTGAGAGTCATCATCATTATCAGTGATTCCTCTCGCGCATGTTAACAGCTTACATCATTGGCTGGTAATCAGGCGATGTCTTTCCATGTTCGACTCCAGAACATCTTTCACATGGATCGACTTGTACTCCAAGTGAAGATTGAACGAGTTTGAAGACCCCGGATCTAGTTTCATCCATCTGGGCTGCGATATATTCAGGAAAATAAAGACATCAAATGTACATTGTTGCTGCACAGATGATCATCCAAATCAAAGGATGATGACTCTATTAGAATCATCAATCTCCCACATAGACGGTTTTCTGTCTTATGTACATGAAAATGAATTTACAAAGCTGAGCATGGGAATGCCCACCTCAGCTAGATCATGAAAAATATTATGAAGATAATGTATTGTATTGTATCTTATTACAAGTCGCCTTCCAGCTCGAAAAAACTTCGGATCCTCATGATAAAGCATTTCACTCGACATCAAAAGATTAACGGCCTCATGCTTTAGGGGGAAACTGTTATAGACATTTTTGGGCACTGCAACCCCAATCAAAAATGTCCATAAACCAAGGGCTCCTAAGTCCCTAAAAGTGTTGTTCCATACCCTAAAAGAACAAGGTCAGCTGATTACATCATCTCCCAAAAGTTCTCCATGAAAAACTGCTCAGAACTGGTCAAAACTGGACCATCTCACCTGCTCCATGGTCAAAGTGTGATGCATCCTGGCCTAATGCACACACGGGAGGTGCAATGCATACTGAAAAGCCCTTCTATGGGGTGCGATGGGCGAGAGTGGACAAATGGCAGAGACAGTTTGCGAGGTGGATGATCATGGAATCTTCCAGAAACTTCTCCTATGACACTTGCCTTGCTGAATTCGCCCAGGGATGAGTAAGAGATCATCAATCTCCAAGTGGAATCAAGAACTATCAGAGAGAGGACACTAATCAAAATCCCAGAAGCTGGCTCACCCCCCTGCAATCATCTATATATGGATCCCTCATCCCAGAGATCTAGAGGCTGGAATTTTGTATCTTGTAAGGAAGTGTTGTTGGTTTCATAGTGTTGGGTGATCTAAGCTTTTCATGAGGTGAAAGAAGGGCTTTCATGCTGGAGGGTGATGTTGGGTCAGAACAATTGGTTGTAATCCTCTTTTCTTATTCTTGATATTAATAAAGCTATTCAAGTTTTCCTCCACATTCTTGTATGTTTGATGATATATGCATTTGTGTGGTCAATATACATCTGGTCCTATATTGTTTATGATTGTAGATCTCTGTTCTTCGATAGTATTATGCTGCTTTGATTCCACAGGTGCTCTTTGAAGCTGGGTAGACGAAGGAGAAGCGGCAAGGGTCTGTTAAAAGGGAAAGGAACCGAGCAAGGAACCAAGCGCAAGACTGAGGTTGGTGTCCTTCATTCCACTCTTATCTACTTCTCATAAAGGAAAACAAAAGTAGTTTTAGTTTGTTTGTTTCTAAGATAGCTACCAGTCGTAGTGGGACTAGCAGCTCCGAGTGGACACTAGATTTCCCGATAACACTCCATTAAGCTTGCCCAATAGCAGTGCTAACTCAAAAAACATTCTAAAGGATTGGGTAAATGAGCCATCTCATTTTAGGATGACACCCAACCAGGTCTATAAGACAAAGATAGTGAGGAGGCGTACCAATACTTGATTATATTTTCTTGTCGATTGTATGGTCAAGTAAGCATGGAAACCTTCCCACAGAGTTGGGTGGTTGCATTGGACCAAGTGGCTAGAGAAGGAAAACCATGTAACTAGTCTGGCATAATGGCTCATTGGCTGAATGAGCAAGTCACGAAGGCTCTACAGTCACCCGGAGGTAAGCAAGAAGAGATTTACATGTCCGCCTACATCCTAGATGAATTTTGTGCCTGACATGAGTTCCCAGGCTTGGAGTGGGCATGGTCACCGGCGGAGATTGTTGTGAACACATATTTCAAGTTGTTGCCCGATTGTAGCTTCAAAGGAGTAATCACACAGTTGTTTGATCATTTTGTCATCCCTTTGTACAAAATGATATTCTAACAAGATCCACCATGCATATCAAAAGAAGCAATGGAGGCATTGATACGTATTGCATATTGGTATGCCTCACCGTCCGGCACTTTCATCCGAATGTTCAGTGCGGAGAAGACTCTGCATGTTCTGCCAAACTTTACCTTGGACATACTTGTCATGCAGTAAGTAACCTATCACATCTCGGCAGCATTGATAGCTATACTACAACAGAAGAATAAGGCACCTTGGCCCACTCTTCCATTGCGGATTGGGTTATATGAGATCTGGAATATCAAGCAAGCAAATGTCGAAGTAGAATTGATGAAGAAATATCTGTTCAACCTCTGAATCTACAATCCGTATGACCCACATTGCATTGTGAAGGATCATTGCACGAGAGTTCATTTCAACTATATCATTAGGTTGAGGAGGACCCATGGAGATATTGCTACAGTTTCTCCAGACCCAACGAACCAGTTTGATTCATTATGGAGTGGTTAGCAAGGCAGCATGAAGCATCATCATGGAGAGCACCAACAGTGGTAGCAGAGCCAAGAATACCAGTGCACGACAAAGGAAAGAGGAATATTTTTGATCGCATGGAGGAGCCCGAGCAATGTACCCGAATGCTATGGAGGCGAAAGTCAGGTTTCAGATGGATGTCACCGCAGAACACACGGACACTATCAGAGACTACAAAGCTTGGCATAAATATGTTACTGTTGATCAGCATGAGGATGTTAGGCAGTTGGATTTCTATATTTGTCTAAGTCATAGTGATGTCTAGTTTGGCTTGCTCAAGCCATTGTGTTCACATGAGTACAAGCGCATTGTAATGTTGAGTCATGTCAAGTGTAATTCAAGTCAATAGTGAATGTAATAGTAATAGAGTAGGTGAAGAGACATGAGGGTAGTTGAACAGTCAAAAAGGGGAATGTCAATGGCCACCCCACCCTTTGCTATAAATAGTCCCTCATAACTCATTGTATAGGCTTTTGGTCATCCAAGCTTCTGATAAGACTATCTTGGAGAAAGCTTGGACAGTATTGTAACGCGCCTTGGCTTCTCCACTGCATGGAGCTAGTACATCTATTTGGAGGAGTAGGCGGATGTGGTTGTAGCGTTCCACTGTTTGGGCTGTAGGTTTTAACCCCATACAGAAATTACCTGCATACGAATTCTAAAACACAGAAAATAAATAATGCGAGAGAAGAACACATAAAACACATATACACAGAGATTTTCCCCTGGATCCCAAAACTAGGACTACCAGCTTGATTTTTCACTATGTTCCTTTCAATGTTATAATACATATTTATACATGCCAAAGCATCCAATACCATGGACCAAAAACCATTGCGTCCAATACCATGGACCGAAAACCATCGCGTCCAAAAAACATGTGCGAAAATCATGCATAAAACCATAGGTGGGCCCGCCCAACTCAACATAGGGTCCAAAACCAAAATTTTCCGAGGCGCTGCCCCAGACCCCATAAAGTGGGGTTACAGGTGCCCCTCAAACCCCCTGTTAACTACATGGAAAGAATATAACACAACCCAACATTCTCCCACTTGTTGTTTTCTTTCCACAGGGGACCACAAGAGAGCTTAGTCATTTTTCCAGCCCTAAAATGCCCATTGTCCCTCTACACCAAGAGAACTTCTCAAAGCTCACAGATTTTGTTAATGGATCTGCAGTATTCTTCGAAGTGTCCACCTTTACTAGCAACACATTTTTGTCTTCTATCATATCCCCCACAAAGTGATACTGAACATCAATGTGCTTTGTCTTTGAATGATATGTGGGGTTCTTTGCCAAGAAAATTGCACTTTGGCTGTCACAATCTATCCTTATAACTTCCTGTACTAACCCCATACTTGAACACAATCTCTGCAACCAAACTGCTTCCTTACTTGCATGAGTGGCTGCCATGTATTCTGCCTCTGTAGTTGACAGTGCCACTACAGATTGTTTCTTACTCATCCAACTGACTGCACCCCCAAATAGGTTAAACACATACCCACTTGTAGATCTTCTCTGATCCAGATCTCCAGCCCAATCTGCATCAACAAAGCCGTGAATATCCAACACTCTGTCCAATCCTGGTCTTCCTTGGTAGCACAAACCATAATCACTAGTTCCACGCAAATACCTGAAAACCCACTTCATTGTTGTCCAGTGCTCCTTCCCTGGTCTTGACATAAACCTGCTTAATACTCCCACTGCATGTGCAATATTTGGTCTAGTACAGACAATTGCATACATCAGGCTACCGACTACACTTGCATATGGAACACGGGACATTTCCTCTTCCTCTTCTTGTGTCTTGGGACATTGTTCAATAGATAACCTCACAACTATAGGAATAGGAACCTTCACCGGTTTACTATCCTGCATATTAAACCTCTACAATATTGTCTCGACATACTTCCTCTGGTTTAACTAGAGCTTCCTCTTTGCCCGATCTCTTTTAATTTCCATGCCCAAAATATATTTTGCAGCACCAAGATCTTTCATGTCGAATTTGGAGGACAATTGGGTCTTCAAATGTTGGATAACTTCTTTGTCATTTCCAACCAACAACATATCATCCACATACAAGACCAGGTAAATAACACGGTCACCAATTAATTTAAAATACACACAGTGATCTGCTTTGCTTTTGGTGAAGCCAATTCCCTATATAAATGTATCAAATTTCTGATACCACATCCTTGGTGACTGTTTTAACCCATATAGAGACTTCTTTAACTTACATACCAGTTTTGTCTTACCCTTCACCGCAAAGCCTTCAGGTTGCTTCATGTAGATCTCCTCTTCCAGATCCCTGTGAAGAAATGTTGTCTTCACATCCATATGTTCTACCTCAAAATCAAAAGCAGGAACAACAGATAAAAGTAATCTAATAGAAGTTACCTTGGCAATAGGAGAAAAAATATCACCAAAATCAATTCCCGACACCTGTGAATAACCTTTTGCTACGAACCGAGCTTTGTATTTCTCCACTTTTCCTTCTGAATTTGTATTCTTTTTGAACACCCATTTGCTTCCAATGGGTTTCCTTCCAGCCGGCAACTCCACCAGATCCGAAGCCTCATTTTTGTGCAAAAATGCCATTTCATCAACCATGGCCTCTTTCCAGAGTTTTCCATCCTCTAAATCCACTGCTTCCTTCACAGTTATGGGATCATCATCAGTAACAGACAAAGCAAAATTTGAACAGAAAGCAGATGGAATATACCTTTCTGGCTACCTTCTTTCTCGAACTGATCTTCTCACAGCCGAAGTTTGTGGCTCTTCATCTTCTGATTCCTCCTCTGCTATAGAGTCTGATTCTTCCTCCTTTAGCTCAAACTCTATCTTCTCAGGTTCCTTTGGTTGGACTTCATGTTTAATAACATCTTTCACCTCTCTGAAAACCACATCTCGGTTGTACACAACCTTCCTTGTTACTGGGTTCCAAAGCTTATAACCCTTTAAACCATCCTTATACCCAATAAAGATGCACTTTTCAGATTTACTATCCAACTTTGTTCTTTTCTCCTTTGGAACATGTACATATGCATCACATCCAAATACCCTCATATGTGAAAGAGAGGGTTTCTTACCAGTCCATACCTCTTGTGGAGTCTTATCCTCCAACGCTGATGAAGGTGACCTGTTGACCAGGTAACATGCAGTATCCACCACCTTTGCCCAGAATTCCTGTCCTAACCCGGAACCACTGAGCATGCTTCTTTCCCTTTCCATCAACGTTTTGTTCATTCCTTTTGCAACTCCATTTTGCTGAGGTGTGTATGGAGTAGTCTTCTGTCATGCTATACGACACTTCTTGGAGAATTCTTCAAATTCCTTACTGCAAAACTCTCCACCATTATCTGTCCTCAGCACCTTTATCTTCTTCTCTGTCTGGCTTTCCACTAGAGCCTTAAATTCTTTAAACCTATCAAAGACTTCAGATTTCTTCTTAAGGAAATATATCCATGTATTCCTTGAGAAGTCATCTATAAATGATACATAGTACACAGACTTACCCAGTGATGGAACCTTCATAGGTCCAAACACATCACTATTCACAAGCTCTAATATATGTTTCGCCCTCTTATCACCAGAGGGGAAACTCACCTGATTCTACTTCCCATATACACAATTTTCACAAAAATCAAAATCTAGAGAGCTATTACTCATACCTTCTACCATACCTTTACCATGAAGTATTCGAAGGCCCTTCTCTCCAATATGTCCAAGCCTTTGATGCCACAACATGGTCTTTTCTCCAGAGACCACTAGATTTTCTACTCCACTTTCAGGAACCATGGAACTATTTCACCCATCAACAACAGTGCTACCTTGCAGCTTGTATAGAGTTCCAATCCGAACTCCCCACATCAATACCAGTGCTCCCCGAACCATCTTGCAGGTATCCTTCTCGAACACTGTTTTTACACATGCATCATCCAGCTTACTAACAGAAATCAGATTTCTGGTAATGCAAGAATATGCAGAACACCTGAAAGTGTTCTAACCCTTCCACCTTGCAGCTTCAACTTTACTTTTCCACAACCAATGATTCTAGCCTTCCTGTCATCCCCCAAGAAGACATCACCACCATCATATTTCTCATACTCACAAAACCACTCTCTATGGGGAGTGAAGTGAAAGGATGCACCTGAGTCAATCAACCATGCCTCATGATCTACATGTGTACTTGAAGAAGCCAAGTACACATCCCCACCTTCATCTGAGGTGGTTTTCGCCTCTACAGAAGGAGCCTCATCAGATCCCTTTCCTTTGTTAGGAGCTTTAGATTTACAGTCCCTTTTGAAGTGTCCTTCCTTTCCGCATTTCCAGCACACCACCTTTATAGGTTTTCCTGGAGATTTAGATCTCCCTCTAGATTTAGATCTCCCACTCGATGACTTATTTTTGTTTCTGTTCTGGGACCGTCCTCATACATACAAGGCATCACCATTTTGGCTCTCCATATTTTTCGTCTCATCTCCTTCGTCAGCAAGGCTAAGACTATTTCATCAAACTGCAAGGCAGTTGCATTGCTACCTATTGCAATAACCAGACTATCCCACGAATCTGGTAGAGAACAAAACAAACTGATGCACTTATCTTCATCTGATATTATTAATATCAACAGATGCTAACTAACTTACCATAGTATTAAATGCGTTCAGATGCTCTGTCACCGAGTCTCCATCTTTCATTCTCAGGTTATACAACTTTTTCCGCAGGAACAGTTTATTCACTAGAGACTTAGATTGGTACAAAGTCCCTAACTTGTCCCACAAAGCCTTTGATGTAGCTTCCCCTTATACATTCAGCAATACTGAATCTGAGACACACAATCATATTGTGCTCTTTGCCTTCCGATCCAACTTCTTCCATTCTTCATCGGACACTCCCGTTGGTTTAGTACCTGGATCTACCGTGATCCACTGATCTTTATCCACCAACAGATACTCCATCTTGAATTTCCACAACTCAAAACTTTGACCATTAAATTTCTCGATCTCTATATTTAAACTGTTCGTTCTCTTCTTTCACCACCAGAATCCATCTTGCAGATCTCCCATTGAACAAGGTCTACCACAGGCCCGAGCGAAACCCCTCAGCAACAAAGGCGTCCCCTTGAAGCCAAATCTGCTCTGATACCAAATGTAGGTTTTAACCCTATACAGAATTTACCTGCATACAAATTCTAAAACACAGAAAATAAATAATGTGAGAGCAGAACACATAAAACACATATACACAGAGATTTTCCCCTGGATCCCAAAACCGGGACTACCAACTTTATTTTTCATTATGTTCCTTTCAATGTTATAACACATATTTATACATGCCAAAGCATCCAATACCATGGACCGAAAACCATCGCATCCAATACCATGGACTGAAAACCATCGCATCCAAAAAGCATGTGTGAAAATCATGCACAAAACCATAGGTGGGTCCGCCCAACCTAACATAGGGTCCAAAACCAAAATTTTCCGGGGCGCTGCCCCGGACCCCATAAAGTGGGGTTACGGGTGCCCCTCAAACCCCCTATTAACTACGTGGAAAGAATATAACACAACCCAACAGGGGCTAGCGGGTTTATATGGATGTATTATATGATTGGAACTTACACTTCTTTATATAATAAGAGGTGGCACATTTTCATGCATATGTTGTTATTGTAGTTAGACAGCTCTGGTTGCTTTAATGATGTATGTTGTTTAACTTACGTATTTGTGTATGAATTGCTTCATATGCAATTATATGAATCTTGTTGTAGATGTGTTTTTGGTTTAACCATCACTTTGGATTGTCGACTGATCTACTTTCATGATTGTGATGCATCTTCGCTCATGTGTTCCCTTCCTTGCTGAGTACTGATACAGGTTTTCAAGGGGCGCACTCATCCCAACCCACTTGTGTTAGAACCTCTTATTCACCTTCCTTGTCTCACTGCAACAGTCACACCCTTGCTACTAACAGAGTTATCTTACTTGCCTCTGTGCGACATCGCAATCCAGGAATTACCTTACAACCCATTGTTAGGACTCCTACACCAAGTGGTCTAAGGTCTAATTGGGAATTCTTACCGAGGAGATCCCTTTGACATGTTGGTGAGTCCAGCACCATCAATAGATGGTCACATTGTTCTATAGAAGGGAGTTTTTCCTACATTATCTGTTGAGTTTGGGGGAAAATCACCATTGTCGATGTTAAAGTTGTCAATGCCCCGTTGTATTATAATTTTCTTCTTGGATGCAATTGGTTATATGCCATGACATTTTTTGTGTTTTTCACATTCCTCATAAAGACAATATAATTATGATTTATTGGCTTGAGTTTTGCATTATGACTAACACGACCATTTCTGCCATTTGTTGATTATGTTGGAATCACGATTATCGTTACACCAAAACTCGTAGGTGTTAGTAAGCGAATGCATCTCTAGAGTTAACAGATCCATGAGAGGTGGTTAAACACATGTCGCAAAACACATAGGGAGCGTTGGTTTATCGAATGTCCAACAATATCCCCCCCAGTGTGAGTCGAGTGTGATTAAAACTCGAGACCTTTGGCTCTCATACCACTTATTGGAATCATGATTGTCGTTACACCAAAACTCGCAAGTGTTAGTAAGTGAACGCATCGCCAGAGTTAATGGATCTACGAGAGGTGGTTAAGCACATGTCATGAAACACACGGGGAGCGTTGGCTTATCCAATGTCCAACATATTATGCACCTTCAAGATATTCAAATGTTAATGTAAGGTTGTTCAAAAACTTGTCGCTCATTGGCATATTTCTAATGTCGCCTACCCAATACTTCTAATATTGTTACTCCCATCCACATGATTTGTTCCATCACTAGGGAATCCCATTGGTCTATTGACCCATTTGTGATTCCATGTCTTTTGGAAGTAAAATCATATGGCGCGAGAAAATGTCACTTATTATGGTAAATATTGTTTATCAATTGATCAAGTCAACTTCTATCGACAATTATTTAAGTCTCTCGCAATGGAGAAATTGATGAATATTCCTTGCCCACATGGGTTGTTTAGTGTCCATGTTCCCATGATTTCCTTCATATTTAACTTCTAATTTATGAAGATATTATGGAGGTCATGTCAGTCCAAGATCATCCCTGGGAGGAACTTTATCACCAATCATCATTTCTTCCTTATATGGAACAATTGGATGATCATAACAAAATCCTAACTTCCTCTAGCCTTGTTGATTGGCCCTAATCCCACATCATGTCATATGATATTTTCTCATAGGGGAATTTTTAAACATTTCGAAAACTATACACATCAACATCACAATGAAACTACGTGTCATGAAATGTATCTTCAAGGGTGAAAATTGTCCTCCCTAAGGAATTGAAATCTACACCGTCCTATTCAAAGAATTCCACTTTGTGTTTGCTTGGTCTTACAAACAAATGATGGGGATCAACCCACATATTATCAAACATGAAATTAATATGTATGATGAAGCTAAACTAGTTTAGAAAAGGCTCAAGCCAGTGAACCCCCGTAAGGAAGCTACTATCAAAGAAAAGGTTGAAAAACTTTTGAATATTTGGTTCATCTATCCAACTCCCTTAATGGAATGAGTATCCAACATCATTATTGTCACTAACAAACACAGTGCGATTCACTTTTTTTTTTTATAGGGATTTCAATAAAGCAAGTCCAAAGGATAATTATACAACCCCATTCATTGATTGAATCATTGATGAGTTTGTTGATAATGACATATTCTAGTTCATGGATGGTTTCTCCAGCTATAAAACCGAATACAAATAAAATCAACATACCAACATAAGTTTGTTTCCATCTATCCTTGGGGTATGTTTTCTTATAGGAAGTTTCCATTTGATATTTAAAATGTTTGAATTCGGGGAATTTTGAGGTCTAAAATGGGCCTCCTAAGGAAATTATAAAATAATAGTGGAAATAATAAAATAATATTACATTACATCATCAAATTTTAGAGGGAAAAAAGAAAAAACTACTTTTTCAACTAGTATTTTCAATATATCTCCCTATGGGTTTACTCAAATTTCAAGTAGAAACACTCGTTGGATGCAAAATTTGATTCCTCGTCCAAGGAGTACCCATGTTTCATACTTTTTATGGACCCTGGTACATGAAAAATGAGAAATACATGAAAAACGTTATTGCAATCACGTTTTTTAATGTTTTTTTCATTTTTCATGTAGCAGGGTCCATCGAAAGTATGCAACATGGGTATGCCTTGGATGAGGAATTAAATTTTTCATCGAACGAGTACTCCTGCTTGAAATTTGAGTAAAACCTTAGGGACATAAGTTAAAAATATGAGTTGAAAAAGTAGTTTTATTATTTTATTACTTTTTAATATTTTTACTTTTTTACTCCAAAAATGGTGAATCATCCCCCATGGTTGACATCATCATCTTGAATCCTATTAGTTCTTATAAAGTTTATTTTGGTTGTACATTTTTCTTAGAAGGCCCATTTTAGACCTCAAAAGTCCCCTAATGGGGCCACCTTCCAACAGCCCGTGTCATAGTCTTTTCAAGACATCAAACACATAGTGGAGGCATATATGGATGATCTTGTTGCTAGTTCATAGCGATGTTAAGATCATAATTACCATCTTTGGATGATCTTTCTTCGATTCCACTTCCATAACATTCATTTGAACCCACATAAATGCATCTTTTTTGTGGTGTTTGGGAGGTTTCTTGGCTTCATTATGTCCAAGTACAGGAACATGGTAGATCCCTTTAAGGTCGAGGCAATCATGGACTTGCCTCCACCTTACACTCTTCACCAACTTCAAATTTTGCAAGGGAAAGTAAACTTTCTGCATAGGTTTGTTACCAATTATATCGATATGACGAAAGGATTCATGCGACTATTGAAAATGGGTGTACCTTTTGTGTGATATGACAAAGCAAAAAGATATCTAGATGCTTTAAAGAAATCCTTGATGTCTACCCCACAATTGAGCCCTCCTAGCTATAATTAGGACTTTTTTCTCTATTTTATGCCCTTTGAATCCACCATTGTTATGGTTCTCATATAAGAGGTTGAGGCACAAAAAAACTGTATCATTCACTACCTTAATAAAGGTCTCCTTAGACTTGAACTTCGGTACTCTCACATTTAAAATTTATCCTTGGAAGTTGTCTATGATGTCTAATGTTTAAATCATTACATACTCTTTTAAAATACAATTGTTAGCATATATTCCAACTCCATACAACATATTCTTAGTCATCAAATCACTAGGGGCAAGTATTCAAAATGTTTTGTTATCCCTCAAGAGTTTGATTTGGAGTTTTCTACTTTGAAGTCCAGGGAGTCATTGTCCTTCACATATTTAATGTCTCATCTTCCCCGAGCTTCTAAGAATGCCATGGTTGATTATTCATTCCCTAATGAGTCATTATTTCTCATTATCTCCTATAACCCATGGTATAGAGATGTATTCCTATATCTGCAAACACAATGCTTTCGGCCTCAATTATTTCATGATGAGTGATGGTGTATATGCCATCAAGATACTCAATACCTTATTATCAATGATACCATTTATCATAGAAAATTGATTTGGTGTTGTTTCATTATCATATTCATGAGGAGGTTGAATGAATCTTGAATATCTCCATGTCGAAGCATGTGTTGGTCATCTCTCTAAGTTTTCCACTACCTATAAAATCTTGTGCATCAGCTACTTTTGGCCCTTGATCTTTAAATATTGTATAATTGTGGTCCATAAGTTTCATCCCTAGCAAATATTTACCAATAATATGCATGCACACCCTACTCCACTTCATCATGTAGTTGTTGTGTGACACTTTGCTAAATGGGTCATTGATTTCATGCAGTGTAAGTCTACCTCATCTAATAGACATGGCTACGTCATAGAGGTAGTGGACTAACTCACTAAGAGAGATGAGGCCATCACTGTTATGAAACCAGCTCACAAAAATATAGAAAAGATAGATCAACGCCTTATAATTCAGCCTCTTCGACGGGGCAACCTCCTTTACATTACACAAATGAACAATTCTTGGATGATTCAAATGACAAAACCTCCTTTCTATATATAGGAGTCTAAGGGGTCACAATATAACCAAGCCGACCTAAAAATAATAATATAAAGGCACAAAAATAACAATAGATGGATTCTATGGGGCACAATAATAACAATATGGGGACAATAGGGGCACAACAATATTAATAAGGGATACAATGACAATAGTAATGTGGGAATCACTAGTATTATAGGGACCTAACATACCCCTCTCCTTTAAAAAAGTGTTGTCCTCAATGCTTGAGTAGTTCTAGATGCTTCTGTATAAAATTATCATCCTCCCATGTGGAATCTTCAGCAGATAAGTTCTTCCACCTGATGAGATACTCTGAAATTGATCGATTTCGTAGCTATTGATTTCTTGTTTCTGTGATCGCTTCTGGTTCCAATATAATTTTTCCTTCCCCGTCAAGTTCTAGCAATATTGTTTGAACTAGGAGCTTGTCGCCTATAACCTTCTTTAAGCATGAAACATGGAAAACTGGGTGCACTCGAGAAGCTGCAGGAAGCTCCAATTGGAGCTTGCAAAACTCTAACTTCCCCAAATCATATATCCTAAAGTATAGCAAGACAAGATCTGAAATTTGGACCTGAGGTTTAACGAGATTTCATCTCAAATGGATTTTGTTTTTATCTTCTGAAACGTCGCGGAAAAATAGTTATAGTGAAAATGCCACGATGACCTATTTGGAGCAGCGAAACCCTAGAATCCAAAGCTCTGATATCAAATGTTATGAAACTAGCTCACAAAAAGATAGAAAAGATAGATCAATGCCTTATAATTCAGACTCTTCGAGGGGGCAACCTCCTTTACATTACACAAATGAACAATTCTTGGATGATTCAAATGACAAAACCTCCTTTTTATATATAGGAGTCTAAGGGGTCACAATATAACCAAGCCGACCTAACAGTAACAAATATATAAAGGCACAAAAATAACAATAGAGGGATTCTATGGGGCACAATAATAACAATATGGGGACAATAGGGGCACAACAATATTAATAAGGGATACAACTACGATAGGAATGGGGGAATCACTAGTATTATAAGGACCTAACAATCACTTCCTTCCCTAATGACAACACCACTGCAGCACTCTCCATGTTTAACCACATGGGAACATTGACAATGAATAACTCATGTGGGCAAGGAATATTTGAGGTTTAAAATGGGCCTCCTACTGTTATCGGGAAAACTAGTGTCTATGCAGAGCTGCTAGTCCCACTAAGGCTGGTAGCTACCTTAGAAACAAACAAACTAAAAACTACTTTCGTTTTCCTTTATGAGAAATAGATGAGAGAAGAATAAGGAGACCAACCTCTATCTTGCGCTTGGTTCCTTCCTCGATTCCTCTCTCTTCTGATAGGTCTTTGCCACTCGCTTCCTTGTCTACCCAGCTTCAAAGAGTACCTGTAGAATCAAAGCAGCATAACACTATCCAAGAACGTAGATCTATTATCATAAAAAATATAGGACCAGATGTATATTGACCACACAAATGCATAAATCATCAATCATACAAGAATGTGGAGGAAAACTTGAATAGCTTTATTGATAATCAAGAAAGAGCAAAGAGGATTACAACCAATTGTTCTGACCCAGCATCATCCTCTCAGCAAGAAAGCCCTTCTTCACCTCATGAAAAGCTTAGATCACCCAACACTATGAAGTTACACCAAGAAACCAACAGCACTTCCTTACAGGATACAACATTCCAGCCTCTGGATCTCTGGGATGAGGGATCCATATATAGATGTCTGCAAGAGAGGTGAGTCAGCTTTTGAGATTTGATTAGTGTCTTCTCTCTGATAGTTCTTGATTCCACTTGGAGATTGATGATCTCTTACTCATCCCTGGTCGAATGCAGAGAGGCAAGTGTCACAGGAGAAGTTTCTGGAAGATTCCATGCTCCTCCACCTTGCGGATTGACCTTGCCATTTGTCCCTTCTCGCCCATCTCACCCCATAGAAGGGCTTTTCAACATGCATCGCACCTACTGTGTGTATTCAGGTGGGATGCAACGCACTTTGACTATGGAGCAAGTGAAATGGTCCAGTTTTGACCAGTTCTGAGTAGTTTTTCATGGAGAACTTCTGGGAGATGCTATAATCAGTTGACCTTGTTCTTTTAGGGGTTGGAACAACACCTTTAGGGACTTAGGAGCCCTTAGTTTATGGACATTTATGATTGGGGTTGCGGTGCCCAAAAATGTCTATAACAGTTGCCCCCTAAAGCATGAGGTCGTTAATCTTTTGATGTCGGGTGAAATGATTTATCATGAGGATCCGAAGTTTTTTCGAGCTGGAAGGCGACCTGTAATAAGATACAATACAATACATTATCTTCATAATATTTTCATGATCTAGCTGAGGCGGGCATTCCCATGCTCAGCTTTATAAATTCATTTTCATGTACATAGGACAGACAATCGTTTGAGTGTAGACTGATGATTCTGGTAGAGCCATCATTTCTTAGATTGGATTATTATCTGTGCAGCAATGATGTACATTTGATGTTTTTATTTTCCTGAATATATATCGCAGCCCAGATGGATGACTAGATCTAGGGTCTTCAATCTTGCTCGATCTTCACTCAAAGTACAAGCCGATCCACGTGAGAGATGTTCTGGAGTCGAACATGGAAAGACATCGCCTGATTACCAGCCAATGATGTAAGCTGTTAACAGGCGCGAGAGGAATCACTGATAATGATGATGACCCTCAAGGTACTGCAGTACAATTCACGTGGTGTGAACAAGGGACATGGCATCGAACACCACGCAAAATCTTTCGGTCGAAGGCCATTGATGTAAACCTGTCACCGAAAGTGAGAAACTTGCCATTGAGGCATGCAAGCTTCAAAGTACTGAAAGGGTTGTTCCTAGATCGACTTCTTGGATAATGAGCTGATGTCGACAACAAGTGATCCGTCATAGGAGGGCCTTAGTGAATCCCACATCAATGACATGGAACGGAGAAAATGATTTTAATGGAGGTGAAAACGATCTGGTGATATAAGGTTCAGGGTGGCGATCATGAAAGAATGGAGCGAAAATGTATTATAGTGGGTGAGACACAGGTGAATTCTCTGAGTGACTTCTCTTGAACATATCAGCGACACTGACATGATGGATTGGTAGCATTAACCCCAAATGTGGATGGTGTGATGGAACCATGGTGATGTGACCAGTGAATGGAACAACCCAACCCGACTTGGATGCAGAGTGAAAGTGTCATGTTCAAGAGTGACTTGCTACCAACAAAGTTTCTTCAAGTTTTCTTCCCAATTTTTCCCCAGTCATTGCTGACCAATACCTCTTTATTTTTGTCAAGCTTGAGGAGGATAACATATGCTTGTTCTATAATTTGCCCTTTGGGCAAACCCATCGCTATGTTTTAACGAGCCTAGCGATAGTGAAACTCATTTTTGTCTGTTATGGACAAGTTTGTCGCTATTAGGTTTTAACGAGTTTAACGACAAAGATAACTCGGTCCTTTTCAATTTTAGAGAGTCTAAAAAGGGACGTAAAGGAAACTCCAAAAATCCTTTTTCTTCTCTAATCCCTTAAGTCCGAAAAAGTATAAAATAATACAAAAGGGATGAATTTTCGGTAATTTTAACGAGCCGAACAAAACAAGCGCTCGATCTTTTTGTGTAATAATCCCTCAGGTCCAAAAAGATTAAAATCTAAAGGATGGATAGCACTTCCGGTCACTTTAACGAGCTGGAGAGGCCAATGGCTCAGCAATCTTTTCATATTTTACGAGTCAGTTGAAAAGAGCTTAAAGGAGACTCGTTTTTTGAGGAACGAGTGATAGATTCGGGTAGCAGCTGATTCCAGGTAAGGTTTGGAATTTTCCAATCACGGCAATGTCACAAGGATGGCTAACAAGATCACTCTTCGCAGTTGTTCCTCAAAAGGGGTAAACAATCAAGTGGAGGTGATGATGAGAACACGACCAAGGCTTCAAAGGCTGAAGTAATACATTCACGATGGTTATTTACCGGAAATTGGTTCATTTTTTAATGAGCTTAAACGCTAGGGGAAACACTTGCTCATAGCTTATGTTTATTTTTTAACGAGCTTGAATTCCGCGTTAAAACTGCTCGAGGCAGGTTTATTTTTTAACGAGCTTGAACCCTGTGGTAACATTGCTCGTGGCTAGGTTTATTTTTTAATGAGCTTGAACTTTGCGGAAACATTGCTCGTGGCGAGTTTATTTTTTAATGAGCTTGAACCCTGCGGTAACACTGCTCGTGATAAGTTTGCATGCCCCCAGTATAATAACGCAAATCGAGGTGCATGCCCCCCAAGCTTCATTTCATTCAACACAGTGGTTGGAATGAAGGTTTACCTTCGAGATCTTTGAAATACTCGACTTGGATTTTACGAGATCGTAGTCAAAGACTCGATTTGGAAAGGGAGTTGTTTCATTTTTTAATGAGGTTGACATTGGAAAAGAACTATCCTCAGAATCCACCATATTTACAGTATTTGATAGAAAATAAAAAATTGTAGGATGATTAAGGTCATTGGAATAATCTTCGTTGTAATCCGGGAGATGGGAACGATGGTGGTAATATTCCCTTGGTGCCCCTTCAATTACCATTGATTGAACAATTCCTTCGTCGGCGTAATGCTCTTGCGACCAACGATCTAAAGGGGTGCCATATTCCTTAGACCTATCTATCCAAACGCTCAATGAGCATTGATTTGGGTTTGCCCCCCAGGCCAAGAAAATTGATTGCTACAATATTTCTAAAATGGCGATGATACATGCTGACAAAATGTTTAGGAATCTTCCGAATCCATTAGAGATAGAAGATTTCATATTGCAGGTTTCCAATGTGGCCACTTCCACCGGATTATTCGGAGGCGGTAGGGCAAAAGTACCCATTAAGGCAGGGTCTTTTAGGAGACCTACTCCGATATTTTGAAGCGAATGATTGCTTCCATGGATCATTGGAATACTTCCCGTAACTTGTGAACTGTTGGGGAGAAATGTTTGTTGGTCGACGATTGTAATTCCTCCTTGAAAGGGAAATGCAATCTTCTTGAAGTAGGTCGACACAACTGCGGCCATGGCATATATCTGCGGCCATGGCATATATCTAGGGCCTTCCCAGTAGGATGTTGTAATCGAGGTTTCCGTCAATTACTTCAACATAAATTTCTACTGTTTTGCCCCCTAGTTCAACTTGCAAGTTACTTAAAATCCCATATGGAGTGTATGATCGTCCATCAAATGCTTTTAACATTGTTGATGATCGCGACAAGGGTGGTGAGCCTAAATTTTTCCAGCAACTCATCGACATAATACATGTAGATGCCCCCTCATCAATAATTGTTCGATGAACAGTTTTGTTGAGGGCTTTCACTTGAATAAGGAAAGCTAGTTGAGCTGGTAACTGAGGGTCATATCCTTTGTGATTAAAGGATACAAGATTGGAATCCGTTGGGTCAATCCCACCTATTACTGATAATAGATCCTGCTTTTGGGAGAGGAAATTTTGCAGTACCTCAAGTGTCGACATAGCAGACGACGATTGGGCCAGGTCCTCTACTATATTATAATTTTGTGCTACTTTGGCACGAGGATTAAATGTCGATTTGTGTACTACTCCCTTTGGCGGCTTTATCATTGGTTCAGGAATGATGGGTGGCACAACTTCGGTCAAAGTTGTTGTCGAACTACTAGGTTGTTCATTAGCCTTGTTATTCGACAACTGTGGATTCCCATAATCTTTATTCCTTGTCAAAGCATCATTTTGTTGCTTTGAGATAGACAACATAAGCACTTGGGATCGGGAAGCATTTTGATTAGCAACCAGTTTGGTTCCCGGGTTTGGAAACCGATCAGTCAATACTGCTGAGGTTTTTGAACTCTTAAAGAGTTTCTTACCTTCAGCTTTATGTGGACAATCTCTCGTCCGATGATCCTCATCGCATATCTGACACCTCGCAGGGGGTTTCCTTTGCCCAGAAGGGTTTGCAGAAGGTTTTTCAGGAGATGACTCATCCTGCTTCTTTTTTCTCCCTTTCTTTTTCTTCTTTCCCCCTGGTTGCTTCAGTTGTTTTCCCTTGTCGGTCGACACGGCATTTACCTCCGAGGCGAGAAGTTCTTCATTTGCATTTTGATCAGAAATCTTACGGGCTTTCTTAGATGTAGCCTTTGTTGATTTCGTGCTTGTCGTACCAATCATGCCATCGCCGGCATGAGAGTCTTTGTTTGATTTAGGAGGGGGAGGAACGGAAAATTCCGGTCTGGGAGCGTCGGGGATTTTATCGTAGAGCATGCCAGACTGAGTATAAATCAAGTCTAGATATTGCGCACGAGCAATAACTTGCTCTTCAGTGACGACTCCTCCTTTTGCCACATCTTCTGTAATGGAAGGCAATAATGACTTAATAAACCATTCAGCTAAAAGCTGATCAGGAACATACGTTTTTACCATTCTACGACGACGTCGCCACTCATGAATATGATCAAATATGTGAGTGGTTGTTGTTTGTTTGAAATTGGTAAGAAGTTCTGTTCCCGTTTCGTACCTTATGGGTAACTGAAAATGGGTTAAAAAGGTTGTGGCTAGGGTGCTGAAGTTGTCAAACGAAGCTCTGGGTAACTCGATATACCATTTTGCTGCCGGGCCAGTTAACGTCCTCTGAAAAAGGCGAAGCCTAATCGAATCATCATTTAGGGTGTTTGATGAACACCACAGATGAAAAGTCATCACATGATTTGATGAGTCTTCACCTGGATTTCCATTAAATTTAGGAATATCTGACGGAAGTTTATGCGAAATCGCTGGCCACCAAGGGGCGTAAGCAATTGGATCGTTTGTTAACCTATTTAGATCCGGTAACTCCAAAGTTGCCACGAAGGGTAACTGTTGATTCAGGTTTGGCGAAGCATACCCAGGATATGACGAAATTGCCTGAGCAGTTGGTCTTTGCATACCAGCATAATGCATTGGATGCTCGTAACTTTGGTAAGGTTGATGGGCATAACCATTGTAGAACGGTTGATTTTGACCATTTTGAATATACGGTTGCCCACTATTTGCAAAGATTTGTTGCTCAGATCCTTGGTATACTTATTGGAATTGTGATTGTTGGTATTGCACCAGCCATGGTTGTGAAGCCATGTGTTATTGTCCAATACTAACTGTTTGACCAAGATGAGGGGTAATTGTACCCGTTTGGGCCTGTGTCATTCCACTAGTTGGCGATTGTGGTTGAGTCGCAGGGACAAGAGGCTGTTGCATTACAACCTGAGAAACCTGAGGTTGGCATACAACAGGCAGCGCTTGTACTTGTGACACCATCACAATAGCCGGCGTAGTTGGTATATTTGACATAGGTAAACATTGTTGCATTGAATACACAACTCTTGGTTGTTGAGGTAGTATCGGCACCCAACCGCTAGATGTAATTCCAACATAACCGGAATTTTGTTGTGAACTCTTGTATGGTTGTCCTCCCGGAGGAGACAATGAAAGGGTATATTGCCCCCCATACGGCGGTAATCCGGTACTTAAAGGAATTGTTTGCCCTTGAGGACCGAACTACCCAAATTGACACCCTGAAGGATCAATTTGCTGAGACTCAACATAAGAGTTTCCGAATACTATTCCGGATAAACAAACAAGAATGGACCATATTGTCGAAATAGCCCCTTAGTGGGCCCCGTCTAGCGATTGAGAGCTAGTTGGGACAGATGGTATGCCGGCGAACATTGTTGGAGTGACAGCAGGAAGTTCTGTTGTCGCTGTGTCGGATGACACAGTCCAAGATGTCGACGGTTGTTCAGAAATTTCTAGTCTATCCAAAAGATTGCCTAGCGATTCTACAGGAGCTTCTGATGGCGGTAGACTAATTTCTGACAAAGAAGGATATAGAGTGATCCCAACTCCAAATCGCGATGGAGTACTAGATGGAGGATCCTCCACAATCTCTTCTATAGCAATCAGACCAGGTGGAAGAGGTAGACCGTCAGGTCCGTAAAATATTTCTGGTGCCGAAGAAGGTATAGAATCTGTAGCGACAGATGTTTGGGGAATAACACCTTCCGAATCAATTGTAGATGGAGTTGGCTCAGTAACACAAGTGTTTACCTTCACACTAGGATCAGTTCTACTGTCCTTTGGTGGCTGTTGAACTTCTTCTGTAAAGGCAGGGATACCAGAAATGTTTGGAGTAACCGGAGTCTCCGATGGTGTTGGAACACTTGTTCTAACTTTACCAGGGGATTTGGAACCGGTTAAACGAGTTCGCTTTGTCTGTAACAGTTTCGACTCTGGAGACAAAGACGGTTGAATCGTAAGCCTCCGCGAACGACGGGGTTTCAATTGACTTTCTTCCACGATTGCAGATTACTCGATCAACTAAAAATCAAGGGGAAGTATGTTTCCGAATTAGATGAATTTTAGACACTTTGACACAACTTGTTTTTTCAATTTTTAAGAGTCGAGAAAAAACGAAAGATGACTCTAGTCGCCTTCGATTTTTAATGAGCCTGAAGTGACAAGTGCTCAGATGGACCTTTTCCGTTAAGGAGTCTGAAAAGGAATGAAAGGGACTGCTCTAGAAATCTAGACAAAGGGATTACCAAACCAATCGCAAAACTGCAAAATACTTTTTACGGTACGGCAGTCAATCTTCCCGAATGCTGTGTTCAGTGCATTGCGATCGATAGGGTGGCAGACACGACTTCCTATGGATAAAGGATTAAGCCTATTGTGGTCTCCCAAAATATACTCGACGGTACGTGGGAGCACAAGTCCGTACTGGCACTTATCATCTCAAAGTGGAGGAATCACCCAACCAACAGTGAAAACAACAGTTACCAGGCTTTACGATGCTGGAATACGTCTCTAGCCTAGACTTCTAAATGTTGTGTGTTCGGTTCCAAAGCGTTTTTAGATTCATTAAATTTATTTTATGGTTGATCTTGCTTAAGAAATTTGCCTTTCAGGTTCACCGCGTGATGTAGATGTACAATTCCTAAAATGCAATCTAAGATGATAAACAGTCGTTTAATCTTCTTTTTGCAATGAAAATCCTAGCTACTAAGGAAAGAGAGATGGCGTTCTTTCAACAAAGAGCAGAGAGCACACACTATATGCACTGTCCTAAATCAAACCAACAAATAGTCTAAATGCAAATGCACATGCATGTATTTTTTTTCAGCATTCTTAATGTGTGAATGATAAAAAGAAAGCTAAGCGCAAATCTGAATTATTTTTCAAAGCAACAATTACTAATCAAGTTTCTTTTCAAAACAAAATGAGGACAATGACGACACTTTGTTATTTTGAATTGAAAACTTGCTTTCAACACTTGAAAAACTACTAATTCAAATCAAATACAAGAGTAACAATGTAATTGACTATCAAGAATAATCAGATTCTCTTCTATGACTGAAAACGACACTTGCGACACTTTCAAATCAAGAAACGACAGTACAATTACGCTACTTCTTTGTAAAGGAGAACTGAAAATGACTCAAAAATACATAAAAACATTTACATTTCTTTGCATAATGGAGGCAGAATAACAGCAATGAAAGGGGTTTCAACAGAGGTGTACTGACTACAGGCAGCAAAACTCCTGAATAGAGCTGAAAAGAGTGAACACAGAAACCAAAATTTAGGAACAAGGCCTTGTCTGATCAGCGCACCTGTAACACAGTGAAACTGAAATGCAACACACCTACTACACTCGGGAAGTGCGATGCATTTGAAGTTCACATAACAGACAGTGTGCTGGACTAGGGACGAGACTTTGATTGGATTCCGGGTCACAGTTTTCAGTTCAGTTCAGGGATTTAGGCCGAGCAAGTGGTAATCAGTAAATCAATCACAGGGGTAGATCTAAGGAGGTTACTAGAGCCACCACGAGGGCAATTAGAGAGCTTGTAAATCAATCGTTTAATTCATAAACAAAACCTGGAGATAGACTGAAGCAGCATTGATCTACTTTGCACTTGCATAGCAAATGCAGTTCGAAGGCTAGCTGGCTTGACTTCAGGCTCTGTTTGTAAGTTTATAAAGTAAACAAATGTAGATGAACAAACAATCTATTCACTCCCCAACGGAGTCGCCATTTTGTTATCGGGAAAACTAGTGTCTATGCAGAGCTGCTAGTCCCACTAAGGCTGGTAGCTACCTTAGAAACAAACAAACTAAAAACTACTTTCGTTTTCCTTTATGAGAAATAGATGAGAGAAGAATAAGGAGACCAACCTTTGTCTTGCGCTTGGTTCCTTCCTCGATTCCTCTCTCTTCTGATAGGTCTTTTCCACTCGCTTCCTTGTCTACCCAGCTTCAAAGAGTACCTGTAGAATCAAAGCAGCATAACACTATCCAAGAACGTAGATCTATTATCATAAACAATATAGGACCAGATGTATATTGACCACACAAATGCATAAATCATCAATCATACAAGAATGTGGAGGAAAACTTGAATAGCTTTATTGATAATCAAGAAAGAGCAAAGAGGATTACAACCAATTGTTCTGACCCAGCATCATCCTCTCAGCAAGAAAGCCCTTCTTCACCTCATGAAAAGCTTAGATCGCCCAACACTATGAAGTTACACCAAGAAACCAACAGCACTTCCTTACAAGATACAAAATTCTAGCCTCTGGATCTCTGGGATGAGGGATCCATATATAGATGTCTGCCAGGGAGGTGAGTTAGCTTTTGAGATTTGATTAGTGTCTTCTCTCTGATAGTTCTTGATTCCACTTGGAGATTGATGATCTCTTACTCATCCCTGGTCGAATGCAGAGAGGCAAGTGTCACAGGAGAAGTTTCTGGAAGATTCCATGCTCCTCCACCTTGCGGATTGACCCTGCCATTTGTCCCTTCTCGCCCATCACACCCCATAGAAGGGCTTTTCAACATGCATCGCACCTACTGTGTGTATTCAGGTGGGATGCAATGCACTTTGACTATGGAGCAGGTGAAATGGTCCAGTTTTGACCAGTTCTGAGTAGTTTTTCATGGAGAACTTCTGGGAGATGCTGTAATCAGTTGACCTTGTTCTTTTAGGGGTTCGAACAACACCTTTAGGGACTTAGGAGCCCTTAGTTTATGGACATTTATGATTGGGGTTGCGGTGCCCAAAAATGTCTATAACACCTACGAAAAAAAAAAAAAAAAAGACATTAATTTTTAAAGAAAAAGAAAGGAAACTACTTTTTTATTGTATTTTTGGCTTATCTCCTTGTAGTTCCACTAAATTTCAAGAGTAAACATATGTTGGATGTGGAATTAATTCCACATCTAATGAGTACCCACTCTACATGCTTATGATTAGATCCACATCGAAGAAGATTGAGAATACATGAAAAAAGTGTGTTTTTTCATGTATTTTCAATCCTTTTCAATGTGGATCTACTCAGAGGTATGCAGAGTGGGCACTCATTGGATATGGAATTTCCTTCCACGTAGAATAGTTGTCTACTCTTGAAATTTGAGGGAAATTTCAAGGAGATAAGTTGAAAATAAAATTAAAAAACAGTTTTCTTGTTTTCCCTCCAAAATATTTTCCCTTGAGGATGACATCATCATTTTGAATCAAATTGGTTCTTTTAAAGTTAATTTTGTTAGTATATTTTTAGTTTTGAGGCCCATTTTTTACCTCAAAATTCCCCTCATGACAATTTTGATGGAACATGTATCCCACTTTTGAAACAAAATAAAGACGAAACTAGTGGCCAAGTTGGGTTTTCATCACAAACATTCAACACCCTACTATCACAAACCAACAGTCAAATAGATGCCACTAATTGCGTCTTGAAAACAATGATACCATAGATGGTAGGTAATCACAAATGTAACTAGCATTTAATTCTATTTTCCACGTTATGGGCCTACCAAACCTTGGTGAAAATTTCCAGTGGTTTCACTCCTTTCCAACTAGTTTACAGAATGGAGGCATTATTACCAGTTGAATGCAAAATATCATCATTGAAACGAGCTATCGAAATTTTTCCTAATATCTCGACTGAGGAATAACAACTTTTATACCTTTCCCACCATGATGAAAAATATAGTTATGTTGTTGTGGCCAATGAGACTCATAAAATGTGTATTAAAGCTCAAAATGGAAAATCAATTCGACCTCATGTATTTGTGAAAGGAAACTTAGTCATGGTTTATGATCAAGATCATGAAAAGGTAGAGGAAGGTAAGTTAGAAACTCTCTAACACTACCCTTACATTTTTAAATGTGTACTTAAATGAGGAGCCTATGAGCTGGTTGACTATGATGGTAATCCTTTGTTGGAGCCTCACAATGGACTCTATTTGAAAAAGTAGTATGTGTAAGTCACTTTGTGGCATGGTGCTTTTATATACTATATTTTATTGTGGTGTGGTGTGTTTTATTTTCTTTTTTTGTATTATAGTTTCAATTGTTTACTTAGCATGTATGATTCTTGATTGGCATATTTCAAGTCCCATGCTAGTCTATGTTGGCTTCATGGGCAGTGCTAGACTTGGTGGTCGGAACATCACTTCCACCGCTTGGGTGCTATAATAATGTAATCAAATGATCATTCAAGGAGATGTGCCTACAAGTATTAGTGAAGTAACACAAGATTCCTCATGAGATAAACATTCTTCAACCATGATAATATGAGTCGGGAGCCCAGTTTGAAAACCAAATGGTAGATGTTGAGGGGAATAACTTGAGACAAGAGCTCAATGAAAACACTATACTTCACGACATTATTGGTTGCTAGTCCAAGGGAGATGGTTGCAAGGCTCACTAACTCATCAGTGGGTAAGAACAACACATACCATGAGACTCTAATACTTTGGTTGATTCATTAGTTAACTATGTGTTAGATTGGCATATTCACATTGATTAAGAATCATTAAAACACACATGCATGTACATAAAAACACATGCGCACAAATATAACTAGCTTGCACGATATATATCTATATATATATATATATATATATATATATATATATATATATATATATATATATATATATATATATATATATATATATAAGAAGTTAAGAGAGTGTTACAGCATCACAAAAAACTAGTACAATTTCCAAAAACTAGGCTACTAGTCCTGGGCTTCTAAGCCCAAATGTGTGACATAGATAATGAAACTATCTAATAGAAACCCTATAATTGTGACATAAGAGCTGCATTATGCATCCCTATGTGTCAGTAACAAAATATGACATGGGAAATACATCGAAGGACTCTCAGGCGACTAGAAACCCTCATGGTGTGCTACTACAAATGGCATGGAATATCATTAATCATGATAGATGGTACACCAATGGTCAACACTTCAATATTGTATGTCAAATCACACAGATCGTTGTGCTCCTTCTCCTCTTAATCCTCCTCCTAATCCTCCCTCACCTGTGAACCCCAACAATAGAAAGGTGACTACCCATAGAGTTGGGTAAGGGCCAGATTTGTGTTAAACAAAAATGTATGATGTTAGTAACATCATACAACCAAAAACATCATAAATGATAAAAATAAAACAACAACAAAAAGTATAAATTTTTAAAAGCCATGAAATATTTACTCATCAATATCTCCCCACTGTGTGCTAAGAAGAGCTAATATTGTATCATTGTAGAAGTATGAACCAGCATAATCTATTCATATATGACCTCATATTTTTCTTTGAACCAATCGAAGAAGTCCTCATTGAACCAGTGCACAGTCAATCCTTCTAGCCTCGCCATGATATTAGTCCACCAAGTCATGCATGGCTTGAATGGACCTAAAAAGGTATCGACACTTGAGGTTACATCAAGGGTACTCTCTCCAAAAATATTGAGAAAAGAATATCGCCATAACCAAAATGCTTCTATTTCCCAGTTTTTGTGACACCCCTTTCATAACCCCAAATTTTGTAATGTAATTAAGAACATATAACATTGGGTTGTCAACATTTATGCTATGCTGTAAAACTTTATTATATGAGGTAATGTTTATTTTTATTAACAAAAATGTTAGAGTTGAATAAAGGGGACGACCAATAGATTATGATTCCTAGGGGAGGGGGAAAACTTGACATGAGAGGAAAATACATACCTTGAACTAATAATTACCTTAATGTGATGGTTGGGAATGTGAAGGGTCAAGTGTATTTATAAAAATGAAAGAAAAAATACATAGAGGGGATTTTTGTTTTTGTCTTTTTGTTTTGAGCATTACTCCATTATTCTTCTCATACATTCATTTATTCCCTTTGTCACTCATAAATTGTAGAAATATCTTGAGATTTGCAGCTGCTAATGAATTCAAAATTAAAACAATAGACATGCATTTCTTCTACTCAATTTGCAGAAAGGAAAACACACAATAGAAACACATGCAACCATAAATCACAATGAACACAGTATTTTTCCTAGGGAACCCAACTAGTAAAAACCCCTCCTATGTTTTGTATTAAATCACATGAGAATGTAGATCTATTACAATGATTGCTTCAATCCTTGAAGCTCCACCTTCACTGCAATATTGATCTCCTGCTCTCTGACTTGCTATGACTGAAACTTAGCAAAAATAGGCCTCAAACTTCCTCCTATTTCCTTGTACAATCCTTGAGGAAATTAGCTCCTAAAAAATAGGATAATTCCCTATTTCCTTGTGCACATCCTAAAGGAATTGATCACCTGCTCTAATACAAAAACCTATACACTCAACTAGTATACAATTGATAATTATAATTTTCCTTTTCCTCCACCTCAACTAGGAAATTCGAATTCCATGCATGACTAGGACTATTTTTAGTAAATTGATTAGTTAACTGAGAGACCAGTGAGTTAACCATAGTTACTACTACTCAACAGAACTCCTACTGAATCTATTGATGACTATAGAAATTCCCACTGTAGATCACCTGATAATGCAATATACTAAAGCAAAATACTTGATCTTATTCTACAACCAATTTAGCGGAAGCTTAATCAAACATGAGCAACATCAATAAGAACACATATAACTGATATGATGGAATCAATCACACATAACATAGAAGAATTTACCCGGGGAAAGCCTCAGCCTAAAACCCTAACTATGTATTATCATACAAGTGGAAATATAACTAGTATTACAAAAATAATCAGCTCAAAAGCTATCCTGCTCTCTTTACAATACCTCTGCTGCTCATAGATAGTCAAAGACCTCTCTCAAACCTCCTGATCTGCCCTCCAAGCCTCCTATTTCTTTGCACAATTTTGATTGGGGTCCAGTGCAGCCACTTGTGTGACTTGGCCTCTTCACACACTCACCAACCTCTAATCCAACTGCACAATCCTGAAGGAGATAATTCCTTCTCATGGATGAGCTTCCTTTATAGGAAAAACATTCATCCAACTGATATTACACTGTCCCTTCTCTGATCTCAATTGGGTTTCTATCTGAACTGACATGCATGAATTATCCATGAGTGAATACTCAGTTATCTGAAATACAGTAGTTACATGCATGCAAGAATTAACTAACTGGACTCTCATTAATTTAACAAATTGTTAAATTAATCTAACTGGACTTGACTCAGTTAACTGAGCCAACTAATTAGAACTCAATATTACAACTCATCCTTATCTCTTTAACTGATGGATAAATTCCTCAATTAATAGATAAACTGTTGCATGTCCTCACATAGACTTCAACTTTGTTTTTTCATAACTAATTAACTCAAAATGAATTAATTAATTAATATACAAACTGCTGTTAATATCAAATTCGAATTTTACTTCCTATTTTTAGTCCAGGGACTAACTAAAATAGGAATCCATCATGAACTGCTAAAAATAGAATGTTATTTTTAGCACTTCCATTTTTCATTCCCAGTTGCCCAATCCAGCACTGGTACTCAAACTGCTATTTTTAGCAGTTCTATTTTTAGCACTTATATTTTTATCATTTCTTGTTGCCATTTTCAATACTCCCTCTCAACAAGAAAGGCTTCCTCTCGAACCCGATCCTATACCTTTGGATGTTCTGCATGCAACACTTCTACCAAGTGTGGTTGCTCCAGCAACTCTCGGAACAAAAAAAACTCCCAACTGACCTCTCCATTGGGCTAGAAACATACTCTGATGTTGAAGCTCTACCTGTTGCTAACAAGTGTTCCCTCTCTGACCTCTACACTACTGAAACATATCCATGCATCTCGCACCATTGCACACCTCTTTGTGCCATCCTGCACTGGTGCAACACACTTGTGCCTCTCGTGTTGCTGCAACCTGCTAACTCTGCGTTGTCTTGGGATTCCTACACTATAGCTCTCTCTGCCACTCCATCCGCATCTGTCTCTATCTAATCAGTCAGTCCTGCTACTCCTCATCGGGGCTCCTACAGCAAAGTCGAATCAAAAAGTTTGGGTACCTTAAGGATCCTGCCCCTCCTCCTTGGGATGATCACTCCACATCGCCCCACCTCCTACCTGGAGGTATGGCCTCATGTGATCCCTCAGCCCACCTAGCTCGAAGTTTCCCCCTACTAGACGTCTTTGCATGAGTGGATGCCTCTACTCGATCTCCACTCAACTTCCCCTATTGTGGCTACTCCACAACCTCCTAAAGTTGTTTTACCAATTGTGGCTCCTCCACAATTGTCTGAGACTTCTTCTGGTGCTGCATGTTGAGAGGTAATTTACTCTCCCTCTCAACCACCAAGTATCTAACCTTTTATTTGCTCCACAAGGCTTTGCATGCATCTTGTACCTCAAGTGCATACAGGTTCTTGGCTAGCACACCAATCTGTTTCATATTTCCCGCCGTCACGAAATTTTCTAGAAAAAGAGCTGATTTTAAATTAGTGATATCTCCCTCCTCCGAACTCCAATTCAGCCAATTTTTTTTTGAGTTTGGGTATTTTTCCGCAAGGAATCCAGATATTCTATTTGTTTCTAAAAATTTTGCACAAAAATTTTCAGATCTACTCTAAAAACTCGTGGCCCAATTTATTTTTTTTTTACTTCGATTTTCTTCTTCATATACCGTTCTTCTCTTTGATCAACTTAGCTCTGATACCATATAGAAATTCCCACTGTATATCACCTGATAATGCAATATACTAAAGCAAAATACTTGATCTACTTCTACAACCAATTCAGTGGAAGTTTAATTGAACATGAGCAACATCAATAAGAACACATATAACTGATATGAAGGAATCAATCACACATAACACAAAAGAATTTACTTGGGGAAAGCCTCAGCCTAAAACCCCAACTCTGTATTATCATACAAGTGAAAATATAACCAGTATTACAAAAATAATCATCTCAAAAGATATCCTGCTCTCTGCGCAATACCTCTACTGCTCATAGACAGTCAAAGGCCTCTCTCAAACCTCATGATCTGCCTTCCAAGACTCCTATTTCTTTCCGCAATTTTGATTGGGGTCCAGTGCAGCCACTTGTGTGAATTGGCCTCTTCACACACTCACCAACCTCTAATCCAACTGCGCAGTCCTGAAGGAGATAAATCCTTCTCATGGATGAGCTTCCTTTATAGGAAAAACATTCATCCAACTGATAGTACATTGTCCCTTCTCTGATCTCAACTGGGTCTCTGTCTGAACTGACATGCATGAGTTATCCATGAGTGAATACTCAGTTATCTGAAATACAATAGTTACATGTATGCAAGCATTAACTAACTGAACTCTAATTAATTTAACAAACTGTTAAATTAATCTAACTGGACTTGACTCATTTAATTGAGCCAACTAATTACAACTCAATATTACAACTCATCCGTATCTCTTTAACTGATGGATAAATTCCTCAATTAATAGATAAATTGTTGCATGTCCTCACATAGACTTCAAGTTTGTTTTTCCTTAACTAATTAACTGAAGATGAATTGATTAATTAATTTACAAGCTGCTGTTAATATCAAGTTCGAATTTTACTTCCTATTTTTAGTCTAGGGACTGACTAAAATAGGAATCCATCATGAACTGCTAAAAATAGAATGCTATTTTTAGCACTTCCATTTTTCATTCCCTGTTTCCCAATCCAACACTAGTACTCAAACTACTATTTTTAGCAGTGCTATTTTTAGCATTTATATTTTTATCATTTCTTGTTGCCATTTTCAACACTCCCTCTCAACAAGAAAGGCTTCCTCTCGAACCCAATCCTATACCTTCGGAATGGTCTGCATGCAACACTTCTACCAAGTGTGGTTGCTCCAGCAACTCTTGGAACAAAAAAAACTCCCAACTGACCTCTTTGTTGGGCTAGAAACATAATCTGATGCTGAAGCTCTACCCGCTGCTGACAAGTTCTCCCTTTCTGACCTTTGCGCTACTGCAACATCTCCATGCATCTCGCACCGTTGCACGCCTCTCAGTGCCATCCTGCACTGGTGTAACACACTTGTGCCTCTCGCATTATTGCAGCCTGCTAGCTCTGCGTTGTCTTGGGATTCCTGCACTGTAGCTCTCTCTGTCGCTCCATCCGCGTCTGTCTCTACCTAATCAATCAGTTCTACTACTCCTCATCAGGGCTCCTGTAGTAAAGTCGAATCAAAAAGGTTGGGTACCTCAAGGATCCTGCCCCTCCTCCTTGCGACGATCACTCCACATCGCCCCACCTCCTACCTATTAGTATGGCTGCATGTGACCCCTCAGCCCACCTGGCTCGAAGTTTCCACCTACTAGAGGTCTATGCATGAGTGGATGCCTCTACTCGATCTCCACTTAGCTTCCCCTGTTGTGGCTGCTCCACAACCTCCTAAAGTTGCTTCACTAATCGTGGCTCCTCCACAATTGTCTGAGACTTCTTCGAGCACTGCATGTTGAGAGATAATTTACTCTCCCTCTCAACCACCAAGTATCTAACCTTCACTTTTCTCCTCAAGGCTTTACATGCCTCTTGTACCTCAAGTGCATACAGGTTCTTGGCTAGCACACCAATCTGTTTTATATTTCTCGCCATCACGAAAATTTCTAGAAAAGGAGCTGATTTTAAATCAGCGATATCTCCCTCCTTCGAACTCCGATTCAGCCGATTTTTTTTTGAATTTCGATATTTTTCCACGAGGAATCCAGATATTCTATTTGTTTCTGAAAATTTTTCACAAAAATTTTCAAATCTGCTCTGAAAACTCACGGCCCAATTCTTTTTTACTTCGATTTCTCTTCTTCATATACCATTCTTCTCTTTGATCAACTTAGCTCTGATACCATGTAGAAATTCCCACTGTAGATCACCTGATAATGCAATATACTAAAGCAAAATACTTGATCTACTTCTATAACCAATTTAGCAGACGCTTAATCGAACATGAGCAACATCAATAAGAACACATATAACTGATATGAAGGAATCAATCACACATAACACAAAAGAATTTACCCGAGGAAAGCCTCAGCCTAAAACCCCAAATTTGTATTATCGTACAAGTGGAAACATAACTAGTATTACAAAAATAATCAACTCAAAATCTATCCTGCTCTCTCTGCCATACCTATGTTGCTCATAGACAGTCAAAGACCTCTCTCAAACCTCCTGATCTGCCCTCCAAGCCTCCTATTTCTTTGCACAATTTTGATTGGGGTCCAGTGCAGTCACTTGTGTGAATTGACCTCTTCACACACTCACCAACCTCTGATCCAACTGCGTAGTCCTGAAGGAGATAAATCCTTCTCATGGATGAGCTTCCTTTATAGGAAAAACATTCATCCAACTGATAGTACACTGTCCCTTGTCTGATCTCAACTGGGTCTCTGTCTGAACTAACATGCATGAGTTATCCATGAGTGAATACTCAGTTATCTGAAATACAGTAGTTACATGCATGCAAGCATTAACTAACTAAACTCTCATTAATTTAACAAACTGTTAAATTAATCTAACTGGACTTGAATTAGTTAACCGAACCAACTAATTACAACTCAATATTACAACTCATCCTTATCTCTTTAACTGATGGATAAATTCCTCAATTAATAGATAAACTGTTGCATGTCCTCACATAGACTTCAAGTTTTTTTTCCTTAACTAATTAACGCAAGATGAATTAATTAATTAATTTACAGACTGCTGTTAATATCAAATTCGAATTTTACTTCCTATTTTTAGTCCAGGGACTGACTAAAATAGGAATCCATCCTGAACTGCTAAAAATAGAATGCTATTTTTAGCACTTCCATTTTTCATTCCATGTTTCCCAATCCAGCACTGGTACTCAAACTGATATTTTTAGCATTTCTTGTTGCCATTTTCAACAATGACTAAAGTCAGATAATTGAGTTTAACTAATTATAACTCCACTAGATCACTATATTTTAGCAATCAACTCATGCACAACTCTACTTCTAGCCTACAAACTCAAATTAACTTATTTAACTGAGTGATTTTGCCATGTCACTCCAGCTAACTACAACTCAAGTCATCTTACTAATGTGGAAATTAGAATTTCTCCATTTGACTAAGTCACAAGTCAAATGAAGCCTTTTTTTGCTACAATTTAACACTCCCTTTTAGCAATACATCCTAATCCTGCTCCTGTGGAACTTGAACTTTCCTCTTGACAAAGCCTTTGTCAATTTGTATGCATCCTTCTCATCTATAGGAATTTATTGTGATAAGATTATTCTCCTCTGCACACATTCTCTCAGGTGATGGTACCTAATGTCTATATGCTTGGACCTATCATGAAACATTGGATTCTCAGAGAGTTTGATACAACTCTGATTGTCATAGTAGATCAATGTAGGCTCCATCCCCTGACTAAAGAGACCAAACAAGATCTTCCTCATCCAAATAGCCTCGCACGTTACTTAATTAGAAGCCATATACTCAACCTATGTTGAGCTGAGTGCTACAAATATTTGTTTCTTGCTATACAAAGAAACAACTATTGACCCAACAACAAAGATAGCCCCTGGTGTGCTCTTCTTTTCTGATGGACTCCCTGCCCAATTTGCATCTATGAAGCCTTGGAGCTTCACTCCATCATTCCTCATGTACCATAAACCAAAATCTATTGTGCCTCTAAGGTATTTGAGAACATGTTTTGTTGCTTTCCAGTGAAGCTTGGTAGGCTCCTTAATAAACTGACTAAGTAGATTAACTGAAAAAACACATATCGGGCCTTATGTTCACCAAGTACATCAAGGAGCCCACCAACTATATCTGTAGATAGTACCATCTATTTCCTCTCCTATGGAAGCATCTTCTTTCCTCCATTTAGTAGCTATAGCAGTGTCCATGGGCTTACAATCCTGCATATGGAATCTCTGAAGGATATCAGAGGTTTAACTTACCCGAATAAACAAATAGCTCTCCATCTCCCTGCCATGCCTCTAAACCAAGGAAGTAATGCATAAAACCCATATCCTTCATCTTGAACTCTCTTGCAAGGTCCTCCTTTCAAGATTGGATCAACCTCTCATCTCCTATCAGTATCAACTCATCTACGTACAGGACTAAGATAATCATACTGTCATCTACCAAAATGTAGTAGATATTGGCATCTACTTCACTCTTAGTGATACCCAATCCACTAATATAGGAATCTATGCCAGTGTACTAAGCATGAGGTTCCTGCTTGAGACCATAAAGGGCTCTCTTGAGTCTACACCCATGTGTCTCCTTGTCAAATGTTTCAAATCCCTTCGTCTACTCTATGTAGATCTCTACGTCAACCACTCCATTGAGGAAGGCAATCTTAACATCCATTTGGAAGATATTCCACCCCATCTGTGTTGTCAATGCTAGTATGGTCCTCATAGAAGAATATCTTTCCATAGGGGAAAATGTATCCTCATAATTAAATCCCTCTACTTGTGAGAAGCCTTTGGCCACATATTTGGCCTTGTACTTCTCAACACTACCATTAATTGTATGTTTTACCATATACACCCACCTGGATACAATGACATATTTTCCCTCAGGTTTAGGCACAACCTCCCATGCATCATTCTTCATGATGGATTCATACTCCACCATTTTATCTACCCATACCTGCTGGGAAACTGCCTCATGAAATGAAGAAGGCTTAGAATCAAACAATTTTGTCATGAGTGCCATATATCCAGTATATTTTTCTAGTGATCTCCTCTGTTAGTGCAAGGAGCTAGGAGCTCCAACATGCCCCTGAGCATCCTGACCAATATGTCTGCCTCCCTAGTTATCTTTCTCCCTTCTCTAGAAGGATATGTGTGAGTGGGTGCCTCCACTCGACCTCCTCTATGATCCTCCAAATGTGTTTTCTCCACAACATCTTGTGGATCTAACTATGGCTCCTCCTTTGGAGCTAGAAGCTCCTCCTTTGGTGGAATGGTCAGCTCTCACTCTAGAGATATTTTCATGGCCTTCTCCTCGTCCAATCTAAAATATCTCCTCATCATAGTCATCCTAAGTGAAGGCATGCGCACCTGGTAAATATGAGGTGTCTCTGTATATCCTACAAAGATCCCCCACCATTAGGGGACTTTTGAGGTCTAAAATGGGCCTCATAAGAAAAATGTACAACCAAAATAAACTTTATAAGAACCAATAGGATTCAAGATGATGATGTCAACCATGGGGGATGATTCACCATTTTTAGAGTAAAAAGTAATAATATTAAAAAATAATAAAATAATAAAACTACTTTTTCAACTTATCTCCCTAATGTTTTACTCAAATTCAAGCAGGAGTATTCGTTGGATGGAAAATTTAATTCCTCATCCAAAGAGTACTCATATTGCATACTTTCGATGGACTCTGCTACAAGAAAAATATGAAATACATGAAAAAACGTGATTGCAATCACGTTTTTCATGTATTTCTCATTTTTCATGTAGCAGGGTCCATCGAAAGTATGCAACATGGGTACTCCTTGGATGAGGAATCAAATTCTACATCCAACGAGTGTTCTCGCTCGAAATGTGAGTAAACCCATAGAGATATAAGTTGAAAAAATAGCTTTTTCTTTTTTCCCTCTAAAATTTGATGATGTAATCTAATCTTATTTTATTATTTTCACTATTATTTTATAATATCCTTAGGAGGCCCATTTTAGACATCAAAATTCCCCTAATTTCTGCAGTAGGCTCCAACATTTTTCTGCTATCTTTAGAGACATGACAATAGACCATGGATCCAAAAATGAAAAATTGGGATACATTTGGCTTCCTTCTAGAGAAAGCCTCTTCAAGTGTGATCATTCCAAGAATTTTGTGAGGGATCCTATTCTACAAAAAAATAGTTGTGTTGCATGCTTCTACCCACAAGTAGAGTGGCAAATCGTGATCATCTAACATTGCTATTGCAGCCCTCATAATGCTTCATTTTTTCCTCTCTGCCACCCCATTTTGTTGTGTGTTGTGATGTGCAGTTAACTCCCTTCTAATACCCTCCTTAGCACATAACTCTTTGAAATAATTAGACACACACTCTTTTCCATTATCACTTCTAAGGGATTTATTTTTCTGTCTAGTCTCATTTTCAACTAAGGCTTTAAATTCAACAAACTTTGAATAAACCCCATCTTTCTTCTTCATGAAATAGATCCAGCATTTGCAGGAAAAATCATCTACAAAAATCACATAATACATGTTTTTTGCAACTGAGACTGTAGAAAATGGTCCACACACATCTGAATGAACTCACTCCAAGATGGCTCCAACTCTGCTATCTTCGCCATAGAAGGAGGATTTCACATATTTTCCGAGAGTACATCCCTTGCACACATCATGTTGATCAAGGGTGAAATTTGGAAGTCTAGTCGTCATTTGTTGCATTATTTTCAAGGCTCCATGGTGTAGGTGTCCCATGCACCTATGCCATATCTCTAACATATCGGCCCTGAACATGTTATGGTTTGCTTCTCAATGCAACACATGCATCCACCTCTGGCTTGTAGAGGTTTTTAACCTGAACACCAATGTGTTTTTCTTATCCAATAGAAACATAATTCAAATCACTTTTCCCTTTACTGGACACCACATCATATCCACGATCTTCAAGTACAGCTATAGAAAATAATTTTTCCTTCAAAACATGGACATACATTACATTCTTTATGTGAAGATGGGAACCTAACTCCCTCTTAAATGTGACATTTCCAATCCCTTTGGTACTATACCTTCCATCATATCCAAGTTCTATGTGTAATTATAGGTCCTCCTCCAGGCTACTAAAGAACTCCTTACTTCCTTTCATATGAAATGAAGCACCAGAATCTAAGTACCATATACTACCTCATACAATACTTCCAATGCATGAAATGAGGGTGAAATCCAACTCAAATTTTGATGTGAGAGCATCACTTCGTGTTGCTCCTGTAGGCTTATTATTGTATTTCTTGTGCAAACACTTGGTTGTATAGTTTCCATATTCATGGCAATGAAAACATTTAATTTTATTGAGGTGTTTCTTCTAGCCATGGTTCTGGTTGGATTCTACCTTACCTTTGGCATTTTTTCCCTTGGCCTTCTTTCCTTTTCTTGCAAGAGCAAAGTGTTCTTCCTCATCAGATTTGGATGTGACACCATCTCTAGTGTTCCTTCTGATCTCCTCTTGCACCAAATCATACCAAAGTCTCTCCCAATATGGTAGCTTGTCTCTTCCATTAACAAAATCTTGATAGTTGTGGCAGGACTTTGGAATTCCAAGGAATTTTAAGCTCACAAATTCAAATGATGGTAAATTTTATCCAACTCCTCTAAGTTCATCTCGAACATGAGTGAATTTGGATAGGTATTAGACAAAAATTTCATTTTTACCCATTCGAATGTTCATGAGATTGTCTCTCAATGCCAAATTCTCGGCATCATTGTTGCTCTGGAATAGATTTGTGATAGTTTTCCACATTGAAAATGGAGTCTCCTTTCCATGCAATTTTGAAACCACATGATCTTTGACGCCCTCCAGAATAATCCTCATGGCTTTTCTTGTTGTGTATTTCTTCCACTAAGAAAGTGCTTTTAAATCTGATGTTGTTGGTTTTGGAATATTAGTTTGGGTGTATTCCCATACTCCATTGTCATCTAGGAAAGCTTCCATCTTGTCTTTCCAAGAAAGAAAAAATTGAGGTGCCCTCGAATGCCTACTCAAGCCTCAATCCATTGAAAGACATTGTTCCCGCATTGAAGAATATTTGCACCAAAAACTCTGCAAATGAATTTTTTTATGAGAGAAGATCTAGAACCTAGTTTCTATGTAGTCTTTAGTAGCTCTGATACCATGTAGAAATAAATCTAAATTTGCAACAACTAATTAATTTAGGTTGAAAACAATAGACACAAATTTCTTCTACTCAATCTGCGGAAAGGAAAACACATAATAGAAACACATGGAATAACATGCAACCATTAAATCACAACGAACACAACATTTTTCTTGGGGAAACCAACTAGGAAAAAGCCCTCCTCTGTGTTGTATTAAATCATATGAGAATATGGATCTATTACGATGATTGCTTCAATCCTTGAAGCTCCACTTGCACTGCAATATTAATCTCCTTCTCTAGCCAACACTTAGCCAAAATAGGCCTCAGCCTTCCTCCTATTTCCTTGTGCAATCCTTGAGGAAATAAACACCTAAAAATAGGATAATTCCCTATTTTCTTGCACAAATCCTAAAGGAATTGATCACCTACTCCAATACAAAACATGTACAGTCAACTAGTATATAATTGATAATTACAATATGCCTTTTCCTCCACCTCAACTAGGAAATTCGAATTCCATGCATGATTAGGGATATTTTTAGTAAATTGATCAGTTAACTGAGAGATCAGTGGGTTAGCAATAGTTATTACTACTCAACCAAACTCCTACTGACTTTATTCATGACTATATCTCAGATAACTAAGTTTAACTAACAATAACTCCACTAAATTGCTAGATTTTAGCAATCAACTCATGCACAACTCTACTTCTAGCCTACAAACTTGAATTGACTAATTTAATTGAGTGATTTGTCCATGTCACTCCTGCTAATTGCAACTCAAGTCATCATGTTGATGTGGAAATTTGAATTTCTTCATTTGACTAAGGCACATGTCAAATGAAGCCTTTTCTTGCTACAATTTAACATAAATTCAAATTGGAATGAGAATCAGTGATAACTTGTGTAACAGGAATTGAATGTGTTATAGTGTTTTTTTTCCTTGTACTAAGAGCTCTTGGGAGTGGGAGTTTCCTTGATTGTGTGTGGTCTAGAAATCACTGAAGAAGAGAGGTTTGAGGGACTGCAAAGATCATAGAAGGTCTCTCTTGTGCTATACAAATCTACATTGTCATTTATGAATGTTTATGGTCCTAGTCAAGGAATGGAGAGGCTAAACATTGAGATTCTTTCCTATGTGTGGAAGAGAGTGGCCTTCACATTTTTTGCTAAATCTGGTTTGAAAATTATGTGCTAAATCCCTCAGTTTAGTTTTTCCCTTGAGGCATCAAAAGCTGACTCGGAGATGGCCATCTATGAAAAATACCATGGCATAGCTAAGCCAATGGTTTGGTGAAGAGTGGTTCACCCTTCTTCAGTTATAGATTGTAAAATATCTTACTCAAAATAAACAGCTCTTATGCATGATTATTTAATTTCTCATTTCAACAAGTTTATATGTACATGTTGTTGGTTCCCAAATTGTCCCAACGAATTAGAACAATTTAAGAAGACATTCACTAAGGATCTAAGGATCCTCCTACTTCAGGTTAAAATGGTTGGCTTCCCTTCACTTCAGGGAGTAGCCCTATTTCTATTCTCAAAATGTATTCAAAGTATGGGTGGTTAAGCTTTATTAATAAGTGGGGACTTATATAAAATATGTGATTCATGAAACTAATGTAACTTAATGCATGAAATTAAGATAATTAGTATGAACTAACAAAAGGAAATAACATAACAAAGTTAAAATGAAATAAAAGATAAAATAAAAACAAAGACGACACAAATATCATTGAACAATTCAATATCACATATTGTAATATTTCTATCTACATAAAATTAGGTAAATATCTTGAATCAAAAGATAAATAATTCAAGTTATATTAGTAAATAAATGATGATGATCATGTTAGTTATCAAATCTTTATAGACACCAAGATATGAACACAAAACAAAGAAATAAGCACATAATTTTGGCATATATTAATGTCTCTCATGAAAGGTTTTATCAATGTCATGTATTCCCAAATTCAACCTACAATGAATCAAAGAGACATCATAACTTGGGCACTTCAAATAGAATGGATATCCAAAATGGAAGCGAAATTATGTAATATTAGAACAATTTATCATCGGTTCAAGCTAGCCTATTTAAATCATTCTATAACCTGAACATAAAAATAAGTCTTGAAAAAATAAATATAGAAAGAAAATATTATATATCAAACAACACAGATAACTTACAGAGTTCAAGAATATGGTTCACATGGAAATTGTGTATGAACCATTGTAGCACAAGTCTCTTTTTCCTCAAAATCCAACCTCTTTGATATATATTTATCATTTATTTCCCCTCTTTTGTGGACAATGGTTTCCCCCTTTTTAGGACTTATTTCCCGTTAATCATTTTTAGTGATATATAATATCTAATTAGTTAATTATTTGATTCATGAGCATATTGTGTACATGTGATTAATAATATTAAAACAATTAAATAATAATAATAATACACACATTCCTATTCATATGTGACACCGCTTAAATTTTTTATAATTGAGGCTTTGTTTTGATTTACTAATTAATTATTTCATATGATTTAGGATCAATCATAAGAAGAGGGTCAACACGTCAAAAATACATTTAAGAGGGCAGGTAAGACCATCAACAAGAGGATGAAGGTTTATGTGAGATGAAATCCACAAAGTAGTCTACTTTTTGAAGAGGATCCAATTAGGCTACAACACACGCATTTTCCCTTTAGCAAATTTACAATGGTTGTACTTGTTATACTATTTGGTTGCATAATTTTATATGTATTAAATTTTGTAACAGCATTGGTTGAGGAATATAGGCTTCCTAAATTCTTTTTTAAACAGGTCATGTTGGAATTTCTACTATAACTTTTCTTTTGGGAGGTTCCAGAAGCTTAAACTTGGGCCATAGTGAGGGGAAATCCTGTTGATCCTCTTATTAAAGTTTTAGATCTTGGGTCATGATATTTTAGGATATATGATCAGAGGAATTTGGACTTCTTAAATGCATTTTTAAACAAGTGATGTTGGAATTTCTATTGTAACTTTTCTTATAGGAGGTTCTAGAAGCTAAAACTTGGACCATATTGAGGGGAAATATCTTTGATCATCCAGCCCAACTTTTAGATCTTGGGTTGTGATATTTTAGGAGATATGATCAAATGAAGTCGACATTCCTATATGTTCCTAAAATAATGCATTAAATAGTTCACATAGGATTTTATGCTATAACTTTTCTTTCAGGAGGTTCCAGAAGCTCAAACTTGGACCATAATGAGGGAAAAACCTTTTAATAATATGGTCCAACTTTCACATCTTGGTTCGCAATATTTTAGGGTATATGATTAAAGGAATTCAAGATTTCAAGATGCTCCTAAAATCATGCATCAAACAAGTCATATCAGAATTTATGTTATAACTTTTCATCTAGGAGGTTCAAGAGGTTGAAACTTGGACCATAATGAGGGGAACTCCCACAGATCTTCTGGCTCAGTTTTTAAATATTGTATTGTTCTAATTTAGGATATATTCCCTGGTGAAGTTTCTATATTAGTTTGCATGCAAAGTGTTTGAAGAAATGTCTAAATGGTTTAATGATGCACTGTATACAAACTATTTGATGAAATTCTCCCCAAAAAATGTTGTTTTGTGGATGGGGATAGTATTATTGTATGTTATCATTATTGTATGATTATATTGTTATAGCTAAACTATGTCTATTTTCATGCAAAACATTTGAATAAATGTGTTAAGGGTGTTTTATTACAATTTTCATACAAACAATTTGATAAAATACCTCAAAGATGGAAATCAAAAGTTTCATGATTGAGTGGTATATTTTAGTTAATATGTTACAAGTGGAACCAGAGCAATATTTTTTATTTGACTTTTCACAAATTATCTACAAGAAAAAGGCTAATTAATCAATTGTATACAAGGTATTAGAAAAACATTTTACATGTAAAGTCTTTGACAAAATGTATAAGAGATGAAAATCAAATTTTTCCAAGTGTGGTTAGGATAAATTTAGTAGGGGTATGTGACAAAGTGGTATCAAAGCTGATTGTTGAGCTTGTGAAGAAGAAAAAAATTTGATACCCCGTATCTTTAATTGAACATTAAGGCATCAAGAGTGCTACAATGTGGTTTCAAAGTATGGTTCAACATTGGACCTAGATGGGCTCAAGAATAGATGAAATGGGAGTTGTGATACTATGTTAAAAAGTGGTACAAGAGCTAAGGTCCAAGGCTAAACCTAAATGGGATCGAGTATAGGTAAGAATTTAAGTTTTAAATTAATATCTATGCATGCATGTGTATTTATGTGAAATTATTTTGTTGCATATATGAATACACTGATGTTACTGGAAAACTAACTTGACTTTAATGCAGCAAGATAAACATGTAGGATGCTAACTAGATTCCCTAGAGTAGCCTAACATAATTGCAAAATTTTATGCCTAAGTGATGCAGCCATAAATATGAGGGGGAATCTCTTAATTTATCTATTGCTAGTTTTAATATTTTTCTTTAATGTTTTGAGAAGTTATCATATGTTCGTGAATAATAGCATGGGCATGATAAAAATCGAAGAGATGAAATAGTTCAAAGCTGCATGTCCATTAGATAGATATTAAATAATGATATTCTAGATGCATGAAGATATGTTAGGTGAATACAATAATGGATGTGCACGCATAAAGACTCAGAGTAGTATGTTATCATAACATGATTCATATGAATAATGGTGGTTAATGGTGAACATGTAATCAGGAAAAGGTTGGCATCATGATTTGGAATCCAATAAAGGTGTTGTGTGTAGTCTTGTGGAATCAAGGCTATGGAAGATAATGTGTTGATGAAAGAATAGTACAAGTGGAACCTATGCATGTTGATATGCATGTTGTGATAGTTGTGAGAGTGCACATCTCTTTTGGTTTCTTTGTGGAAGAATGGAGCCTATTGTAGCGGCTGCAACACCCTCCAAAATTTAGGCCTACATTCAAATCTTAGAGCCTACTATGGATCCTGTGATTGATCATTCCTTAGGCACTTATTGGTAAGCTGATGGTTTCAAGCTCCCTTCATAGACATTAAGAGTCGTTCACACTTTTATCTTTATATAGTATGTTTCATCTTCGAGCATGGGGATTATCTCTTGTCATGCAAAGAGAAGTATTTTTTGCTTCAAGGGGAAATATTTGTGAAAATGGGTTGTTCTCATCATATATACATGTTTCTCACTCATTTCCAAAGTTCATGCACTAGTACACAAGTGTCTCCTTTATCCTCACAAATTCCATCATCGGAGCCGCACTTGTTGTAAGCTGCCACAAAGTTTGTTACATTAAGCGAAGTATGTTTTCAAATGTTCTGGATGGTCTATGTTGTATCATTAAGTGTTCAAGTGTGAGATTGTAGTCAATTTCTATCATTGTTCACATCGATCCACTAATCCCACACTTAGCCAAATTCCGAAGTACTCCTAGAAGCCTATCCTCATCCAGCTTTCCTGAACTGCACACTTCGCATCTACAACCCTCAAGCCTTTTCCTTCCCTAATGGAAATTTGAAATGCGTAGGAAGCCCAGCCTCCATTGGCATCCAAAACTACACAGATTCTTACTCCAATGTCCTTCCTCAACCGGAACCCGCTGTCTCCAGAAACTGTGAAGTTTTTTCCCCCAATCATCTCAACTGTCCAGTTTACCTTGCCTCCTGAAACTGCGTAAATGTTTCCTCCATTGCCTTATCCCACAATAGCCACTGCTTTCTGAAACTACATAATTTTGTCTCTTAGTGGCCACTGCGCAATTCTTTCCCTCAATGAGGACTGTGCAAAAAATTTCCTCAATCTGGCGTGACTTACGCACTGCACAGTCTCAGTGATCAAGCTTGACCCTTGGTTGCTTAAACTGTGTAATTGCGTGGTCATTATGCCTTATACCTTGGCCTGTGACTCACTCCCGACCTATTTTATGAACCCAAGTGCATCATCTTAGACTAGGGGTTTATCAGACTGATGTCGTCTTATCACAAGTGGATCACAGATGCATGATTTCTACTATGCTATGACAAGGTGATAGAGAAGGTGATAAAGAGGGAGGAAATGCTAGATGAAACTCAAGGATCGGAGTAATAAAGATAGCTATCAGATAATAAGACCAAGGATCCCAGGGTATGATAGAATATTGGGACCGCATGAAGACTCCATCTGATACATAACCCTTTGGATGGTAGGTATGGAAAACAAAGCACATCTTTTGAAATACACCTCTTAGTGTAGCATGAAGTATTTCTAATCATTGTCATATCATTATATCTTCAACGACATGCATGGTTGCAAGCACTGAAAGTCATTCCATGAGTTTCCTCTAAGTGTCTTGCTCCCTTTCGCTTGTTAAATCAGTTATCCTCTTTTTGCATGTTTTTGAACCTTTGTCTGGTGGTCTCGAAGGTTGGGTTTTTTGTATACAATTTGCTTTATCCTTATAATCACATGCCACACTCATACACAAAGTCTTGAGCATTTTCGCACAAGTGTCGTCACAGACGTCCTAAAAGTCTATCCCAAGTGTCGCACTTGTCATTTCTTGTTGTGAGACAATCACTCAGAGGGTAATTCTTTTCTTATTGTTCCGATGGTCGGTGGTTGTCATGTTGTCAAATTATGCTAAGTATCTGATCACAGTTTGAATTTATCACAAGTCCGACTTCTTCCTCACACTTATCCATTTTCAGAAATCTTCCCGACTAGGAAACTCAGCTTCATTGGGCCCCGACTGACATGTGCACTATGTAGTCTCAACCCTCAATGATGTGACCTTGCTGACTAGAACTACGCAGTGTTCATTCACTGTCCTCCAGGGTAGTTTCACTTCACAGTTCTAGAGGTCGACAACCTTCCTTGGCTCCCACAATTTCACAGCAATTCCTTCCAGTCTGGCTTGAACTACGCATTTCACACTTCCAATCCTCAAGATTTTCCCTTTCTTGTTGGAATCCTGCAATGCGCAGAGGAACCAACCTCCCTTGGCCTCCAGAACTACGCAGAGGTGTCCCCCAGTGTCTTCCCTCATCTGGAGCTCACTATCCTCCAAAACTAACCTCCCATGTCCTCACCTTGCACCAACCACTGCTAACTTAAACTGCACAAAAATGTCTCTCGGTGGCCACTGTACAATTATTCTCCTCAGTGAGGATTGTGCTCAAAAGTTCATTGGTCAAGCCTGAGCTACGCTTTGTGTATTCTCAGTGATCAAGCTCTTTTCCTGACAACTGGAACTGCGCAATGCTTAGTCACTGAGCCCTATCTTCCATCACGTGACTTGTCCCAAGCTTAGTCCATGGATGATAATGCACCATCTTAGATTAGGGATTTTTCATAATTATGTCGTCCCGTAATGAGTGAATTGCAGGAACAAGTACACTCTCAATTCATGGCGAGATGATGAAGAAGTAAAAGTAGGAGGGAAGCATTCCTAGAGACTCACTTGTCGTTGGACGAGCAAAGGAGCTTATCAAGAAAAAGCAAAGGGAACACATGCATGCAACTACCTCTCAAGACCAAAGATCATTGAAGACCCCACACCACCAAGCTATGCGAAGGAGAAGAGAAAGCACATCCAAGAACACATCTATCACTCAACAGCAACAACAGCTTGACATTTCCACCTCAGCAAGCCATTCCATTTCAACGGTGTCATGTCAAATTGTGTCATGAGTTTTCAAAGGCCACATCACTATTATGAGCCATGTATATTGTATATTAAATGTAATGTAAAGTGGAAGTCCAATGGAAACACATGAATATGAAGAGTCATGTCAATTCAAAAGTCATAGGAAGTTGAATAGTCATGAGGGAAGTCAAAGAGTCACAAGGGTCAAGCATCACCCCTTGGTTATATATACCCCCCTCATTATATGAGCGAAGGTATTTTCACCTTAGCTCCTCCCATAAAGAATATAGAGTTTCAATCAGTTCTTTGAGGAGCGAGGAGTGGCTCCAGTGTCCCACTACTAGGGCTAGTGATGTATGATGTAAATATGTGTCTTGGAACTTTTTCTTAATACATAAGTTTGTTCAGACCAACGCGTTTCCATGCATGACTTGTGGATGTTTGTAATACTATTCTTTGAGCATTTGTACTTCATGTTTGTTTCACATGTACTAAAATGATTGAACTATTTCGGTTGTTTTAGTGATTACCTTGTTTGGAATGTGTTGTATTGGTTATCATGGTTGTCTCATCCTTGTGGACTACTCTGCGGGATACTAGATAGACCTTTCTCGCTTATTAGTTATAACGAAACTCACATCCATTGTGGACTATTATGTTGGATGGTGGATGGATCTTTCCCTATACTTTGGTTTTAACCACTGCCACATCCACTGTGGAGTATTCCACTAGATGTTGGACAGACCTTCCTGATTTGCGTGTGTCTCTTCCTAGGTGGTATTATTACCTCTCACTTAGAGGCTCACTTTTTCTCCCTTTTTCCAATAAGAGAACCTAGACACAATTATGTTGCACACTCGCCAGGCACACTCACCTTTCGTTTCGAAGGTACCAGTGTAACACTCTCATGTGTTGAACAGCAAGAGCCAAAGAAAATCTCTAAGTATATGGAAACAGGTCCATCATACCAGATGGGGCTCCTACACCAAATGGTGTGAGGTCTAATTGGGACCTCATATCATGGAGATCCCTTGAATTTTGATGGATCCAGCACCATCAGCCTTTCTGGCGCTAGAAGGAGGGACATATGACAAGTTGTGCCCATAGAGTCTGGTTTGAATCTCTTATTGAAAATGGATATTCCCCAAATCATAATCCCGAGATGTTTTTCTAAAGTTCTTAATTGTACCATCACTGCGAAAGTTTTTCATGACCTGTCTGAACTTAAGTTTGATGGTGAGGTTGAATCAACTTTTCGTGAACATCTATTTCAGGTTATCTGTCTTTTGGTTTGTCACGTAATATGTTTTGAATATGTCATAGCTAGATTACTCACCCTCACATTTGAAGGTCGTGTTAGTCAATGGTGTCATACATTACCCATTGCTTCTATCCATTCATCCACTCAGCTTACCCAGAAGCTTGATAAAGCCTTCGATAAGTATAACCACCAAGATGTTTGTGAAAGAATTTGTTGTTTAAGAATGAAGCTTGATGAATCAATTGAGGATTTTTTTGATCGATTCCTTCATCTTTGTTGTGAAATTCCTCAAAAGGATTTGAACTCGCACTTCTTGAGAAAAGATTTTAAGTGCTTGGTTCATGTCTCCTTATATGGTGAGCCTAAACCTCCTATCTTCCCTTCTTCCCCAACTCTTGCAAATCATGAGGCACCTCAAATTTCAGAGGAGGAGATTAATACCCCTTTTGTTCCTTTCCCTCGTCCTTTTCTGATCCCAATGTGGGTGCCTCCTTGCGGTGATTGTAAAACTCATAAATCTATGAATTAAAATATCTAGTCCATCTTCTCATTATTCTCTCGCTTCAATGGAGGAAATTCTAGAATGGTTCATGAATCCTATGATGAATACTCACTCCTCCATTCCACAAGAGGATGTCACCAGTCATAACTCTATTCTTGAATCTGATATGGATCTCTACCATCCTCTATCATCTACAGGCCATGACTCCTTATACCATGACTCACTTAATCAATCTACTCCATCAGCTAGTTCTTCACATTCTCTTGATTCTCAAGCTACTGGCTCAAATTGCGATTAGGCAGAAGGCAGTCACACTATGCAGGTAAAGGAGCAGAAAGGTGAGAGAACTTTCTCTCTATTTAGAAATATTCCGTTTCAAAACAATGAGTTTCTATTCTTGAATGACTCTCAATCTACTAATATCAGTGGAAAATCTTGTATAACTAATTCTTTCAATCAACCCCAAGCCTTGGGCAGTAATCATTCCAATAATGATAAATCTATTTCTGTGTGTTGTGACAAATTCCCAAGCACATCATATCATCTTTTGGTTTCTCATGAATATTTTAATTTAGATTTTGAATCTTCTTCGTTCAACGAAGACGTTCATATTGAAACTTCCCCTTCACCTCACTATCTCGTGTGTCCTACCATCCGCAACACATCAACTTGCGACGAAGATACTCCATGCTCTGCAGTTTCTTCATCCGATGAGTTATCCCCTCGATTGACACAAGGCAATGAGGTCGTACATGATGAAATTGAAAACAATCAAATCATAGAGAACTCTTCCCACCCATCATCATCTCTTCTTTTGCATGAAGACAACTCTTCAAATCATCTTGCTCATGAGATATTACCAATTCATTTATCTTTGAATGTGCTATCAGAAGAGCCTCTACAATTAAGTAATATGATTGTCAAAGTTGAAAAATCCAATGAAACCTATGACGAAGATGGCTGCCATCCGATGCGCAGTTTTGAAATAAGCAACAGCAGCTATCCTCAAACCATGCATGATTTGATTCAAGTTTCAAAATGCGATTCTATAATTCTAGAAAGTTTTGGGACCTTCTAGGGAGTCGAGGAACTTCAACTTCCGTTGATGGTTATGTCAGGATCTCGCGACTTTGGTAAGCCCCCCGAACTAAATTAGATCTGGTTTCTCTCGCACAATCCGTCTATCTACATGGTTTCACTCGATGTTGATTTTCGCATGGGAAATGTTTGGTATTTTGGGTGTAGTCTTTTGAGTTTTAAAGATTTTACTTCTGACTGAATTCAAGAATCTATTACAGTTCATTCATCTTCATGCAAATCTCTCACATCAAACTCAGGTTGGGAATTTCCATCTCTCATGAAGTCATGGAATTGTGAAGTTGATCATCTCAAGGACTATCTTTTCCCGCAAGAATCATACTTATCGAATTTCTCCCTTAATGGTCAGCTCCTCGGTCTTCTTGCGAATATTATATTGCAAATATGTCCTCTCATCACACCAGAAATCTCCCTGTGTGATAATGAATGCACAAGTTGTCACACAAATCAAGTTCTTCTCCATTCACCATGTCTCAATTGGTCTCATACATTCCAGGCGCTAACATCCTTTCTAAACTCTTTTGATGACTATGATTCTTGTAAAAAATTTCACTAGTTGTAGGTAGGTGGTTTGTCATATCTATCTCGCAAGGAACTTGGTTCGACTATTCAGAGCATTCGCAAGATTATTCAAATTTATTTGTCTTTGTTTATTGCAAACTTGGAATCTGATGCTTCAATCAAGTCATCTGACCATTTCTCTGTCCTTGTTGATTGTCATTCGGCTTATCATTTTCCCATGAGCACATCCAATGATGGTTGTTTCACACTCTTTGATCATTGTTCAACATCTCTCTATTCAGATCTTTGTCAAGTAGGTGAGGTGCTTCAGCCTTCATTAATGGTCATGACAGGTCCTCACTGTCTTGGCATGAATGTTGAGAATGATCAAATCTATTTTCCCTTACAATATTCCCATCATGGTCCGACTTCGCGAATCGGAAATTCATTTTTTCAAAGATCACTAGGTTTTCAATAGGTCCATTATGAATTTTACGATCCAATCATCGAATGGCTGGAACAATCTTACTTGGCAATCTATGTTGCAGACAACAAGTCTCAATTTTCCCTCACGCTTGCTAAGAAGCTTGGTGTAGATGAGGACACACTCGCAAGAGGCTTCTAAGGTTTGTTGAAAAATGGTATTCATCAAAAAGGTAAGCATGTGGATTGGATAAAAGTAGTGTGTGTGACACACCTTTCTCCCTACAGGCAAGACCTTCCTTCGTTTATGCAAGTTTTTCAATTTTTTATATCTTTTGTTGCACATTGTTGTATATCTATTTTAATCGTTCATATATTTGTGGATGTAGGTCGGGAACGACTACGGTGGCTTCACTCAAAATTTCATTATATGTGATCTCGGCCTCCCAGCTGATAGGTTAGGATTAGGATTAGTTGCATCTTAGTTTTCTTTCCTTGCACTCATCTTGCACTCGTTCCCTGTAGTTTTTCCTGGTTTTCTTATTCTAGTTTTACATCATGTTTTCTTAAGTAATTTTGTTCTCTTCTCTTTTGATTTTGTTTCCAGGTTCTATGTTTTCTTTCTTCCTTGTGTAATTTTCCATTTTATTTTTTATCATGCAAATAAGTGTTGTGCCTTGTTGCGTTGTGGTTGTTTTTCGAATGTGTGTGTGGCTGAAGTTCAAAGAGTCTTGTGACACTGCAGTGCTTGGTTAGTCCTCTGTCTGTCTTCCTTGTAATTGGTTGTATATTTGGCCGATGAATTTATGACAGAAAATATTATCCATCCGTAAGGAGAGATTTTGTCCAACCATGAACCTTTGTCCAGTCTGGGAACCTCATGCCTATACTCAATTTTATGCTTTGGTGTTTTCAAGCTTATCTAACTAGTAGAGAAGGAGAAGGGGAAAATATAAATGAGCAAACTTAAATCAAAGGCCTTTATATGATTCTCTGAAGGAACAATCTCCCCTACTCCCAATAAGTTGGGATCCCTCTTCCACCCCAAAATAAATAAGTTTTGATGCACAGTTCTCTTTAAAATAAATAAATAAATGTGAAAGAAGAGAAAGGCTTCCTATGCAAAGAGGTGAAGCAGGCAACTCCACCGGGGTACTATCCAGGCTCGCTAGCAGTGGAGTAATGCTTGTGTTCCAACGTAACTCCATCGAGGTATTGTCCAGGCATGTTGGCAGTGATGCAACACCAGAGATGAAAATATATACTCTGAAAATCTTAAGCTCGCGAGCTAAACTACCTTTCCTAATTCGAAACATTGTGATCTGGTTGAATCTTATGTTGTGTTTAACTGAGAAGGTACAAAGGGGACCATGTCTGCCCATGGGGTAAGTGGAGAAGCCAAAGTAATCTACACGATGAATCAATTCTCCCTGAAGGACCAAAGCCCTACACAAAAGAAACTAACCAAGGCAGAGAAGCTAGATTCTACCAGTGTGTCACCAAGTGTTGTAGTAGCTGAAACACCCTTCAAAATTTTGACCTACATTCAAATCTTGGAGCCTATTTTGGATCCTGTGATTGATCGTTCCTTAGGAATTTATTGTTAAGCTGATGATTTCAAGCTCCCTTCTTTGATATTAAAATTTTTTCATGCTTTTATCTTTATATAGTATGTATCATCTTCGAGCATGGGGATTATCGCTTGTCATGCAAAGAGAATTTTGTTTTGGTTCAATGGGGGATATTTGTGAAAATGGGTTGTTCTCATCATATATACATGTTTCTCACTCATTTCCAAAGTTTCACGTACTAGTACACAAGTGTCTCCTTTATCCTCACAAAGTCCATCATCAAAGCCGCACTTGTCATAATTTTCCACAAAGGTTGTTGCATTAAGAGAAGTATGTTTTCATATGTTATGGATGGTCTATGTTGTATCACTAAGTGTTCAAGTGTGTGATCATAGTCAAGTTCTATCACTGTTCACATCGGTCCACTGATCCCACACTTAGACAAATTTCGGAGTACTCCCAGCAACCTAGCCTCATCTATATTTCTTGCACTACCCACTTCACATCTGCAACCCTCAAGTATTTTCCTTTCCTGCTATACCTATGCAATGCATAGGAAATCCCAACCTCCCTTGGCATCCAAAACTGCATAGATGCTTCCTCTAGTGTCCTTCCCTCAGTCGGAACCCATTGTCTCTAGAAACCATGCAGTTTTGTCCCTCAAGCATCTTAGCTGCCCAGTTCACCTTTCCTCCTAAAACTATGCAGATGTGTCCTCCCAGGGCCTTATCCTGCAGCATCCATTTCTTTCTTAAACTACACAATTGTGTCTCTTATTGGCCACTGCGCAATTCTTTCCCTCAGTGAGAACTGTACAGAAATTTCCCTCAGTCTGGCCTGAGCTACGCACTACGCAGTCTCAGTGATCAAGCTTGAACCTTGGCTACTTGAACTGTGTAATTATACAGTCACTGGGCCTTCTCCCTTGGCCTATCATTCAGTCCCAACCCATTTTATGAACCCAAGTGAAACATCTTAGACTAGGGGTTTATCAAACTGATGTCGTCTTGTCACAAGTGGATCATAGATACAGGATTTCTACTAGGCTATGACAAGATGATGAATAAGGTGATAAAGAGGGAGGACATGTTAGATGACACTCAAGGAGATGAGCAGGAAATATAGTTATCAGATAATAATACCAAGGAACCCAGGGTATGATAGAAGATCGGGATTGCATGAAGACTCCATCTGATGCATAACCCTTTGGAGGGTAGGTATGGAAAACAAAGTACATATTTTTAAATACACCTCTTAGTGTAGCATGAAGGATTGCTTATCATTTTCGTATCATTATGTCTTCTATGACATGCATGGTTGCAAGCATTGAAATTCATTCCATGAGTTTCCTCTAAGTGTCTTGCTCCCTTTCGCTTGTTAGATCAATTGTCATCTTTTGGCATGTTTGACCATTATGTCATGTTTTCAAACCTTTGTTTGGTGCTCTCAAAGGTTGGTCTTTGTGTATACGAGTATTCTTAGACATATAAACACCTGTCGCACTCATACACAAATTCTTGAGCACTATCGCACAAGTGTCGCCATGATCATCCTAAAAGTCTATCCCAAGTGTCACACTTGTCATTTCTTACTGTGAGACAGTCACTTAGAGGATAATGCTTTTCTTGTTGTTCCAATGGTCTGTGGTTGCCATGTCGTCGAAGTATGCTAAGTGTGTGATTACAATTTACATTTAACACAAGTCCATCTTCTGACTCACACTTAGCCATTTTCTGAAATCTTCCCAACTTGGCAACTCAGCTTCATCGTGCCCCGACTGACATGTGATGTGTAGTCTTAGCCCTCAATGATGTGACCTTACTGAATGGAACTGCACAATGTGCAGTCACTTTCCTCCAGGGTAGTTGTACTTTACAATTTCATAGATCAACAACCTTCCTTGAATCCCATAATTGCACAGCATTTCCTTCCAGTCTGGCTTGAACTATGCATTTCGCACTTTCACTCCTCAATATTTTCCCTTACCTGTTGGAATTCGTAGTGTGCAAATATCCCAACCTCCATTTGCCTCCATAACTTCACAGAGGTGTCCCCCATTTTCCTCCCTCAACTGGAGGTCGCTGTCCTCTAGAACTGTGCAGTTTTGGCCTCCATGCCTCCTTGCTTCCCAATTCTCCTTGCCTCTGAAAAATGTTGACCTTCCTTGGCCTCACCTTAAACCAGCCACTACTGACTTGAACTACACAATCCTGTCTACCAATGGAAACTGCACAATTTTTCTCCTCAATGAGTACTATGCTCAAAATTTCCAGGGTCGAGCCTGAGCTGCACTCTACACAATCTCAGTGATCAAGCTCTCTCCCTACCAACTGGAACTACGCAATGCACAGTTACTAAGCCCTGTCTCCCAGCTTGTGACTTGTCCCAAGCTCAGTACATGGATTATAATGCACCATCTTAGAGTAGGGAGTTTTCAGATTGATGTTATCCTGTCATGAATGAATTGCAAGCATAGGTACACTCTCAAGTCATGGCGATATGATGAAGAAGAAAAGTAGGAGGGAAGCATGCCTAGAGACTGACCTTTCTCTAGATGAGAAAATGAGCCTATCAAGAACAAGCCAAGCGAACACATGTATGTAACTACCTCTCAATACCAAACATCATTGAATACCCTGCACCACCAAGCTATGCGAAGGAGAAGAGAAAGAACATTCAAGAACACATATATCACTTAGCAGCAACAGCAGATTGAAATTTCCACCTCAGCAATCCAGTCCATGTCAGCAGTGTCATGTCAAGTCATGTCATGATTTGTCAAAGGCCACATCACTATTATGATCCATGTATATTGTATATCAAATATAATGTAAAGCAGAAGTCCAATGGACACAATGAATATGAAGGGTCATGTCAGTTGAAAATTCATATGAAGTTGAAAAGTCATGAGAGAATTCAAAGAGTCACAAGGGTCAAGAATCACCCCTTGGTTATATATACCCCCCTCATTGTATGAGCAAAGGACTTTTCACCTTGGCTCCTCCCACAAAGCGTAGAGATTTCGAGTCAGTTCTTTGAGGAGCGAGGAGTGGCTCCAATGTCCCACTACTGGGGCTAGTGATGTATGATATAAATATGTGTCTTGGAACTTTTGCTTAATACAGAAGCTTGTTCAGGCCAGCATGTTTCCATGCATGACTTGTGGATGTTTGTAAGACTATTCTTTGAGCATTTGTAATTCATGTTTGTTTCACATGTACTAAGATAGTTGAACTATTTCAGTTGTTTTAGTGCTTACCTTGTTGGGAATGTGTTGTATTGGTTATCACGGTTGTCTCATCCTTGTGGACTACTCTACGAGATACTAGACATACCTTTCTCTCTCATTGGTTATAATGATCATCACGCCCATTTTGGACTATTCTGTTGGATGGTGGACATATCTTTCCCTGTATCCCTGTACTTTGATTTTAACGACTGCCACATCTATTGTGGACTATTCCGCTGGATGTTGGATAGACCTTCCTGGTTCATGTGTGTCTCTTCATGGGTTTCCTGGGTGGTACTATTATCTCTCGCTTAGAGGCTCACTTTTCACCCTTTTGCAGTAAGAGAACCTAGACATAGTTACGTTGTGCACTCACCAGGCACACTCACCTTTCTTTTCGAAGGTACCAGTGTAACACTCTCATGTGTTGAACAGTAAGTGTCAAGGCAAACCTCTAAGTATATAGCAACCAAGCCATCATACTAGATGGGATTCATATACCAAACAGTGTGAGGTCTAATTGGGACCTCATATCAGGGGGATCCCTAAATGTTCACAGATCCATCACCGTCAATAGAGCCCTAGAGAGATGAGAGTAGGGACAAGTGTTTCTGTGCAGGATATGGCAAGTACCAGGAGCCTCAAATGCAGATAAAAATCCCATAAGCCACAGGTCTCTGAGACATCCTTTTCCAACCCAAGTTAGATACCCTGGAATCATAGTGGCATAGGTTGAGGGACTGTTATGATCAAAGAAGGGGGGTGCACTAACTTGGGTCAAGTGGGCTAATGGGGGGAATGTGAGACTATTGGCTGAAGGCTTTCAAGGTTGATACCTTGACCTTGTTTGTGTTCAATATTGGTTATGTATCATACTTGGATCTTGGCAAGTGTTATGGTTTTTTTGTTTCTATGGAGTACCAAATACACCTTCCTTGGAGTTGGTTGTTACTTACAAATAACATACAAGTAATTGGTTGTTGTTAGTGGAAAAACATAGATAAACAAAGCATTGAAAGTAATGGAAACATTGCATACATAAACATAAACTAAAAAACTACATTAGATAACACATCAACAATGCTTATTGAAGCAAACACATCAAAAAAGTAATGGAAAAGGGTTATGTTTATTGATTGTTGAACGTATAAGAGATACAATATATGAATAAAAGACACTTGGAGAGAATTGTTTGAGAAATGGTGCTCAAAAATCCTCAACAAGTAATTTCCTTTCTTAATCTCCTTGCAAGCTTCCTCTCGAAGAAGAAGAAGTGTTCAGTACTCTCTCAATGATGAAATCCTCTTCTTAATGAAATTATTGATTGCTAGGGAGGAATTTTGGTAGCATAAAAATGTTTTACCTCTTCTTGTTTTTTAGCTCTCCTTGAACTTGTATTTATAGAGTTGCTTGGATACTCCTCATCCCTTTGGCTCATCATTATGGTGGTTCACCTCATAAATGATATGAGAGCTACCATTTCCTTGCCTTTAAGGCTTCTTAGGGCTTAAGGCTCGAATTTGTCAGCCCTTCATGTCAAGATTTGGAGTGTTTCTCAAGAAATTTCGTAGCACGAAGTGCTGACTAGAATTTTCACGACCACACGACTATCAAATAAATAGTCGCGCAGTTGTCAATTTCTAGTAATGGTTCCCCCGCGCAATTCAATTTTTTAACTTATACCTTATGAAATATTTTAATTTTTGGTCTTCATGGTGATTCCAGCTAAAAATGTTACTTTTGTGTGTGTTGATCACTGACTTTGAGTGTCTTCTAATGCATACATATGAGTGTATGCTTTTCTCATGATAAAAGTCCCCCCCTGATGTATGAGGTTAGAGAAAGCGTATAATCAAAATGCATCACGTTTTTGGTGATTTGACTGAGAGTCTTACTAACTTCTTAAGAGATATAGAAACTTACTTTGGACATGATTAGGGACAATCCTTGATTGAGAACTAAAGAGAACCATAATCTGAAGAAATATTGAAATAAAAGTGTTTATACGAGGTGGGCATATCGCATGCTTGTTATGATGGTTACGACTAAGTATTACAATCACATAGGAAATGGTCCTGTTAAGTCAGTGTTGATGTGCATGACATGTTGTGATGACGATAACTTCTTATGCCCTCAATGGTGCCTCTGAAAAATAGACTGAACTAGGTGCCCCCATGCATCAAATGCGAAGCACTATTGAATGATGTGCTCAGGGATGCATGGGTATTCGACTCTGGGTATCTCCCGTGCATTGAAATGTAAGCATTGTTGAATGAGGTGATAAGGGATGCATGGGTCTTCAACTAAATGAGGGAACTGGAACGATCAAAAAGTATGATACTACCCTAACATGAAAATATTTTCTAGTGTCGAATATCAGGTAGATCGATGACATCAATGGGAAATAGTGATTCCCACTGTACCACCCGAGGTTGTCTCATAAAGGGGGAGGCAACCAAGGTACTACTTCGATCCTAGAAGATGTGTGTTGAAGTCGACAGGAAAGAAGTGTCAACTGCTCGAAGTGTTGATCCAGGGAATCATTGTGAAGGAATAAATATGGTTGTAATGGAGTGGTTCATAGAGGCATGATAACAAAAGCTGAAAATATGGGTAGATACAGAAAAATACCCCAAGGTTGGAGTTGTAATGCGAGGGGTGACAGTCAAAACAATTCTTCTAGGGGAAATTCCCCTGGAGTCGGTAGGACATCCAGGGTGGGTATGAGCATGTTATGACTATTGTGGTAAATAATGGATGAATATGGATCATGGTGTGGTGGTAAAAAATGAGCTCCAACCAAGGGTGACTAGGGACTATCGTTAGGTAACTGACATAAAAATATGGATGGGAATAATTTTCCTAAAAATATTTGTACACTTGCCAAAAGAATGTAAAAGTGATTTGAGATGTACAAAGACGGAGACGGGTGCCCCAAGAAAATGGTAGCCTGCATAATTATGCAGGTGGGGTTTTTTGTTGCAGGCAGGGGGGCCATTGGTTGGTCTTGGTGTGAGGGTGATCAGGTGGATGAAATGATGTAGATGGCCTACTGCTAGATGGAGGGATGATAGGCCCAATGTAGAATGTGGTTGTGCACTCAATTCAATCTGATAATGAATAATAATGGTGGCCTAGGAGAGGGGTGGGTAAGAAATGATTAAAGAAGAGGAGAATGAGGTTGATCTTCAAGATATGCGAATGATATGGCTGCCGAGCTTGAGATAATGGTTATGGATCTAAGTATGAGGTGATCTACATATGGGAGGTACTATTGACCGACATGGATGTTTACAAAGTACAGGTGGAAGGTGGTGGTAAATGTGGTTGAGATGATGGACCGTATGGTTACTTTCAGATAAATGATGTCAAGATATGCAAATATTTCAAAGAAACCTATCATGTTGAGTGAAGAATGATACCTTAACTGTCAATTGTCATTGGGGGACTGATTCTGCTGAGAAACTACGGGGGGGCATATAACTTCGACAACCAATAACTCAAGTGAAAATATCTTGATGAAATCATGTGTAAGTTGAAATGTGCTAAACAAGATGAATCAAAAAACATGGAAAGGCACACCTGATGGGTACTCTGAACAGTGAAATGGGCCCAAAAATTAGTATGTTTTTGAAATGGAATGGAGGGTACCATGATGTAGATGACATCATCATGATCCCAACGTTATTGATGGTTTTTTGAAAGGAGGTCCTGAGCTCCTAAATAGGCCTCTGGAAGGTGACAAAGGGGGTGATATATAGGGGGAAATGGGTCATATGCCACATCATTTGTACTTGTTGATGTGGACTCCATAGAAGGATCCACGAGCTATTTTCTTCTAAAGTGGTCAACCAAACCACCCAGGTAATGCGCGAGGAGAGCTAGGTAAGAGGTCACAACCCTAGATTTGTGATTTTGGTAGGTTAGGGTAGATAGGCCATACAGGATGGCCTGTACAAGCCTTTTTTAAGGAAAAAGTCACAACCTACGCGGGAAATTGAGAAACATTTGTGCGATGGTGTGCAGGTAAGGGTGAAACAGTCGTGCAATGCACGCAATTGTGGGTGAGACATTAGACATATTCCCTTCCTCAAATTCATCTTGTGTAAGGATGGGATTTTTTAACCAATCTACCTGTATTGGTGGTAGGAATTCCTTTGTTTCTATTGTGCAAATATTGTGGCTTGTTGCATCAATAGGTGAGAATGATTTCTTGGGTAGAAAGAAAGAACAGTGATGCATGGTATCCCAAGGACATTATGGTTCCATCATGGCATCTAAAATATCTTCATCTGAGTGAAAAATATTATTTAATGGTGATATAGGTTGTGCGAGGTTGTGAGGATGGGATTAGGACCTACCAGTGTTGAGTGAAAAACAAGAGAATGATTCAGTAGTTGTTTCCATAGAACCCAGAGATGTTGACAATGTGAAGATTGGATGAGTCTGCACAATCGATGGTTGTACCACCTTTGTGGTGAGTGTAGTAGTCTCGACACCAAGAAATGTTGAGCAGATGGCGCAATTCAAGGTTCCTACAATCGAGGAAATGAATCGTATGTGATGTTACATGTCATCAACACTAGGTCGTGGGAGAATATCCATAATGGTGGCTTGATGATGAGTGGGAGAAGGTTCCCGAGATAACGTTGGCATCCTAGGAGCCAAGGCATCTTCCTCTATGAGAGGATAGTGTTCAAGGATTTGATGAATTAGGTGGTGTCGTATTCTAAGTTGTTCAAATGTTCATAACATAGGACATGTCTCAGAACTATGAAAGTTGTTGGTACAGATATTGCACAGATATACTGCAGATGGTGCAGGATCTGTGCTATTGTAATAAATGGTGTGAGTATCATCATTTCCAATAGCTCAAGATGATGACGTGTGGTTGATGCCATGAGGTGGGGCATTCAAGGGTGAGAGCCACCTCTAGATCTTAATATCGGCGATGGTAGAAGGATTTGTGTCCCTGATGTCATTTTGACATAGGGTTTCTCTTGTTGCTCGAAATTGCGACAAGTATTATCAATTCCATGTATGATGCACTTGGGAACAAATGCGACAATGATTGCACGTGCGGCTAGACTGGTTTGAGCAACTAGGTTAGGGAATGTGGACCAACAAGAGAAACACATCTAAGATTTTGCTCAATTCTCATCATTGATAATTAAGTGGTCAGGTCTGTCACATAGGGCATAGGAGTGAGAAGATTTTTGAAATACTACCTTAGGCCGACTTGCCATTCTTTTGGATACTAACCGCGGGTGAGAGGTAGAATGATAATGAGCACATGGATGAAAATAACGCGGTGCTTCTGCCTCAAATACACAATAAATGGTTTTGGATCCATCATCTACCACTAGAATGGCAGGAAGTGGTGTTGTCACGGTATTAGCTTGAGTGAGGGCTCCCAATGCATCTTGATAATGAGGTATTTTGAGAGAGTGATGATTGTAATGTTTGTACTTCACGCATATAGTGCATGCATGGTTGGTGCATAACACCTTATTATTTGTTGGTGTGGCATTTTCTCCTGAAGGTGGAAGTCAGGTTACTAGCATTTTGGGGCATGAAGAATAGATTTTAACTCCTCTAATATGTGGCACAAGTTGGTAGGGTGCCCTAATACTTCACATAATGCACAGGGTGGTGGTACCCTAGATGAGAAAGTCTTTGAGGCTTCCATATTCTTCCCTTTTTGTTTATCCCTCTTGTTGGCACGCAGGCATAGTTCGTTTTTGGGTGGTTTCCTGAGGGGTGGCTACAAGAATGATGCCCATCAAGGTAATACATGAGTTTTTTGAAATGGCCTGTGGGGCGAGATACCAAACAGGTATCTTGAGAGCCATATTTGACAATGTAAGTGTTATCATTACTTGGTGCAAGACAAAACCAAGTGGGGGATATAAGAAGGGCGTATGAGTGATAGTGTAGGGTAGTAACATTGAGTCAGTAATCGCAGCACTGGGGGTTTCTAGAACTAGTTCCTAAGGTTTAGGAGTGTTTGATGAACTCATCATGCACATTGGGTTTGTCAAGGTTGCCTCTATCAAAGGTAGGCCTCCAAGGTATGTACCAAGGAGTGATGATGCCTTGAAAATCTCTGGACCTACTTCAGTAAAAGACATGATCATCTTAGTGTGGGATCCTACGAAATGTAATACACCACCTAGGGTGGTGGACATCTTTTTCTCATAGTACTTGAGTTTATCAATCGTAATGATTTTCCCCTCATGGGGGGGACATCATGATACAAAGTACTGAAGATGCTACTATAGTCATCGCATACATGTAGCTACGACCAAGAAGGATATTGTAATCCATTTGGGCATCCAGTACTTCTATGTCTATGAGAATAGTTTTTCCAACGAGCTTTGCGGGAACATCCTGGAAAAGGCCTATGGGGGCCAAGGGGCATCCATCATACACTCTAAGGGTGATGCGTAATGCTTTGAGCTCAGGGGATCCTAGTTTCTGCCAAATTGTTTTAGACATGATACATGTGGATTCTCCCTCATCAACTATACAATGGTGGATGTTGATGTTCTGAAAGGTGACCAAAATTTGGAAGGTGATTATTGATGGAAGGCATGAAGTAGTGTTATCCAAATCAAAAGCCACCAAATGAGAATCAGTTGGTTCGATTGAGCCTAATGAAAAAATTAGGTATTTCCATTGATTTGGGCATGTTTGTAATACTTCCAATGATGACATATTTGATGGGGATTGAGCTACATCATCCACAATGTTGTAGCTATGAGCAGCCTTTGAGTTATGTCTTGCTCGACGTAGTGTCCCTTTTACCATTCACCAAGGGTCGAGGCATCGTCAAAGGTGTTGCAGTTGTCAGGATGGTTTTGATGGAAGGGTTGGTTTTTGGCGAGGTTCTGTAATCCTAGTTTCGCATTTGCAGGAGAACATCTTCCTCTGTCATAAAAATGTCATGATTGGTGGTATTTTAGGAACTTCCTCTAGGAGGATTCTGATATTGTTACTAGGAGGGTTCGTGCTTAGTATTCACCACTCATTGGTGGGGGAAGGGATTCTTTACTGCATGTTGTTGGTTTTTCCTCCACTGCTGCTTGGTATCTTTCATCCTCTTGAACTCGGGGAGTTGGGAGAAATGATGGGTGTAATGGCCATATTCCCCACAAATAGCACAAGCATGATTATTCCTTAGACTAGGGTTTTTATTCTACTTTTGTGGGTTGTTATTGTTATGACCCTGCTTTTGGTTCTGGTTAGGAGGATTGCCCCTAGCCAGTGCCCGCAAAGGTTGTTGTTGGTTGTTTCCCCCCTTGTCCAGGTTCCCCTTTCTTCTTGTTCTTTCCTTTCTTCTTAATGGAATTTGTTGCATTAGTCGTATTCAATTTTTCAAATGATTGTTATTGTTACAGGAAAGAGGGTTGGACGAAATTAACCCCAACTTTAGGTTGTGTTGGTGGGTTATTTTGTTGGGGTGTTGTAAAATGGAAGTAAGGATTCCCTTGTCTTGGGTTGGCGTAAGTGCTTTGGGAGGTGGAAACCACCTCTGTGGCCCTAGGGGTGTAATGACCTCCTTGCATGGGAGGGTATTGACCACCTTGCATATGAGGGTATTGGTTGCCTTGCTTAGCAAGGTTCTACATGGGTGTAGGTTGATTGGGATAATATCATGTGCTGGATGGTGGTTGAATTGCGGTTGTGGTACCATATGGCTAGTAAGTGGTTGGGCCATTGTACACATTTCCAGGTTGTTGAAAAGTGTTTCCAGGTTGATTTTGAGCTATTTTTCCAATCAACCTATATGCAATACTCGATGCTTCTAGTAGCTCCGGTCTGAAATATTGTAGGCAAGGTGCATCTCAAAGAACATGGTAGAGGTATTCGAACTATGTATATATGAGCTCAAATTGTTGAGCTTTGTTGATAATCTCTTCCTCGGCTTGCGAGAATGCGAAAGCCAAATATTTTGAGATTTATGAGGTAAGGGATCTAAAAAATAAGTCGAGCACAAGGTCTGCATCTATGTGTACCTTTCACAGGCTACGACGTTTCTGTCATTCATGGACATGGTCTGAGATATGTGTGGCCAACATTTTTCGGAAATGGGTGAGTAGCTCCAATCCCGAGTCTTGGTAGATTGGGAGTTGGAAGAATGTGAGAAATGACCTGGCTAGAGAGTCAAAGGTCCCATGGGAACTAGAGGCCTCACTTATGTACCATTTTTTTGCAGACCCTATGAGAGTGCGTTGAAACAATCGTAGGTGAACAGAGTCATTTATGATGATGTTGGATGAGCACCAAAGGTGAAAGGTCATTATGTGGTTTCCCAAATCTTCCCCTTGTTTCCCTTCAAATTTCAATATATCTAAAGGTAACTTGGTTAGCATAGGTGGCCATTTCTAACCATGTGCAATGGGGTCATTCATTAACTTGCTTAAATCTGGGAGATTTAAAGAAGCTAGAAACAGGATTTTGGTGTTGTTTTCCACCGAAAAACGATTTTGAATAGAAATGTGCAAAGGATTCCCTTATGGGGAAGTGTGAGATGGATTACCCTGGTGGGTACTATGTGTACTCCCTTGAGGGGTAGCATGCGGACTCCCTTGAGAGGTGGTAAAAGGAGTAATTTTAGGGGGATGGATCCCAATCAAAGTGGCACCAATAAAGGATGATCCAATCACAGCTGCTATGTGATGTCTTCTACACCTGAATGGCGAGAGACCTGGCACACCTCCCGGTAATCCAAGATATTTTACTTATAGATGCATCATAATTACATGAAACAGAGCTTATTAACCATGGAACTTAAAAGCATATAAAACAATGCGGAAATAACAAAGTAAGCATGAAACCATGACAAAAATATTTGATTATGGAGTTCGTCCAATTTGGACTACGTCTCTGGGCCCTGCTTAATAGTGGGGAGGCCTTCATTCATTAAGTGGCATAAAAAGAGATAACAGTACAAGCAACATTCCTTTACAATCCTTATATCGTCAAGCTGGAAGATGGATGAAGAATGGAGAGCCTAGCTTCAGAGACAGAAAGTACCACTAAAATCCTGGTGAAAAATCGTGGAGAATTGCCTATCCAAACACCCAATTCAGATAATTGAGCTCTCTGCACCCTCTCGGAAACTTCCTGCTGCATAACGTGAGGTCCTGGCTTGCTACTAGGTCAAGTTACTGTTGTACGCACCGTGTTCTGAACTATCGTGCCAGTATCCCTTTTTTCCAATGTGGATAGTCCATTATATAATCAGGTGGCTAACTCCTCAATCCCCGAGCAGTTCTTAACAAACTACAAGTTTAGTAGGCGGCAGTTCCTACACCAAGGATCTCGGGCCTGGAATAGTATGCAGGTAATGACCTATTTAAACATAGAAAACCTTCATAACCTCTTAACCATGCATTACCTTAACCTGGCAGCTTTAGCACAGAGAATCAATGTTTTAATCGGCGGACAGACATGTGCCTTTACATCAAGCGATGAGTGAAAGGCGATAAAGGTAGATGAATCAACGTTTTCCTAAACCAGCGGCTTTCTCATCGGTGGCCATAGTCTATCGGCGCCGATAACCCATCACAAATCTCAATCGGTTGGAGCCAAGCGTGATTCCTCATACGAGTCACTGCACTGTGTGATGTGTGATGTGCAAACTGGTGGACCTGACGAGTATTCAAAACCACACCCTATACCATATCGCATGTGGGAACATCGGCGTATCACAATCGGTGGAACCAGTGGGTCTTTTTGTTTATGGACATGCGTTGTGTGACATGTGATTGCGATATCTCAATTGCAACCCTAACCCTACCGGGGGCCGATTCTGTAAAACATCATCCCTTTGCGATGTGCAATCATCACATCGCAACCTGACATCTGTTGGGGCCAATCATCGCATCGCACCTGCCAGGCCGATTATCACTTCACAGCATGACTTTGTCGAGGCCGATTCTTTATCGCCAACCTCTTCCGATCTACAATTGTGAAATGTGGGACCAATGGTGGCCTACCACTTGGCGCTTCCCCATTCGCCAAAGAATTCTGCCACGTCACCTTCTCCTGCCACCTGTCCAAGTCAAACCTGAACTTTGACTTGCTCTAACTTCTTCATATGAGCTCAGATTCGAGTGTCGTTCACATCATTGGAATCAAGATGACGCGCACTTCGATCCGATGCTAAGTTTATCTAGATTCTGCCAGTTTTATTCTTTGAGCCTTTTACCATGCCACTGGCACTTTTTAGATATCCACCTAGATCACCCAGTAATGGGGGGAGGTTTCGAAAAGGCCTAAAGTGACGAGGTATCGTGGGGTCCCCTATGGTGTCAAATGGAGTGTGTGTTACTTATATGGTGGGGGGCAATATGTATCAAAGCAAGTAAATCACATACATAAAACAAAGCGAAAAATAAATGGTCACTTTCCCTTTAAGTTATGTTATGTGATCAATCAAAAGAGAAAAAGGGTTTTTGTTTGTTTTGTGTATCATAAAAGATCCTACAAAGAACTCTTCATCCTTTCCACTCTCAAAGTAACTGGGCATTATGCAGATATCTTTTTTTATGGGTACTGGGGCTATGTGCTGAAAGAACTATTGATGCTTCCAGTAGCCAAAAGAATCAAACAAGGTAACGAATTAAGCTTTAGTGCTTCCTGCACCTCCACCTATAGGGAAATATGCCCTAAATTTGGCTGTCCCACAGGGGCATTTGAGTCTTTAGCTTCTTAGTAATTAGTCACCAATATCAATCACTATAAAGGTCAAGTAGCCTCATATAGTACCACACACATTGGAACCTAAGTTGAACCCCCTCTAAATCAGGTCTCTGACATGCCCAAGTAGTCTTTTATGTGGGATGATGAAGGATTTGAAAACCCTAAAAGTCAACTTCTATGTTTCAAAAATGTAACATGACCATGGCTCTTGTGGGGAAATTTAGTTTGTTCAAGTTATGATTGCTTTTTAGGAGTCTTTCTTCACTTATGGTGTGATAATGTAAGCTAAAATAAACTAAGTACAAAAGCTCCTAAAATTGGATGCCCTTTGTACAAATATTAGAGTAGCTTAGTGTGTGAAGTGCAATGTGTTTGAAAGTGAGAAAGTGAACATACAAAGTGTGTAAATATGTGGATATGCGATGATATTTTATAAAATACCCTACTTACACTAAGTTGTTATTTTTCCTTGCATGAAAAGAAATAATATGTGGATAGTGGGCCACTTACTTCCTCCTTATTACATTATGTGTGCCTAACAAGGAGATGGAAAAACCAAGTGCTTTAAGAAAGCTTTCTGATGTAAGCCCAAGATTGTATGAAAGACGCAAGGGCTACTCCCTTTCTTTAATAACACTTGATCCTAGTCCCAATACTAATGAAGTAAAAAATTATTTGGTCAGTAAAAAAGATGTGTGGATTATAGGCCACTTAATCCTTTGTTAATTAAGCTACGTGACTTGTGAAAATATATCAAAACAACTTGAAAAAGATGTGTTGATTATGGCCACTTACTCTTCCCCTTAATTAAGTTATGTGTGAAATGCAAATTTTTAAAGTAAAGACTAAGTAACTAACCTACTAATAGTGATTAGTAAAGTAATTAAATGATCTAAACTAACTGGAAAAAAATTGCAAAGGTGAAGGAAAAAAACTAAAGGTTGTCTCTCACCTAGGAAAAAAAATTATTGTGATTTTTGAGATCTTTGTAACCCGTGCGGTTATCCTCTGCACAAGCGTGCGAACGACACATCTGTCAACGATAAAAGTCACGCAACCAGTAGAATAAATTAAGAAATTGACTTTCTCGGTCAAAAACAGGTCCAAGGGGGCCTACAAAAATTCCAGAGAACTAACTAATGCATAATGGACTAGAAATGCAAAGAGAAAGGTCCTGCAAAAACAATTGTTAGATCAAAGAAAGGAAACTAATGGAGTCTCCATCTTGTTATGGTGTTTTTATTGCTATGGAGTACCAAAGACACATTCCTTGGAGTTGGTTGTTGCCTACAAGGAACATATAAGTAATTGGTTGTTGCTAATGGACAAACATAGATAAATAAAGCATTGAAAGTAATGGAAACAATGCATACATAAACATAAACTAAAATCTACACTAGATAAAACATCAGCAATGTTTAATGAAGCAAACACATTAACAAAGTAATGGAAAAGGGGTCCCTTTATTGACTACTAAATGTAGAAGAGATACAATAGCTGAATAAAAGACACTTGGTGAAAAAAAATTTATCAATGATGCTCAAAAACCCTCAACAAGGAATTTCCTTTATCAATCTCCTTGCAAGTTACCTCTCTCTCTCAAAGAAGTTTTGAAGACTCTCTCAATCATGAAATCCTCTTCTCAATGAAATGCTTGATTTCTAGAGAGCAATTTTGGCAGCATAACAATGCTTTACTTCTTCTTGATTTTTAGCTTTCCTTGAACTTGTATTTATAGAATTTCTTAGACACTCCTCCTACTCCCCCTGGCTCATCAATGTGGTTGTTCACCTCATAAATGAGATGAGAGCTACCATTTTCTTACCTTTAAGGCTTCTTGGGTCTCAAGGCTCAAATTTTTAGCCCATAATGTCAAGATTTGGAGTGTTGCTCAAGCAATTTTGCGGCCCGAGTTGCTGACTAGATTTTTTGCGACTACACTGACGTCGAAGAAATAGTCGTGTGGTTGTTAATTTCTAATAATTGTGGCCCCGCGCGGTTTAATTTTTTAACTTGAACCTTATGAAAGATTTTAATTTTTGGTCTTCATGGTGCTTCCAGCTGAAAATGTCACTTTTGTGTGCGATGATCACTGGCTTTGAGTGTCTTCTAATGCATACAGATGAGTGTACAATTTTCTCATGATAACAGTACGCCAATGTCTTTGTGCAGTCAAGGACTAGCAAAGAATGATCCATTGTTGAAAAAAAAGGAACAACAAAACCTATGGCTAAGAGAAAATAAGGATTTTACTACCAGTCAGTGGTTTTATTCAGATAAGTGTTCTAAGAATTATTTATTATGACTCTTGAATTTTATCCACACTTAAAGCATTGTTTAAATCTCTAAATAAGTGAAGATATGAGTATATGCTTGTGAGGTTACATGAAGGAAAGATCATGTTCTAAAACAATTGAACTAATATAATTTGTGTTGAGACAACTTATATACATAGGAGCATAAGGGGAAGGGACTCCATAGTTGTTACAAAGAAGAAATTTGGGTTGTGAGCCTGCTGCAGAATTTGAGAAAAAATATTTATTTGTTTAATAAAATTGCTATGTTTATTCATGTGATGAAATTCCTAATGAGCTTGGAATACTACCTTACAAAGTTTCATTAGAGGGCATATGTGGATAAAGGATCATTCAAGGAGGGCTTGACTAGGTCAATATGAACCAGATGGACAATGAAGTCATAGTTGTGAAAATGGCTTAAGAAGGGAGTTTCCCTTAACTAAAAATTGTGCTTGGATGATATATTTTATTTATGAAAATAATATGAATGTGTGAATGGTAAGAAAATAGAAATTGGTACTTGTTATGTTTTGGGTAATACAATAAGGTTACCTAATGAATTCCATGTCACATGGAATGTTCATATGGAAAGTGTGCAAGAGTGATCTCTTGTTTTTAACTACCACATGAAAGAAAGTAGTATGTTTATGCTTATGAGACTTTTCATGTGAATAATTGAAAACAAGAGAGGCTAAAAAATAAATTTAAAAATAAATGTGTATGAATAACATGGAATATGTGCAAGTATGGCACATGCATGACAAGATGTATATGCACATGTTTGGGTGCATGATTGAAGGCATTGTTTGAATGTGTAAATTGGATACATAGTGCAAATTCCCTTTATGAATATTCATTGAAACTTGTGTGTAAGCAAATGAAACAATAGAGATGTGATTAATATGTGAGGTTGAGATAATTTCAAGGGTTGTTGAATGTTGCAACATCAAATGTGCGAAGAAGCCAGCTAAACTCCTTATAAATATCTTAGTTGAAAATACAAGTGATGGTAGCCAAGTAAGTATGGAAAGTAGCAAGCAAAGGTAAAAGGTAAAGGAATTAGGTAAAGAATTTATTTTAGCTAAATTTAATATGTTTTTTTTCAAAATAATGCATGTATTGCATGGATTCCCAAGAAGGGGTATGGTGAAGGCACAAAATTGTTAGCGCAAAAAGATTACTAAAACCTTAATAATGTGTTCATGCATTGAGCTGCCATGTTGAACAAAGATTAAATGAATGAATAATAAACTCATGAGATAAAATATGTTTAGGAATACATTGAAAAAATACATGAAAATGTGGATATGAAGCAAATGTAAGAATTGCAATTTTGTTCTTGAATGCATGAGTATTGGCCCAATATCTTCTAAGCTTAAGACAATTGATTCTATCATATAATGTTTAGTTTGTTAGTAAGGAACATGTAATTGAAGGATTGGTTTTTCCTAGTTAATGTGAAAATTGTATGGAATTGTTGATATATTAAAGCTTGTCACTAATACCTAGTGGGTTATGACAAAGGCAAGAAGCCTTTAGTGTGTAAAGAATGTTAGAATCTTTTTTATGCATCCATGAGTTACTATAGCATTATTTGGACATGGCACTCATATTATAAATCATGATGGTACAAATGCTTGGTGGATTGAGTGCATGGATACTTGTATGAGACAATCAATTGCATGATTAAATGTCATGAAAATAAATAGCTTCTAATAATTTTGAGGAATTGTTGAAGTAGTGGAATGAGTGGCATGAATCCCTCATCTTGCAAAGAAAAATGAAAGCTAATTACTCACGAATTTAGAGATGTGTATCTTTTATTTTTGACCCTTTGGTTGTTGGGACAAATGTTTGAGTGCGTTATGGAATGCTTGGAATGATTGTGGTGTAAATAAATAATGAAATTATAGCTTCATTTCAATTTATTTTTAATTCAATTGAAAGTGATTGAATTTTTGTGTATAATAATTTTGAGATCACTTCAGAGGATGCTATAATTCTCGCAATGAGAAGATTTTATGCATGAACACTTACCATTGTTTGGCTAATTTAAAGTATATATTTGCAGTTGAAATGGCTTTGGTTATGATAATGACAGTTGAGTACTACCATATGCAAGAGTCAAACATGAGGAGAATAATCTCATATTTATGAAATATGATTCATGTATGAAGCATGTTTGGAAAAGAAAAGAAAAAGGAAGAATATTTGATTTAAATTATTATGATTAATCTCATGGAAATTGTATGTTTATGATACAGATGAGATGATGATTTATCCAAGAAGGATAGATGATGGTTGTGAAGTTAAAAATCCTAGGGACAAGGTCATTGTGGTGACACTAGAACCCTATGACATACATTGATCATCATGAGTTATGTTATGAAAAATGTGGTGTATTTTTTAGAGAAAGCTAGAGGGGTGTCTTGGATGTGAGACTCCATAAGTCTCGAGACCCTTCCTATGTGAGGAAGCCTTGCCAAGAAATGGATTTCCCAAGGGATTGGGGAGGCAGAGAAAGGGATGCTTGAACTTGGAAGGTGTGTGATTGCAAGGAAGGGGAGACTTAAATAAGTTGGTTTTCAAAGATTTATGTACATACTCATTGGGATCAGGAATGCATTGTGAGTTTCCAAGAAAAAAATGAGCTAAACTTGTTCCCTGTGGAAGCCCTATAAAGCAACTGACAACCATGTAGGAATGTGTTGAATGCCAAGAGGTCTGCAGGTAACTAGACTATGAACAATGAATGACATTGCTCGAAGTGGAAACTAAGGACATGGAAAATGTTGTTGATATGAAAACGGCATATCCCTTCTTCTATGTAGAATCGTTCTACATATAGTAAAACACCGAGAACAATGTTCCTTAAAGGGGGAGGGGATTGTGACACTCCTCTCATTTCCCCAAATTTTGTAATATGATTAAGAATATATATAATGTGGGGTGTCAGCATTGATGCTATGACATAAAACTCTATTATATGATATAGAGTTTATTTTTATTAACAAAAATGCTAGAGTTGAATAAAGGTGAAAGCCAATAGATTATGATGCCTTGACGAGGGGGAAAATTGACTTGAGGGAAAAATCCAAACCTTGAATTAATAATTCCATTAATGTGATGGTTGGAAGATGAATGGTCAAGGCGTGTTTATAAAAATGAAAGAGAAAATCCATTGAGGATATTTCTCTTTTTTCATTTTTGTTATGAACATTACTCCATTATTCTTCTCATATACTCATTTTTCCCTCTCTCACTCAGAAATTTGAATTGACATGAGAATTGGTGACAACTTGTGTAACATGAATTGAATGTGTTGTATTATTTTTTCCTTGGACTAGATGGCTCTAAGGATTGGGAGTTGTTTTGATTGTATGTGGCACAAATAGCACTGAAGAAGGGAGGGCAGAGGGACTACAAATATCAAAGGAGGACTCCCTTGTGTTGTGCAAACCTACATTGTCATTTGTGAATGTCTATGGGCCTGGTCAAGGAATGGAAAGGCTAAACACTAAGATTATTTCATGTTTGTGGAGGAGAGTGGCCTTCACTTTTTGTGTTAAATCTAGTCTAAAAATTGTGTGTTAAACCCTTGAGTTTATTTTTTCCCTCATGGCATCAAAATCTAGCTCAAGGGCGGCCAGCTAAGAAAAATAATGTAGCATAGTTGAGCCTATGGTTGTGTGGAGAGTGGTTCATCCTTCTTTATTTCCATATTGCAAAATATTTACTCAAGATAAGTATCAATTATGCATTTTTATTTAATTTCTCTTTTCAACATTTTTTATGTACATGCATTTAACCTTCAACAAATTTATCATGACTATATTTGTTATACTATTTGGTTGCATATTTTTATATCTATTAAATTTTGTAACAACATTGGTTGAGGAAGATAGACTTCCTAAATTCTTATTTAAATGAGTCATATTGGCATTTATGCTATAACTTTTTCCTGAAAGGTTTTAGAAGCTGAAACTTGGACTATAGTGAGGGGAAATATTGGTAATCCTTTGGTCCAATTTTTAGATCTTGGGTCACGATAGTTTAAGAAATATGATCAGAGGAAGTTGGCATTCCTAAATGCATCTTTAAATGGGTCAACTTTTCTTTTGGGAGGTTCCACAAGCTAAAGCTTTGACCATAGTGAGATTAAATCTTGTTGATCATATGATCCAAATTTAGATCTTGGATCGCAATATTTTAGGAGATATAATCAAAGGAATTTGAGCTTCCTAGATGCTCCTAAAATCATGCATCAAACAGGTCACATTGGAATTTCTGCTATAACTTTTCTTTTGGGAGGTTTTAGAAGTTGAAACTTGGACCATAGTAAGGGAAAATATCATTGATCACTTGGTCCAACTTTCAGATCTGAGATCGTGATATTTTAGGAGATATGATCATAGGAATTTGAGTTTCCTAGATGCTCCTAAAATCATGCATCAAACAAGTCATATTAGCATTTATGCTTTAACTTTTCATTTAGGAGGTTCTAGAGGCTCAAACTTGGAAGATAGTGAGGGGAACTCCCACTAATAATTTGGTTTAGTTTTCCAGAAGTTGGACTACTATAATTTAGGAGATATTCCTTAATGAATTTGTTATATTATTTTTATGCAAAATGTTTGAAAAAATGCCGAAATGGTTTAATGATTCATTGCATATTAATTGTTTGATGAAATGCCCCAATGAAAATTTTTCTTTGTGGATGGGGATAATATTGATGTATGATAGTACTATTGTAATTGATCTATGTGTATTTGCATGCAAATAATTTGAAGAAATGTGTTAAAGGTGCTTTATTACAATTTGCTTACAAACTATTTGATAAAATAAGTCAAAGACAAAAATCAAAAGTTGCATGACTAAGTGGAATATTTTAGTTAGTATGTTACAAGTGGAATCAAAAAAATGTTTCTTCTTTAATTTCATACAAATTGTTGTCAAGTCCCACTAGCACAACTGGTTGAGGATGGGCCTCGTCAGCAAGGTGACCCAGGATAAACCTCACAGGGGGTGGTTGTGCCATGTGATGGGGGGAGGAGACATGCTAAAACATCCAGTCAGCTAAGGGTTGGTATGGCCCGAGATGGGTGCGATCCCTAGGTGACTTTAACGGCTTAGATGCCCTTGGGTCGCGGCTTCTCAATCCACGAGTCAAGCCTGGAGGATCACAGATAACTTGACAAACAAACAAACAATTATTTTACAAAAATTCTACAAGAAAAAGAATACTTTGGTTGTATACAAAGTTACTTCTTTAATACAGAGCTTTCCACTCAATTTGTGATCTCTCATTTGACAATACCTAGTTATGTAATCCTTCACATTTTCTTCACATGTGCCCCTTCCACCTAAGACCACAACTAAGACTCCTCACCTCAATAATCTAGTAAGGAGGTAGATGTCTTCAACCTCTAAGGTCAAGTTTTGACCACGTACATTGAACCATAGATTTTTGGGATCCCAGATCCCAATAAGCCGCTGAAACAAGGCCACCCATTCATACATTGAGTTTATAAAAAATTTTGGGGGTTGTATACATGTAGGGGCTGAAGGTTGATTCACAGAGGGGATCTTATGTCATCCTCCTTGTGTTCTCATTCGCTCCATTCAATCATTATGGATGAAACCCTAACAAACATAGAGAATAACATTAGTACTAGCATCCCATGTGAAAAATATTTGAAAAATGAGGGTTTCTAGACTAAATCCAAGGATAAGGACCCTTCGTCACTTTGGTTTCCACATGCAGGAGAAACCATCACTCCATATATTCATGGAAAAAGTGATAGAGGGAGTTTCATTCCTCCAAAGACCCAAATCTGGAGCAATGAAATGGTCGAGCCCTAAAAGGGGTTCCCCCATGCTCAATACTATATGAAAATCAGGAAAAAAGAGATGAAAAGAAAGGGGAGGACAAAGGGACTAACCTGGAAGTGATGGCATGATGAAATATGGCATGGATATCCCACGATATATGTTAAAATATTGAGTGAGAAGGGGGTTTTCTCCAAGCTTGGTCAAAACCTCCAAATTTGCATGTAAAAATTACCCCCTTTTTACCTTGGTGAGTCGTTTTTACCATGTGTATGACAGTCAAAAATGCATTTATTTCCTAAGGTATAATACTCATACCCCACTCATGTAATTTTTTATGGTTTGATGCCTTATTTTTGTGGATTTATATGGACACTGACAATTTTTGGAGAACTGGTTAATATGTGGAAAAGAAATATGTTCTGCAACCTCTGATGTGAAGCAACATCCACTGGACTTTAGGTGCCTTCTTCTTGATTTTTGCATATAGTGATTGGTCCTCCCCTGCATCTTATTTGCATTATTTACCATCTGTGTCATCTTCTTGTGCCTTAGGTCTGATTCCACCAAGTTGCAACACTAGCCTCTCTTTATTTTCATGTCATGACTTGAGTGGTAGAGCTTACCCTTCATTGATGCCTTAGAACAACACCTACATGAAATTTTTTTATCCACGTTGCAACATTTTGTATGCCCAAGAATCCTTCTATAGACCCATTATAACATGAAATTGAGCCTCATTTCTCTATTTTATATCATGGCCATAATTCGAGGAGGATCCCAATGATTTTTATGATTTCCTTATGGAAATTGATTCTTATTGCTACTAATGTCCTAAGGCCTACTGCTACATTATCATTTACCCTCACTGGGTTAGTTCCCCTATAGTCACATTTGTCCTCTTTCCATTTGCATCATGATTTCTTTTGTTTGGTGACTTTACCCTTCCTAGAGAGACCACTACAATGAGTGTATTTACCTTACTAACCTCTCTATTTAATCTCGCTTAGGGTAGTTCCACCAACGTAAAACTAGTTGCTACACATTTATAGTATTCATTTTTTTGTAATGGGATTCCTTTGCATTATTCTCATGCTCATTAAATAATGAAATATGACGAACTTACTCTTCTCCATTCCTCTTGCTCATTAAAACAATGAGAAGGATACCAAACATCATTTTATCTCTTTTGTGAGCTCATTAAAAGTGAACAAAAAAGACATTATTGAGCTTACTTGTCTTCTCTTTCATGCCTTTTAATCTATAAATGAGATATTGAAGAAGAAAAAAAGAAGCAGGGGGGAAGGGGATTTATTGGAGTCCATATGAAGAAGTGGCATCATCAATTGCATCACCCTTGAACATAGAAATCATTTGTGTCATTATCTTATAGTTGGGCTATAGCTTTCTTAGGAGTCATACCATACATATGAATCATATACTCCTTCAGTTGGTTGCTCTCCCAATCATTATGCAACATGTTGCAGTGTCACTTGTGTTGTTCAATGATATCACGTTGTGCTCATAATTCAATATTTCGATTTCACTCTTGTGTCGTGCCAAGTATGTTCAAGGGAGATTTCAATCTCAGTCTTCCATCTGCAGTCTTCTTGACCTTTTATGTTAGTCATCCTTATGTCAGTTATACATGGTGACTTCATCTATTCACAAAATCTCTTAGTTTATTGTGTCAATTTATGGGGCATACATCAAGGTCCTCCTTCGATGAATCTCCTCCTATCGACTTCAACTCATTATCTAGGAGAGGGATCTAGAAACCGATCGTACCTTGGAGCTTATAGTCCTCAGTGGAAATTTCCCTTGTGATCAACAATGGGTTTTCATCATTGATCCTTGATCGATCAATTCCATGAGTTTTTGACATCACCTTACCTATTAATACTCAATGGATTGTGTTAGGTACCTTGGGGTCCATCTTCATCAACATTGGGTCCACTCATATGTGTTACTGATATATGGAAATGATCAATAATAAAGCAGTTTCTACCATGCTCAACATCAAGCTCATTTACTTGTGTGATGTAGCATCATACCATCAAGGTTGGAATGAATACCTTGGGCTTCAAGGTAGCCTTCGGGGCATCTCACTCATACATGCAACTCCTCACAAGTTGCAATGAAGTATTTTGCAATGTTATGTACTTCGAAGACCATTAAAGTGAACTTTTCCTTGTGTTAGATGTCTTACTGATGTATATTTTGACATAGATCAACATTGTATTTTTTTGTGAACTTGGATAGCTTGCAGATCTTAACCAGTTCCTTCGACCAAAAACCCTTATGTGCACCACTTACTAATATTCATCGTATTATAATGCATTTTGGATATCATTTTCTCTTCTAAACTCACACATTAGAGGGAATCTATTATAACCTTGTTTGACACCCTTAGGATGGAGGAGAAACCCGACTCCAACTTGTCTGTGTTGGAAGGTTGAGATACCTTTCTCTAAACCTTAGGAGTGTTATATTTAGTTATTCATTGCTCTAACTTACTTGCAAGAGAGCGATGCATGACTCTAAGATAGTGTGCAATGAAAAATGAATCCCTCTCCATCGCTCTAGATGCTCTACAACATAGCAATGAAAGGTCAATCTTCTAGAAAAATGTTGTTTCCAAGGTGATTAATTCGACCTGGAGGGTGGTGACTTGTAAAGGGTCTAATAATCAATGTCTTAAGCTAACTTCTCTTAGTCCTAGGTGTCAAAATACATCATATCTCCTTAAGAATCCTATAAAAGAAGGTCATTTCTTAAGCAAGAAGAGAAAATAGAAAGTGACGTTGTAGGTAAATAGTGGTGAAATTCTCAGGGGGGGAGAATCTTTGCATGTCCAGATGAGCCTTACTTTGAACTATTAGATAATGAAGGGTCAAGAACATAGTTTCCAATCAAACGAGAACTATTTCCTCAAACTGAGAACTCTAACCAAAAAACCCCAAAAAAACATGAAAAAACAACCTGAAAATGAAAAGTGTTGATACTACATCGACACTTTTTTTGGGGGATAAATTTTCAACATTTTTTAGTAATGGAATTTAAATATAAAATATCATGACTCCGAAAAACCTTAAGATTCCAACAATTTTCAAACTTGGCATTAAAGATAAAATATCTCTGAAAAGCCTTAAAATTCCAACAATTTTCAACCATGGTGTTAAAGATAAAATACTTATAATTGTTTGCAACCATAGCATTAACAATACAATATCATGACTTGGAAAAACCTTAAAATTGTGATAATTTTTCAATTATGGAATTAAAACCAAATACCATGACTACAAAAAACCTTAAGTTTTCAACATATTTCAACCATGGTATTATGGAAAAATTATATGACTAAAAAAACTTTAAAAATGAACTCTTGAATGAAAGAGTCATTATACTGAGAGTGATTTCTTTTTTAAATGCTAAAAGTATAAATATTTTAAAATCTTAGCCTAAGACAACTTGACACATAGCAACAAAAATTTAAAAATCAACCATCAAATTGACACTTAGTGCGGGCGAACTCGACCTATTACATTGAAAACTTAAAAATCAACCATGAAATAGACACACTGTGCATGAGAACTTGATCCATTATTAAAAAAAAAAAACAAAAAAACAAAAAAAACTTTAAAATCAACTATCAAATTGACACATAATGGGGTCGGCTTGCTAGTCAAGGATCGACACGAACTCTACAAAAAAAAAAAAAAAAATAAATAAATAAAATTAAAAATACAAAAACAAAAAACACACAAACAAACAAACGAAAAACAAACAAACAAACAAAAACAAAAAAACAAAAAACAAAAAAATAAAAACAAAAAACAAAAAGATAAAATAAAAAATAAAAAATAAAATAAAATAAAAAATAAAAAAAATAAAAATGAAATAAAATAAATAATAAAATAAAATAAAAATAAAAATAAATAAGACAATAATAATAATAATAATAAATAAAAAGTAAAAATACAAAACAAAACAAAAAACAAAAGGTTTTAAATAATAATAAGAAGTAAATAAAAATATATATTAAAACATGACAAAACAAAATTATATATATATATATATATATATATATATATATATAAACAAAAACAAAAAAACATAAAAAATGTAAAAAAACAAAATTAACTCATAAAATATAAAAACTTAAAGGGGCGGCGAGAGTGGGAGGGGTGATAATTTTCCCCAACGAACAAACTGAGATAAAATATGCATGGGGTTTAGTAGCGGCCACCAATAATAAGGCGGAGTTGCTTGCTTTGTGGAAAGGATTGGATCTTGCTCTAACTCTCGGAAAAAAATAAATAAAAATAAAAAATAAAAATGTAGTAGGGGATTCCCTGATGGTTATAAGAATGTTCACATCTCCAAATCATCAATTTGATGCCAACAACTCCTCTCTTATTAAAAGATAAGCTATATTTTTCAAAAATTCGAAGCACTCTCACTCTTTCATGTTCTTCGCCACCTCAACAAGGATGCCAATGAGTTGGCGAACAGAGCACTTTTGGGGGCAGGTAAATATGAGTTTAATGGAAAATATTTGAGCCATCTCCCCATTCCATAATAGAATGTTGGTTGGGGCAGTATTAAAGACCATCATTGATGGTAGCGATAGAAGGATGATACATGGAGGTGTTTTGGGAAAGTGAGACAGGTGGGGGAAGGTTAGAGCACAAGCAATGCTTGGTGTTTCTTTGGAATCCCAGGGCAACAAGTTGCATGACATGAGGAGGGTATTAACTCAGCTCAAGGTAATTGTAGAGGAGTTGTCATTTCAGTGGTTTGGGAGGTCTACATATTGTAGTGGAGAATTAATGACGAGGGGATGGGGCAAGGATTCGTCTTGTGCCTCAGCGAACTGGTTGTAGGGTTGGATTGGCAGATCCCTCAAACAGGATGTTTATTTAATGGTTATGAAGATCGAGGATCTACATGCAATAATGGCGCAAGAAGTAGGAAAATGTGCAGAGAAAGAAAGCCACCTATTTAAGGATACACATTCCACCTCTGAATTATCCTTTGTTTCAAGCTTGGAGCACAGGTTTAATAATTGTGCAGCTTGGAGGGCTTCTAGTATGGCTTTGCGTGAAGGCCAAGAAAGGAATTTCTCTGAGGGAGATTTGGCTCACTGGAAAAGGGTCGCTGAAATCTTTGTCTAAATTGCTAATGGGAAGGTTGGACCTCATTACACGTCGAATAGAGATGCTGGAGAAAGACCGTCCTTCCAACCTTGAGTGTATTAACGTTAAATTTGAGAGTGTCGAGGTGTCCCTAGAATGGAAGATAGTCAAGATGGAGACTAACCTGCTCACTTCCAACTTGGACTTGATCAGTGATAGTGTATTCCAAGAGGTGAAGGAGATCATAGCGGGGCTACTTGAGACGGTCATTGCCCAATTGCAGAATGATGGGGGCGAAGGCGCTACAAGAGCTTGATCAAGACAAAGAAGTTAGTGAGGACGCGGGGAAGTCGAATCTTGGCTAATGTTTTTTAATGTATTGTTGATATGTGTTGATCTTATATCTGTTCTTTTGGGTATATGGTAGATATCAGTGTTTTGTTATAATTTATAGGCTTCGTAGGGGGGAGAAAATAGACTTATGGTTGTACTAGGATATGGAAGCAATTGCACAGACTGAAGTCAATTTTGTTATAGTGATGTAAAAACGGTTTTGGTAGTGTAATCCAGATTTTGAAAACAAACTATCCGTCCCATTCTCAAAAAAAAAAGATAAAAATTTAAACGAAAAATAATATATATATATGTATATATGAAAGAAAAAACAAGAAAATATTTTCAAAAAAATATAATTTGAAATAAAAAATTAAAACCAAAAAAGCAAAACAATAAAAAACAAATAAATAAAACCAAATTGGATAACTAAACACAAAAAAAAACATTAAGAAAAAATAAAAAAACATTAATTATATGCTACCCTGGGTCGACTCTCCGGCCCTCGACCGGCTACACATAATTATTTTTTTCAATTTTTGAATATTAATTTTTTAATGGTTTTTTATTTTTTTTTGAATGTTTTTACTTCTTTTTAATGTATTTTATTTTAATTCTTTTTAAATGTTTTTTTAGATTTTATGTTTTTTATTTATTTTTTATGTGTTTTTTTTAATTTTATTATATTTTTTATTTGTTATGCTTTTTTATTTTTAATTTTAAAAAATAAATAAAATTATTGGTTTTTTTAAATTGTATGGTTTTTTAAATATTTTTTTGTTTTTGTTATTTTTACTTAAAATTTTATTTGAATCATTTTTGGGGAAAAAAACACTTCAAATGTCATCATTTTTTGATATAGAATTATAAAATTTGTTATTTTTCCAAAAAAAAAATTATTCAAAATTTTCATAAAAATATTTTATTTAACATATTATTTTTAATGAAAATACGTTTTTTTTTTTTTAATTATATCTAATGCAAAAGGTGTATTTTTTGTGTGTTTAAAATTATTATTTTTTAGTGACAATTATTTTATATATGTTGAAGTATTAATTAACGATATATAAATATATAAAAAGTCCCAACGTCAAAATATTAATTTTATTATTAATTTTAATTTTCCAAAAAAATTAAAAAGTTCATTACAGAAAAACATTGCAAAGAAAAATAAAAAACACAAACATTGCAAAGAAAAACAAAAAACAAAAGTTTGGAAAACCCTTAAAAAATAAAATTTTACGACAAAAAAGAGGAGGAGGAATAAGACAACTTGAAAAATGGTTAAATAATCAACATTTAAAAAAAAAAAAAGTGCAAACTTGGGACATAAAAAATTTAAAATTAAAAGTATGCCTTGGAAAAAAAATTGATGTTTATCAAAATCCACATGAAAATCACCAACATTTTGAAATAATTATCCAAAACATCAAAAAAAATTATAGTGTTAAAAATAAGCCCAAAAAAATGTGTTGATATTGCATCAACAGTATTCAAATTGGCATAAAAATCACTAATATTTACAAAAATGTGCATGCTTAATACATAAGAAAATTTAAAGTTTCACAACTATGTTCCAAAAAAATGTGTATTCTAAATTAACACTTTTCAAAATCAGATAATTTTTTGCTACCTCTAAAAGGTGAGAACTCCGTTCAATACCTATTTGATTGGAAACCATGTTCAAGTCAAAATGTTGGAAAAGAGTATTTACATATAAAGTAAAGCTATAAACATTATATTTTTTTAATCTAAATTCCTCTATGTTTCCCCAATTCTTATGATCATTTGAAAGCATTTGATTGGGTTTGGATTTAATTGAAAAGTATTTGATGTAAAGAGGTGAAATGATGTACTTTTCATTCTCTCCCAATCAACCCTCAAAAGACATGTATTACACCACAATTGTAGTTTTATAATGGTAACCCAAACAAGGGCACGTGGCAAATAAACCTAGTGGATGAACCAATAAAAAAAATTCAAGTTTTTCAATTTGTTGATCCCTTTTTTAATTGCAGATGACAATATGCTCATTTTTTGATAGGCTTAGACCTCAGTATGACTTTCGAATCTAATTGAATTGATTGGTGAATCTTCTTAGAACAACTACACAACAACAAATAGTCTTGTTGCATTTGCAATGACAATATTAAAAGTTGTTATGATGATTGAATTATTATAATGTCCAATGTGTGTTTTGTAAAGGTGTTGTTTACCGAGGCTACAATTTTGTCGTGAAAGCAAATTCTCGTTGGAATCTATCTCACCATTTTTTTTTCAAAAAATCTAACCATATGAGTGTTTAAGTTATTTTTTGATGGTGGAAATTCAGCACCATCAAAAACCCCGAGACACCCAAAATCCTGAAGCTTGATAGTTGTAACTCAGATTTCCCAAAATTCCTACCAGATTTTTATCAAAATCTTACTAGAATTACTACTATTTTTCGACAAAAATATGACCTTATTATTTATAAATCAATAAAACACTAACATATTCTATATTTCAACATCCACAATTATTTATTTATAAAATTAAATTATAAATCATCTGCATAAAAGATCAAAAAACTCCTCTAATTAGAAAAACTTCAAAATTTTCCTAGTTAACATGAGTATCTACTATACTACATATAAGTTCAACAATAAAATAGTGCCCTCTTTGTAAAATTCATATTTTCTAAAGTCAAATAAAATTATATTAATGTAATGCAGAAAATATGGCATCACAAGTTGAATCTAGAGAACTCTTATGTGGATAGATAGTCAAATTAACCATTTCATGTGGTGCAGAGGATGCATAAAGAAAAAGTAGTTCCTTTCCTCCAAAATCAATTTCCATAACTTAAAATCATTTTTTAATATATATATAATTTAATAAGTTTAAGTTTTTTAATAAAAAATATTTTTAATAATTTAGAATAACTTTATTTTTTTATTTAATTTACTTTATAATTTAAATAACTATTTTCTTTAATATAAATTTACTTTCTATAGTTTATAATTTTTTTATATTTTTTTATTTTGATGATAATTTCTAAGAAATAATTAAATTATAAGATGACGAAGCCATGTATTTTCAATATATCATTAACTTTGAAAACTCTCATATTAGGAATGTATTTTATTTTTCCCATCCATGTTGCGTTGTGCGTTTTATTGTGTTATGGCACTCTCAATCATAGCAGCAAAGACAAAAATAATATTAACCAGTAGTGGAGAGCAGGTGAAAATTATCTGAAAAGGAAGGTTATTAACAATGGACTGTTTTTTTTGGTAATTCATTGGGAATAAAGCATATTCCAAACTCGCTCTAGTTTGACAATCATCCCAAGGCATCATGTCATCGGAATACAAGATAGTTGTTTAAGATGTTAATTTGTCGATTATACCGTGGATGGATTTCAACCAAAGATTGGAAAATGGACACTTTGAGTCATAAATAATATCATAAACAACAAAATTCTTCATAACACTTATTTATTTTCTCCCAACAATTATTTATTTTGGATATTTATTTTACTATCTAAATAAATTCTAAATTATTGAAAAACAAAATTATCATTATTTGACCTTATAAAAATTTATATGCATTGGAAATAAAATCTGAGAGATCAATCACACATTACAACAGATAAATACCCACAACAATTCTCCTTCATTAATTAATCTGAAGAAAATCAAAGTTTCGCCCCACAGAATATTTACAAGGAAATATGCATTGATTGGACCCTGTAACTCAGCCCCACTAAAAGAATTCAGCCCTATGAATTTCAGCCCACTAGGAATTAGCCTATGAAGAAATTTGGCCTAGAGTATTTTGGCCCATCTTTCACCAGCAAGTCAGCCCTGTGCCTTCCCTTTGAACATCCTCTAAGCCTCAAGAAATTCAGCGTTGGAAAATCCGCCTCTCTAGCAATTTGACTTCCTTCTCGCTTCGACAATTTGGACCTGCAATCTCCAACAATTCAGCCTCTAAAAATGCTCCCGAATTAACCTGCAATCTTTCTCTTTCTCCTCAATGTAGATGAACCACTCGCACTAGAGAAATCACTCTCCCTTTTTTAGAAAATCGTTTTCCCAAAATTGCAATATTTGTCCCTCTTTTGTTGTTATGTCTTCACTTCTCCCTTAGGCTTGCATTTATAATCTTCATCAAGCCCAAATCCCTAACCCTAAACTCCCTTTTAGAAGATTTAGGAGATTTAGGAGACCAACGGTTGAGAACATTTCTAAGCCATTTACGTATTTTAATTATTTATCCTTAGAAATTAACTTAATAGTCCACAATAATTAATTGACTTTAATTATTGTAATTTTCCTAAGTTAAACTTAGGAAAGAAGACACAAATCACTTACTACATCAAGCAAGCATCTAAAGAGACAATAAATCATTTTCTACGTGCTAAGACACCAGTCTTGCAAAAGACCTTCCAAAGCTACCATAAGCTTCAACAAGGGATGTACGCCATCTCGTACAAGTTCATACAAAGATTTGTTGGATATTTTGCCCCATTAGTCCTCACGAGTCACCATCTTCTCTTTTTCTCTGTAATTGGGATAGAATATCAACATCACTCATCAATAAACTCAAAGTATTAACTGTCCCATTGCAATAAACAGGTACAACTTTCCTAACCACGTATACGAGAAGAATACAACTTTAGTTGAAGCAATGCCCAAACTTTTCATCCACGACCCTGTTTGGGAGCAATTGGACACAAAATGGTGTACTGGACAGAGCATGTCCCTGTGAAGCCAATGAAGTATCATGAATATAACCAATAACTAGAATCAAATGAGCTCGTTGGGCATATTCTTTGCCAACGTAGTGGAGGTAAATATTGTTTTAACTGTAAATTTGAAGTCCAAATGTATTGTTGATAAGATGTCATCCAACATATTTTATGCCAGGGAGGAAATAATGAACATGTTATATTACAGGAGGAAACTTATAGTTCATGTATCTTTGCATTTGATCAAGCAGTTGGAAATCACATATAGGTGGTTGAATTATTCATTCATACGTGTTAAAAATAATCTACCAGATTCACATTGCGTTATATTTGAAACAAATTTATCAGGAAAAACTCCTGAGATTAAATGCAACCATATAGAGAGATTTCTGGAAAGTCCATTGTAGGAAAAAAAAATACTGTCAGAAGTTCAGCCTTTGGTTTTCTTAATTGGAATCCAAATGGAAAGTCAAATCATGATAATTACTAGTTTTAGTGAAGTTCATTAAAACCAAATCATGATAATTACTAGTTTTAGTGAAGTTCATTGAACAAATTAATGTGCAAAGGCACACAACTCATTGAGTAATATAGAATTAACAAAACGGAAATAAATATAGATCTGAGATTATTTTACCCGTGAAACCTGTAAAGCATAAAGCTTTAAATATATAAAGTTGATCTCTTGCCTCACTACTAGGGAGACAAAATCGAATTACATTGTATTTTACACAAGAATACAATTAAATTCCAACCCACTGATGCCTGGCTTTACTAGTGTCTTTAAGATATTATCCAGACAATTCTTGTTCATTATGTTCAGAATAAAGACACAGCATCATATGCTGTGCGCAATGCTTGACTACGAACACAAGTGATATTTATTTGTATTTCCCTGCTAAGTCTTCCTTCAACAAGTGCTACAGGTAACCATTTCTTAGGCTGTACATCCACAATGTATGAAAGCACGGTCCGAAAGTCCTTTTTGATTGAAAAATTTTGGTTTCCTGTACCGCCCTCAAACTACAAGGCAGTGAAGGTTAACTGGTAAGCAACCCAAATATTAAGAATCCATATCCGAATGAATGTTTGCATTTGACATCCTATGGAAAGAAAAATAAGAAATATTTCTGCTTTATATTTTATGTTAAATCCACAACTCTTAACTTTTGAAATGCATTGCAAATAGCATTTGATACCAAAACATTTCTGATAAAAAGGAATTCAATCTTTACCCAACCAAGATTTCTTATTTTTGAAGAAATTAAACCAATGCTTTAGCACTATATTACCATATATTTTCTGCGATGATGCATAAAAAAATTTGAACTGCTGAGATATGTCTCGAGGCCAAATACTATGCCAGGCAAGAAATTTAATTTCAACCAACAAAATTTCATACTTTCGCAGGAACTAGGTCAATGTTTCTTTTAAATTACTATGATATGTTCTGGATAAAGTGCCAACTAACCTAATTCACTATACCATTTTCCCTCCATAATATGCTTGCAAATTTGATTATTGTTGTCTCTAAAGTCACATATCGTCATACTATCACCGTTTTCCATCCATAATATGCTTGCAAAGTTGATTGTTGTTGTCTCTAAAGTCACATATAGTCATACTATCAAGATCATACATTCATCTCATAGATCAGAAAACATGAAGTTTTACATAATAAATAAGTGTGTAGATACACATGGAAGGTTTTCACTTCTACATTACATTCATTTTTTTTTCCAAAGGAAAACCTTTCAAATACTTCTCCTTTATCCCAGGATTGTAAACAGGGAAAATTGTTGGTGTCGATTATGATGCCTAACCCAAGGGAAAAGAAAAGACTCAAACCCGCGACCTCCCGACCTCTCAGAGGTTCTATGTCAGGCTCCAACACCAAGAGAACTAACTCTCAAGATCAGTGTGAAAAATCAACATTGACATCGGCAAGGGTCCAGAAAACATCTTGGAAACATTGGCAAAAAAATAGGCAAACCACGGCACATATTAAAAAAATAGAAAATATCTTCACTTTTTTTTTAAATCAGAAACAAATCGGCAAAATTCAACCCAAAAAAGGGAAAAGAATGGTCAAAGGAAAAAAATCCACAATTTTATCAACACTGCTCAAGATTTCTCCGTTACATCCATGTTTATAAATATTGACTAACAATTGCAACTTGAAGTAGATGACAAAATTAATACATAACTGACTTGGCTAGGTCAACTCGCTATATGAAGCAACTAGCTGACTCAACCTACTTAGTTGACTTGTGGTCCAATGTGAAAGACTGTGTCAACCCAGCAGTTTACCTTCTACCTGACATCAACTGATTAATTGTCCCCCTAACGTCTTCCCTCACCCTAAAGTCTTGTAAATAATCATCTCACACACACACTCAAAAGTTTACAAATACATATGCTAACATCTTTACAAAATTAGACTAAAAGAATAGTAAGTTTATATCTTGAGTATGAAAACTTGAGTGACCCCCCAAATTTAAGTGTTCCTCAAAAAGCAACAAAGTCTGCTCCTCGAAATCATTTTGCAATGCCAACAAAATAGATTGGAATCTGGATACACATCCGTGACTGTTAATCTGCACAAAAGCTCAAAGTGAAAGCTGTGCTAGTTGATTGGATGTTGATGTCAATGCAGTAGGCAACTTCAACAGCTGATCGACACACATAAGTAGAATGACTAAATTTCTCCAACAATATAACCATGTCCATCTTCATTGCCAATGATGTGAGGTATTAACAATCCAATTTTTCTATGTCGGACAGCAGTTAGTGACAAGGCACTATCTAAAATCTTATCTTTCAGTGCAGAACCAGTCAAGGTGGCTTGAAACTAAGATTCAGTATTTGAAATTTATTTATAAACTGTTGGCAATTGTCAACTGATGTCTTGAACTCAATCAACAACTTAGGATCTCAAATTCAAGGCAATCTATCTAGATCAAGCATGTTCTTCATGCTTCTAGGGTTTATTGAGTCAAAAAGAATATCTATCATAAGTCAAATTATTGTTCTAGAGTCAAGTCCTATTTGGACTTTGAAAAGAAAACGGAAAAAGAATTTCATTTAAGTCAAAAATGTAATTTTTGTACCCACAAGACCAAGTCGGCCCTGCCTCATCAGGTCGGCCCTAGAAGAGGTAATTCGACCTCCTAGATGTGTATAAATAAAGACAGTTCAAACTCATTTGAAGCATCTTAAGCAAGATTCGATCACTGTGCCAAGAAGAGAAGTTGTTAAAATTGGCAACTAGGGCCAAACTACATGTGGGTCATCTTATTTATGGCAGCTGATATTTTTCTTGGATTCCTCTCGTCGAGAGGTTAGGAACTTAGGATTGATCTAACGATCATCCGATTCCGACATGTATTTATGGAGATATGAATTTATTTGTATTTACTTGACAATTTGTCAAGGTCGGCCAGCAACTAAATGTGTGGCACACATCCTCAACGATTCATATAAATACAAGTTACCTTGAGGCATTATTCACTCATCTCATCTCTCACATTCTTCTCTCTCCTTAGTTGATTGGGTAAACACAAGGAGCAGCTCTCACGTGGGAAGAAGGAGGACGTAGAAGGACGCAGGAAGGAGGACGCAGAACTATTTGACTGCATTGACTGAGTTTGACCAGGGCTGCAGAAGGTTTCTTTGACCAGCGTGGACCTTCTTGGACTGCGGTTTTGGTGTGGCTGTCTCTCCTAGGGAGGCCGCAGATTTTGGCATGCAAACCGAGGCAATCTGACCTCAGGTTTGACCAGAGTTGACTGCCCTAATTGTTGGCAGCAGGTTGACTTCTGTTGACTTCATTTGACTGAGTTTTTCGGACTGTTTTTGGGCTGCCTCTTCTTGCTTTTGGAGGCCGAGTTGACTGGGATATTGACCAAGCTGATTGGAGGTCAATTCTATCTTGTTTGACCAGCTTTGACTTTGCTGGTTAGGTTTGTTGTTGCTGTCATAAAATTACAGATTTGTATATTTGTACTATTTCTCTCTCTGCTGAACTATTGAAGATTATAGAAGAATTGATCAAAGGGTTTCCCCACATTGGGGTTTGTCCCTGTCTAGTCACCACATCTGGTGTCTCTTGTCTTGGCTTGTTTTCTGTCGATCTATTGATGTTCTATCAGCGTTTTACTTTATGTTAATGTGATTGGTAAACAATGAAACTGACATTGGGCTAATAAAGAAGAAATTGAAGTAAATTGCACTAAGCATAGAACATACCATAACTTAACATGGTATCAGACCTGAGGTGAAGACAAAGCCCAAGCAAAAGCAAGAGCAAGAGCAATCACAGAAGCCTGTTGGAAAAAGTCTTTAGACTTCATGGGTTCCTTATCACACTTTCGTGCTGAAGACAAGCTCCGTGAGAAGTCTGACTCTCACGGATGGAAGATGTCTCTCGATCTGACATTGGCAGAGCAGGAAGTGTTGGACTATGTGAGAGGTAGAATTATTGAGCCTCCATCAAATGCACCAGTTGCTACAAGGAACAAGTGGAGTAAGGGCGAAGTCAAAGCAAAGAAGATCATCTGAGACTCTATCGACAAGCGCCTAGTGGCCTATGTTTCTGAGCTGAACACCTCCAAGGAAATCTACGATAGACTGGTAAGCTTGTTTAAAGTTAGTGATGCAAATCAGGTTTTTTTCCTCAAAAATAAGCTCAAGGAAATTACGAAAGGTAAAGATGAGAATATGCAATCTTACTTCTTAAGGATCACCGAGATCAAGAATGATCTCCTAGCGATTGGGGAAGTCATTCCTAACAGGGAACTGACTATCACAACTCTTGGAGGGCTCCCATCCAAATGGTATGTGTTTAGAACCACTCTTCTCAACAATAATGTATTTCGGGATTTGAGGAATCGATAGCAAGATGCATTCAAGAAGAGACAAGGATGGAAGAACAGGAAATGCCTGCATTTAAAGGCAACCCCACTGCTTTCTCCTCTCATGCTAAAAGGAGAAATAATTCCGGGTCTAAATCTAAAGGAAAGGCCGGATCGAAAGGTGGAAGGAAGGGTAGATGTTTTGTTTGCAACAAAATTGGCCACTATGTGAGGGAGTGTCCTAATAGAAAGGACACATCTCATGACGATGATCAAAATCACTCCCAAGGCAATTCCAACCACAACCAAAGAGGAATGTCGAAAATCAAGGAAGTGGTCAACCCTCCAAGAAGGCAAGAAACTCCAGGTATGAATCTAATGTTGTTAACAATAAGCAAGATGAATATTATTTGATATTGTCCCTCTCTACTACTTCTCCTCCAGACTCGTTGGGCAATTGGCTTATTGATAGTGGTGCCTCAAGGCACTTCACTAGTTACAAATAAGCTCTCTCTAATCTGATAGAGAAGGAGACCAACCTGGAAATAATGCTTGGAGACAACTCCACCTATCCCGTGAAGGGTGTAGGAAATGTTACCCTTCAATTGAATCAGGGTAACACAATTCATTTGCAAGTCCTATATGTACCTGATCTCAAGAAGAACCTGGTGTCCATTTCGGCAATGGAAGACAAAGGCTACAAGGTGGCCTTCATCGATGGCAAGGTACGTGTATGGAAAAAGAATTTTAAATATGCTTTCACTCTTGGGTTTCGAGTTGACTCTCTATATCAAGTCTAAGGAAGTGCGTTGGGATTCATGTCCTGTGACACATCTCTTCAGTCCGAACTATGACACTGGAGGTTTTCCCACCTTCATTATAAGGCTCTACCCGATGTGAGACAAATGGTAACAAGGATGCCCGAGTTCAAAATAGAGCAAGAAGGTGTATGTCCGGGATGTGCCGAAGGAAAGCTCAAAGTGGGACCATTCCCCTCAAGCCATAGCAAGACCTCCGATATTTTGCAGTTGGTTCACTCTGACATATCTGGTATGATGCCCGTGAACTCTTTAGGAGGTTATTTATATTATCTCACTTTTACAAATGATTATTCTCGCAAGACATGGATATACTTCTTGAAAAAGAAGGATGAAGTGTTCTCCTAGTTCCGACACTTCAAAGCCTTGATCGAGAATCAAACCGAAAAGAAGATCAAGATTTTAAGGACTGACAATGGGACTGAGTATGAATCCAATGAGTTCCATGACTTTTGCAAAGAGGTTGGCATTAAGAGGGAGACCACAACACCATATACTCTTGAGCAAAATGGTGTGGCGGAAAGGAAGAATCGTATGATTGTGGAAGTTGTCCATGCTATGCTCCATGATCAAAGGCCTCTGAAGTTTCTATGGGCTGAAGCTGCGAATACCGTTGTATATGTTCAAAACCGATGCCCTCATCAAGCATTGGGTTCCAAGACTCTCGAAGAGATGTTCACTGGTAAGAAACCTAATGTATCTCATTTTATAATTTTTGGAAGTCCTGTATATTTTCATGTGTCGAAAGAGAAAAGGAATAAACTAGGTGCATCTGGAAAGAAGGGAATCTTCTTGGGCTATAGCAAAAATACTAAGGGCTATAGAATCTATGTGGCCGGTCAAAGGGAAGTCGAGATTAGCCATGATGTCACCTTTGACAAAGATATGGCTCTTAGCAAAGTTGACAATCTTCCTATACTAAGGAAAACTAAAGAAGCTGACACCAGGAAACAAGAGGAAAAGGAAGAGGAGACGATGCCCGATGTGGAAGAACCTATGGATCCTATTGATCCCCCTCGACAAGAGCCTTCCTCTTCTAGGAAGAGGCCTTCATGGCTTAGGGGGACACTTGATGATGTCGAAGGACACATTGCACCCATAGGGACTTTCCGTGAAAGTAAGAAGTTGGCCAGGTATCAAGGATACTTGACCATTATGAGCACGATCATTCAAAATGAGCCTTCATCGTTCGCAGAAGCCGTGAAGCATCAAGTATGGAAGGATTCTATGACTGAGGAATACGAGTCCATCATGAAGAACGATGTCTGGGATGTGGTCCCCAAACCCTAGGACAAAACAATTGTCACTTCGGAATGGCTTTACAAGATAAAGCATGGAGCTAATGGAAGTGCTGAAAAGTATAAGACTCGTTTTGTCGCTCGTGGTTTCTCTCAAAAGGAAGGTATAGATTATGACGAGATATTTGCACCTGTTGCCCGATACACCACCATCCGCTCGATCATAGCCCTTGCTGCTTCGCAAGGATGGAACCTACATCAAATGGATGTCAAGACCGCGTTCTTACATGGTTCAATCAAAGAGGAAGTCTATGTGGAACAACCCGAAGGATTTGAGATTCATGATCGGGAATCTCACGTGTGCAGGTTGAAGAAAGCCCTCTATGGGCTGAAGCAAGCACCCCGAGCTTGGTATGAGAGGATCGATAGCTACTTGATGAAGTTGGGATTCACTAGGAGTGAAGCCGACCCAAACCTTTACTTTAAGGTTGAAGATGATAAGCCTCTCATACTGGTGTTGTACATTGACGACCTCTTTCTGACAGGTGCAGACCCTCTCATTCACAAATGTAAGAGGGAGTTGGCTTCCAAGTTTGAGATGAAGGACCTAGGATTGATGCACTATTTCCTAGGGCTAGAAGTCCGGTAAAAGCCAGGGGAGATTTTCCTATCTCAAGGAAAATATGTGGTGAAAATATTGGAGAGATTCGGTATGGTGGACTACAAGTCCGTGACTACCCCGATGGAGCTTGACTTCAAGAAGTTAAGCGGTAGTGTTGCTGGACCTGCTTTGGAAAATGCTACCGAGTATCGTCAACTCATAGGAGCATTGATGTTCTTGGTGAACTCCCGTCCAAATATATGTTTTGCAGTCAACACGTTGAGTCAACATATGGTTGAGCCTCACCACTCACATTGGATTGGTGCCAAGAATCTGTTGAGATATCTTCGTGGCACAATCACTCATGGGTTGAGATACACTGCCGGAGATGTGAGACTATATGTATATACCGATGCTGATTGGGTAGGCAGTGTGGTGGGCCGAAAGAGCACTTTCGAGTGTTATTTCTCTTTGGGATCTGCCTCGATATCCTGGATGAGCAGGAAGCAGAAGTCGGTGGCTTTGAGCACCGCTGAGGCAGAGTACATTGCTGCGAGTATGGCCTCTTGTGAGGCTGTCTGGTTGCGAAAGCTCTTCAGTGAGTTGTTTGGATATACATTGGATACTACCGTGATCCTGTGTGACAACCAGAGTGGGATTCGTTTATCAGAGAATCCTGTATTTCATGATCGCTCCAAACATATCAATATCAGGTACCACTTTATCCAGGATATGGTACAGCGAGGAGCAATAAGGCTTCATCATATCAATACAGATGATCAGGTCGCTGACATTCTAACGAAGCCCCTGGGAAAGGTCAAAGTCTTGACTTTCCGAGAATGACTTGAAGTCGTTGAGGGACCCTCTTATGAGGGTCCCGTATGATTCATGCATTGAGTTTTGGGAGCTCCGGGGGGCTTAGGGTACTTCTTGGAGCGATAAGCGACCATAGGGCGACTAACCCTCCCCTAATGGTGTGTTGTGTACAGGGTGAATGGTTCAACCTTCCCCTATGATACCCCGTGGTGACTTATGGACAGGATGAGTGGTTCTATTGTCAAGGCATCCTACCCATGTAGTCTGGGACTCATGGGAAGTACCTCTCATTCGGCCAATGAGTAGGGAAATGGGGTTAGGGACCATAGTATTACTATCGATGGATGCATCGTTGTATCTACTGTACTCCCTATGCTAGGATGACCTAATTTGATCTGGGATCAATTGGAATTGACTTCAAGTCAGTAAGAGTGATATAGCTCACTCTCTTTTGCCAATGATATGGGATCAATAAGAGTGGTATGACACACTCTTTGGGACTGACTTCGGGTCAGTAGAGGATGGTATGATACATCCTCGATCATTTCTTCTTCTTCATAGTTCAGCAGAGCAGAGCAAAGCCGAGCAGTGCAGGGCAGTGCATTTGATGGCAAAGATAGTACCGACGATCAGATGGATTAGCAGATGGAGTTCTCCCTAGTTGAGAGGGAGTGTTAAAATTGGAAACTAGGGCCAAACTCCATGTGGGTCATCTTATTTATGGCAGCTGATATTTTTCTTGGATTCCTCTCGTCGAGAGGTGTAGGATTGATCTAATGATCATCCGATTCCGACATGTATTTATGGAGATATGAATTTATTTGTATTTACTTGACAATTTGTCAAGGTTGGCCAGCAACTAAATGTGTGGCACACATCCTCAACGATTCATATAAATACAAGTTACCTTGAGGCATTATTCACTCATCTCATCTCTCACATTCTTCTCTCTCTCCTTAGTTGATTGGGTACACACAAGGAGCAGCTCTCATGTGGGAAGGAGGACACAGAAGGACACAGGAAGGAGGACGCAAAACTGTTTGACTGCGTTGACCGAGTTTGACCAGGGCTGCAGAAGGTCTCTTTGACCAACGTTGACCAATGTGGACCTTCTTGGACTGCAGTTTTGGTGTGGTTGTCTCTCCTAGGCAGGCCGCAGATTTTGGCACGCAAACCAGGGCAATCTGACCTCAGGTTTGACCAGAGTTGACTGCCCTAATTGCTGGTAGCAGGTTGACTTCTGTTGACTTCATTTGACTGAGTTTTTCAGACTGTTTTTGGGTTGCCTCTTCTTGCTGTTGGAGGCCGAGTTGACTGGGATATTGACCAAGCTGATTGGAGGTCAATTCTATCTTGTTTGACCAGCTTTGACTTTTTTGGTTAGGGTTTGCTGCTGCTGTCATAAAATTACATATTTGTATATTTGTACTATTTCTCTCTCTGCTGAACTATTGAAGATTATAGAAGAATTGATCAAAGGGTTTCCCCACATTGGGGTTTGTCCCTAGCTAGCCGCCACATCTGGTGTCTCTTGTCTTGGCTTGTTTTTTGTCGATCTATTTATGTTCTATTAGCATTTTACTTTATGTCAATGTGATTGCTAAATAGTGTAACTGACATTGGGCTAATAAAGAAGAAATTGAAGTATGTTGCACTAAGCATAGAACATACCATAACTTAACAGAAGTACAAGCAAAGAAAAGCAAGAAGTCATGGGAGAGAGAGTGAAGAACAAGGCGGAAGAAAAATTGAAGTTTCAGACCTAAAATCCGCCCCAAATCTCTCACATGCAAGTTTTTGGAGCTACTGGAGGGGCCAAAGTTGCAGATCTAGTGCAAGTCCGAAATTCCATTGCTGGGGGCCGAAAATCTTAAGTTGGAGCTGATTTGGAAGGTTTTGACTTGAGTTGACTTTGACTTGTTGGAAGAGCTTAGAAGGAGGGTTGACTTGGGTCTTGTTGGAGGTCTTGGTCTTTTTTTTTGGGTCTTGGATTTCTCATTTGATCTGATTCTATAAGAAGAGAAGATTTTTTTGGGTTTTTCCCTAGGAGGGGTTTTGCCCAGGCTTGGAGTCTATATCTTGTGTTCATTGTCTATTTGTGATCTTCATGGTTTATGGTTTTGGTAATTGATCGATGAATAGAACATAGTAAAAATAAGAAGCAAACATAATTTCACAAGCAATTATCAAGTAAAGAGAAATCACCCTAACTATTGCCCCTATTGGTTTCTCAACATGGTATCAGAGCTAAGGTGAAGAGTGTTGAAAATGTAACTAGTATCGGTCTTCATAATTGTTGTTTGGCTCATGACATTATGTAATTCTTATGTACTTGTCAAAAGAAGAAAAGAAAATATTGTAAAGATCAAAAGAAAAATTATTTTATAGCATGGGTTTCATGCTCAAGTTATTGATTACTAGGTCAAAGCACCCATTGAGTGCTTCTAGGTTTTTGTCATGAGTCATGGTCCATGTCATTATGTAAAAGACCCTTTTGGGCATTTGTATCAACAAGAAAATATTTATCATGTATTCTAGAAATGTCTATTTGCTCCCAAGACCAAGTTAATCAGCCTAATGTAGGCTTGAAGAGCCATGAGAAAGGATATACATAAAGGACATCAACCTCCATTTGAAGAAATAATAAGCACCCACAAAAAGCATACACATCATGATCTAATCTGCAGTTGGAAAGGTAGTGCAAAGGCTCTAGAGAGCAAGGATAAGTCTAGCAGAGGAAGGGAGAGTCTCTTGAAGAACTCGAAGATCTGAAATTTGTCTCTTACAGCTCACTCATGTGAAAAATCAGAGGCTGCTAGGGTTACCTCAGGACCAAGAATCTCAGATAGAGAAGTAGTTCGTTCTTGAAGTTTGAAGGTCCTTTGTCTTGGAAGAACATTACCTCGCTGCTCTTTGGAAGTCTTATCTTGCATAGTAGATTGAAGAAAGGTTGGTTGGCTTGGATCATGGTGGAAGCAGGGATCTTGTCTTGGTCTTGGAAGTCTCCTTTGAAGTTGATTCTAGAAGAAGAGAATTTTCTGGGTTTTCCCCTAGGAGAGGGGTTTTTCCTTAGCTTGGAGCCTATCTCTGGTGTTCTTTCTATGTGTTTGTGATCTTCATTGTATTGGCATTTATTTGATGATAAGAACATAAGAAGAAGAAGATAATAACATCACAAATAATTGTCAAGTAATAGAGAAATCAGATAATAAAACCCTAATAGCTGCCCTAAATGGATTTCTCAACATGGTATCAGAGCTAAGGTCAGTGAAATAGGCAACTTGAAGATCACTTAAAGTGGTTTGTATTGACTGTGCATACTTGTTTTGGAGACTAAATTAGTTGAAGAACAGATCTGAGTTAGAAAGCATATTTTCTAGACTATTCTCGTGCGTGCAACAGTAAGGCTAGATCTTTGTGGTTAAGCCACAGTCCTGTAATAGAAGATCGAAGACCTGAAGGAGATCTGAAGTTTTTAAGGGTATCAAGAAGGCATCCAAAATCAAGTTTTGTGCTAGAAGGTCGAGGGCTTAGGAGAGGCCGAGAAGCACTTTCCAGGCATCCATATTGTTACTTCAAAAGTTTGAAATCTTGAGCCTTAGATCTGAAGTGTCTATAGAAGCACTGAACATCATCCTTTCAGAGATACGAGAGGCCTAGACCAGGCCGAGGGTTCCATATATGATTGGAAGAGTGACCTAATACTGCAATCACTTGTTGGAAGCATCTCTTGTGGGCTAAAAGCAGTCCTAATAGGCAGTGAAGAAGCCTCCCTATAAAGGAACCTGGACCAAAATATTTGAAGGAATTTTAGGCCTAGTTTCAAGGCTTTTACAGTGACTTTGCTAACCATAACCATAGGGCCGAATTTACCATCAAAAAGTCTAAGATCTATTTAATTCAGCTTTAAAAGGAATCCAAGGCTAAGAAGTAGCCTTCCAAACCATCGAGTTGTGGCACTTTGAAGAGAACCCTAGTCCGCATCTTTTGGAGGAGTATTAGACCTATTTTAAGAGATCATTTTTGTGCTTATTGGAAGCCCTAGTTTGAGGGCCAAATTTGCAATAAAAAGCTACAGGAATCTCAGAACCCAGGAAACTTACCAGATCTAAAGTCTGGAACAGCGAAGTGAGGAGAAGTCCTTGATAGCCCATTCAAGGTTTATTTGAAGCAAGAAGCAGTAATAATAGTGCATTTTGAAGACCTGTAGCAACACCTACAGGATTCCTAACCAGAAGTCAAAGAGAAGCAACAGTTTTGTAAAACATTCATAGTTGTATTAAGAATCTTGACTTCGCATAATAAGAGTACCACTCTTGAAGACTTTGGAAGAGGTTCTTGAAACATCAAGCATCTTAGGACCAGATTGAAGCTAGCCTACAAAGGATCTTGAAAACATTGTCATTTGGATGAAAGTCTATGATAAAGCCAACCTAGAATTTCAAAAGAAGATGATGTCTAGATCTAAGCTAGATCAAGAGGGAGTTGCTTCTATTTCACAAAAGATAAGTACTCTATTTCCTTTCCCTCATTATATTGTTATTGATTCCATGTCTAACTTTATTTTATTATTTAATTATAGCTTTTCTTTTTATGATCTTCCTGAAAGAGGATTGCAGGTATATTCTAAAGACTATCTGTCAAATACGAAGTCAATAGCTTGTAGCTAGATTCAGAGGGAGCCTCGAAGGGAGATTTAAATCTTGGAAGAACTTTGAATGTAAAAGAAGCTTTGATTCAGAGGGAGCAGTTCAATCTTAAAGTAACAAACCGAATATAAAAAAAAAAAGGAGATACGACCATAATGCATAGTCTTTGCATGTGAGTTATGTTAGGGTTTTGCAGTTTCTTTATGACAGGTCTAAAAGACAGTGAAAATGTTAGGGTTTGAAAGTGGCATATTTTGCTTGATTGGAATCTAGGGTTTGTAGACTTCACATTTTTTTAGATTTTTGGTATCTAGGGTTCATAAAACCTAGATGGGACTTGAATTAGAAAAACCCTAGAATAGTGAAATCTATAACCCTTATTATTTGTTCCCTCTTGAAGCCCTAGCTCTTGATTTCTACGGTTTGCAGATAGAATCTAGGGTATGTGATAAAACCCCTAATAAGTATTAGGTCTTGGGATATCTAAGGTTTGTAACCAAAACCCTAGATGCACACTTTTGAAGTCATGATAACCCTAGATTGACAGAATTAACATCATGCTCTTGTATGTGTATATTTTGCTTGGTTGTATTTGTTGATGAAAATTACAAGTACATGAAGATGTTTTTCAAAATTGTGAAAACTAGATGAACAAAAATCAAATCTCGTGCTTGATGATGAACTTGTGATATTGATGAGCATGATGGAAAGAGAGAGCTGCGGGAACCCAGATGATATTGAAGATTCAATATTCCTGAGATACTTTGATGATTAAAAGAGAGTTATTTTTTGACAGGTATAAGATGCAATCTCAGGATGACTAGATGAAAGCATAGAGATCAAGGCTCTCTCACTTAATTACATGGCATTTAGTAATGTTGATCAACATCAAGTATAGTCTCCGGAAGAAAAATTGTAACTTGGTAGTCAAGTTCAATCCTTGGGCTTTTTTATTTTGGAAGGTGGACCATGAAGATGTTGATGATTTGATAAGAAGGTCATCGTGATGAGGAATATGAGATGAATGTTGAGGCAAGCTAAACATATTTGGCAAACTATGAAGACAAGATATGTTCATCCTGGGATTAAAAGGTAGCAGTGCGAGAAGATAACATGAAGGTCAAGTTAGTACAACAACAAGGAGATCACTTTCATAAGGAAGCTATGATCAACTTGAAGTTTGAAAAGGATCAATGTAATGCCTTCATTGATGATGACAAGACGAAAGTGATGTGCAAGATTGATGACATGAACCCTGTCACAAGTGTTAAAGGATGGCTCCATGATGTTCAGGAAGGTCGAAGTTCTCCAATGACATGATGATGCTAAAGAAGGAGCCTATGTAGCTACTACTACTATGATCTCCATTGAAAGAACAAAGTAGTTGATGTTGGACACATCTCCCTAGTTGAGAGGGAGCTTGAATATATTCTCTTTTGTATAGATCCTTCCTAATTGAGAGAGAATGATAATGGACATACTTCATGTGTCATGCACTAGGCCAGGACTAATAGTCGTACGTCTAGTGAATGTTGAAAAGTGTAACTAGGTTTGGTCTTCATAATGACATGTAATTATGATTTTATGTAATGAGATGTAAAGAAGAAAAATAAGTTTATTGTATTGCTTGCGTCATGGGTTTCATGAGCAAGAGATTTTATTTTTGAGTCAAGACTCCCATTGAGATTCTTTAGGAATTATTTGTCATCTGGTCAAAAAATGATAGAGTCATTGTCATGTAATGAAGTCATGTTACACTTTGTATAGAGTCAAACTTGTCTATGTAAAGTATCCTCCAAGACCTTGTCACTTATCCTCTTCAAGTCGGCCTACAACGATGAGAAAACATGCTAGAAAAAGTCGGCCTAAATCTTATGATCATGTTGGCCTAAATGACATGGGATGAAGTGTGTATATAGCCTCACTCGGCCTCACTTGAAGGCAAGCAACTCAACAAGCATTTGTTGAAGAAGCAGTTCGAAGAAGAGGCTACCAAGTGAAGTGCAAAAAGGGATAAAAGAAGTTTCTTCTAGAGCAGCAAAAAGAAGTTTCTTCTAGGGCAGTGAAGGAGGTTTCATCTAGGTAGTGCGAAGGAGAAACTCTTCTAGGTAGTGCGAAGGAGAGATTCTTGTGGGATCAGCAAAGGAAGGTTTCTTTTGGGGTATTTGTTTTGGGTACAAAAGAAGAAGGATCGAAGGCATCAAGTAAAGATCGTAGAGAAGCAGTATAGAGACTAGGGCCTCACTCAGCCTCACTGGAAGGCAAGCAACTCAACAAGCATTCGTTGAAGAAGAAGTTCGAAGAAGAGGCTACCAAGTGAAGTGCGAAAAGGGATAAGAGAAGTTTCTTCTGGAGCAGCAAAAAGAAGTTTCTTCTAGGGCAGTGAAGGAGGTTTCGTCTAGGTAGTGCGAAGGAGAGACTCTTCTAGGTAGTGCGAAGGAGAGATTCTTCTAGGATCAACAAAGGAAGGTTTCTTCTGGGGTATTTGTTTTGGGTACAAAAGAAGAAGGATCGAAGGCATCAAGTAAAGATCGAAGAGAAGTAGTATAGAGACTAGGGTTTCTGATCTAGAGATCGAGATTCTCTAGAGATAGCCGAGAAGAGTAGTGTGGAGACCAGAGACCAAGATTCTCTAGGGTGAGCCGAAAAGAAGCAGTGGGAAGTATAGAGACTGAGTTTCTCTAGGAGTCGACGAAAGCAGTTCGAGATCAAGAAGAAAGATGAGAAAGGGAAGAGGCGGAGCATCAAGGTTAGTGACAAGGTTCTTGGGAGGAAACTAGAGTCAAGGGTCTGTGTCATGGTCTTGGTACTCATCAATTGAAGATCTAGAAGAAGAATTTCGATCGGGTTTTCCTCTCAGGAGATGAGAGGTGTTGAAATTTCTAAGTCAAACTCGTTATAAACTTTCCTACACTATCTGGTTTATTTCACCTACTTGTTTAATCACTGAACAAGTTATTTACAGTGTTGTGAAAAGCACGATTAAATCGCGCTTTTTTCCCCGCGCCGATTTAATCGTGCTTTTTACACGAAAAAATCGGCTATCTTTTTTTGCCGCTTTTTTCCGAAAAAAGCTCGGGGTTGCTGGGACAGCACGATTTTATAAATTTTTTTTTGGTTTTTCATTTGGTCATTTGGGTTTTTTCATGCAATTTGTTTTGAAAGAAACAAATAATTTTTTAGTGGGGCAGCTTAATGATCAAGTCTAGGCCCTAGTATGGATATGCTATTCATGGTAATGTTAAATTCTTAAAGTAAAAGTGACATTCTCCTTAATCTTCATTTTCATCCTTTTACTTAAATTTTTAACATTACCATGAAATGACTCAGGATGTTTGAGAGTGGTTCCAGCCTCATTGGATTTCATATGGAGAAAGTAGAATTTTAGATTTCATTCAAAATCCAACAGACTTATCAGTTTTTCAGGATTTCAGGATTGGGAGATTGTAATGTTTCCAGGTGACACCACCTGCTCGGGCTACCCCTGCCACCAGTAGAGGACGTGGTCTACCTCCTATAGCTCCTACTTCTAGTTCTTCAGCTTCTAGAGCACATCAGACTCCACTGCCATCTCCACCAGCACAGGCACCAGCATCTACATCTAGAGGGAAAGGGAAAGCTGTGGCATTTTCTCGCAAGAGGGGCAGAGGAAATCAATAGGATTAGACCTCATTTTATTGTATATGACATTATGACATGATGAGATACATTATCATATTTTTTGTTGATATTTTGAGGCTGAGTTGGGACTCAAGAATCAGGACTTACTATTCAGGACATGATTCAATGTTATGTGTGATTTTAGCGCTATAAATGATATTAAACATCTTATATATTAGTTCTTCTATCATATTTATGTGTCAATGTATTTATTTTATGTTGTAGATGGTTTAGAATCTAGATATTAAAAAAATTGAAAAAAATGAATATTTTTGTACCAAACGATTTTTTCCCGCTTTTTTCCACTTTTTTCCCGATTTTTCCGATTTTTTCCGATTCGTTCCCCGCGCCGATTTAATCCCGCTCGCGCTTTTCACAACATTGGTTATTTAACCATATAAATATTGAAATAAACACAAATGAAGTCTCAACCATCTACAAATCAACAACTGAAAGAAATAGACAAAGACACAAAGGACGCCGTTATTTTTGGATAATCGTCCCCGGAAAAACCCAACTTGAGAAAATCGGTGCAGCAGTTCTGAGGGTTTTATTATTAAGCAGCTTTCTTGAGTACAACTGGGTGCCAAACTGGCTCACCCATCAAAGAAATCAATTTGGCCGTAATACCTCTCTTGGGAAGCAGATATTCGGCTAGTCTGCTCCAAGAAACTCTCTCCAACGCCTCTTTGACGCTCTACGTCAGCCTACAGATGCTCTGCGCTAGCTCTCTGGCCCTTTGCGTCACTCACGCAGGCCCTCTGCGCAGTCACTTTGGCCCTCTGCGTGGCTCCCGTTGGCTCTGCATAGCCTTCTCTGCCTCTGCGTTGGTCTTTCGGCACTATCTCTGCCTCTCTGCTATGCACTCACTTCCCCTTGCTGCAACTCTGATCACTGGTTCGATTTCTCTCAGCAAACCCTGTTCCAGAAAATCGAACTGACTAATCAATCTTGGTGTATCTCCAACTGACCCTCAAGCCTCCTCTTATACTTTTTCTTTTGAGTCTTCAATGGCCAAGATTAAATCTCTAATCAACGGCTAAGATTAGATTTGGCTTGATCCATGTCATTTAGAACCTTCTAACCCAGTTTTATATTAATACCCATTAATATTTTTATCTTCCTAAGTTTAGACTTAGGAACCCATTAAAAATATTAATTATTTTAACATCTCTCTCACCGGGTAAAATTTTCCCAAACCATTTTTGGGTCTTGGAGATCTCATGTGCTTTAGCCTCTCCACCAATTTTCATGGCTAGAGCACATTCGATGCTATCCCAAACACTTCCTCTTAGCAAGGAATGTGCTCTAGTAATGCTCCACAACTGAACATCACCCTGATCATCCAGCACCGGTACCTGTGCTAACGTTTGGCCTACTGCCCAACATCCTCTGCACTGCTGCCTCCTGTACTGTTTCCCATGGCTCTACCACTTCCACTGCTACATCTGTATTGCAACTCCCTCTGCATCTGTGTTGCTGCTGGTCGTTTCTCCCGACACTGCATCTGCACTGCAGCCCTTTCTCGTCATGTTGCATCATGCTGCTTATAGCACTACCACTGCTACTGCTACACTACAACTCAGTTACTGAGACGATGGTAACTGATCTACCCAACTACTGACATCCTTGTCAAGCTCGAAACCCTCCAGATGTTGAAGCTCTCTCTGTTGCTACCCTATGCTCCCTCTACTGCCTTTACGCTGCTGCAACAACTTTGTGCCTCTCACACCGCTGCAAACCCCTATGTGCCTTCCTACACTGTTGCAACCTCCTTTGTGCCTCTCGCACTGCTGTAACCCCCACTACACTGCTACAGATCCCTACACTCTAGCACTCTCTGCTACTCCATCCGCATCCGCTTCTACCGACATCCGCCATCCTACTACTGTCACTCGGGGCTCCCGTAGCTGGATATGATCCAAGAGTTTGGGTACCTCAAGGATCCTACCCCTCATCTCTTATAGTCCTTCTGACCACAGCTCGATGTCTCCCCACCCTTCTCTAGAGGTACATGAGCACTCATGGTACAGTCGTCATCATCCTCTACCTCCTTCTCTGCCTTAGCTGACGCTGCCTTGGAGTCAAAAGCCTCTCCCTTATTCTTCTTTCTGGGACACTAGGTTGCATAATGGCCCAGCTCCCCACAGTTGAAGCATTTTATCTTGGAGATGTCCTTCTTCTTCCTCTTCCCTTTCTACCCCGCAGATGCCAGAGTCACATCATCTTCCTCCTCTTTCTTGATTCAACCTCCTTTGCTGCTACTTCCCGCCTTGGTTAGTCGTTTGATCTCTTCTTGGCAAAGAGATGCCCACAATTCTTCCCATCCTGGAAGAGTCGCTCTGCCCAAAATTCTTTGGACGAATGTCTCCCACTCCTCGAAGACTGTGTTCAGGGCAGTCCTCACCATTAACTCCAAATCCGGTGTGGCCCCTATGGAAGTAAGTTGGTATTGAATCTCCTGCAACCTGCTGAGGAATAGATCTATCTGGTCCCCCTTCTGCATCTGATACGACCGCAGTTGATTCTCCAGTTGCATATTCCTCTGCATGGAAGTGCCTTGATACAATGTCGTTAAGGTATCCCACATCTCCTTTGCCGTATTCTTCTCGGCAATATGTTGAACTACATGATCCTTGACTCCATCAAGGATTATGCACTTTGCCTTGGCCATTGCATCCTCATACCTTTCGTTTTTAGTTGGGTCGACTGGGATAGCCACGGTTCTCAAGGTGAAGGCCTTGATGTGATGTCTATCCAGAACAGACAATATCCTGGCCTTCCAGATGACAAAGTTGGATGCTTTGTCCAACCTGTCCTGATCCCTCAATTTGTTCATTTCCATCTCTACTCTTCTTTTCGACTCCCTCTGAGTCTCTACTTCCCTCCTGGAAGTTCTCTCCTTGACTCCCTCTGAGTCTCCACTTCCCTCCTGGAAGTTCTTCTACCAACTGACGAACCGCTCCTCTCCGATCCCTTTGCTCCTGCAATACTGATCTGGATTTCTTGGCTAGAAATCCGCCTAGGTAGCGACTCCCTCTACCTTGGTTCTGTCCCGTTAGGTATTGTTTTGTTTCGACAGCAACAGCACCCCACCAGCTTCACAATCCACAATCTGCCCACAACGTCCTATGCCCCAACAACTGAAGAAACTGAGCCTCTTGGCTCTGTGCAATCCCGGCAGTGGCTGAATCGCTCTTTCGACCAACTGCATCACTCCTACCTGGCTGAGTAGGATGACGTGGCTCTTCGTGAGCCCCTCATTGCTTCTGCACTGACCCTTTCTATGGCTCGAAATGATGACGCAGGCCCTCTGCATCATGTTGATTTTGGGTAGCATCGGATGTTCTCTAGCCACGAAAATTGGTGGAGAGGCTAAGGCACATGAGATCTCCAATACCTAGAAAGGGTTTGGGCAGGTTCTAAACAGTTTGGGAGATATTAAAATAATTAATATTTTTAGTGGAGTCCCTAGTGGAGTCCCTAAGTCTAAACTTAGGGAAAATAAATATTAATGTGAATTAATATAAATCTGTGTTAGAATGGTCCAAAAGTCATGGATTAAGCCAGATCTAATTTAGCCGTTGATTAGGGACTTAATCTCGATCATTGATTTGTCAACGAGAAAAGTATAAGAGGAGGCTTGAGGGTCACTTGGAAAACACACCAAGAAATCAAGATTTCGACTTTTTGGGGCTAGGTTTGCTAAGAAAGTTGAGAGAGTGATCTGGAGTTGCAGCTGAGGGGCAGTGAATACAGAAGCAGAGAGGCAGAGATAGTGTCGAGAGGATCAGCGCAGCAGCTGGGAAAGCTGACGCAGAGGGCAGAAGCTGGAACTGCCGGGAACTGCCAGGAAAGCTGACGCAAAGGGCAGAAGTCGGAACTGCTGGGAACTGCCGGAACTGTCGGGAAAGCTGACGCAGAGGGCAAAAGCCGGAACTGCCGAGAAAGCTGACACAAAGGGCAGAAGCCGGAACTATCGGGAAAGCTGACATAGAGGGCAGAAGCCGAAACTACCGGGAAAGCTGACGCAGAGGGCAGAAGAGGCTGACACAGTCCCTAGAGGCTGACACTGGGGTTTTTCGTGGGGCAGATTGGAGCTGAGGAGCTGCCGGAGTGTTTATCCGGGGTTTCAGCCGGAGCATCTGTCTCCGAAGGAGAGGTACTACTGCCGAGATTTTTCTCTGTTGGGTGAGCTGGATTTGGCACCCAGATTGTATTCTGAAACTGCTTAATAAATCAAACCCTCAGATAGTTGCACCGGTTTTCCCACATTGGGTTTTTCCGGGGACATTAGTCCAAAAATAACGGTGTCATTTGTGTGCTTGTTTATGTTTCCTTCAGTTGATGATCTGTAATGTGTTGAGCATGTACTTGTGTTTATTTTCAGTATTTACATGGTAAATAACTTGTTAATTAATCAAAACAAATAGGAAGGAATAAATCAGAAAATACATGGAGGGTTTCTAACTATTAGACTTAGAAACTTCAACACATCACTCCTTCTCTGCTGCTTTTTTCTTAGGAATAGTTATGTCTCTCGGGAGAGTTGTTTCTGCTGTAAATTCTCTGATTTAGTTGGTGCCTTCAACTCTCCTGTGATCTACAATGCTCTAATACCATGTTGAAATTTCTAAGCCTAACCCATTAGAAATTTTCCTGCACTATCTGGTTTATTTCACCTACTTGTTTAATTACTGAATAAGTTATTTAACCATATAAATAATGAAATAAACACAAATGCAGTCTCAACCATCTACAGATCAACAACTGAAATAAATAGACAAACACACAAGGGACACCGTTATTTTTGGACAATCATCCCCGAAAAACCCAACTTGGGAAAGCCGGTGCAGCATTTCTGAGGGTTTTATAATTAAGTGGCTTTCTTGAGTACAACTGGGACAGAGAAATCAATCTGGCAGTAATACCTCTCTTCGGAAGCAGATATTCGGCAAGTTTGCTCCACGAAACTCTCTCCAACGCCTCTCTGAGGCTTTGCATCATCCTAGAACCCTCTGCATCAGCCTATAGATGCTCTGTGCTAGCTCTCTGGCCCTCTACATCACTCACGCAGGCCCTCTAGCCCTCTGTGCAGTCACTCTAGCCCTCTGCATGGCTCCTGTTGGCTCTGCGTAGCCTTCTCTTCCTCTGCGCTAGTCTTCCAGCACTATCTTTGCTATGCACTCACTGCCCCTCGCTGCAACTCTGATCGCTGGTTTGATTTCTCTTAGGAAGCCCTGCTCCAGAAAATCAAACTGACTGATCAATCTTGGTGTATTTCCAACTGACCCTCAAGCCTCCTCTTATACTTTTTATGTTGAGTCTTCAACGGCAGAGATTAAATCTCTAATCAACAGCTAAGATTAGATTTGGCTTGATCCATGTCATTTAGAACCTTCTAACCCAGTTTTATATTAATACCCATTAATATTTTTATTTTCCTAAGTTTAGACTTAGGAACCCATTAAAAATATTAATTATTTTAATATCTCTCTCACTGGGTAGAATTTCCCCAAACCATTTATGGGTCTTGGAGATCTCATGTGCTTTAGCCTTTCCACCAATTTTCATGGCTAGAGCACATCAGATGCTACCCCAAATCAACAAGAGGTTTTGGCCCTGGCTGACAAGCCTACACACTGTGTCACTTGTCTTTTATTGTACATACTGGTAATTGTATTGATGAAAAGAACACAATAATAACATAACAAAGAAAATACTATAAGCTAAGAAGTAAAAGTATATCACAAGCAATAATCAAGTAGAGAAATCTTTTAACTTTTCATGCCCTAGATTTCTCAACATGGTATCGGAGCTTAGGTGCCGAAGTAAAGAAGGGGCATTCAAAAGCAAGTAGACACACAAGAATCGAGCTTCAAAGAAGGATCAAAGCAAGTCAAAGATCACTAAGCAAGAAATCAAGATGTACTAAAAGCCTAGATCGAAGTAGTATACTCTAGCAAGAGTCTTGAATTATCTTCAAGAAGGAAACAAGAAGAAAGACCGAAACCCTAGAAGCACTTCAGAGATCATCACCAAAGTGGAAGCTCTTCAAATCTAAGGAAGGTTAGATCGAAAGGCAATCTTCTCTCTATTAAAGCAAGGATCTCATTTGGAAAAAGATCATCCTAAAGAAGGCACTCTTCCCTCACCGAAGTAAGAACCATCTTAAAAGGATCATCTGAACTTTGAAGCAACAAGTTCGTCATCAAGTTGAAGATTCTATCTTCATAAGTAAGTACCTTTTTATTATCTAATCTAGTAAAAATGACTTCATGTTTCAAGGAGAACCATAAGTTGGTTGGGATATCAAACTTCCTTGCATGGAAAAGAAGGATAGACATAGTCCTCGAAGTAAATGAAGTCATTGATCATGTCCATGGAAAGGTCTCCAAGCCATCCAAAGAACAAGCATTATCTAAATACATGGAAAGGGATCTCAAGGCTCAAAAGATTCTTAAGGAATCCATTAAAGATCCTCTCATTTCCTATGTAGCCGAGCTGGAGACATCTAAAGAAATATATGATAAGTTGGTAGAACTTTTCTCTAAAATCACGATAGAAAAGATCATATCACTTAGATCTAATCTATATAAATTGAAGGTATCAAAGGATGAAGGGATATTGTCATGCCTTTCAAAAGCATCTCAAATAAAAGGTCAATTGCATGATCTAGGAGAGATGGTATCTGATAACGAAATGATCTCCATTATTCTAAATGCATTGACTGATGAACAAGGTAACCTCATATCTACTAGGGAAGAGGAAGCTATCCCATTCATCAAATTATGGTCTCTCTGCAAGGCAGAAGAAGACAGGTTGAAGAAAGAAAGTAACAAAAGATTAGATAGAAGGGATCAATCAGTGACAAGAAGAAAAGGGAAATTTGGAAAGTTTGGTCCTCCAAAGAAAAAGAACATGGCTAAGGAAAGATGCTATGGTTGTCAGAAACTTGGGCACTATAGAAGAGATTGTCCTAAACGTAAGAGGGATAGGGAAGAAGCCCATATTACTGAGGAAGTGAAAGAACCTGAGACAAAGAATCTTAAGAAGGAAGAAGTAAAAAGATCTCTACTATGACTGAGATGATCTTCTTCACTAGAAGGTACTTTCCACTTGTAATTTATAGATAGGAGGCAGTGTAAATAAGATAGGATGCATCAGATTAGAAAATAGCATTCTGATAGAAGCATTATAAGTAAGAGCTCTTGACATGGGAAGCAGAAAGAATGTTTGGAATAAATTCCATTGATTCCAAAGAATAAGATCTCTTGGAAACCTTATTAAAACCTCAAGTAATACTTAAAGAAAGAAGTAGAGGTCATCATCAACTAGGATCATCATACAATAGTCAATAAGGAAACATATGTTGGGTGAGGATATGAAAGATCCTCAAGAAAGGATTCACCGATCTAGAAAGGAAGAAAGAGTTTCATCAGGAATTCCAACTCGTGGGATTTAAGAGATGATGGTATGATGACATAACAGGAAAGAAAGTCTAAAGGATAAAGTTCTTTCGTTCAAATGAAGCTACTACAGGAAGTCTAAATGACCGTAAGGAAAGATGAGGTAGGTATGCTTACATAGGATATTATAAAAGTCATGTCATATGGTTGCAGATAATATGGATCATTATTTCCATCTTGGGAAATATGACCAAAAGAAGAAAGGATCTCCTCATCTGAAAAATACAGAAAAACATAAAGTCACACTAGATGAAATCAACATAATATATTCTCATATGAATCATGAGGAAGCTGACTACAATTGAGTAACTCTGATTATAATCTCCTGGGAATGAAGTGTGAAAAGAAAGGAAGAGATTGTGAAAATATGCAACAAAGGTAGAAGGCATTCAACATCTGAGACCAAGAAGAGTTGACTAGAATATCTCCCAGAAAGATATGAAGACTCTAATAGGAGTCGGAAAAAGATGGAGACCCTTGACAATGGATATCTTTGGGAAATGTGTCAATCTACATACAGGATGTTGATACCTACAGGAAGATGTCATGATGAAAGACCATCACAAAGGTAATTTTGATTTAAGTGTTCATCTCTTATTTTTGAACTAATATCTAGATGGGCTTATGTAGGACTGCCAAAGGGAAGATCTATGGATGACTTCCAAGAGGACCATATTGAAGGATGTAAGATCCTTCTGGAAAATATGGCATGAAAGCAGAATGACATGAAGCAAAGCCAGATGGAAAATTGATGGATCACTTTTTGATAATATGAGGACATGACTAACTCATGGATGAAAGTGATGGATGGCATGTGCCCTATGAAGAAGTAGTCACCAAAAGATGAAGACTCCATGACGAAGAATAAATTCATGACATCGAAGGAAGGATCTCTTCAAGCAGTTGGTTGTTCCATGATCTCCACATGAGGAGCTGCTATAGGTCCCTAGTTGAGAGGGAGCCTGAAAAGAAGTTTCTTACTTGGAAGAAACTTGGAAATTCCTAAGCCAAGAGGGAGATTAGGTACATTCCTTTTGTAGGAATGAGTACATTCCTTTATTGGAATATGTCCTCCCTATTTGAGAGGGAGAGATAGACATGTCATTATGGTACTCACCTGGGAAGACAAAATGGAGGATTGGGTAATCATTTGGCATCTAATACTCTTTGAAGATGAGATAGGGCATCCAATAGAAGAGTAGTCGTGGAGGACCGATATTCTTCGAGGGCTGGGGAGTCCAAGATAAGAATAGTCCTCATGGAATACACCCTGAGTACCCGGGTAGGGGATGTTCCAAGAGAGACAATGATGAGAATGTCTATAAATTATTGGTCTCGCTAGCATTGAGCTCAGATCTTGTGGATAGATGGAGTTGTTAGTCAAGGCCTTGCTATGTAACAATGTTGGTTGATATGATGCTATACAAATGAGTTAACAATCTGAATTCTTGTTATGAGAAATTCTTCAGATTGAGAAAGTCCAAGTACCATTATGAATACATCCCTAATTAAGAGGAAGTGTTGAAAAGTGTAACTAGGTTCGGTCTTCATAATGACATGTAATTATGATTTAATGTAATGAGATGTAAGGAAGAAAAATAAGTTTATTGTATTGCTTGCTTCATGGGTTTCATGAGCAAGAGATTTTATTTTTGAGTCAAGACTCCCATTGAGAGTCTTTAGGAATTATTTGTCATCTAGTCATACAATGATAGTCATTGTCATGTAATGAAGTCATGTTACACTTTGTATAGAGTCAAACTTGTCTATGTAAAGTATCCTCCAAGATCTTGTCACTTGTCCTCTTCACGTCGGCCTACAATGATGAGAGAACATGCTAGAAGAAGTCGGCCTAAATCTTGTGATCATGTCGGCCTAAAGGACATGAGATGAAGTGTATATATAGCCTCACTTGAAGGCAAGCAACTCGACAAGCATTCGTTGAAAAAGAAGTGCGAAGAAGAGGCTACCAAGTGAAGTGCAAAAAGGGATAAGAGAAGTTTCTTCTGGAGTAGCAAAAAGAAGTTTCTTCTGGGGCAGCGAAGGAGACTTCTTCTGGGATCAGCGAAGGAGGGTTTTTTCTAAGGTATTTGTTTTGGGTACAAAAGAAGAAGGATTGAAGGCATCAAGTAAAGATCAAAGAGAAGGAGTATAGAGACTAGGGTTTCTGATCTAGAGACCGAAATTCTCTAGAGATAGCCGAGAAGAGCAGTGTGGAGACTAGAGACCGAGATTCTCTAGAAGGAGCCGAGGAAAGCAGTCCGAGATCAAGAAGGAAGGCGAGAAAGGGAAGAGGCAGCGCATCAAGGTTAGTGACAAGATTCTTGGGAGGATACTAAAGTCAAGGGTCTGTGTCATGGTCTTGGTACTCATCAATTGAAGATCTAGAAGAAGAATTTTGATCGGGTTTTCCTCTCAAGGGGTGAGAGGTTTTGGCCTTGACTGACAAGCCTACATACTATGCCACTTGTCTTTTATTGTACATATTGGTAATTGTCTTGATGAAAAGAACACAATAATAACATAACAAAGAAAATACTATAAGCTAAGAAGTAAAAGTATATCACAAGCAATTATCAAGCAGAGAAATCTTTTAACTTTTCATGCCCTAGATTTCTCAACAGTGAAGACCACGAGGAAAGAATGAGATCTGAAGGATTAAGTAAGCATCTAAAAAAGTTTGACCTTAATGATGAAAAATATGTACTAGTCTGTATACCATGAGATTGAAGCACCAACCAGATCATGGTGACAAGTGGTTGTACCTTAGGATGAATAACCCGTATGATGATACTATTAGGGTTAGTATCTTGGCAAGTAGCCTAGATGATACCTAGATCCCTAGTTGGGTTGGTACCATGGCAGGGAGCTTAGATGGTACCTAGATCCCTATTGGTGTCTTGGTAGGCAACCTAGATGACACCTGGTGTCTTGGCAGGTAGCCTAGATGACACCTGGATCCTTGTTGAGTTGGTATCTTGGCAGGTAGCCTAGATGATACCTAGAACCCTGTTAGGGTTGGTGTCTTGGCAAGTAGCCCAGACTACACCTAGTGTCTTGGCAAGTAGCCTAGATGACACCAGTGTGAAAATTCCTAAACTCGGAATCCCATTGCAGCAATTGGAAATTATTCTCCTAATTGTTAATTAAATTTAACAATTTATTTATTGTTTCCTACAGCAAATACTGAATAACTCACACTGCAATATACAAAAATAAAACTGCGAAAGAATAAATGCAGGAAGAAATTCTAGCACACGCACATAAAATGACAGTTATTTTTTGACCAATTTCCCCAGAAAAACCCAACTTGGGAAAACCGGTGCAGCAGTGAGGATTTTATTTTATTACGCAGTAGTGAAATCTGAGTACATCTATGGAAGCCCTACTGGAAATCCAAACAGCAAGGAAATCTGAGCAAAATACCGAAGGGAATTACTCTTCTCCCACAAGCAATCTCTGACTCGGCTTTCCCTACCAAAACTTGACCTCTTGGAGCTCTGCGTAGCTGGTTGGACGGCTTGCTTCGGACTGGGCTCTGATGAAGTCGTTCTGCCTCTGGATGTTGAGGAAATTGCCTCTCCGACCCTAGAGGAATTCTTCCCGGCCTCTGGAAATAAGAATGACTTTCCTTCCTCCAAATCGAACTGCCTTTGCTGAAGCAACTGCGCTGCCTCTTTGGGATAAATCGGCTCTCTTGCTGTTGCCTCTCCATATCTGGAAATCTTTCCTCTGAATCACTGTCTCTGACCTCACTCACTACTTCGATCTCACTGGCTCTCTCTCCAACAACTGACTGCTGCTACTCTAGAAATCGATCTGCTCATGAAATCGAACTGCTCAAGTGTCTTCTCCAAGTGCCCATCGACTTCTTCTTATAATCCTCTATTGGAGCACCAACGACCAAGATTAAAACTTAATCGATGGCTAGGATTAACTTGGAGTCAATCCGTGTGGGTTTCTAGATCATTCACGCCTTGACTTAATTAATTCTGATTAATTAACCATATTCCCTAAGTTTAGAATTAGGAAATATTTAAAAATTGGCTAATAATCTAACTAAGTCATTTCTAGGCGGAATTTTAAAAAACGATTTCTGGGTTTTGGAGATCTCTTGTATTCTATCCTCTCCACAAAATTCAAGGCTAGAACACATTTGATGCTACAAAAAATAACACTCCCTCTTAGTGAGGAATGTGTTCTAGTGCTCTACTGCACACCCTGTAGCAACACCCTATCTTTGCATCATCTCTTGTCACGCTGGCTACTGTCTCACTATTGTTGCCCACCAACTACTGCGCAACTCTGATATGTGTTGCATCTGTGTTGCTGTTGACCCTACTGTCAACACTACATCTGCACTACAACCCCCTCTCATCTGTTGATGTTGCAACTGCAACAACTGCAACTGAGACGCATCCTAAATACTGAATCAATTGTAATCAGCATGATGCATCCGTCTCCTGAGTCCTGACTACTACTAGCTACTACTCTATCTATTGAAGACTTTGCGTTGTCATTGACTATGCACTGTGCCAACTCTGCACTGCGCTCCCTAGCATTTGACTGCTACTAGTCTGCAACTATCATTTGGCCTCTGACTGCATCTGCTACCACTAATCCATCCTACTACTGAATACTGTGGGCCCCCATAGCAAGGTATTGATCCATGAGGTGGACCTCCTCAAGGATCCTACCCAACTGTAGCACTCTGGAGCTACCACCTCACTCCTAGAGTTATGTTTGCAAACATGGCGAAGTCTTCCTCCAGCCTAGAGGACATCCTATCAATCTTGGCATGAGCTGCCGTCTCGTCCTGCTTCTCCTCTGTCCTTCTTCCTAAGAGGACACTGGGTACTATAGTGGCCAAACCCGCCACACCTGAAGCACTTGACCTTAGATAGGTCATTTTTCCTCTGCCTCTACTCCCCTTGTCCCTGACTGAGACCCTTAGATGCGAGGGCCACATTCTTCTGCTCCTTCACTTGTTTTTGTCTGCTGCTGGCACTGAGGGAGCTCTTCAATGGAGCTCGTCTCAACTCCTCCTCCTGCAAATTGGCCCACATCCTATCTCACCTTGGTAAGGTATCTCTGTGCAAAATACTTTGGACGAATACCTGCCACTCCTCAGAGACACTGTTTAGTGCCAATCGCACTAGCTTTGTGGGTTGAGGCGCAGCCCCAACAGCTGACAACTGGTCTTGGACCTCCTGAATCCTGGTGAGGAAGGAGTCTATGCCTTCCCCTTTCTGCATCCAGATGAGCCTCAGCTTCTCTTCTAAGTACATTTTTCGCTGCCCAGAAGTTCCCTGGTACAACGTGGAAAGTGTATCCCACATCTCTTTTGTCGTTCCCTTGGCCACTATGTATGATACAACATGATCCCGGACACCATCTAGTATGAATCTCTTTTCCTACGCCATCTCCTTTCTGTACTCCTTGTTGTCGCACAAAGTGTCTAGGAATCGTAACAATGCTCAGAGTATGGGTTGTCACTCTGATTCCTACTCACTCTGTTTAGACTCTCTCCTAGCTAAGTCAAGGGGGGTAGTCCCTGTAGGCAGATGGATGATGGGAGACCTATGGAACCACAAGGCCTAGGAGATCTATGGCAAGGAAATTTGTTAATGATGTAACTTGATTATTAATTAAGGCAAGTATTAACGATATGAGCAATGTTAAGATATATTAAATTAAACATGATTAGGCAAACCACAAGATAGAAATGATAGACCAACGCCTTTAGACAACAAAACACAATGATAAATCGATGTACTTGCTAACAAATGATGTCAAGCTACAATATAACAATGTTGCGAAGAGATGTTAGTATGATGAAGATGAGCTGTGTGATGCAACTAGCAAATGGATATGAGAAAATCACAGTCAATGAGCCAAACAATTATCAATCTGGTTCTTTAAGTGCCTTTGTCAATGAAATGAACCATCACAGCTAATAGATCAATTTGCTAAGGAATCAGATCCGAGCTTTAATACTTATGAACAAGATGAGCACTCACTCAAAAGTTTTTTTAAAGATAATGGATTCTTAAAAGAGATACAACAGTCATGAAACAAGCTTAATAACTTATGCCCAAATAAACAATGCAGTCATTGTTATGATGAACCTTAAATCTGAATGCAATGTTGATTACAGTCAACTATATTCATGATGATGCTCTCACTTGGATGATATAATACAAGCAGCTAAACTTTGACCGAGATTGCTAACAGTGATTCAATAATGTAGTAGAATATATATCAATTAAGGGTGGCAGCAACCAATAGTACTTGCCCTTTCACTGTAACACATAAATATAAATCAGACCACTGCAGGAATGATATCAAAACTTTAATAGCTTGAGGTCAAGTCTATATACTGAATTCAGTCCTCAAATCATAATAAAATCAATGAGTCCCTTTCAGATTTCTTCCAGAAATAGTCCTCAAATACTCCAGATCATCAGCAAATGAAAATGTTATCAATCGGAAGGTAAGAACTGCAATTTTTATTACTGCTTTGGTGGAGATGAGGCAGCAGAAGGCAGCGAAGGGTGGCTAGGAGAAGGTTGCTGTAGCAGCGGAATGAAAGAGGGCTAACAGGGATAAAGATTGTTGTAGGTGAGGGCAGAGGGTTAGGGAGGAAAAGAAGAGGCTGCGTTAAGGGTTAGCAGCCTTGGGAAAGGGTTGCGTAGCAGGTTTAGGAGCAGCGTTAGGCTAGCGGCTAGGGAAATAGGATAGCAGGCTAGTCAAGAGGCAGCGTAGGGCTGTAGGATAGGTGGAAAGGTTTGCAGCTTAGGGAGATAAGGAGCTGGAGCGGATTAAGAGAGAGATAGAGGTGTAGGGAAGCAAGGAAAGGCCTGTCGCAGGCAAGACCTGAGGGAATAAGGCCTGCGGCCTTAGGAAAAGGTTGCGGCCTGTTGGGAAAAGGAAAGATAAGGGAAGAAAAGGCCAGCGGGGAGGAGAAGAAAGAAGGAGGGAGGAGAGGAAGAAAAGGGAAGGAAGGGAGGAAGAAAAAGGAGGAAAAAGGTAGGGGAAGAGGGACGCAGGCCGTAAGGCCTAGAAGAAGGAGGACGCAACCAAGTAGGGATGCCCCTAAGGCCTAAAACCCAGAAATTTCACCTCTTTTACCTTTCGAAAAAAAAATTATTTTTATGGAGATCTTTAATCAAAATTTTGAATGTCCCTTCTGAATAATTTTCAGATGATCCTTCCTTGGACAAATCGCTGAAGGCCGGATCTTGCCCTCCAGGGTCTAGATCTGGCTTCAAATCCTTTTCTTATTTTAGATCTACACCTCTAAAACAAAAACCAAAAACACCCAAATCCAATATATAGAAAAAATAAACAAAACCCCAGAAACCCAAGTTAGAAAATTTTTAAATCTATATAAAATATCTACAGATTTATGCATAAGAGTTGTAGATCTGTCAGATCTGAGGAGTATGAATCCAACTCTGCTCCCAGATTTGAAGATCTAAGGCTCTTACTAGCCAGATCTATCAATTTTTCCACAGAATATTTAAAAGATGTTGGTTTTTTAGAGAGGTACTAGCCCAAAAACTTCATGCATAAAATTTAATCTTTAGATAAATCTTGAAATTAGTATGAGATAGGCTCTTCAAAAAATATATGCTGAGAGTTGGCTGGTCCAACCGAGGACTATCCTCAAATGCTCAATGAAAACCTTAGAGATCTTCTGCTAATTTAATCAAAATTAAAAACGTTACCCTAGATACCTGCTAATTCAATCAAAATTAAAAACGTTACCCTAGATCCAACAAACTGAATAAAGTACCTGTATTCAGATTATTCTAAGAAAGATATTGATTTGCGATTTTCAAATAATATTTGCAGAAATTAAAACGATGTTACCATAGATTCATGAAGAGGAACACCACTGCAAGTTGAAACCCCAAAGGCTTTTGCATTAATTCCAGAAAATATACAAGAGAGTTTGAGAGCTTAGTACACAATTCAAAGATCGGATGAAAAATAGACTAACACTGACATCTAATTTATAGATAAATTCTCCAACAGCTAGTTCGTTTGATCCCCGTCAAAGTTATCTCGACCGTTGAAAAAGATTTAATTATCTTTTAATCTCATCCGTCAAAATTATTTATTTTTTGAGGAATTTCGAATTTTTCATTTAATTTTTTTTAATTAACTCAAAAATAATAATGTTGAGTTAATTGCTTCAAAAAATTGACTTTGACTTAACTACCAAGGTCCAAGGGTCCAAGATTTCTTAAAATTTTCAATATTCCCTTAGCCCGAGACCTTTAAAAAATTATTTTTTTAAGACCCACGAATTTTGCCTTTGGAGAATTTAAATTTACCTAGGACATAAAATTAATTAAATTTCTGGCTTAGGATTTTTAATTTAATTTGGCCAGAAAATTTAATTAATTGATTTATGAAGGGATTAATTATTTTTCCAACCCTCTAATACTTAGCCATAGTGTCTAATTATGAGGGACCATGCATAAAATATTTCTTACATCAAGATTTTACATTTTAATATATGAAGGGGGAAATCCCGTTCGTTATAGACCCTCAATAAATACCCATTTCTGGGACAATATAATCCAGTAGACCAAGTGACTTGTAATAAAATAATCTAGCCAATTAGCTAGGATTATTCCCAAATCACTTTTACATAGACTCGATCTAAAACACTAGGACTCGCCTAAGATCTTAGCGACAAAATCCACTCTAGCTTTGGGGTAAGAGTGGAGGGAAAAACTCTATCGATCATTTGTGTCTAGAGACACAGATGAATTAGTGAGACAAAAAACCTCCTAGAATGGAGATCGTCACCAAAACCATAGGTTTACCTAGGTTGTTACATACAGACATGGTCATACTAAGATTATTTACATTTTACATATGCAAAATGGGCTGACATATTCATAAAATTGTCAGTTGATGATGAAGTCTGAATGGCACAGAAGCTCGAACATGATGGATCCCTTTTGTGGAAAAAGGGGTGTACTGCTATGGGGTTGTTGACATAGAGTGGATCCCTTTTCTTGGCCTTATGCACCTTGGTAATCTTTTGTCCTTGCATATTCATTAAACCCTGTGTCATAAATGCCCTAGATACACCTCTTGGAGTACACACTATGCCTTGTCTTTGTCGAATTGAATCTTGTCCTTAAGTTGAGTGCCATTCCTGCGCCTTTCCTTTTTCACCTCTAAGCCATAGACTTTGAATAACTATTGGCGCAACACAAAGAAGCCTTCCTTGTGGTGAAACTCCACTAAAGAGTAGAAGGTGGTGATTTGTGGTGACAATGGGCCTCCACCTCATAGTGTTGTCCCTTCGTCTGGCTCTTGTGTTGTGAGCACTCTCACAAGACTTGCTAGATTTTGAGGCAACATTTTGTACTAAACCAAACATTGTACATGCAATGCAAGTGTTGAGCAAGTATATGTCAAAACCAAGGTAGGAACATTGGACAGCTAGTAAAGAGGGTTTTCGGATATTTGTGTGGCCCTACTAGTTATGGATTGTGCTACCAAGGAAGACCAAGATTGGACAAAGTGTTGTTGATGCAAATTGGTCTGGAGATCTAATTCGCAGAATATCTACAAGTGGGTATGTGTTTAACCTATTTGGAGGAGAAATCAGTTGGATGAACAAAAGGCGGTCTATAGTGGCACTCTCGACTATAGAAGCTAAATACATGGCAACCCCTCATGCACGCAAGGTAGTATGGTTACAAAGGTTGTGTTTAAATTTAGGTATTAGGTTGGTACAGCGAGTTGTGAGGATAGATTGTGACAGTGAAAGTGCAATCTTCCTAGCAAAGAACCTAGCATAACATTCTAAGACAAAGCATATTGATGTTCAGTATCACTTTGTAAGAGATATGATTGAAGAAAAGGTGTTGCTAATGAAGTTGGACACTTTGACTGTTGTAGATTCATTAACAAAATTTGTGTGCACTAAGAAGTTCTCTTGGTGTAAAGAAACAATGGGCATTATTGCTCTAGATTATTGATCATGTACTCCTATTACCCCCTATTGGAGAAAAAAACAAGTGGGAGAATGTTGGGTATGTCATATATTCTTTACACAACTATGCCCATGTGTTGTACGTTGTACTGGGTGTAGTAGGGGCTCGTAGGCGGGGTGAAGACCCCCTTGCTTGGGTGGCTTACAAGGGGGTCATGGGACGCCCCCTTTGCTTAGGGGGTTTGTAGGAGGGGGGTGGTAGCTCAGACAAGTGTTCTAGTCTTAGATGGTGTCTATGAGGCTAAGGAACACATTTTCTCCAATACCCAAAAAATGTTTCTAAGGAAAATGCCTTGATTATAATTAATTAGCTAGTTTATTAATTTTCCTAACTTAGGGAAATAGCTTAATTAATCAGAATTAATTGAGGTAAATCAATTTTCCTCTAGTGACTTCTAGAAAAGTCATTTGATGGGGTCAAGATGATCTTAGCCATCGATTGAGATTAAATCATGGTCGTTGATTCATTAACGAGAGATTATAAGAGGAAATCAATGGGCATTTGGAGAACACATTAAGAGAGAGAATTGCAGTGATAGCAAGGGCATCGAGGCAGCGTAGGGACATCAACAATGTTTGGAGATTGGATTGTCGAAGGACATTTTTTACAACAATGTCCAAGTTATTTGGAGATCGATTTTCTACATAGAGAGGTTGATTTTCCAGTTGTGCGAGTTGCTCCAAAAGAGAGTGCGCATTGCTCCAGAGAGGACGAATTGCAGAAGCAAGGAGACAAATTGCCAGAGTGATCCATTTGCACAAAAAGTCAAATTTGTCAGTTGAGATCGAAATCCAGTGGTGACCGAGTTCATTTTTTCAACAGTGCGAGTTTGTCGAAGGAGGGCATGAGCCAGGGTTGCATGTGTGACCAGTTCAGGAGCCAGAGGGAAGCTTAATTGCTTCCAGGAGGATAGATCGACTTACAGAAGTGACAGGATTAATTTTCCGAAGGTTTTACAACAAACAATTGTAATTTCTCCATCACAAATTTTGTTGAAGAATTAATAAAATTACTCATCTGCAGAACTGGTTTTCCCCACACTGGAGTTTTTCCAGGGACATTTGTCCAAAAATATTGGTGTTCATTATTTGTGTATGTGTGCAATAATTTTCTCAATTCCTGTGATTCATTTATTTTCTGTGAAGTTGCAATAGTGTTTTATTTAGTATTTTCCACAATTAATTGCAGAAGACAAATAATCAATTGATAGGTGAATAATAACCAATTAACTGCAAGAGTCCTAAACTTTTCACATGGTATAAGCACAGATATGAGGGAAAAAGGAGGATCTGCGTAGGCACAGGAAGCCAAAGTTCGAGGGTTTTGAACCCAGTTTATATTCTCCAGATTTATTTTGGGCTTCACTATTTTCATAAATGGTCGCAACAGGTTTGAGAGATCAGGACAAATTGGATGGAGCCTCCAACTTTAGCATTTGGAAAGCCAGAATGTCTTTTCTATTGGATGAGTTTGGACTAAAGGAGCATGCAACTAATGTTATAGCCATACCGACAGATCCACAATAGTTGGCAACCTACAAAAAGGAGAATGCCAAAGCCAAGAGGATTATCCTTGATGGAGTCAAGGACCATATAGTCCCTCATATCGCAGAGAACACAGCGAAGGAGATGTGGGATGCAATTGTAAATTTGTACTAGAATCCTACAAAAAATAGGAAAATGATTCCCAGAGAATCATTTTCGACTTGTCAAAGATGAATTGGCTGCAGTAGGAGATAAGCCAAGTGATGTCGAGCTAGTGCAAGTGGCCTTGAATGGGTTCTCTAGGCAATGGGACGTCTTAGTCCAAGTTATCAATGGACGAGACCAATTGCCGAGTTGGGATCATGTATGGAGTGATTTCACTCAGGAGGAGCTTAGAGTCAACTTGGTCAGTGGTAGTAGTAGCAGCAGCGGCAAAACCCTGAAGGTTAAGAAGGAACAGGAAAACGTAGTCCTAGCAGGAAAAGGGAAGATGAAGAAGGGATCCAGCAAGGGATCAGGCCGAAAAGAAGAGAAGAAGAAGAAGTACCTTTCAAAGGCCAAGTGTTATGGTTGTCACGAGTTTGGCCACTATGTCAACGATTGTCCATAGAGGAAGAAGAAGGGCAAGAAGCAAGCAGTAGCTTTAGCTAGTGTAGATGAGCTCTCCAGCAGGATGGATCAAGAATTTGCATTGATCACTTGCCTATCTAGCTCAACTTCATAAGGTGTCTATAGACAGTGGAGCGTCATTCCACATGACAGGAGTTACAGAGTACTTCTCCAATTATAAGGAAGAGGACATCAGATTTCATATTCAAATGGGGAACAAGTTATTGCAACCTAGTTGCAAGAGGGACTATTCTATTTCAGGGGGAGAATGGCAAGCCGATTCTGATTCATGACGTGTTGCATGTGCCAGGCTTGGGGATGAACTTGATCTCTGTATCTATCCTTCAGGATAAAGGGTATGATGTTCTCTTTAGAGGGGCACTATTGTTATTGAAGCACAAAGATTGGAGGTCATTTATAGCTATTGGAGTCAGGAGTGGCCAGTTGTACAAGTTGCAAATGGACACTCCTAAGGCACTAGTTAGCAGCAACAATCCGAGGGATCAAGGGGAGCTTTGGCATAGGAGGATGGGCCATATACACCATGGAACACATAGATTGCTTCATGAGACAGTGACAAGTGTTCTAGAGGTGAGCACAAAGCAACTTTTCCAAGGAGTGACAGCAGATCGTAGGTGATACTTGACTTAGTGCATTCAAATATATATGTGGGTCGATGTCTACAAAATCTCTTAGGGGGTACGAGTACTTTGCGACTTTTATCAATGATTTCTCCAGGAAGGCCTGGATCTACTTCTTGAAGACCAAGGATGAGATCTTCAATTGCTTTCAAAATTTTAAGGCTCCAGTGGAGAATGTGACAGGTAGAAAGATCCAGACTCTTCGGTCAGACAATGGAGGTGAGTACACCAATAAGGAATTCCAAGAGTTTTGTACCAAGGCAGGAATCAAGAGAGAGTGAGCGATTCCATACAACCTGTTACTGCTCAAACTAGCAGGGTTCCTAAGAGGGGATCCTATAGAGCAACTACTATGTCAAGGGGCAACAATGGAGCGATAGCCCAATGTCACCTCAGCTAAGGCTCCCTGCTCTTTACGGATTTTCACTGATGGGAGGAGACCCAGTATAATAAGAATCACAATGATGAATTGATCAATGATTGGATGAGTGATTCTTAAATCATATTCACAAGAAAGACTCAATTAAATAGCTTACTTGCCTGAGAAGCAAGGTGATGGGCTCTCTAAGAAGGGCTATGAGGATACCTTGGCCTAGGGTTGGAGGATATGCCTTGACAAGGCGCTTCCTAGACTTAAGGATCCTTATGGAGAAATGGATTTTATGTAGTCCTTGTGGAATTTGATTTATAAAGTTGCGAGACCACAGAGAACCCAGGTGGACCCAAACTAGGTCAAGGGTATGGAGTTGATCAACCAAAGAGAGGCTTGACCTAATTAGGGAAGAGAATAGGATCAAAGAACTAATTTTTTTTGAAATGTGAATGCAATGATCGAAATGAGGACACTAACCCAAAATCATCCTAGGGAGAGAAATGATCCTTGAGCTAGGGCTTGCGATATCTTGGGATTCCACCGTCGAATTGTGCTCAAATTTGGAGGACCCCTTGAGAAGACCCTAGCACAATTGTGGACAAATTTTCAAGGTGTTTGGATGGCTACAAAATATTTAGTGTGATGCCCTAGGAGACCTTCTGTTAGGATATTCCGACACATAGGATATAGTTAAGTTCAACTTGGTCTAGCATAGAGTTAGGTTAGAGTTAGGTAAAGTGTGTTTCTTTACCGTTGTACATTTTGTAACTTACAATCCGACGGTCACGATATGTAGTGATCCGACGGTTCACTCTCACCTCGGTATTACCGACACTTGATCCGTGGCTTGACACCCGATTGGTCCATGAGTTCTATTTAAAGCGCATGGAGGGTCATTGTTCGGGTAATCCGTGCATGAGAGAAGCTTATGTAAATTTTCATTCTTTGATTAATAAATTGTCTGTACCCACGTTGGGACAGGCCGTGGACTGTTTCCCTCCTTGCACTCTGAGGGTTTTAACCACGTCAAAAATACTGGTGTATTGATTTGAGATCTGGTTGTGAGCGGTGTCCTTTTGGTATTCTTTCTGAGGAACTTACCCTGTAAATTCCTACATGGTATCAGAGCTATTTGAGGGCCGCGTCCGTTGGTGATCCAAATCTGAAGCCGGTAGAACTGCATGCGGCTGTCGTTTCCTAGATCTGCTGTTTCTGACTGCTTTCGGGCCGAGAGGACTGCTCTGTTGCGTTCGGAGCATCTGTTTCAGTGAGAAACCCCTTTCGTTTCACGCGAAAAGGTTTCCGGTAGCCCTAGCTGCGTCATTTTTCAGATCGGGAGGTATACAGTGTTTTTTTTTGCAATTTACTGTCATTTTCTCTCTGCTTATTTCGGTTTCGGTTTATTTAGCCTTTTTTTTTTCCCGGATCTATACCTTTCATTTCTGCGTATGCTCTTTGCCCTGCGACTCTGTGCGATCTGGGCAAATCAGAAACAGAAAGAAAGGATTTTTCTCATGCGTATGCTCTTTTCCCTGCACCTTAGTGTGATCTTGGAAAATCAGAAACATTGAGAAAAATATTTAGTTTTTCGGTTAAAAGCTAACTTTGAGATTTTTTTTAAAAATTCTAGTTTTTTGGCTAAAGCTAACTTTGAGCCGTAAGGTTCGTTTTTCTTTGCATATTCGTGTTGGGTTTTGTGTTTTGTGTTTTGTAGGGGAAAAGAGCCTTCCCAAGGCAAGCACGCAAATCGAGGCCCCCCCCCCCCCCCTCCTCTCTCTCTCTCTCTCTCTCTCTCTCTCTCTCTCAAATATTTTGTATAGATCAATTGGTTCAAAGACTTTTTAAGAGAGTAGAGGTCTTGGGTTCAAGTCTCCATTTTGTGGGGGCGGATTTTTTCATTCCCGCACATTCGCGCACTTTGCCAGCAACGTCAACAATTTTTTTTCAAAAAGCCATATCTTCTTCATCCGGAAGCCTTTTTCAGAGCCGTTTTTTTTTAAAACCGCCTATTTTTTCGAGATCTATCCATTGGACCACTTACTTTCAGCATCTTCAGCTTCAGGATTTTTTTTCAAAAAATGGAAAGTCCATGCCAAGTCATTCTTGACAGCACTAACTACTTCCAATGGGTAGCCTACATGGGAGATTTACTTAGAAGTAAAGGTCTCTTCAGAATAGCCACAGACCAAGAGAAGAAACCCAAAGATGAAGACAAGGCCGAAAAATGGGAAAATAGACAAGATCAAGCACGTGGTTTGATAGGAATGTCTGTTTCTCCTGATCTTAGATTCCACATTGCAGAAATTGAAACTCCTCATGAAGCATTAGAAAAACTTGCTAAAGTTTTTGGGATTAAAAATGAAATTAGAGCCCATCAACTTGAGAATGAGTTGCTTACTTTGGATCCTAATAATTTTTCTTGCATTGAAGATTTCTTGTCCAAATTCAAGACCCTTAGATATCTCTTGGAAGGTGTTAAAGTTAAGAAAGAAGATGGTAACCTTATTTATTCCATCCTTACTAAGTTGGGACCAGCCTACTCTGTATTTGTTTCCACTTTCCATTCTACAAGGGAAGCTTTCATTTGTCAAGGCAAAGACTACAACCCCCTTCCTTTGACTCCTTTTGTGATTCCTTAATAAGAGAACAAGAAAAACTCTTACACCTTGGTCTTCTTAATCTTGGAAACTCTTCCTCGAAAGCGTTAGCCGCCCAGCAGCAACCAAATTCAAAGAATCCTAAGAAGTCTTATCCTCAAAGGAATGGTCCTAAACCAACTCAGCCTCAAGATGAAAGATCATTTCAGCAAAATGACAAGACCAATAAAAACAAATGGAAGAGGACTGACAGACATTGTAACTTTTGTAATCGAGATGGCCACTTAGAATCTAAATGCTTTAAGAAGATGGAAGCCTTGGAAGCCGCAATGAAGAAACATAACATCCATCTGGAGCCTACTTCAACTTCAACTTCCGGAACGGCACTTTCTGCATGTCATCGTCAATCATCTCAGTCTGGTTATGCATTAAATGTATCTTCTTCTTCTTCTCATTCTCATGAGTGGCTCATTGATTCTGGAGCCTCTTGTCACATGGCCAAAAACCAAGCCATGTTTTCTTCTTTAAATGATTGTAACACCAAAAATATATATGTTGGTGATGATAGATCTCTTAATGTTGTAGGGACTGGAACTGTTCATCTAGACAATGGTCAGTTCAATGATGTATTATGTGTTCCAAACTTATCCTGCAACCTTCTATCTGTCTATCAGATAACTCATTCAGGTGAAGGTAAAATTGTTGAATTTTCACCTCATGATGTTGTAATCAAGGATCTAAAAGATCCTAAACAGATTCTAGCTACTGGTCTTGCTGATGATTCCAAAAGGTTGTATAAGTTTCACAACTTTGGGTCATCCCATCTTCCCTCAGTATTTGTTGCTCATAATGATGAAGTGAGCAAACTTTGGCATGAGCGATTTGGTCACTTAAACTATCGCTCCCTTCAGCATCTATGTAAAGAAAATATGGTGACAGGTCTTCCTATGGTATCTTGCAGAGGTGGTGTTGTTCCGGATGTGTACTCGGAAAACATCATCGGGACAGTTTTGACAAACGTGCCTCTTGGCACGCCTCAGCCCCTTTACAGCTTGTGCACAGTGATTTATGTGGTCCTCTTCCTGTTGCTTCATTCTCTGGCTGCAAGTACTTCTTAACTTTCATTGATGATTTCTCCTAGACGCACTTGGGTATACTTCTTAAAACTCAAGAGCGAAGTATTTAACACTTTTTTGGCCTTCAAAGCATTTGTTGAAAAACAATCTGGACATCAAATTCTTAAGCTAAGAACTGATAATGGTGGAGAATATGTTAAAAACATTCATCAACTTTTGCACCGAAAATGGAATTCAAATGCAACATACTGTTCCATACACTCCACAACAAAATGGTGTAGCTGAAAGGAAAAATCGCACCTTAAAGGAAATGGCTAATTGTATGCTGCAATCTAAAGGACTCAGTCTTAGTTTTTGGGCCGAAGCAATTAATTGTGCAAATTATATAATCAATCGCACTCCTACTAAGGTTCTAGAGAATATCACTCCAGAAGAAGCTTGGAGTTCCATTAAACCAGATGTAAGTCACTTTCGTGTGTTTGGAAGTGAAGCATGGGCCCATATTCCAGATGAAAAGCATAAAGCTTTAGAACCTAAGAGTGAGAAATGTACTTTTGTTGGATATTCTGAAGATGTAAAAGGTTATAGACTTATTCCATTTAAGTCCAAAAATGTTATCATTAGAAGAGATGTAAAATTTGATGAAAATAAATCGGCCTGCGAGCCTAGTCCGGCGGATGTGCCACCTCTTCCTATCTCTTCTATCTTTGAAAACATTTCTTCTTCTGATGATGAAAGCGAGGATGATAATCCTCCCCCACCTTCTCAGGATCCTCAACTTCCAAGATGGGTCCGTGCTACTCGGGATGCAGCAGGTGATCTTGCCGGTGATCCTACAGATCAGCGACGTACACGTTCTCAGTTTGAAAGAGCCTCTTCTTTACTGGCTCAAGCTCCAGTAAATCATGATCCTGACACTTTTGCAGAAGCTTCAGGCCATCCACATTGGGAAGCAGCTATGAATGAAGAATATCATTCATTGATGACAAATGATACATGGGATCTTGTTCCTCTACCAAAGGGACGCAAACTTGTTAGATGCAAATGGGTTTACAGAACCAAGTATGGACCAGATGGGAAAGTTGATAAACATAAAGCTCGTCTAGTTGCTAAGGGCTTTTCACAGGTTGAAGGCATTGACTACACTGAAACCTTCTCTCCAGTTGCCAAAATGAACTCTATCCGCCTTGTTCTTTCCCTTGCTGCCTCTTTAAAATGGGAAGTCCATCAAATGGATGTTAAATCTGCCTTCTTGCATGGGGACTTGCAGGAAGAAATCTATATGGAACAACCCATTGGCTTCATACAAACAGACTCCAGCCTCGTTTGTCGACTTAAGAAATCCCTTTATGGCCTCAAGCAAGCTCCTCGGGCTTGGTATGCCAAAATGGATAGCTTTCTTTTAGAATCTGGCTTTTCTAGGTGTCATTCTGACAATACTGTCTACACCAAGAAAGTGGGCAACTCTCTTATCATCCTTGTTCTTTATGTTGATGATCTTATTCTTACTGGTAGTGATCCCAACCTTATAAACCATGTGAAGTCCAGCCTTAAAAAGAAATTTGAAATGACAGACTTAGGACACTTACACTATTTTCTCGGTCTTCAAGTCTTGCAATCCCAAGAAGGTATTTTCCTTTCCCAGTCCAAGTATGCTTGTGATATTCTTCGTCATTTTCACATGGAAGACTGTAAGCCAGCCCCTTCTCCCTTTCAGTCTGGAGTCAAACTTTCAGTCTCTTGTACTTCTCCTGAAGTTGATGCTACCTTATACCGTCAACTTGTCGGAAAACTCTTGTATTTAACCCATACTCGTCCTGATCTTTCCTTTGCTGTTGGCCTTGTTGCTCGTTTTATGCAAAACCCCCGTGAAAGTCATTGGAAAGCAGCTAAAAGAATACTTCGTTATGTTCGAGGTACAGTACAGTTTGGGATTCATTACAGTGCCAAAGCAGCTCCTCTGTTAGTTGGTTTCACTGATTCTGATTGGGCTGGTGACCTTGATGATCGGAAGTCTACTGCCGGTTATGTCTTCACTCTTGGTTCAGGACCTATTACATGGGCTTGTAAGAAACAGGCTGCCATTTCTCTTTCGTCAGCAGAAGCAGAGTATCGTGGTGCCGTGGAAGCTAGTAAGGAAGCCTTGTGGCTTCGTCAGATCCTATCAGAGTTTGGCTTTGAGCAGCAGCATCCAACCACACTTTGGTGTGATAATCAAAGTGCCATTCAGCTATGCAAAGATCCAGTCCAGCATCAGCGCAGCAAACACATTGAACTACACATGCACTTCATCAGAAAGCTCATTCATGACCATGTTCTTGAAGTGCAATATTGTCCAACGATGATCAGGTTGCAGACATCTTCACAAAGGCTCTCACAGAGGCGAAGTTCACTAAACTTCGATATATGCTTGGAGTTCAGGAAGTTGTCACTAAGGGGGGATAGGCTCTAGTGCCTCCTTCCTTCTCCTATTGTGTCATATTTGTAAATCCTTCAATCCTATCCCAAGTTGTTCTTAAGGGGGGATGTTAGGATATTCCGACACATAGGATATAGTTAAGTTCAACTTGGTCTAGCATAGAGTTAGGTTAGAGTTAGGTAAAGTGTGTTTCTTTACCGTTGTACATTTTGTAACTTACAATCCGACGGTCACGATATGTAGTGATCTGACGGTTCACTCTCACCTCGGTATTACCGACACTTGATCCGTGGCTTGACACCCGATTGGTCCATGAGTTCTATTTAAAGCGCATGGAGGGTCATTGTTCGGGTAATCCGTGCATGAGAGAAGCTTATGTAAATTTTCATTCTTTGATTAATAAATTGTCTGTACCCACGTTGGGACAGGCCGTGGACTGTTTCCCTCCTTGCACTCTGAGGGTTTTAACCACGTCAAAAATACTGGTGTATTGATTTGAGATCTGGTTGTGAGCGGTGTCCTTTTGGTATTCTTTCTAAGGAACTTACCCTGTAAATTCCTACACCTTCTAGGGTTAGGCCTAGAATTGGGAAAAGTGAAGAAAAGAGAGGAAAAATTGACCACCAAAAGGATATGAGGTTCAGTGCCTTATTGCGTCGACTTAATGGAGTCAAGATACACAAAGATCAACAATTTTCGTGTGCTAAGGACCCCTACTGATCCCTCTCAAGGGAAGCAACTAGGTCAATAGGGATTTATACTTCAAATCTACCAAAAAGATGAAGTTTCAAGGTCTTTCAACCTAAGAGGTGCCTCTAGGAACATTCACCCACTCTCTTCAAGTACAATGCATGCATTAAATCACTTATTCAAGGTTCCCAGAAGAATTTCGCATTTATTTTAACCCATACAAGAATAATGATAATCATAACATGCAGTAAGCCAATAAAATAACAAGAATAGCCTCAAAATTCAACTTACATGAGAGAGAGAGTCTATCCATTCATCAACTTCGCATTAGAAAGAAGCTCTTAGGACTAGGATTTCCTGCTAGGACTACGTTAGAAAGAAGCTCCTAGGACATCATAGTGCATCAAGAAAGCTCCAAAAAGTTTACCCAGCAAAAAGTGTGAAAATCTCTCAAGAGATACTAATCCAATCCAAGTGATGATGATTAAAATAAATCACTTCACTTCTATTTATACAATCACTAATGAGTTTGATTTGCCTAATTAGGCCTATTTGAGCCCCAAATAATAAAATAATATGCAATAATAACATTCCTTGGTGACAAGCCCACCAAGATAGCTCAATAACATAATAATAAGCCTCTCAAGAGGGTCGAATGATCAATAAAGTGAGTCGTTGGGCCTTTGAGGAGGCCTAATGAAGTCCAGAATGTGCCATGATGTGAGAATGGACCTCAAACATAGTGGACAAGGGGTTGGCCCCTTGTTTCCAAGCAAATCCCTATGGTGCCCCCAAGTGGCTGTGAGGGGCACAAGGACATCCTCATGGGTCTCCAAGTGGATCGAAAATGCCTGTAAACCATCTGTAAGGGCTAGGATGATGTCATAAGCCCTCTGTGGTGCTCATCTGGACCCTGGATCATCTGCCAAGTGTATGATGGAAGTGTGGAGTCGGCTAGGCATGGTGAACCAGGTGCATCATCCTCATCCAAAAAGGTGGAACACAAGAAATCAATGAGTGGTGTTGGGGATCCATGAAGTACTCTCTACTATGGTGGAGTCCCATGGCTTTCAACGCTCACCTTACAAGTGCCAATGTGGCCCTCTGGAGGGCTAGGACCCTATATAGGGAGACCAAACCCCAAATGGAGACCCACTTGCATCCTGCATAAGATCCAATGCATCCCCTTGCCCTCCAATATAACAAATCATTAGAATAATCAAGTAAAAAAGCTTACACGTCATGGAATCAATGGGGCACTTCATGGTGGCGTGCCCTTCCATAGTGGGCTTTGGAATGTACAAGTGTCTCCAAGCTCAATAGGGGGTTAATCAAGGACCCTATTATGTGGTTTCAACCTTTAAAGGGGGTGACATGTCCATGGTACATTCCTCAAGTGGTAGGTGGCAAATGATATAGTAATGGAACAGAGTGGGGATCAGGGCAATCATCTAAACAATATGTCATGGTACAAGGGTAGTTATAACAAGGGAAGCCCACACCTGCGTATATGAGCGTAGGAGGGAGCAAATCGTGGTACATGAGTTACCCTGGCCTTTGTCTTTCCACCCTTCTTCATATGCCTTTTGCCTTTGAGTGATCTTTCTTCATAACTACTCGGGGCTCCAGGGGATGAGAGCATGTTGTATAATATATAGTAATAGACACCCCTTTAAGGTAGGGCAGTTCATCGCCCACCAGGGGTTGGGACAATCATGGATTCCTTAATGATGAAGAGGGCTCATCTAGGGCCCATAAGAACTAGGGTGATGGCTATGGATAAAGGTGTAGAGCTCATGTTTGGCTTTTTCCCACATGCTAAATTTGTATGTCTCGCCTTTCCTATTGAGAGTGGCCAAATTATATTTTTTCTTTTCTTTTTGGCTGCATCAACCTTCGGGCATCATTCGAAGCCCAACCAAAGGTGTGGACAAGGGGAGGGGGAGGCTAACCCTATGTGGACCCAGTGGACACATGTGGACTCGGATGGGAAAAGAGATGAATGGGGTTAAAATGAGTGGAAGGGAGTGATGTATATGGTGTCGGGAAGCAGGACCATGCAACCAAAATTCGAGATTTCCCATGTAGTGCCAACCCTAAAGTTAATGGCTAGTAAAGGAGATTCCACGGGACTAGGATACAAGGCTAACCACGAAATCGGGCAGTGGAGACAAGAGTACAGACCTAGCCCACTCTTTCCACTGAATCCCCCACCAATCCATGCCCAAAAGTGCCCATGACAAGTAAGGAAATTTACTCAACAACCCCAATGAAAGGCCATACCTTCGGGGTCGGGAGGCCCACCTTCAAACATACAATCATAACAAGTGAGTGAGGGACCACATGGCTGGCTCAGGTGGTGGAGAAAATGGCACATCGAGCTATCTAGTGGCTGCAAGGGGCTGTTGGATGCTAGCTAAGGACCATCTATGAAAAAAAAATTCTCCTATATACACTACCCATAGGTGGTGGGTAACACAACCCACAGCAGAATGGGGTTGCTGAGAGGAAGAACCGCTCTATTTCGAAGGCAGCAAGAGCAATGTTGTATGACAGGATCTTCCATGCTATCTATGGGAAAAGGCATGCAGTATGGTAATTTATATACAAAACAGGGTTCCACATAGAGCACTTGGCAAGATGACACCTAAGGAGGCATTCACGAGGAAGAAGCCAAATGTCAGTCACTTTAGGATATTTGTCAACCTAGCATATTGTCACATTCCAAGAGACACATGTTCAAAGTAGTACTTTCATTCTTCAGTTTCATTCTTTCTTCAAGGTACAATGACTATCATGATATGCCCTCCCTCTCAATTGGGGAGATATATCTTTTCTTCTATCCAAGCTCCCTCTCAACTTAACATATTCTTTCTTTTATAACGTTGGAGAAGCGTCAACCTTTCAAGGCTTCATTCTTTCTTATGGCATCAAGGTCATCTTGATCATCATCATTCTTATAGCTTCCTTTATCATGCTCATTATTATTATCATCTTCAACATCTTGAAGATTATGTACCTGCAAAACTTTAATAGCAAGTACAACCAAATACAACCATACAGAAGCATGAAGTCAATTATATCAAAATCACATCACTACAATGGAAGCATCATATCATTGAAGCTTTTGACATCAAATACCTAAACCTATTTATGTTCATAATAAACATGGGTTACATCTTTTATATACTAGACTTCAACATCTTGCTAGGGTTTCACAATAAACCCTAGACTCCATCTTCGAGACATAAAGCCTTAGATATCAGTAATTCAATCAAATAACAATCATCTAAGATTTGATTAACATGCTTTTAGAATTACATGTCAAACTCTACTAGTGTTTGTTGCAAACCCAAAAGTAAATCATATCAATAATCAAAAACAATATACTTCTAGGGTTTCATTATCATGCCCTAGAATATCAATCTCTACTAAGGTTCTGTTACAAACCCTAGATTTTTAAAACATGAATATCAACAATTAAGTTAGAATACTAACATTTCATCTTTAGGGTTTCATTCCTTATATCAATTTCTTTCTATGATGTAAACCCTAGATGCAAACATCAAATTCCAAAATTAGATAACAATTTTGACCAGCCTAGAGTTTTGATCATATGGAAGAATATACACCTTGGGTTCTATTCCTAGGACCCTATTTCAGCTATCGCAGGGGTTTTGCTTATAAACCCTAATTCACTAAAACCTAAAGATCTAGGGTTTCATTATATAACCTAGACAATAACAAGAAACCCTAGAGAACTAGGGTTTTATCACAACATTACCAAAACCCTAAACTTCAAAAGAATAGGATTTAATTATATGTTCTATACTTTATCAACAAACACTAAGAAGACTAGGGTTTGATATACCCTCAGCATCAAGCGGCTATGGTTTTACAGTGAACCCTAAAGGTTAGGGTTTCACAAAAATGATCAAATGACAAGAGATATATTAAGGGTAGATTCAATCTAATGATTAATCACCCTAATAAAAATATGTATGATTCAAAACCCTAGACATAAAGACGTTAGTAGTGTAAAGAAAAATGATCATACCTTTTTGTATGAAGAGAACCTGGCAACAAAACTTGTAGTTTAAGACATACCTTGAGTTGTTCTTTAACAAACCTTGTAGGACATCAATTATTGAAGGGCTTCCTTTGCAACAAAACTTCTATGATTTAGGTCTTTACTTTGAAGTCTCATCCATAACCTTTGTGTATTATGCAAGCTTTTCCTACCAAGGAAAATATAAAGAAAAAGTTATGAGCATATAATATAAATAATTCTTGAAGTGAGGAAGAAACCAAACATGAAAGATAAAACAGAGAACAATATACTTATCTTTTGGTAAAATGGTGAAGGCTCCCTCTTAATCCAATCTTTCTGAGGGATACCTACAACTTATCAAAACAACTTAAAAGATTCTAACAAGATATATTGGATCTATGAACTATGAAAATCAAAACATAAAAGAAAACATTGCAAAACTTAAAGTAGGATATGCAAAGGATAGTATCCCTAAGAGTCTTTAGCAAATAGTTTTTTGAATTCGGATTCTTCTGTCTTGTTTTTCTTTGGTGGAGCTTCATTAGCAACATTAGTGTGTCCTCTTTCTCTCTTCTCATTCCTTGGATTTTCAGGACAATGACTTTTGTAATGACCAATCTTATGACAATTGTAGCATTCAATATTGGATAGGTCAACTTTCTTCCTAGGTCCTTTAAGCTTCTTGAATGTGTCTTCTTCTTGTGTTGAACAGTGTAGGCATTTGAAATGTTGTCTTCTTCATCCTCCTCCTTGTTATTTACTAATGAGATGCAAGCTTCCTCTTGACTGCATGCATTCCACATTTGTTCAAAAGTTGGTGTATCCTTTTGGTAGACCTAGTAGTGCAGCAATCACAAGTTCTTTCTCTGGTACAACTTCATCAATAACTTGTAGTTCATCTCTTATTCTAGAGATCCTTACAAAATATGATGATACAGTGTCATCCTTTGTCATCTTCATTATTCTTAGTTCATTCTTGAGACTAGCTATCTGACCAATGTTCTTGATGGTAAACAACTTGGAGAGGGCTTCATACATTTCTTGCTCAGAGTCTATGTTAGATATATCTGAGATTAGATTGTCCTTTACTCCATCTACAATTATATTCATGGCCAAGATGTTAGTTTCCCTATAATTTTCTTTTCCTACATCATCTGTTGGTTTCTTAACTTTTCCTTAAACAAGATCGAAAACTTTATACTTAACGAGAATAAGATTTATCCTCTTTTTAGTTGGAGGATCGAAAACTTTATACTTAGCGAGAATAAGATTTATCCTCTTTTTAGTTGGAGGCTCCTTCTAGATTGTTTTCAGACTTCATTGTCATGTCTTCTATAGTAGACCTTCCTCTTCTTATATGATCCTTATCCTTAATGATCTTCCTTGGTTCCTTCCTTCTTAACCCTTCTTTCAATAGATCTTCAAGTTTCCTTTTTCTTTCCTCCTTTACCTTAGCTCTAATACCACTTTTAAAAATCAGAAAGGCGGAAAGATTTTCTTATGTTGATAATTACTTGTGATATTCTTGTAGTTTTATTATCTTCTCTTTATGTTCTTCTTTTATCTTAGTTTCATCAAGCAATCATCAAATCAAAACATGAAGATCAACGACACTAGATGTAGGCACTCAGCCCAAGGCAAAAACTAGTCAAACTCCTCTACTAATCAAATTGAGATAGACTAAGACCTTAGACCTAACCAAAGGCCTTCCTCCTCCACCAAGTCAGCCTTCCAATATGATTCAGCAAACTTCAATAGTCTCTTCTTGTCCAATAGCTATAGCCTGGCAACACTCCAGAATTTCAGCCCTCCTGCAACTACAGCTCCTTCGCGCGCGTGAGACAAAGAGGGAGAAAAATTTCAACTTCTTTTTTCTTGACAAAGACTTCTTTCTCCTTCGCTAGGGTTTTCTTCCTCTTCCTTGAATTTCGCACCCTTTTTCTGTCTCCAACTACTACAAATCGAACTTCTTGTGGATGTGCTCTATATGAGTCGAGTTGATGCCCTTTTATAGCGGTTGTGTGAGGTTGAATTCCTTGATGAGGCCAACTTGTCCTTTGAGGCCAACTTGGTGGAGGACGCCTAAATGACCTATTTTATACAAAAATAAATTTCTTTCTTTACTCAAGAAGCCCAAGAACGGTCTATTACATAATGACAAGGACAATGACTCTTGACATAAACCCTAGAATCCTGCAATGGAGGCTTTGACCTATTAACCATTGACCCAAGCATGAAACCCATGTCTTAATAAGTCAATTTATTTTACAATAAATTTATTTTTCTTTCTTTTCAATAAAAACAATTATGAAGACCGACACTAGTTACATTCTTCAACACATGGAACTACTTCCTATCTTGGATTTCCAATCCTCAAGGAGTACCAGTTCCCATATGCTTAACCAATCATCCATTCTCCCTCCCAATGTGATACACTAGACATACAGCAGTTAGTCTTGGCCTAGTGCATGACACCTATGGAGTATATAGAGTCCACCATCACTCCTCAATCAAGGAGGAGGTCCTTACACCTTATAAAGAAGATTCCTTGTTCTCTCTTAATTAGGGAGACTTCATCATAATCATATGCTTCATTCTTTGTTTCTTTCATCGGCTACTTGTTCTTCTGTGGAGATTATAGTAGTAGCTGCAAAGAGCTCCTTTCTCTTATCATCATATCATATTTGAGCTTCGACCTTCTTGGATGTATGTAAAGCCAAACTCTTTCTCGATCTTCCTTCGAAGCGGAGTTCATGCCATCAGCCTTTTACATCACTTTCCATCAATCATTATCTTCATCATCAATAGTATCTTACCAAACCAATCGATGTAGAGTTAATCATTGCTTCCTTTGTTCATCGGAAAGTGAATATCATCAGATTCAACATGACCAACATGCTATCTTGTGACTTGCTACCTTTTTCTTCCTTCATGGTGTACACAATTTTGTCATCAATACTTCTAAGCCAAAATCAATGTTGTCCACTCAATTCATGTGATTAGAGTTGACCTTAAACCAACTGTTGTAGATATGTTGTCTCAATTGTTATCAATCCATATTTCTGCAATATGTCCTTCAAGATAGCTAAGTCATATCTCAAACAAATCAATAAAAAATAGAGTTACCCAGTTATGATAGCCTTCAAGATGTCATCTTGCTAGTAGTTCCTTCTAAGATCAACATCCCCTTGTATGGTTTATCTTCATACTAGAATTCTTCTTCATGTTTTCTGCCTTTTAAGTATCAATCAATGTGTTTGTCGAGTGAACTAATCAACCTTCAAAATCATGTTTTAGTAGAGTTTATGCAGCTCCCTCTGAAGTTGTACATCTTTCATTCTTCAAGAGCAAATCAGATGTTGATCAATATCATCATATGTTCTGCCTATCCATCATATTTCTATATACCAGATAATCATATGGAAGAGTTCCAAGACATATCATCATGCTCATCTATCATGCTTTTATGCATATGCAAGAGATCTTTCTTATCCATCATGTTTCCATGTGTCGAGTAATTGAAGGGAAGAGTTTTGTCCAATCCAATCTTATCCAAAACATACCATGCTTGTGCTACCAAGCATATTTTTGCAACAATCTCTTCCTGCAATATCACTGAAGACATGAATTATACTTCCTAATGAGGAGCTCTTAAAGATATGCATACCTCTTCCTTTATGCTTGCTATCTAGTGTTCTTCCTTTTGAATGAGATGCATCTTTACTTGAGGATGATGTTTAAATTGATGTTCAAGATGAGAAGTACTCAATTGTATCTTCATGTTGCAACTCGATTGTCTTCATTTCTGCAAGCTTCTTCGATGCTAGCTTTCATAATTTTAGTAGAAATATACCTCCTGACATGTTATAAAGATTCTTTCACATAGTGAGGAAGCTTCATAACCACTATCAAGGATCCTTGTGATCCTTTCTAGTTAGTAGACTACTTCTATGATAATGTGAATGCCAAATAGTGACTGCATGAATGGTGTTCTGTTGGATGCTCCAAAAATCTTCTATCTTCTTCTATCTTTGCTTGATGATTGCTACTGGAGATATGCAACTTGATGATGTAGACTCTAATTCTTCCAATGCTTTATGCTTCTTCTATGATGTCATGCTTAAAAAACAAACTTCTTCTACAAATGTAACTGTACATGCTACTCTAACTGCCATCTTCTAATGAAAAAGAAAACATATTGTAAGCAGACCCGATAGTAGAGCATTCCTTCAATAGTATAGATCCTTGGTGTCTTCATTCTTTGGTTTCTTCTCAGGTTCTTCATTTTCTTCAGTTGTATGTGCTCCACTTCTTTCCTTCCTCTTATTGTTCTTCTTGTTTTGTGGGTCTTTGGGACAATCTCTCTTAAAATGTCCATATTCATTGCATCCAAAGCATTGCACCTTGGACATATCTAGATTTCTTCGTGGTTGATTGAAGTTCCTTTGACGAGGCTCAAACTTTCCAAACTTCCCTTTCTTCTTCTTTACTTTAGCAGCAAAAGCTTGGGACCTTTCATTTGGTTCGGTGTCATCTTTTGCTTTTATTCTTGTTTCTTCTATCATACACAAAGACCATATTTCATCAAAGTTCGGAGTGTCCTTCCTTGAGTAAATGCTTGTCACAAAGCTACTCCATTTGGGAGGTAATGCATTGAGTATACAAGTTATTAGTTCAGAATCAATCACAATTTCTCCAAGTCCTTGTAATTGATCCCTTAATTGTGAGACCTTCAAGAGATATGAGGTCAAGTCTTCATCCTTTGACAACCTTGTCTTGTAAATCTTATTCCTTAGAGATATCTTCTGACCTGTAGTGCTTACCAAATACAATTTCACCAACTTGTCATACATTGCTTTAGATGTGCCCAAATCTGCAACAAAAGGAATGAGATGATCCTTAATGGATTCAATGAGGATCCTTTGAGCTCTCACTTCTCCTTTCATGTACTTGGCCCATTCTTGAGACTTATCTTTCTCTGGTTCTGCAACTTTGCCTTGAACATGGTCCATGACTTCATTTTCTACAAGTATCAAATCTATTATTTTCTTCCATGCTTGAAAGTTTGTTGATCCATCAAGCTTATTGCCTTCCTTACAAAATGAAGTCATTTGATTTGAAGATTGAGCCATAGAGAATAATGTAGTGCTTACTTGATATAAGAGATCTTCAAATACCTTGATGTTCCCAAGACTTCAAGAGACTTCAAAGATGTCCTAGAGTGATGACTTCTAGGATGCCTTCGACAATAGCGTCTTCAAGTTACTCCAAAGAGTGTAGATGATCTTCTCAGGATTCTTGATGCTTCCTTGTATGATGCTTCCTATAAAGATTTCTTCCAAAGAACCTTCAAGATGATAGTCTTCCAAGAGAGAGAGATCAATGTTCTTCCTCAAGATAAAAAAGTCTTCAATGGAGGAGTAGTAGCCTTCCTTCAAGATGAACCTTCTTGTGTCCTCTTCCTTGTATCCTTCTCTTATGTTCTTCCTTATATCCTTCCTAGTGTCTTTCCTTGTGTCCTTCCTACAAATGATGTCTTTCAAGGTATCTTTGAGTTGCTCTGATACCATGTTGAGAAATCTATAGGGGCATCACTTAGGGTGATTTCTTTTTACTTGATAATTGCTTGTGAAGTTATGTTGGCTTTCTTATTACTTTATTATGTTTTTTTCATCAAACAATTACCAAAACCATAAACTATGAAGATTACAATTGACAATGAACATAGGCTCCAAGCTATCTTTGAGTTGCTCTAATACCATGTTGAGAAATCTATAGGGGCAGCACTTAGGGTTATTTCTCTTTACTTGATAATGGCTTGTGAAGTTATGTTGGCTTTCTTATTACTTCATTATGTTTTGTTCATCAGACAATTACCAAAACCATAAATTATGAAGATCACAAATTCACAATGAACATAGGCTCCAAGCCAGGGCAAAACCTTCCAAAACAGCTCCAACATCAAAATTTCGGCCCCTGGCTTTAGAATTTCGGATCCCAACTTCAAAACTTCGGACCTGCATCTTCGTTCGTTGCAGTCGCTTCAGAATTTCGCACGTGTGAGAATATTAGGGCATATTCTAGGGCAAAAACTTTGATTTTCTTCCTTCCTTCTTTCTCTTGCTTCCTAGCTTCTTCTCTTGAATTTCGCTCTTCTTGTCTTGAAGATCAAACTTGCTTGTGTGATGCTTCAAATGAGGTCGAGCTCTCTCTATTTAAATTTTATACACATCCAGGAGGTTGAATTACATCTTTCCAGGCTGACTTGAAGAGGTAAGGCCGACTTGGTCTTATAGACACAAAAATTGCATTTTTGACTCAAATAAATTTATTTTTTCAACTTTCTCTTCATAGTCCAAATGGGTCTTGACTCAAGAACAATAATTTGACTTATGACAAATGTTATTTTTGACTCAATAAACCCTAGAAGCATGAAGAACATGCTTGACCTAGATGACCAAATAATTTGAGCATGAAACCCATGCTTGAAAAATAATATTTTTTTTTCTTCTTTTGATATTTACATGAAATATACAATAATATAAGTACAATAGCAATTATGAAGACCGAACCTAGTTACATTTTCTAACACAAGACATTCGTCAAGGGGTATCCAATGTATCTAGGAGAAACCACCTAAGACATATCCTCAAGATAAAGTGAGATCAACATCATTAGGTAAAAAAACCATAAAAGTAGCATAATGGACCATATTATTAGGGGCACCAAAAAACTTCACACAAGCATTGCCTTTAAATGTCTTTCTAGCTAATGATTTGTAAGCAAGTTACCACACCTATGTTTGGGATGGCTATTCAATAACCCTATTAGGTGCTTCCAACCCCAAGGGGAAGGACAATTCCTAGGAAGACACATCAATCCATAGGTTTGTGTGATAAAGGTAGATATGAAATGGGAAAGACTTCAAGGAAGATGTCATCTAAATGAGGTCCAACATCATGAGTGTAATGATGTGAAGTGGGAGCAATCATGGGCAACTGAGTTACCCCTTTCCTCGACCTATTTTTACCACCCCTCTGGTGTGTCTTTTAGTTTAATGATTTTTCTTTTCCTCCTTATGTAGGTTCGGTTACCATCTTGCTTGATTCTTTTCAATACCCCTTAAAGATGTAGTGTTTTATTGTTCATCAGGTTTGGGACATTAATATGCTTCTTTTATTTAGAAGGAGCATGATATGCTAGGAACTAGGTGATGGCTAATGAGGGGGTCAAGCTCAGTCTAGGCTCTTGTCCATGCACTTTAATTGTCCCAACCATCTTTTGCATTTTACATTTTCTTTCATTTGTGACTACGTATGTTTTTATCTTTCTTTTAGTTGCATCAACCTCTTAAGGGAAAATTTCTTGGGTTCTTACTCAAAGATAAAGGATGTCAATACTAGTGACAACTAAAAATCAACCCAAAGAATGTAGGTGGATATAAGGCACTGCCTATTTCCTAGATTCACCTTTTTCTGAATCCCTACTTACTCTCTCTCAGTTGTAGAACCCACTGAGCAGTTCAAGTGTATATGTGTGTGTTAGAGTCGGTCTTGTCAATCCTCTGTCAGAGATCAAAACTCTTTCTGCATTTCATTTTTAGGTGTCTCGCTCCATTCACTCAGCTGCATTCCGCTAGGGGCATGCCATAATCTGACGGAAGGGTGTTGTCAGTCATTTCCCCTCATGCTTTGTACCTGCTGGCTCAGGTCTGTTCATCTTTGTTCATTAAATGACAGTCAATATTTGGTCTTTTGATAGGCAAAGAATCATGGCAGTCATAGGTCTAGGGTTTCATAAGTTGTGTCTTCAAAGTGCCCAATTATGCCAGCAGGCCAGAGGGAGGATCAATAAGTTTTCATTTCAATATTGCCATCATCAATAATGCTCAAGGTTGATTCCTCTTCAAAACTCTGTTTTGAAGAGGAAACCGTCAAATTAATGTTTGTAATAAATATGTAAAGTTTTCCACCATGTAGTACTGCACTTGCAAACTCTGGTCATCCTTTGCTGAAGTCCAAATGCCACCATCCCTGCAAAAATCAACCAAGAAGCCATCATTCAAAGCTCATAAAATCAGAGAAGAAACATTTAAAGCCCAGAAGACCAGAAAGGAAAGTTTGACAAACAGAGTTGTATTCGATTTACCTGCAGCAGATCGGTTGCGTTCAGTGCAATTCTTGGACAACAGAGGTTTCTACCATATATCAGGAGGAGCTGTAGAGTCCCGTCAAGCTCTTGTACTGGAATCGAGTCATTGAAAACTGATGGGAAATTTGAGGATGCTTATTAGCATGGCATTGAGTCTCAAAACGGTTTTGAGATGTTAAAACCTTCAGTAGCAACAAGAAAAATTATTAATTTTCAACATGCTGTAAATAAGGGGCCTGCAGTACTCTCATGACTATAAGACCTCTCATGACTAGAGAAAGTTTATGAATAGTAGAGAGATATGATTGATAAATCTTCCCATTTTCAAGTGCGCAGACAGATAAGAGACTGGTTTTTGTGAAAACTGTTATGACCTGTGTTACCATGGCAGAGTCTTGCAAATCACCTTGCTCAATTGAAAAAAATCATCTTAATACAATAGGTAAGTAGAACAGTCTCTTGTGTGCAAGTTAAGAAGTGTTTCAAAGCTCCAGGCTATGGTAAAAGAAAGCAAAGGGACGGATGGTACCAAGATACACATGGGATCTTGCATTCAGAAGAAAGTTTTAACAGCAAAACGTGAATCACAGAGCATTGAAATTGGATGCTCCATTATTCCAGGTCTGCCTGATGATGTAGCTAAGCATTGTCTTGCACTGGTGCCCCCTGTGCATTTTCATTCATTGGGTTCTGTTTGCAAGTCATGGAGGAAATTCATTCAAACCAGAGAGTTCACTGTTGTAAGAAAACATGTTGGTACAATGGAAGAATGGCTTTATGTACTAGCTACTGATCCAAAGGATAAAGGAACCCACCGCCAGGTTCTAAATCCTCTGCATGGCCGATGGCAGACTCTTCCTCCTATGCCTGGTCCTGCTAAGGCAGCATTCGGATTTGTTGTGATCTATGGGAAACTTCTGGTCATGGCAGGTTTAGTTGAAGAGGATAATGGCTTGTCAAATACTGAAACATTACAACGTGGGTCTTTACCAAGAGAAAATCAAAGCCATGATTTTTTATAGATATTTCAATGTTTGAATAACCATTTGCATCCAAGAGATCGATTCAAAGTTGAAGTTTGAATGAAGCTGTAAGTTTAGAAGGCCAACTGCATGTAAATTTTGGTGCGCGGCGCATAGGCTGGGTGTCGCGGCGCACTGGGAGGGCGCGGCGCACTGGGCGCAACCGCGCAGTGCATTTTAACACAGGCGCGGCGCATCCAGGAGGCACGCGCATTGGGCCTCCTGCGCGGCGCACAGGGCCTCCAATACAAAAATTCATCACGGTTTCAATAAGAATCAAATCGATTAAACTCGTTTGCTCCAAGTAAGTGCTAGTGGACTTTGGTATTGCTTGTGAAGAAATAAACTGTGATTATCTGAAGGAGGATCGAGGCATATATCACCGGATGGCACCCGAGGTAATCAACCACAAGCCACACAACAGGAATACCGATGTCTACAGCTTTGGCATCGTATTGTGGGAATTCTGGAGAAATCTTACGTACGCAACTTGGCATTAAGCGCATTTTTGTTTTGTTAAGAGTGAAAGATGTGGCATCTGCGAGACTCCGTTTTAAAAACAAAGTTATGAAATTGGAGTTGTTCGAGACTTTGAGGGAGCAATATGGTGACAAATTCGAAAGCATCCTATTCTAAATGACAACGCTAAGGGAGCAAAGAACATTGTGGAATTCGCCCAACGATGCCGTAAACTCCAAATCCTCTTGCACGTCTCCACCGCTTACATTGCCGGACGTGGAAGTAGAAAAATAACAGAGAGGCCTGTGAAGATTCTAGAAATTGTAACGACTGACAATGGCTCTGAGGACGAAAGCAGTACACCTCTCCGTTTAGATATTGAGGAAGAATTTGGATTAATAGAGAAAACAGTAGCGAAGATACATATGAACTCCTCAACTACTACAACTGAAAGCAAAGGTTCTGTCAAAGATACCGAAGCCGAGCATCTCATAGAATTGGGTTTGAAAAGGGTAAGAAGTTGTGGATGGCCGAACACATATTCATTCACCAAAGCTATGGGAGAAGTGCTTGTGGAGAAAGCGAGAGGAAATCTTCTAGTAGTCATCATCAGACCAAGCATTAAAAAGAGCACTACTTCAGATTTAAATGCGACGGAAGTGCAACAGAAACCAGTAAAAGATGTTAATGTCTCGTTGCAGTTAACTTTTGGCTTGTCAATTTTGTGGAGAGTGTTGCGAATGTTGTCGGATATGTGTTCCCTGGTATTAAAGGGAGAAATTGCAGCTGGGATCGTTCATCAAAACTACATTTTCCCCTTTATTAAAGGCAAAATCTTATTTAAAAGCTATTTTTATCAAAAAATTAGTTTTTATTCTAATGGCAAAAAGGGAAGCGAATGGTCAAAGACCGAACGCCTAAATTTAAACGTAGATATCCACAGTGGCAGAAAAATATGATGCGATTGCCTATGTTTGTCTTCAGTTACCAGATTTATGCTACAGGTGTACCTCCTCGTTGTTCATCAGCAGATTTGAGCAGAGATTTAACGTGACTCCTTCTTAGAAACAGATGATTGGCTTTCCAGCTTCTGATTGTTAATAACGATTAAACAGTCCCTCAGTTTTGAGTCAATTCATTTCCTCATGGCAGGGTTTATTTATTGTATGAAAATCATTTGTAAAGGGTTGGAGTTTCTAGGAGAGGTGTGGAGGAAAGCCCAGTGCTTTTTCACTACACAGTTTTTGGCCAGTAAAATTAATAATGATGCAACTCTGATTCATGAGATCCCTGTGGTACGAGTTTAGCAAAATGTTTCTTCTCTGTTTCATATGTGTCTCGTTATGTTTTGCAGTTCATTCATAGTCATTTCCAGTTGAATGTTTTCGAGTAAGAACAGTAGAATCTAATTTATTGCTCTGCCTTAGAAAGCATTCATCTTTTGTGTTTTTTTCTTATGTTTGAAAAGGATTCATCAGTGATGCCCTTTTCAACCTCTCAACAGTCTTTCTGCTCCATATTACTTCAATCTGATCGCGAAACCTCCTGCCTATCTTGCCTCACGAAATATTTTGTATCTTGACTTAATTTCCCAGCGCATACTATCCTTTGTCCCATACAGCCCAGAAAATTTCAGTCATTCAAACAAATTACCTTTTCATATCTATTTACTAGCCTAAAATCAGCATACATTTTGATTCATCTCAGACCCTATTGTTTATTTTTACTGAGCGTGACCCGGAGAGAGCCCTCTCCTGTTCTGGTAGGGCTAGCTGCCAGACTGAGCGTGGTTTGATGTGGACCTAGAACCTTGCCTTTTCAGCCTGAGGAAAATCTAGGCTCTAACAGTGTGAACTCTCTATCTTGACCCATATGTATACTTTTAGCTAAGACAAAAAACCTTAATCTAAGTTTGAGTTTACTCCTAGTCGAAGTCATGCATACATGAGATGGACCTTTTAGACTTAACAGTGAAATATAAGACACTTCACTTTTTTACTAAAGTGAAACACAAATAGAATGACTTTTGAAAAATAGAATTCATTTTCAAAAATATAATTACTTTCGAAAATATCTCAAACCACATGCACATTCACACTAAACTTGTGCAGAAGTTCTAATCCAAGCTATAATTCTCAACACTTCCTCTTAGCAAGGAAGGCATTTTGCACCAATCCAAGTGTATCTTTGAGGGCTTCAAACTATTAAAATATGAAAGTTCTATCCAGAAATTTAAAAATTCGTTGGAGAAACAAGTTCTCTGCAGAAAACTGAATGTACTTTGCAGAAAATTGAATGTACTTCGCAGAAAATTGAATGGAACTGAATGTACTTTGCAGAAAGTTGAACGCACTTTGCAGAAAACTGAATGTAATTTTCAGAAAATTGAATGGAATTGAATGTACTTTGCAGAAAATTAAATGTTCTATGTTTTTACAATTATTTAAAATGTGAATTTCTTCTTCTAAACTTTTCAAATTGACAATTGTAGATAGAACATAAACTTAAGCATCATATGAAGACAGTCAAGCACAAATATAAGACACTGAGAGTTAGGTCCAATGACCAGGGAAAAACCCACAAGGGGAAAACTCAAATGATTCTTCTTTTATTAGATTTCTTCAATTGTTCAACAGAGTACAGAGAGAGAGAATGAGAATGAATAGAGTCACCAATGTTTAATCAACTTGCAGCTGAAGTGATATGGCTCTTTGCTTGAAGATCTCCTTCTCTTGATCAGATCTTGTCCTTCACACATTCTCTAACTCTTCCCTTGCTCTTACTCTTCACTTGCTCTCACACTTCTCTTGCACACACTCAACACTAGCTCTCCTTCTTCACAATGAACATGCTTCTCTCAATTCTCACTTGTTCTTGCTTAAATAGATGAGAAAGGAGGAGTTACAAAATGAATTCATGAGGAGAATTGAATTCCATGAGGGAGGAGTTACTTGAGGAGAAGTGTAACTCATCCCAAGAATAGAGAGAGAGATACACTTGTCTTGAGGAGTTACAATTCAAATTATAGAGAGAGAGAGAGTTACATTTAGACATGAGAGAATATTTGGTGAGAGTTACAAATTGAATTGAATGAGGGAGTTACAAGTGCATTTAATAAGGAGTTACACTTTTGTCATACATTAGTGAGGAAGGGTTACATTCTCTTAAATGTAGAGTTACTATTTTATTCCAAGAGAGAGGTTCAATTTGCCAAGTAAAAGATTCTCAATTTAATTTACTTAATTGATGAGAGAATTCGTTTTTATTGATCCACTAAAAATGAATGACTTTATACTATTTTATAAATAATAATACTAGTCGGGATAAAAATATTAACTCTTGACTTGTATAATCATGATTGATTTGATTTTAAAGTGGATTCCATATGTCGAGATCATCCTTGATCATTTAGACATGACTTTCTATTTTTGGAAAGTCACTTCCAAATTGAGATGTGACTTACTATTTTTGGAAAGTCATATTAGAATTATTAGAAATGAAATTTTATTATAGGTGGTTCAAACAGAACTAAAAGATATGATTTCTTCTAAGAGAAATTCATCCCTAAGCTGCCAAATTTTAACACTCCCTCTCAGCTAGGGAGGAATTTCTTTCTGCATCAAAGATCTTTGCTTCCTCTAATCTCTTTCATTCATCTCAGCTCAACTCTGCTCTATAACATCTGTAACAATGAAGTCACAATCTAAAGAAGAATCATCCACTTGACACAAATTTGGAAAGGAAAAGATCATCACATGTCACATAGACAAGGATTACACTCAACCAATTTTCATCTCAAAAATTAGGTGATAGAACACAAGCATCACATAGACAAGACTCAAACAAGTCACATAGACAAGAATAAAACACAACCAAGTGTCAAGTGGTGGAACACCTACATCCTAGACAAGTCTCACTACACCTACAGGCCAGATAAGTGGCTTTTCCCACGTCCCAAACTATGGGTCAGATGCATACTGAGGCCTACTCTTGTGGCACATACTACACAAGAGGTCCCTCATCCTCAGGAGCTTTCCGACATCATTCCCTAATCCTGTGAGCTCTGACAAGGGAGAAAGGCAGCTTAGTGTTCTCAATCAATTGTGACCACTTCCCGGAAGGGTCACGTCCATAAGTCCAAGATGCTCTCTAAAAACCAAGAACTCTCCTTTCGGTAAAGGCTTGGTAAAAATGTCAGCTATATGTTCATCAGGGGAGATGTGATGGAACCCAACTACTCCTCTCTGCACCATATCCCAGATATAGTGATACTTGATCTCAATATGCTTGGACTTATCATGAAACACACAATTTTCTGCAAGATGAATCCCTCTCTTATTGTCACAATATATAACTGTTATGTCTGGAACTTGCTCAAATAGTTTCCCGAAAAGCTTTCTCAACCAAACTACCTCACAACTAGCCATGTTAGCAGCAATGTACTCAGCTTCAGCTATACTCAGTTTTGTCACAATATATAATTGTTATGTCTGGAACTTGCTCAAATAGTCCCCCGAAAATCTTTCTCAGCCAAACTACTTCAGAGCTAGCCATGTTAGCAGCAATGTACTCAGCTTCAGCTATACTCAGTGCAACAAATTTCTACTTTCTACTCATCTAAGAGATCATGGCAGATCCCAAGCTAAAGCAACACCCAGAAGTGCTCTTTCTATCGGCAAAGTTACCAACCCAATCAGCATCAGTATCCATTAAGTCTTACATTTTTAACAATGTATTTCAATCCTAGATTGATAGTTCCATGCAAGTATCGGACTACATGTTTTGCAGCAATCTAGTGGGCATGAAAAGGATCAATCATATATTATTTTAAAGTGTTTACAACAAAGCATATGTCAGGCCTAGTGTTTACCAAAAACATCAAAGCACCAATGAGTTGTCTATACTCTGTGGGATTTGCCAGACTAGGTCCTGCAACTTTGCCACATAATTTCTTAAAGTTCATTTCCATAGGAGTATGCATGGACTTACATTCTACCATAGCAAATCTTTCAAGAAGCTTAACAACATATTTTCCTTGAGAAAGATAAATTTCACTAGGTCTTTGCCATACCTATAGACCCATAAAGTAATGAATCAAACCAAGGTTTTTCATTTCAAATTCAGAAGCTAACTCCCTCTTACACTAGAGGATAAGAGGTTCTCCTCCTGTTAAAAATAAATCATCAACATACAATACCAAAATCAAAGGTATACCTTGGATTGTCTTGAAGTAGAGGTTTTGGTCTGCATTACTTCTTGTGAAACCAAGATTTATCAAGTAGCTATCAATGCGACCATACCAAGCTCTTGGAGCTTGCTTCAGCCCATATAAGGCTTTCTTTAGTCTGCATACATGAGTTTCCTTGTCAGGCTCTTCAAATCCTTGTGGTTGTTCCACAAATAGCTCTTCCTTGAGAAAGCCATGCAAGAAAGCAGTTTTCACGTCCATTTGGTAAAGAGTCCATCCCTGGCTAGCAGTTAAGGCAACAACAGATCGAATATCAGTATATCGAGCTACAGGTGCAAAAATCTCATTGAAATCTTTCCCTCTTTCTGAGAGAAACCTCTAGCCACATATCTAGCCTTATATTTTCAATATTACCATCTACACCATATATAATCTTAAACAACCATTTGGAAGTGACAACAGATTTACCTTGAGCTCTAGGAACCACTTCTTAGACATCATTCTAGATGATGGACTCGTATTCTTCAGTCATGGCATCTTTCCAGACTTGTTCTTTTGCAGCTTCTTCAAAGGTGCATGGTTATGCCTTAATGATGTTGCTCATGGCAGCAACATACCCTTGAAACCGACTTGGCTTTTTACTTTCTCTGAACATTCCTCTTGGGGCAACACATTGTTCAGTATCTTGCAAGATATATCGCAACCATAGTGGTCTCTTTCTAGAAGGAGGATCATGTGGTGGAGGATCTAGAGGATCCATGGAACCCATTGGATTATCAGCAAGCTCATTCTCAGGATCCGGTTCAGACTCAAATGCAGCATTTTTTTCATTAACAACTTGTCTTTCAGCAATGGTGGGAGGAGGAGAGTCTCTTGCTTTTCTAACAGTTGCATCTTCATCAAATGTTACCTCTCTACTAAAGTCTATAGTTCATTGACCAGGTACATAAAACCTATAATATTTTGAATTATCACAATAACCAACAAACGTACATTTTTTACCTGAAGCTTCCAGCTTGTTCCTTTTCTCTTTTGTCACATGGAAGTATATAAGACAGCCAAATGTTCTCAAATGACTCACCTCAAGCCTTTTACCAGTGAAGACTTCTTTAGGAGCCTTATTATTTAAGTCCTGATGAGGAGTTCTGTTTTGCACATAAACAACGGTATTTGTAGCTTCTCCCCACAAAAACATCGGTAGCTTTTGATCATGCAGCATGGCTCTAACTACTTCCATAATGGTTCTATTCTTCCTCTCAACCACACCATTTTGTTGTGGATTGTACAGCATAGTGGTTTCTTTCTTTATTTCAACATCTTTGCAAACATCATTAAAATAATTGGAGGTGAACTCTCCCCCATTATCAAATCTAAAAGCTTTGATCATCTTTCCAATTTGATTTTCAATTAGAGCTTTGAAATCTCTGAACATGTCAAATGCTTCCCCTTTCTTTTTCTAAAAGAATATCCATATCTTACAAGAAAAATCATCAACAAAAATCATGAAATACAAGTAGCCACCAAGAGAAGTAATAGGCATAGGTCCACATAAATCAGAATGTATGAGCTTAAGTACCTGACTAGATTTTGTTCTCCTTGAAGGGAATGGTCCCTTTATATGTTTTCCACTTGCACAACCTGGGCAAACTCCTTCATGATCAATTCTGATCTCAAGCATTCCAGAAACCATCTTTCTTACATGAGGTAAGGCTTTGTAGTGTAGGTGAGCAAATCTTTTGTGCCATAACTCACACTGAAGATCGGTATCATGAACCAGTGCATGAATGGGTTTACCATTGACTTTGTAAATCCCTTCACATCTTGATCCAAGAGTGAAGGCTTTTCTCATACTTGAGTTCAAAGGCCAGATTAAAACTTTCCTATTAATTGAAAAAATATATATTCATTTATCTTCTAGAGAAAATATGGTTATAAGATTCTTTTTCAAACTAGGCACATACAAAACTTCTTGCAAAAAAATAGATTTGTTAGCATTTAACTGAAATGAAACTAAACCATAACCTTTAACTTGGTGAGTAGAATTATCTCCAAGGATAACATTTAAATTAGTCTCCCTCTCAACTAGATTAGAGAGTACCTCTTTGTAACCAGTAAAATGTTTGGAAGCACCACTATCAACTAACCAGCTATCAAATAAATCCGCAAAAGAAGAACTGGAAATAGCATAAATAAGAAAATATTTTGATTGAGTTTTTGTTGCATTATTTCTATATCTTGGATTTCTTGTTTTCTTAAGATGTCCCTTTCTTAGATTTTCAAAAGAATATTTTCTATAATCAGATTTGTTTTTGAATCTAGGTGCTCTTCTTCTTTGTTTACAATCACGAACGAAGTGACCATGCTTTTGATAGTTAAAGCATATAACTTTTGACATGTCTAGATTCTCTTTATTTGATTTGAAAGCAACTTTATTTTTATTACATTTTTTTCTCTTGTCATAGGCTAAAAATGCATAGGTTCTCCTTCTTCATGATTTGAAATTCTCCCTCTAGAGATCATTTTGGCCTCCTCTTGGATACACTTTCCCAAGAGCTCATCAAATGTGGGAATAGTGTTGATATTGCTGATGGTGGTGATAAAAGTCTCCCAAACATGAGAAAGGCCTCCAAGCGCAATCAACACCATTTCTTTGTCAGGTACAACTTCACCAATTGTTGACAGTTGATTCCTGATTTTGGTCATTCTTAAGAAGTATGCTTGAACCATCTCTCATTTGTTCATCTTGATGTCCTTCAACTGATTCTTCAAGGCAATAATCTGGTTCAAGTTACTAATTGCAAACATGCCAATTAGTTTGTCATACATTTCTTTAGCTTTCTTCAAACCAGAAACATAAGTAATGAGATGATCACTAAGAGAATCAAGAATATTTTCCCAGCTTTGATTTCACCCTTTTCATGTTTGGATTTGACAGCAGCACTTGAATTATCTAGTGGATCAGCTATTGTCCTTTCAACATATTTCAGAACTTCGTGTTCTTCAAGAGTGATATCTAGCATTGCTTTCCACGGACCAAAGTTTAAAGCATCATTTAGCTTCTCCTCTACCTTGAAGTAAGACAAAGTCATCTTGATCAGAAAACTTTGGCAGCAAGTGGGATTTCTTCAAGGGATCTCTATTCTTCTTGGACTTGTCTTCACCAAGGCTCTAATACCATGTTAAAATCTGAAAGTTCTATGCATAAATTTTAAAAAAAATGTAGAAACTTGAAAGTTCTATGCAGAAAACTGGATGTACTTTGCAGAAAGTTGAATATATTTTGCAGAAAACATAATGTACTTTGCAGAAAATTGAATGGAGCTTAATGTACTTTGCAGAAAGTTGAATGTACTTTGCAGAAAACTGAAGGTACTTTGCAGAAAATTAAATGTTCTATGTTGTTGCAATTATTTAGAATGCAGATTTCTTCTTTTAAAGTTTTCAGATCAACAATTGTAGATAGAACATAAACTTAAGAATCATATGAAGATAGTCAAGCACAAATATAAGATACTGAGAGTTAGGTCCAACGACTAGGGCAAAACCCACAAGGGGAAAACCCAAATGGTTCTTCTTCTATTAGATTTATTCAATTGTTCAGCAAAGTACAATGAGAGAGAGAGAATGACAATGAATAAAGTCACCAATGTCTGATCAACTTGCAGTTGAAGTGTTCTTTCTCTTTGCTTGAAGATCCCCTTCTCTTGATCTAATCTTGTCTTTCACATTTGCTCTAGCTCTACCCGTGCTCTTACTCTTCACTTGCTCTCACACTTCTCTTGCACACACTCAACACGAGCTCTCCTTCTTCACAATGAATATGTTTCTCTCAACTCTCACTTGCTCTTACTTAAATATATAAGAAAGGAAAAGTTACAAAATGAATTCATGTCTTGGGCCAATAATAGGAGAATTGAATTCCATGAGGAAGGAGTTACTTGAGGAGAAGTGTAACTCATCCCAAGAATAGAGAGAGATATACATTTGTCTTGAGGAGTTACAATTTGAATTATGGAGAGAGAGAGTTACACTTAGCCATGAGAGAGTATTTGGTGAGAGTTACAAATCGAATTGAATGAGGGGTTTACAAATGCATTTAATGAGGAGTAAAACTTTTGTCATACATTGAATTAGTGAGGGAGAGTTACATTATCTTAAGTGTGGAGTTACTATTTTATTCCAAGAGAGAGGTTCAATTTGCCAAGTAAGAGATTCTCAATTTAATTTACTTATTTCATGAGAGAATTCATTTTTATTAATCCATTAAAGGTGAATGACTTTATACTATTTTATTGTTAATTTTAGGTATGTTCTATGCTTAGAGCAATTTATTTCAATTTTCACAATTAACTCAATATCTTTTCCAAATTAGCAATCACATCAGCATTAAAGTAAACTGCAGATAGAACATAAACATAAATCGCAGAAGACAAGCCAAGACAAGAGGACACAAGATGTGGCGCTAGCCAGAGACAAACTCCAATGTGGAGAACCCTTGATCAATTCTTCTTATATGTTCTTCATTAGTTCAGTAGAGAGAGAGTACGTTTACAACAGAAGTCAACACTTTGACTTATCTAGATAAGAGCATAGATCATCTCTAAGAAGATGATACATGAGATCAGTTGAAGACGTGTTTCTTCAACTGATTCTCCAAGGTGACTCCTTCACCTATCGTTGTGCTGCATTTCGTCATCATGTTGCACCTCACCGCGCTGCACCATGTTGTACCCATCATCACTATGCTGCATCTCATCACGCTTCATTAATCATGACTATACCCATCACTGTACTGCATTGTGTGCCATTGTTGCACCATGTTGCCATACTGACCTATATGTTGGGTGCACATTTCTTGCTTGTTGTCCCTAGCATGCTTGTTGTCCCTTTGCATGCTGCTCTCCTTCAGAGACAGATGCTCTTGTTGTTCCGGCAGTTCTAGCTATTCCCGACAGTTCCGGCTATTCTCAACAGTTCCAGCTTTTCCCTGCAGTTCTGGCAGTTCCGGCAATTCCGATTGTTCCCGGCTATTCTGACAGTTCCCAGTAGTTCTGACAGTTCCGGCAGTTTCAGCAATTCCGACTGTTCCCGGCAGTTCCGGCAATTCCTACTATTCCCGGCAGTTCTGGCAGTTCTGGCTATTCCCAACAGTTTCGGCTTTTCCCCGCAGTTCCGGCAATTCCAGCTATTCCCAGTAGTTCCGACAATTCCAGCTTTTCCCCGCAGTTCCTGCAGTTCTGGCAATTCCGGCTATTCCCGGCAGTTCCGGCAATTCCAGCAATTCTGGCAATTCCGGCTATTCCCGGCAGTTTCGGCTTCTACCCTCTGGATTAGGGCAGTGTTATCCCTTAGGATCTCTCCTCCTACTAAAACCCAAAGACAAGTAGAGAGGAAGAGATCCCAAGTGTGTTGAAAATGACTTGAAGGCCACCTCTATTTATACTAAAACGTTGAGCACAAGTGGGGTTTATTTGGTTGCTGGCCAACCTTGACGAATTGTCCCATAACACAAATAAATTCATATCTCCATGAATACTTATCGGAATCGGATGATCTTTAGATCAATCCTACACCTCTCGATGAGAGGGATCCAAGAAAAATATCAGCTTCCATTAATAAGATGACCCACATGGAGTTTGGCCCTAGTTGCCAATTTTAACACTCCCTCTCAACTAGGGAGAACTCCATCCGCTGATCCATATGTCCGACTGTACTATCTCTGCCATCAGTGCCCTGCACTGCTCTGCTCTGCTAAGCTCTGCTCTACTCTGTTGAACCATGAAGAAGAAGAATTGATCAAGAATGTCTCATATCATTCTCTACTGACCCAAAGTCAGTTTCATCTGAAGATAGTGTGTCATATAACTCTTACTGACCCGAAGTCAGTTTTATTGATCCCAGATCAATATCACAAGAGAGTGTCTCAAACCACTCATACTGATCCCAGATTAGTTTCATTGATCCCAGATCAATGGAGGTCATCCTAGCATAGGGAGTACGGTAGATACAACGATGCGTCCATTGATAGTACTACTATGGTCCCTAACCCCATTTCCCTGCTCATTGATCAGATGAGAGGTACTTCCCATGAGTCCCAGACTGCATGGGTAGGATGCCTCAACAGGAGAACTAATCATCCTGTCCACAGGAGAACGAATCATCCTGCCCCACAGTCGCCACGGGAGAACTAATCATCCCGGCCCACAGGAGAACTAATCATCCTGTTTCACAGTTGCCACGGGAGAACTAATCATCCTGGCCCACAGGAGAACTAATCATCCTGTTTCACAGTTGCCATGGGAGAACTAATCATGCCGGCCCACAGGAGAACTAATCATCCTGTTCCACAATTACCACGGGAGAACTAATCATCTTGTTTCACAGTCGCCACGGGAGAACTAATCATCCTGTTTCATAGTCACCATGGGAGAACTAATCATCCCGGCCCACAAGAGAACTAATCATCCTATTTCACAGTCGCCACGGGAGAACTAATCATCCTGGCCCACAGGGGAACTAATCATCCTGTTTCACAATTGCCACGGGAGAACTAATCATCCCGGCCCACAGGAGAACTAATCATCCTGTTCCACAGTTGCCACGGGAGAACTAATCATCCCGGCCCATAGGAGAACTAATCATCCTGTTTCACAGTTGCCACAGGAGAACTAATCATCCCAGCCCACAGGAGAACTAATCATCCTGTTCCATAGTTGCCATAGGAGAACTAATCATCCCGGCCCACAGGAGAACTAATCATCCCGGCCCACAGGAGAACTAATCATCCTGTTTCACAGTTGCCCCGAGAGAACTAATCATCCCAGCCCACAGGAGAACTAATCATCCTGTTTCACAGTTGCCACGGGAGAACTAATCATCCCAGCCCACAAGAGAACTAATCATCATGTTTCACAGTTGCCACGAGAGAACACAAGGGAAGTTTGAACCTGTCATCCTGTACACAGTGCACCACCAAGGGAGGGTGAGTTGCCCTGTGGTCGTATGTTGCTCCAGTAAGTACCCCAAGCCCCCCAGAGCTCCCAAAGCTCAATGCATGCAACATGCAGGACCCTTATAAGAAGGTCTCTCAATGACTCCAACTCGTTCGAGAAAGTCACAGATTTGACCTTTCCCCGGGCTTTGACAAAATGTTTACAAGCAGTACATCAGTCTCAATGTGATGGAGCCTCCTCGCTCATCGACTTACCATATCCAGATAAGGCAGTATCTGATGTCTATCTGCTGGAGAAATCATTGAATACAGGATTCCTCAATAATCAAATCCCCCCTCTGGTTGTCACAGAGAATCTCAGTGGTATTCATCATGTGTACAAACAGCTCACTTAAGAGCTTCTGCAACCATGCAGCTTCACACAAGATCATACACGTAGCTATGTATTCAGTCTCGACAGTGTTGATAGCAACCGACTTCTGCTTCCTACTCATCCATGATATCGAAGCAGAATCCAAAGAGAACCAACACTGAGAAGTGCTCTAATGATCCTCCACACTGCCTGCCCAGTCAACATTTAAATAATCATGCAGTTTCATATTTCCGGCAATGTATCTCAATCCATGAGAGATTGTGCCCCGAAGATATCTCAGAAGATTCTTGGCACCAATCCAGTGAGGATCAACCAAATATGAGCTCACCATGCTAACTGCAAAACATATGTCCAGATGGAAGTTCAACAAGAACATCAACACGAATGATTTTATGAAACTTAGAGGCATTTCCCAAATCTAGTCCGACATCACTACCATATAACTTCTGAAAGTTAAGATCCTCGAGGTAGTCATAGGCTTGTAGTTTATCATTCCACATCCGGAATCCAACTCCCTCTTACTTCTGCAAATGAAAGGGTCTGCACCTGTCAGAAATAGGTCGTCCTCATAAGGTGCCAGTATGAGAGGTCTATCATCCACAACCTTCGGGTAATGGTTTGGATCGGTTTCACTCCTAGTGAATCTCAACTTCATCAGACAGCTATCAATCCTCTCATACTACGCCCGGGGTGTTTTGCTTCAAGCCATAGAGGGCTTTCTTCCACCTGTATACATGAGATTCCCGATCATGAATCTCAAACTCCTCGGATTGTTCCAAACCTGTGGACCTGCTGCATGAGGGGAATGGTCCCCTTATAAGATTTTCCTTCGGTACATCTCAGACATGTACCTTCATGCTCTTCTTGAATTCAGGCATCCTTATCACCATCTGACCCACTTCAGGTAGGGCCCCATAGGTAGACCTCTGGTGTTAGAGATTTGATATGTCAATTGACATGATCTCCAATGGACCATCCTGCAACTTGATACAAATTGCCAACCCTGAACCCATGAGAAAAAGCATCTTTGAAAATTCTACTTGCTAACACGTACCTTTCCATCGATGAATGCCACCTTGAAACCTTTGACTTCCATTTCCGACATGGACACCAAGTTCTTATTGCAATTAGGTACATAAAAGAGATTCTTGTAAATGAATAAAGTTACCCTCATTCAATTGAGGGGTAACATTCCCTACACCCTTTCCGGGATAGGTGGCATCAACTCCAAGTATAATCCCACGATTATTTCCATCTCTACCAAATTAGAGAGTGCACCCTACTATCCGATGAAGTGCCTTGAAGCACTACAATCAATAAGCCAGATTCCGAAAGAATCTGAAGGCCAATACAAGATAACGCTTCTTTATCTTATCAAAAACAACATTTGATTCTTCATATGTGGGGTTCCTTGCTTTCTTTGAAGGGTCGGCCATTTCCTTGATGACCTGCATACCTATCATTCCTTTGATCATTGAAGATGTCCCTGGAAAGATTGTTATCTTCATCAAGAGATGTGTCTTTGCCATCCGAACACTCCTTCGCATAATGGTCGAACTTATTGCAACCAAGGCATCTGCCTTTCCTTCCACCCTTAGATCCGGACTTCCCAATGAAGTGATCTTCAAGTAGGCCATCAAAAACTTCTGTTGCGCTATTCTGATAATATTCTCTGCTTCGACTTCACCCTCGGTGAATTTGAAGAGGGATGAGGAATCCACTGATCCTTTTGTCCTTTCTCAACTCTCTCGGATGATTTCTCTTTCACTCTTGCTTGGGTATTGTCTTCACCTTAGCTCTAATACCATGTTAATTTTAGGTATGTTCTATGCTTAGAGCACTTTATTTCAATTTTCACAGTTAGCTCAATATCTTTTCCAAATTAGCAATCACATCAGCATTAAAGTAAACTGCAGGTAGAACATAAACATAAATCGCAGAAGACAAGCCAAGACAAGAGGACACAAGATGTGGCACTAGCCAGGGACAAACCCCAATGTGGGAAACCCTTAATCAATTCTTCTTATATGTTCTTCAATAGCTCAGCAGAGAGAGAGAGAGATAGTACGTTTACAACAGAAGTCAACACTTTGACTTATCTAGATAAGAGCATAGATCATCTCTAAGAAGATGATATATGAGATCAGTTGAAAACATGTTGATTCAACTGATTCTCCAAGGTGACTCCTTCACCTATCGTTGTGTTGCGTTTCGTCATCATGATGCACCTCACCGCGCTGCACCATGCTGCACCCATCATCACTATGTTGCATCTCATCACGCTTCATTAATCATGACTGTACCCATCACTGTACTACATTATGTGCCATTGTTGCACCATGTTGCCATACTGACCTGTGTGTTCGTTGCACATTGCTTGCTTGTTGTCCCTAGCATGCTTGTTGTCCCTTTGCATTCTGCTTTCCTTCGGAGACAGATGCTCTGGCTATTCCCGCAGTTCCTGACAGTTCCAGCAATTCCGGCTGTTCTCGGTAGTTCCAGCAGTTCCGGCAATTTCGGCAGTTCTGGCAATTCTAACAGTTCCAACAATTCCGGCTATTCCCGGCAGTTCTAGCTTTTCCTCGCAGTTCTAGCAGCTCACAGCAGTTCCAGCAATTCCGACAATTTTGGCTATTCCTAGCAATTCCGGCTTCTACCCTCTGGATTAGGGCAGCGTTATCCCTTAGGATCTCTCCTCCTACTAATACCCAAAGACAAGTAGAGAGGAAGAGATCCCAAGTGTGTTGAAAATGACTTGAAGGCCACCTCTATTTATACTAAAACATTGAGCACAAGTGGGGTTTATTTGGTTGTTGGCCGACCTTGACGAATTGTTCCATAACACAAATAAATTCATATCTCCTTGAATACTTATCGGAATCGGATGATCTTTAGATCAATCCTACACCTCTCGATGAGAGAGATCCAAGACAAATATCAGCTTCCATTAATAAGATGACCCACATGGAGTTTGGCCCTAGTTGCCAATTTTAACATTTATAAATAATAGTATAATAATACTAGTAAGGATAAAAATATTAATTATTGACTTGTATAATCCTGATTAATTTGATTTTAAAATGGATTCCATATGTCGAGATCATCCTTGATCATTTAGACATGACTTTCTATTTTTGGAAATTCACTTCCAAATTGAGATGTCCCTTACTATTTTTGGATAGTCATATTAGAATTATTAGAAATGAAATTTTATTATAGGTGGTTCAAACAGAACTGAAAGATATGATTTCTTCTAGCAGAAATTCAGCCCTAAGCTACCAAATTTTAACACAATTTTCCTTCTTTTCTGGGGTTTGATCAAAATATCAACTACCTACTAATCCAAAGGAATGTATTGGAGCTTCATTACTCCCTTATAAACCTTTTCTTGTATGAGATGATATTTAATCTCTATGTGCTTGGACCTGTCATGGAACACTAGATTCTCAGAGTTCGATAAAACTCTAATTATCACAGTAAATGACTATAGTTTCCTCTGGTGAGTTAAGTCCCCATAGAAGTCATCTTCTTGCTAAATCATGATACCATTGTTGATCCCAAGCCAAAGCAACACCCTAAAGTGCTCTTCCTATCTGCTGCACTACTTGCCCAATCTAAGTATGAGTACCCTTACAACTTTACTTCACCATCTCCAATATATCACAAACCATACTCTATTGTGCCCTTCAAGACCACATACCGTTGTGCCCCTCAAATACATGAGCACATGTTTTGTTGCTACAAAATGCTCTTGCCTCAACTCCACCATGAACTGACTCAAGTGGTTCACTACAAAACAAACCTCGGACTTTTTCCCATTTACCTCAAAGCCTTGAGGTTGCTCTATGTACACTTCTTCCTCAATGATCCCATTAAGGAAATTTGTCTTCATATCCATCTTTTTTATCCTCCATTCCATAAATGAAACCAAGGACATAACAATTCTAATAAAAGTGTACCTAGCAATTGAAGCAAATGTCTTCTCGTAGTCTACTCCCTTTGCCTGGGAAAACCCTCTCACCACAAACCTCGCTATGAACTTCTCAAAGTTTCCAACTACAAAATGCTTGATCTTGTAGAGCCACCTAGAACTCACGATTAACTTCCCCTCTAGTCTTGGCACTACGTCCCAAACATCATTTTTCATGGTGGAGGTGTATTCCTCCACCATGGCATCTTGCCATACCTACTAGTCCACTGCCTCCTGAAAGTTGGAAGGTTTCAAATCTAGAATGTTTTTCATCAATGCCATATGATTTGGAAACTTCTTTGGAGGTATGTTCCCTCTAAATGTGCTCCTAGGATCCTCAACATGCTCCTGAGCATCCCTCAATTTCTCAGTGAACCATCAAGGTGATCCGGATTTAAATAGGAACGCAACAAATTACAGAGATAACCATAAATACAGAGATGCAGCAGAAATAATACTTCATTTCATTAATGTAAAATACTGAAATATGCTTACAAACAGAAATGGAAATAAATTAGCTCGGGCAATGGTAGCTTATCTCTGAGGAGAGATGTGGCGGCTACATGCCCCCGAACTCTCTTACAATGAGGCTCAAAGGCTTATTTATTGTCGAGAAACAATGGAAAACCTTCAACATCCAAAAACCTAACCCTAGGAGATGAAGTGCCAAACTATGGGCCCCGTTTTGCGTAAATTGGTACATCAACTTCCCGGGGTCGTAACTTTGGCATATGATCTTCGTTTGACACACAATACCTTGTTAGAAAGATCTATCCGAGGACTACAACTTTGGGATGAGAAACATTGGTCCATGGACGCATGTTGCTCCCAGTTTTCCCAAAAAACATCGTTTAGGGCCTCAAAACGACTCCGAAAGTTCAGGTCCCGAAAAATTGCCAAAAATAGTAAATTGTGCTACAAATAAGGAAACTGAAAAACTGAAAGAGACAGTTGTGGGAGTCCAAGTGGGATAGGTGGGTGGCCACCAACATCCACCTGGATCATTCCTCCCCCCTTAGGAAGCGATGGTCCCCTTTGCGTTGAATTCCTCCATGAGATGAGGAAACTTCTGCTAAACTTGGTCCCTGGTGAGTTGTTCTACAACCTCTGATGTGTCCAGTAATGGTGGGAAGCATGGTCGAGGGCGGTCCACATTGAACACTCGGTGCAAGAGAAGGAATGGGGGAATGTTGTGCTCCAAATCATTGTTTCCCCCGGCCTTGGTAATGGTGTAAGGACCATATCGGAGTGTTTTGAGCTTCTGATGGGCTCTTGTAAGGCGTTCTTTCTGCGGATGCAACTAGACTTTGTCGCCCACTTGTAACTTGTGTGGTACCTGATGCTGATCATGTCGTTGCTTGTACTTGGCATTTTCCAGAATGGAGCGGCGATATATCGACCCGTTGGGTAGAGGTGCTCTAGGAGTCAGATCGAATGAATGCTTGACCTGACAGTGCAACGGTACCCCTATGGGTGAGGAGAAGATGTTCATGTCTTCTTTCATGACCATATCCCCCTGCTTCTGCTGCGTGGAGGAACCCTTCCCGGGGGCCATGGATGTGGCTGCAATCTTCCCCTTACTTTGAGGGCGAACCAGATAGAAAATAAATTTCCTAGTCTGGGAGATGATTTTACTACCTTTCTTAGCTGAGATCAAAGAAGTGGCGGTAGCTGGGGCTACCTCCGTATCCTGTATAATGAATTACCCAAAGAAATAATAACAACGCGAGGCCTTGACTCATACACAGCATGTCGCCTCCACAAGTATGGTTGGCCTAATAATACATCACAAACATCAAGAGGTGCAACATCACACAATACCTCATCTGTGAAGGGCTTGATGTTGTAGGGAAGGCGGAACTGTTGGCGGACTCGGAGATCTCGTCCTTGGTGAAGCCACCTGATGCTGTACGGTTGCGGGTGTGGTGTGGTCGGTAGGCCCAGCCACTTCACGACCTCTGCTAAAATGAGGTTCTTTTGGCTCCCACTGTCAATAATGAATTGCAGTGGCGAACCCTTCACCCACATCTATGAGTGGAAAAGACGCTCCCCCTCCTCTGGATCTTCGAGCTCATTCTTCTGGACCTTGGCAGTGGCAACAGTGGCACTGGGCTCCGCATCAATGATTTGCTTCCCTTTGTCATTCCCCTTGTCGGGTTCTGACTCAGGGTCAAAACATGCATCTAATTCTGAAGCCTTCAACTCGGCCACCAACGACTGCTTGGTCCGACACTCACTTGTGTTGTGAGTGGGGCTCTTATGGAACTCACACCACTTTCTTGTGTCCTTCTTTGACTTCATGGTGTTGTTCTTTTCTTGCGGCTTCGACGGGTTGTCTTGGGTCACCCCGCCTTGGCTTTGTCCTTTGTTCTTTGGATTCGCAGATCCAAAGTCTCACTTCTTTTGTTTAAACTTCTGCTCGATCTTGACAGCGTATCGGTATGTCGTGTCGAGCGAGGAGATGTCCAGGAACTCCATCTCATCCTGGATGTACTTGTGTAGGCAGCCGCGGTATTTGAGTACCAAATGCAGCTCAAAATCCTTAATACCAAACTTTGTGCGAAGGGTATGAAAAATATTTGTGAACTCCAACAAATCTTGGTCCCTTCCCTACCGCAACATGGTCCACTTTATGTATTTGTCCTCATAGCTCTTGACAGGGTAGTACTTCTCCTTAATGGCATCCCGAAATGAATTCCAAGTGGATGCGGCTGAAAACAGTGAGTTCGTACTTTCATCCTTTTGCTCGCAGTAGGTTTCCCACCAATCCTTGACGTGGGGGGCTGCTTTGAGAAGAGTGAAAGTAATCTTTTCCCGACTAGAAAAATCATGAACAAAAAAATACCCTTCTAGCATATTTAACCATTTATCTACGGCATCTGCATCTATCTGACCCTCGAATATGGGGATTTCAAAGTTAACTTGTAACTTAAAGGGTGTGGCGTTTCTAGAGTAGCTGTTAAAAGCAGATGCATCGCCCCTGGGTAGCCGTTGAAGGATCTGGGCAAAGTTTTCCATCATCGCGTTCCTTTGTTGCTCGAGGGCTTCTTCGAGCAAGATTTTGATAGGATCTCCTGCCCCCTCGTCTTTCTTTTCATCCGCCATGGGAGGTCTCGAGATTTGTGAGGCTGGTCTTGCAAAGGTTCGACCAGTTCAAGCCCTAACTCCTTATATCACGACCTCGTTGGGGACATGCAAAGAAAAACATAGAAAGAGCAAACCGCTCTGATACCATTGATCCAGATTTAAACAAGAATGCAACAAATTACAGAGATAACCATAAACACAGATATGCAGCAGAAATAATACTTCATTTCATTAATGTAAAATACTGAAATATGCTTATAAACAAAAATGGAAATAAACTAGCTCGAGCAATGGTAGCTTATCTCTGAGGAGAGATGTGGTGGCTACATGCCCCCGAACTCTCTTACAATGAGGCTCAAAGGCCTATTTATTGTCAAGAAATAATGGAAAACCTTCAACATCCAAAAACCTAACCCTAGGAGATGAAGCGCCAAACTATGGGCCCTGTTTTGGGTAAATTGGTACATCAACTTTCCGGGGTTGTAACTTTGGCATACGATCTAAGTTTGACACGCACAATACCTCGTTAGAAAGATCTATCCGAGGACTACAACTTTGGGATGAGAAACATCGGTCCACGGACACATGTTGCTCCCAGTTTTCCCAGAAAATGTCGTTTAGGGCCTCAAAACGGCTCCGGGAGTTCAGGTCCCAAAAAACTGCCAAAAATAGTAAATTGTGCTACAAATAAGGAAACTAGAAAACTGAAAGAGACAGTTGCGGGGATCCAAGTGGGATAGGTGGGTGGCCACCAACATCCACCTAGATCACAAGTTCTCCTAATAGTAGTGGAAGGGGCTATTGTCTTCCCCCCTTCACCTAAAAGTTGTTGTACTACTATGGAAATCATTGGTGACCATGGGTCAACCTTTGGTTTAGAGCTTCCTACTCATCCTTTGTCACTAGAATAGACTCATGAGACTTCCTGCATGCAAATTCTTCCTCAAACTTAAACCTTTGCTCATTATTATCTTCCTATGCTCTAGACTATAAACCTTGTAAGCCTTTGAAGACTCTTTGTAACCCACAAATAAACCCTTCCTATTGGAGGGTTTCAACTTGGTCCTCTTCTCTACCATTACATAAATATAAACTAGGCAACCAAAGATGCAAAAATGAGTCATATTTGGCTTCACACAGTGAATGCCTCCTTTAATGTCTTGTTCTCCAAGATTTTTTGAATGCCTCCTTTAATGTCTTGTTCTCCAAGATTTTGTGATAACACCAACTCCGGGTGTAGATTGTTGTGTTCCATGCCTCTGCCAAAAGAAACATCAGCAAGTCCTAGTCATGTATCATGACCTTAGCAACCCCTATGATGGATTGATTATTCTGATTTGCAACCCCATTTTGCTATGGGTTGTACATAACTATTATTTGTTGAAGAAAGTGTAACTAGGTTCAGTCTTCATAAATGTACTTTTGATATTTGTATTTATTGAAGAAAAGAAATATTATTTTTGTTATATTTATCAATGAGTTTCTTGCTCATTGAAATAGGTCTAGCACATGTTAAAGTGCTATAGGTGAGTCAAAGTGTCAAAAGAAAATGTTGAAGACCTTAAGGGCGTGTTACACCATGTATATGTTTGTATAAGAGTCAAAGAATATCCCTCCAAGCAAATTCAAAGTCTTCTCCATGTAACGACATTATCAAAGGAGAAAAAATGATGCAAAGGAAGCCAAGTCGGCCTCAAGTCGGCCTAAAGGAGGGATAGTCCTCTATATATAGAGGTTGGCCACTCCTCCAACAACAAGCAAAAAAACCTCTGAAATCAGCGAAGGTAGAAGGCAAGATAGAGGGTAGTGAAGGTAATAGAAGGACGAAAGAAGAGTCTCCAAGGGCATCGAAGAAAGGAGGAAGAAGACCGAAGTGTAATAGGGTTGTCTTAAAGCCTATTACAGTCACACGTGCGAAGAAAGGAGCCTCTTCCTGCGGTCATTACAACACTACTATCACAGTCATATAATCTCGTTGGTTGGGCTAGATAATTAGGCCTATAAGGCCTCTCACTCAAGCGAAGAAGGATCTCTCTCAAGCGAAGGAGGAAGAGGTCAATCTCACAAAGAATCCCCTCACACGTGCAAAGAAATAAGGTTGCATTGCTGTCACAACAAATCTGTAACTATATCTCAAGAAAGAGCTTGGTTGGGCAAGAGAGAAAGGTCTCCTCATATGTGAAAGAATCCACTAAGGATCAAGGAGAAATATCTCTTCTAGAGCTAGCATAAACAAGGTCTATCACCAATTGTCGAAGGAAGAAGGAGGACGAAGTGTCAAGAAACAAAGAATTAGAAGAAGGAAGGACTTGATTTGTGCTTAGAGAATATTCTTGTCAAGGATATAGGGTTTGGTATTGATCAATAAGAAGCTTCAATAAGAGAAATTTACGAAAGGGTTTTCCTCCCTAAGAGAGAGAGGTTTTTCCCTAGTAGAGAGCCAACATCTTGTGTTCTTGTTTTTATGTTTTCGTAGCAGTTTGATGAAGCAAACACACATGCATTAATAAGAAGAAGAAGAAGATTAAGCTAACAAGATAAATTGTAAAAGAGCTTCACAAATTGTTATCAAGTCTAGAAGAATCCTACTATACCCCATTGCCCTAGATTCTTCAACATTAGTACCCTGCCGAATTCGGCCTCCTTGTAGAAACCCTCAAACTCCTTGGAGGTATATTCTCCCCCATTATCCAAACTCAAGACTTCAACCTTATTTATTTTATGGTTTTCAACTAGAGCTTTGAATTCCTAAACCCTGCAAAAGACCTCATCCTTGGTCTTTAAGTAGTAGATCCAAGTCTTGTGAGAGAAATCATCAATAAAGCAAACATAGTATATGCTTCCTGTAATTGATGCTACTAACATCAATCCACGAACATCCAAATGTACTAGTTCTAGAATCCCTTTTGACCTATTTTCATTACTTGAGAAAGCATCCTTCGCATGATTTCCAAACATGAACCCTCCACATACACCATGCTACTCAATACTAAACTTTGGAAAACATGTAGGTTGTGACTATATCCCTTAGGATAGGCAATTCCCTATGATGCATGTGCCACAACTCACACAAGTTATCATTGTTATGCACTGAGGCTCAAACAAGTTCACTCTACAACCTGTACAAATTACCTTAACCCCTATTACCTAAGTTGTATATGGGCTAGATTCCTCTAGTCTGCTGAGGACTTGCTAGTTCTTGAACTCCACTACAAAGCCCTTATCCTCCATAACCAAAACTGAAAGCAAGTTCTTCCTGAGACCTAGTACAAACAAGACATTGTCAAAATCTAAAGAATTACCTAACTAGAGCTAGAAGGGATTAGTGCCCAACTCCTGCTACTGAGTACTTGGCATCATCACCAAGCTCAACCTATACTCTTGAATCCTGCTTCTTCAAACTAGAAATCAGTTGTCGAGATGATGCCATATGTTAAAATGCCCCACTGTCCACATACCATGCATTCCTTGGAACTATGTTGGTAGAAAGGCAAGATATCATTGAAAAATCCTTCTCAAACTTGGCAACAAACTCGTTCATCTGAGTTTCTACAAAGGCTGCTACCTACTTCTGCCACTACCGTGTTTTAACCTTCTTGTTCTTTAGAGCCTATGATGCATAACGACTATGTTTATGACAAGTGAAGCTCTTGATTTTACTCAAGCTCTTCTTTCTTGGCTGTGAGGTTGACTATCACCCTTTCCCTTACCAATGTTGGGTCCTTCAACTCCACGCTTATAAACTAACAAAATATAGCTAGGTTCTCATCACCACCCTTCTTGCTAGCTTTTGACTCCATCCAGGTCTCCTCCTGAACACAATCATCCCAAGCCTCTCAAAGTTATTAAGGTTCTCCCAAGCACAATTTGATAAATGGTTCCCATGAAGTTGGAAATCCATTCAATGCCATGTTCACTAACTCTGCATCTACAACCTTCTCCCCAGTGCTGCAAGTTGATCATGAATCTATGTGACCTTCATAAGGTAACCGGTGACTATGTATAATCTAGTCATCTCTATAGATCTAAGTTTGAACCACAATATCATCTTCCTGTTTACGTTCTCACTCTAATATAGACTAACCAGGGCATGGAACAACTCCTTCATTGTTTTCATCTTGGATATATGAAGGATCAAATAATCCTTTATGGCATCCAAGATCATCCTTTTAACCTTTATTTCTCTCTTCTTGTGAGATGCCAACTGATGTGAATCTGTAAGTGGACGCATAGTGTCCTTAACAATATCCCAGAGATCATTCTCTTTACGTAAAAGTATAATCCTCACCTTCCATGATAAGAATTCAATGCACCATCCAATCTATCCTCAAATACAAAATTATTCAATCCCATATCTAAGATCTACCACACAAACTCCCAAATGTAAAAATAAAACTTTGAAACCTTCAAATTGTTGGTCTTTATTTCCACCATTGATTTACTACTGCAAATCCTTGAGAATCTCAATCCAAGAAGTTAGTTTTCATACCATGTAGAAATTTCAAACCTAGATGACTGCCGTCCTTATGATCTCAATTAAACAAGTAAATTATTGAATTTAATTAATGCAGAAATTAAATTCAGACCATAGCATCAATCATACAATAGTTGGAAATTAAATATTGGAAACATAAAAGCAATTCCACACATACATCTAATTACTCCTCCAAAATCAACTTTCCATTCCTTTGAAAAACTTACAAGGAAACCTCCGCAAGCTGCCAAAAAAACATTAGCTACATGGCTAGGAAACCATCTCAAATTGAGCTGTACAGACCTGTTGAGAGTACAGCCTGTTATGTGGAATGTATGGCCTTATCTGTATGACTATGCAGAGCTATTATGTACAGCTATACAGAATTGTACAACAACCTGTATGGAACTGCCTTCTGCCCAGATTCACCTCTGCCCAAATCCCTGATCTCTCTCTCTCTCTCTCTCAATTTCTGAACCTGATCAATTCTTCTAGTGTATGTAGGTGAAATCTCTATCTTGAGTTGTCTTTATAATTTTAGCTGAGACCAAAACCCCAATCTATTTTTTAGTTTATTCATAGTCTAAGTCATGCATGCATGAGATACAGCTTTTTAGACATAACAGCTAAATATAAAACTCAAGGACTATAAAATTTATGTTGAGGAGAACCCTATGCTGTAAAGGATATAAGAGCAATATCCTTTACAATGTAATGAAAGTAGCAAAAGAGCACATAACTGGATATATTCTAATGAAATTAGCAAAAGAGCACTCTCAATGTAGCTCTATTCCTCACTTTTGACTACACTGGTCCACTTTATATTTGGAAAGAAGGATCAGTCCTATACCAGTCTTAAATTGTGTGAATTTCCTGGACAATGGCCCACAGTTATATTTTGTTTTTCCTAACAAGAAAATAGCAACATTTCAGAAATAGTAACAAAACTCCCATTGCACACCCTAAGTGGGCCTAATGGTTAAGAACATGGACTTTCTCCTCAGAAACCGAGTGTTCAATTCCAGAGGGGGGTAGGGTAATGTGCATGAGAGAAAGCTGTTATTTGCAGATATTAGTGTGAGATGGAAAGGTACCAGCACTCTCATCCTCGCTTACAGGCTAAAAATGGGGATGAATTGTATTTCCTGGTGGACTGCATTGCCTAAAAAAATTTTGAGAAAAAGGAACAAAAGGCCCAAGTAAGAACTTTGTCAAGGGTATCTAATTTGATGTTTCTAGTGGAGAACTGATAATGGGCAGAAATACAAGTTCAAAGGAAATATAAAGTTTAAACATGAATAAAAAGTTCCCTCCAATTCCAGAAGTTGATGAACACAGGCAAGTAACATTTTCTAGAAAAGAAGAGTCTCGCTTGTTCTATGCCCATTTCCCTTAGAAGACTTGAAAATCACCTTTGACCATCTTGAAATCAATATCACATTGGATCCCAATTGAAAGAATCTCGAGCTCATTTTGTTCCTGCAGTAATATTTTGTTTTTCCTACCAAGAAAACGGCAACATTGCAGAAATGGGAACATAAGGCCCAGGTAAGAACTTTGTCAAGGGGATCAGATTTGATGTTTCTGGCAGGGATCCGATTATAGGCAGAAATACAAGTTCAAAGGAATTATTAAACACAAATCAAAAGTTCCCTCCAGATTCCAGAAGTTGATGAACACAAGCAATGTAAATTTTCCAGAAAAGAAGAATCTCACTTGTTCTATGCCCCATTTTCCTTCAAAGACTTCAAAATCACCTTCGACCATCTTGAAATCAATATCACGTCGGGTCCCAATTGGAAGAATCTCAAGCTCATTCTCAACGACATCCACAATGCCTTTGGCTTTGAATTTTAAACCAAATGCCAGGTTTTGCTCACCAATCTGCTTAAAAAAGACACAAAACATCATGTTATGAAAGAGACTGTACCGGAAGGAAAAGCGGGAATAATTATGAAGCAACATCAATGAGATTGAGAGATACAATTAGCTCCAGCTTATTTTTACAAGGCATATGTAATTCAGTTCGGTGGAAAACATGTTTTAAAATGTTTATATTTTTATTATCATATGAAAAAATATCACAAAATATCAAAAGTTTCTTTAACCATTTAAACCGGTAAACATAAAGCACTATTTGACTTTCCCTGCAAAAGTCAGATATGCTTGTATTAGCCGTGTGCTTCAGTCTATAGTTATAACAAAAGTTCAAAACCTAGCTTGAAACACCATCGTCCTCCTCCTTTATGATCACATTCAATGTTACCTTACAGTTTTGTTTCACAAACATGCATATTCTCTTCAGACTCACATGCTTTAATTTTCGGATAAGTTACCCTTCATTTAATTACAACGCTAGCTCCATCTTTTTCATAAGTATCCAATATGCCTTATATAAGGATATAGATGACAATAGATATCGGGGAAGACTGTTGTATGCCTGTCCTTTTGGTACTTTTGTAATCTTTTGAAGGGGCAGTGGCTGTTAGAGTCTGGTTCACTAAAAGCCTGGAGGCTTAGCCAATGTATACTTTGCTTTCTAACTAGAAATATGAAGTATAAAGATTTGTTTTTCCTTGGAAAACAAAAACATATCTTAACCTCAAAACTAACAAATTACAAATGAGACTGCTATGCTCGCAAGAAGTATGACAAACAATACAATGCAATAACTTGAAAATGCATGGATGGAAGCTTCAATTTACAGTTTTTTCACCTTTGTGGCCTCTTTATCCACGGCCTGGGAAGGGAGGCAGACTTTTTGGGTCAACTCCCGAATAAATCGGGAGTATAAGGAAAAAATCGGGATTTTTTCCTTTGTGAAAAAGTCGCCAAAAAGTCGGGGGATTAAATCGTTTAGTTCAAAAAATCGCGTTTTTAGGATTAACTCGGGATTTTTTCCAGACTTTTTCCACACTGGTATACTGATAGTTGTAACTGTCAAGTTTCGCATCTTGTGTTGTCCTCCATAATTCCAATAGTTAAAGCTATTGCAAACATTATCGGGGAAAAATAGTTTTTCCTCGTGGCTAACAAGAATAACTCCTTAGTACTCAAATCTCGAATTTTAATTCACATATTCAATCGTTGTAGGGTGACTTCATTCAACACATTACTCTTTAGGCTCCAACTCCAAGGCAAACTCTACCGGACTAAGAAACTTCAATATGGATTTCTTGTTCCGTAAAATATCATTGATTTTCTTCTCATATAAGGTAACCAGGTATATCAAGCTCAGAAGGCTCAAACAGATCCATCAATTGATGGAGCATCACACATATTGATGCCTTAATTTTGTGTAGGACAATTTAGTTTTCTAAAACATTAAGATTGATTCCTTTGAATGAAGCTTGTGAAAGTAACAAAAAGTTTCAATATGATAGCTTTCCTCAGGATTTTTAAAAATAATGGAAGAGTTGATTCTGGTTGCAGGTGCTAACCTTGCCCTTTCTTTACCAGAACAATGGATTTGTGGCAGCACATGTTTAGGCTTCCTAATTGTCATTATAATTTTAGCTTAGGATCTTTAGCAGTCAAATCACTGTGTGAAGGGGTCCTTTGTCCCAAGAGGGACCAAAAAATTTCAATATGATAGCTTTCTTCATTATTCTTAAAAATAATGGAAGAATAGATTCTGGTTGCAGGTGCTAATCTTGCCTTGCTTTAACAGAACAATGGATTTGTGGCAGCGTATGTGTAGGCCTCCTAATTGTCACTTTAGCTTAGGATCTTTAGCAGTCAAATCAGTGTGGAGGGGTCCCTTGTCCCGTGAACAAGGGGGTCTCACATATATATATATATATAATCAAAGTTTAATGTCACAGACAAGTCAGACACCAAATCGCCATATGAGACCTCCTTGTTTGTGGAAAAAAGGACCCCTTCGCACAATGATTTGACTGTTAAAATCGGCACAAGTCTATATACCCTACCCCCTCTATATTTAAACATGTAGCCTGTAACCTCTAGGTTTAAATCTAGAGGGAGTAGGGTATGTAGACTTCTGCAGATTTTAGCAGTCAAATCACTATGCGAAGGCGTCCCTCGTTCCACAAAAATTTAATGTCACAGACAAGACAGACACCAAATTGGCATATGAGACCTTGTTTGTGGAACAAGGGACTCCTCTGCACAGTGATTTGATTGCTAAATCTACAGAGGTCTATGTGAAAATTCCTACACTAGAATCCTATTGGCGCAAATGATATTATTTCTCCTAATTGTTAATTAATTAACAATTTATCTGCTACGGCAAATATTGAAAGAAATACACTGCAACCTTCACAAATGAAATACTGTGGAAAAATAATGCGCTGGAAACTGAGAAATGCTAGCACACACACATAAAATATGAAACAATTATTTTTGGACAAATGTCCCCGGAAAAACACAACTTGGGAAAACCGGTGCAGCAGTGAGGAATTCTAAGTACAACTGGATGTCGAAATCTAGCAATCCTACAGAGAAAAATATTGGTAGAAATATAGTGCGGAATTTTCCTCACACCACAGGCAAACTCTTGGCACAACTTGCCTTCAGAAACTCGGCCCTCTAACCCTCTACGTCAGCCTCCCTGCTGGACGTGAAGCCTCTGACTAGTCTCTGATGAAGTTGTTCTGCCTTTTGCTAGCTAGAAATATGCTTCTCCGGCACTCTGGGACTCCTTCCCGGCCTCTGGAACTAAAGACATCTTTCCCTCTCAACAAATCGGACTTGCCTCTAGAAGTTGTTGTGCTGCCCCTGTGTTAGCGTCTCTATGGCTCTTCTACCTCTCTGCAAATGCACTCACTGGATCTGGAATAATTCCTCCAGCGTCACTGTCTCTGCGCCTCACTTATTGCTTCGATCTCTAGCTCTCTCTGGCAACTGACTGCTGCTACTTTGGAAATCGATCTGCCAAGAAATCGAATTGCTCAAGTGTCCTCTCCATCACCACATCAACCTTCTCTTATAATCCTCTGTTGGAGCACCAACGGCCAAGATTAAAACATAATTGATGGCTAGGACCATCTTTGGATCGATCTGTGGGAGTTTCTAGATGATTCTCGCCTTGACTTAATTAATACTAATTAGTTAACCATATTCCCTAAGTTTAGACTTAGGAATATTTAAAAACTGGTTAATAATCTAATTAAGTCATTTGTAGGTAGAATTTCCAGAAATGATTTCTGGGTTTTGGAGATCTCATGTATTCTAGCCTCTCCACCAAATTTCGTGGCTAGAACACATCCGATGCTACAAAAACTAATACTCCCTCTTAGCGAGGAATGTGTTCTAGTGCTGCACTCCTTGCCACAACACCTTGTCTCTGCATCATCTCCTATCACATTGTTGATGTATGACCATGTTGCCCACCAACCACAGCGCAACTCTGATATACACTGCATCTGTGTTGTTGCTGACGCTACCATATTGTTGCCAACACTGCAACTCCCTCTCATCTATTGTTGTTGCAACTGCAACATCTGCAACTAAAAAGCATCCAAAATATTGAATCAACTGTGTTCAGCGTGATGCATCTGCTTCCGAGTCTCTGACTACTACTAGCATCTGCACCGTCACTAAAGAATCTGCGTTGCTGTCAACACTGCACTGAGCCACCTACTTTATTGTCAACACTGCACTGCACTCCCCAGCATCTGACTACTAGTAGTCTGCAATTGTCACTCTAGTACTAACTACATCAACTGCCATTGATCCATCCTGCTACTGAATATTGTGCGCCCCCGTAGCCAGGCATTACCCATGAGGTGGACTCCTCAAGGACCCTACCCAATCTTTGTAGCTCTCTAGGGCTACAGCACCAAGTCACCCCACCCCACTCCTAGAGGTATATTTGATCTACTCATACTGTTATTGCTACTACTTTGCTAATGCTTCCGCACTACTGCTGGAACTCCTGCAATAATGATTCTAATCTCCCCGGATCTTAAAGTGCTAGCTTCCATAGGGTTGCTTCCTCTGAAGCTACACTCCCTCCGAGTCTTAGTTTCCCTATGGGAAATCTCTCTGCTCCCTCCTGGCAACTCGCATTATCCTCCTACATTGGAAACTGGACTGTGTAGTTCTGTGTTGGGAATCTCCTAGCTAGAACTGCACTTGCATACTGCAACTGAGCAATTCCCACTGCCTGTGTCACTACATCTAGCTCTGCAACTGTCTCCTAGGCACTGACTGCAACTAGATCTGCAACTGCCATCTAAATGATTGACAACTCCTGCTGACACGCAATCTGCTACTACAATACTATGGACTCTTGTAGCAAAGGTGATGTTCCTACTGCAACAATATGGAACTAATCTTACTGATCTCCTTGTTGCCCATATCTGCATTTTGGTTAACTTACATGCCCTCCTCTAGCAATCTCGACGGCCATCCCTACAGAGTTGCAAAATCTGGAAACTCAAAACTGGAGAAATAAACCTCGAAAATCTCCCTCTTTCCCTCTACTTGGTTGTTGAATCTGCTACTCGCACTCTCTTCTGCAGTTAGAAAATCTACTCACAACAACTATCAATCTGCAATTGGAAAAATTTAGATCTCTAAAACTTGAGATCCCTTGAGAGAAATTTTCCCTCTACTTGTGTGTGCTTTTCTCTTTCCACCCGACGCGAACTCTGCAACTGCAAACCCCTCTACAGCCAACCAGAAATCTGCTCAGCGAAAATCTGAGCTACACCTGCTCCCTCTAAGTGCTGGAATCACTAACCCGGGCAACTCAATTTTTCTGCAACCCTGCAACTGAAAATCGAACTACTGCCCTAGCAACTCGACCTGCCTGTCAAGGAACTGCGCTGCCTCAAGAATTTCGACCTGCTGCTCCCTCTGAGCAGCGAAATTCTCTTCTTCACTACTGCGCTTCCTGGCTAATCACTTACGCTCTGATACCATGTGAAAATTCCTACACTGGAATCCTATTGTAGCAACTGATATTATTTCTCCTAATTGTTAATTAATTAACAATTTATCTGCTACGGCAAATATCGAAATAAATACACTGCAACCTTCACAAATAAAATACTACAGAAAAATAATGTGTTGGAAATTGAGAAATGCTAGCACACATAAAATATGAGACAATTATTTTTGGACAAATGTCCCCGGAAAAACCCAACTTGGGAAAACTGGTGCAACAGTGAGGGTTTTTATTATTATGCAGCAGTGAGAAATTCTGAGTACAACTGGACACCGAAATCTAGAAATCCTACAGAGAAAAATACTGGCAGAAATCTAGTGAGGAATTTTCCTCACCCCACAGGCAAACTCTCGGCACAACTTGCCTTCAGAAACTCAGCCCTCTAACCCTTTGCACAGCCTGTTGGATGTCAAGCACATCACTGGTCTCTGATGAAGTCGTCCTGCCTTTTGTTGGCTGGAAAGGTGCTTCTCCGACACTCTGGGACTCCTTCCCGGCCTCTGGAATTATAGACGTCTTTCCCTCTCAGCAAATCGGACTTGCCTCTAGCAGTTGTTGTGCTGCCCCTGCGTCAGTGTCTCTATGGCTCTTCTGCCTCTCTGCAAATGCACTCACTGGATTCGAAATACTTCCTTCAGCCTCACTGTCTCTGCCCCTCACTTACTGCTTTGCTCTCTAGCTCTCTCCGACAATTGACTGCTACTACTCTGGAAATTGATCTGCCAAGAAATCGAACCGCTCAAGTGTCCTCTCCATCACCACATTGACCTTCTCTTATAATCCTCTGTTGGAGAACCAGCGGCCAAGATTAAAACATAATCGATGGCTAGGATCATATGTGGATCGGTCCATGAGAGTTTCTAGATGACTCTCACCTTGCCTTAATTAATACTGATTAATTAACCATATTCCCTAAGTTTAGACAGGAAATATTTAAAAATTGGTTAATAATCTAATTAAGTCATTTCTAGGCGGAATTTCCAGAAATGATTTCTGGGTTTTGGAGGTCTCATGCATTCTAGCCTCCACCAAATTTCGTGGCTAGAAAACATCCGATGCTACAAAACCTAACAGTCTACATATCCTACCCCCTCTAGATTTAAACATGTAACCTGCTAAGAGGAAACACATGCTCTTAACCATTAAGCCCACTCAAATTGCCCACACATTCATAGTACATACATTCACACATGCACAATACATATGTATAGTTATGTATTGTTCCACCTATGATGGATTTTGATCTGCCATGAGGCCAATAGTGTATGACCGCATCATTGACTTTATGGTTTTTGGTAGAAAACGATTGTGAAGAATTTTCACTAAATAAATAAATGAACAATTATTGAAATATTGTGTCCAACCTTGCAAATGATAAGCTACAGTACTAAGAGTCATTTCTATGTTGAAGAAGATCGTGCCATTTATATCCGATTCCAGCATGGGGACATGGCGGCCTACATGATGTTAGATGTGATCAAGCACCTGATCAGTAGAACAAACAATTGTCCACATGTAGCTACGCTATCTAAATGTTTTCGTGATTATGCATTAGTTGGCACCTAACTGATTGACCCCTTCTTATAAACTTCGTATCAAATTATATTGGTTCTTATAAACACTCAGGTTTCTTGGATTTCCTTTTTCTCCGATTTTTTGGTTTTGTTTTCCTTAAGTTGTTTTAAAACACACATACAATATACAGACATGCATACATAACCAAAATGAACTAGGAACTGAGTTGTTCAACCACAGCAACTATTGAAAATAGTAGCGAGAAAGGGTTCCTTGATTTGTGCCTTAATTCAAAGAGCCACAAGTTTCTCCTTAGCATGCTCGAGTTTCCTATAAGTAGGAGCTAATTCCTATAAGTTAGGACGAATTCCTCAGATTTAGGATGAGTCCCTACAAATTAAGACGAGTTCCTAAAATTTAGGATTTGTTCCTAGAAGTTAGGACGAGTTATGAGGCGGTTAACTAATAGGTTGAAGTGGAAGGCTCACTTTAGTGTTTTCTAGTGCGAGTTAGCTATGGAAGCCAACATGCGTCAGTTCCAAGTCTAAATCTGGGCAGATCGAGTGACATGAGTCAGTTAAACTCACTTAACTTACTCAATCACCAGTTTGACTTTCCAGAATAACAACTTGCTAATTTCAGCCATTTGAATTGCCTTTGAAAGGAGGAACGAAGGCATAGATTTGATCATTGTCTTGTGAGCACGAGTTGGTGAGACAAGGCAATAGAGCTCACAGGTTTGTGAGAAGGTTGAACAAGTTTACATGTGGATCTTGTGAGAGAAAGGTGTGCCAAGAGTAGCTTGTGCACATAAATTTAGGAGGCAAGGATCAACAATCTTGCAAGGGTTTCAATCCTGGTTCAAGGCAGGAAAACAAGGTTGTTTTCAGATTGAAACAAGTTGTATTTGTAAGAGATCTATTGCTCAAATTTCTTCAATAAAATTCTCAAGCAAGCAGAGAGTTTTTCCCAGTTGGGTTCCCTAGAAAAATTGTTTTTGATATTGTGTGACTGTGTTATTTCTACTCAGATTTCGCTGCAAAGTTTAGTAGAGAAATTTTGTGTTTATATGAAAAGAAATTATATTTCAGATTGTTTATATTAGCATATCAAAATTTCATGGATTTTATACAAGGTATCAGAGTTGTGAACAGAATCGACCAGCACATAGATTTCAGATTTGAGAGATGGCCATAGCAAGGTTGAGAGATCACGATAGACTTGATGGCGCCTCAAACTTTAGCGTTTGGAAAGTCCGGATGTCATTCTTGTCAGACGAGTTTGGACTGAAGGATTATGCAGAGAAAGGCGTTGCAGAACCTTCAGATCCAAACCAGTTACGGCAGTTCCAAAGGGACATGGCTAAAGCCAAGAGGATGATCCTAGATGGAGTCTAGAATCATATGGTTTCGCATGTTTCCGGTAAGGATACCGCGAAGGCAATATGGGGTGTCGTTGTGAAGCTATATCAGAATTCATCTAAGAATCGTAAAATGATTCTTAGGGAGAAGTTGAGGGTCACCAAGATGCAAAAGGGTGAGAACGTAACTTCCTATCTCACCAGAGTTCAAACGTTTGTGATGAGCTAGCAGTTGTAGGAGAGAAACCAGATGACAATGAACTGGTGTGAGTTGCTATAAATAGGGTTACCAAGGAGTGGGTTACTTTCATTCATGGGATTACTAGACGAGATAAATTGCCAAATTGGGAATGCCTGTGGGGTGATTTAACTCAGGAGGAGCTCAGACTTAGTCTTGTCGAGATCAGCAGTGGCAAGAGGTCGAAGGTTGAAGGAAGAGGAGAATTTTGCTCTTGCAGGTAAGGCCAAGGGCAAGAAGTGCAAAGGAGAGGCCAAGTCTAGTGAGAAGGGCAAGAAGAAGGATCTAAGTAAGGTCAAGCGCTTCCATTGCCATGAGTTTGGGGCACTATGCTTCTAAGTGTCCTAATTAGAAGAAGGAGTCCAGTAAGGATCATGTAGCTACATCAACGGAGGTAGATCCATTTTCTACCCAATTCGAGAAAGATTTTTCATTGATTGCCTGCATGGCAAGCTTAGCAGGTAGCAGTATATGATATATTGATTTAGGAGCATCCTTCCAGATCCTGTGAGTACATTTGTAGAGAGGCCAAAATTTCTCCACGAAGTTGCGCAGAGGCAGCAGAAGCTTCAGAGTGCAGTTCGATTTGCTGAAAGAAGAAGACATTTTCAGTTCCAGAGGTTGGGCAGAGATTCCAGAGGATAGGAAAAGCATTTTCCCAATCAATAGCAGGGAAAACAGCTTGATTTTCAGTTGTTCCAAGCAAGTGCAGGCACCGCGAGTGCGGGTTGAGCGTGTAGCAGACTGCGCCACGGTCACGCAAAGGTTGCGCAGGGCTAGGTGGACAACTTGATTTTCAGTGGTAGTCAAGTGTCGGGATTGCTCGGAGTGAGGGTAATTTCCCTCAAGATATTTTTGCCAATATCTTTTTCTGCAAGATTGCCAGTATCCGACATCCAGATTGTACTTAGATTATTTCACTGCTGCTTAATAATAAAAACCCTAAGCTGATGCACCATTTTTCCCAAGTCGAGTTTTTCCGGGGACTTTTGTCCAAAAATAATTGTGTCAAATTTTATGTGTGTGTGCTAGCATTTCCTAGTTTCCAACACTATTATTTTCCGCAATTTTGTTTGTGAAGGTTGCACAGTGTGATTTATTCAGTATTTGCCATAGCAAATCAATTGTTAAATTGATTAACAACTAGAAGAATAATTTCCAGTTGCCGCAATAGGATTTCAGACTTGAAATTTTCACATGTTATCAGAGGGAGGTTGATCAAACGGGGAAGCTCAAAGGAAAAAGCGAAAATTTTGTTGTTCAGGGGGAGCAACGGGACGAATTTCTGGAGGCTACGCAAAGCCTAAGCTAGGCAGATCAAATTGCTGGGCAGATTGATTTTTTTAGTGCAGGTTGGCAGAAAAGTTCGGCTTGCCAAACTCAGTGATTCTAGCAGGCAAAGCGAGTGCAAGCTCAATATTTTCGCAGAGCATATTTCTTGTCTAGGCACAAAGGGTGTTGCAACAGTCCGCTAGAGCAGAATTTGTGTTGGGTGGAAGAGAAAAGAACACACAAAGGGAGGAATTTCCAGATTTTCCTAGAGGGTTTCCAGTTCCAGTTTTCTGGAGGAAATCCATAATTTTCTAGTTGCAGAAGGCAGTGCAAATTTGCTAGAAACAGCTAGTTCGAGGTTGGGGTTATAGTTCGTGTGCCAGTTTTCTGGAGGACATTAAGAAAGGTTGAGAAAGTAGTCCCAAAAAGCAGCTTAAGGCAAATCAAGGCAGACAAAGTAGTTCTGCACATTCCAAGAGAGAGTGCGAGTTTTAGAACAGGTAGCCGAGTAGGAAAACATGAGGAGATTCTGATTTCTTTTTTTCTAGTTTTTGAGTTTCACAGTTTTGCAACTTTGCAGAGATGGCCATATGAGACTGTCAGAGGAGGCCATGCGAGTTAGCCAGAATGCAAATCTCGGCAGCAAATCGACTTCCAGTTGTCAAAGATAGGTGTTGGAGGAAGTATGAGTTATCCAGTGCAAGTTGCAAAAAAAAGGGTCCCAACCAAGGACTAGGCTTGAAAGGAGATAGTTGTGCGCCAGATCCAGGTGGAGGAGGAGATTGATACTCCAGTGTGCCAGATGGGCAGTGTCCATTGAGGAGGCTTCCTTGTGGACCATTACCTAGCTACGGGGGCCCACAGTGTTCGGTAGAAGGATGGATCAGTGTCAGTAATGCAGTCAGATTCCCGAGTGACAGTTGCAGACTAGTAGCAGTCAAGTGCTGACGGGCGCAGCGCAGAGTTGGCAGCAATGCAAAGCGGCACAATGCAAAGTCAGCAACAACGCAGATTCTTCAGTGATAGTGCAGTAGCTAGTAGCAGCAATGTTTTACAAAACGGAAACGGATTCGGACTCGGCCGAGGATCGACTCGGAAACGGAAACGGAAACGGCAATGACTCGGCCGGCTCGATTTCAATGACTCGGTCGTTGTAAAAAATACATTAAATATTTATTTTTTTTATAAAAAAACATAATTTTAAATAGTTTAAACATAATTTTAAATATTTTCATTCAAGTTTCCAAACACACAACATTATAATATACATGGAAGACAACATATGATCAAAGTAGGCTCATGAACCAATCCATTATATCAAAATGGTACGGTGTACCCAATGGCAATAGTAAATACATAGTCAACTGTAGTCTCTGTCTGTCATACATGATCAAAGACTCAAGAGTCAAAACAAAATACAAATAACCAAGGAGGCTAGTAGCTACTGGCTACTGCCAGAGGAGCCAAGATCATCTCGACCAATCTCTGGATCATCATCATCAGAGGCAGAGCCAGACAAGGGGCCCCATGACTCCTCCTCATCATCATCGTCTCCAACTGCAACTGTAGAAGTGGTGCCAGTACCAGTACCACTAGGCTGTGAAGCAGATGCAAGCTGAGATAGAGTACAAATGCGGCTGCGCTTCTGTCGTGGCTGAGCAGAGGAAGGCGAAGCACCTACAACTGGAGTCCTAGTCCTACTAGCTGGCTGTGAGACTGAGGCTGGTGGATTGGGATCTGCATTCAACTGAACACGCTGCAGTGGATCTCCAACATCAATTTCATCAAGATCCTCATCAGGATCAAACTCTGGTAGACGACTCTCCACTACCCAATCTGATGTTGGATCAATGTCTTCCAACACAATGGGATCTGAATCAGGTCTTTTGTTCAGCAATTGGTTCCGTCTGAGCCGAAGGTTGTATTGGACAAAAACTAGATCATTCAACCGTTTTTGCTCCAAACGGTTTCTCTTCTTTGTGTGAATCCTCTCAAAGACAGACCAATTGCGCTCACACCCAGATGCACTGCAAGTTTGACTCAAAATACGAATTGCAAACCTTTGCAATTCAGGGCAGTGGCCACCAAAGGCCTCCCACCATTGTGCTGCAAAAAACATAGGAGTGTAATGAATTATGAGTTAGATGAAGGCTGAAGCTCAAAAAAATTACAAATTATATCTAACTTGAAATTGAGAAATTGAAAATTGAAATTTTTGTTTACCTGGCTCATCTGCTTCTCTTGCAATCTTTGCTAGGTTCTTCCCAAAGGTACCTGTTGCATTGGTGAAGGATGTGACCTGCTGATGTATCAGTAGCTGATCAGACTCCGATAGGACCATGCGCTCAATGCAATCAACCAGTCCATCTCTGACCTCCCCCCTCAAAGCTCCTGACTCCTTAGCTTTATAGTGATACCGTGGGTTCAAAAAATACCCAGCTGCATGTATAGGGCGATGGAGTTGATTGTTCCATCTTTCATCAATGATTGCCCAAATGGGCCCATACTTTGCCACTCTATCCTTGTATGCTGCCTTTATTTGCTCCTTTGCTTGATCCATAGCCTCATAAATGAAGCCCATAGCCAACCTTTCCCCATCCACCAACCGCAACACCTTAACTAGTGGCTCAGCAACCTTCACAATCTCTGTTGCCTTTCTCCAAAAAGTTTCATCATGGACTTTCCTTCTCAATTCTCTGCCTTCTGGTTTGTTAGACCAACTGCTATTATTCCAATCATCACTGGAAAACATCTTTTGCAAGTTTCTATGTTGGGAAAGCATAGATTGCAATGTCAAAAAATGTGTAGCAAATCTAGTGATGGCAGGCCTAATAATATCCTTGCCTCCAGTGTGTTTCCTCATGAGACTCAAAACCAGTGTATGATTGTAGATAAATTTGGTTATGCTTTTGGCATTATCTACAGTGTTTCTGACCCAATCTAATTTCCCAATATCCTCAAGCATGAGGTCTATGCAATGTGCAGCGCATGGGGTCCAAAAGATGGTCTTGTGTTTTTCCTCTAACAGTCTACCAGCAAGAACATAGTTAGAGGCATTGTCTGTGATGATTTGAACAACATTAGCCACCCCCACTTCCTGAATAACCTCATCCAATAGCTGAAACAACAATTGGCCATCTTTTACCTTATCAGATGCATCAACTGATTTTAAAAACATGGTTCCCTGTGGGCAGAAGGCAAGAAAGTTTATGATGGTACGGTTTCTTTGATCAGTCCATCCATCTGACATGATGGTACACCCTGTTCTTGCCCATGATTCCTTGAAATCTTGCAAATACTCATTAATTGATGAAATTTCTTTCTGCAAACGAACCCCCCTTAGCTCTTGCATAGTAGGGCCTTTGAAGCCTTTTCCAGCAGCATGTATGGCCTCTAACATAGGCTCATAATATGGTGAACGAGCAGCATTAAAGGGGATATCAGCATCATACCACCATCTAGCTATGTAGTCACAAGCAGTCTCCCTCAATTCTTTCTTCCAATGGTCATCTAAAGTGGGCTGAGAAAGACCTTTACTAACTTCAGGACCATGTGCATCTGATGGAGAGGAGGCTGAGTGAGTGAAAAAACTTTTGATAGTCCCATCACCCTTCATTCTACCCTTTCCCTTATCTTGACCAGAAGCATAAGAGGGAGGAACATAACGGAAAGGGTTTGATGCATCAGTTTGAGGGATAGAGGAAGAACCCTCAAACTCATAGTGGGGGTTGGCAGCCATCATTCTTTGTATCTCCCTCTTTCTCCCAATTTCATCCTGTATCTCTTTTTGCCTAGTCTTTTGTTCTTGAAATTTTTCAAAGCTTTCCAACAAAGTCTTTCTAATCTCCCCAATTTCCTTAGATTGACATGCAGTAATATTGCCTCTAATCCCTGCCAAGTGTTGTTTCAGCCTATGAATCCCCCCAGGACCTGACTTAATTTTCCTATGGCAAAACTTGCAACACATCTCATTATCAACCATTTCAACATATGCCCAAGCAGCATCTTTTGCTCTAGGTGCCATTTTTTGACTAGGAAAACAATCTGAAAATGAAAAAATAAAATAAAAATTGATTCAATGTTCATTTATTTGACTAAAAACACTCTCTAAGCTATCTTTATATGCACCTAAAATTTAATAAGTAAAAACAGATTTATAGAGGTGGAAAAAAATACCTCCAGGCACAAACTGCCTCCTCAAACTTGCTCCAAAAATCAGCTCCTCAATGCTGCTCCAAATGGCTGCCCAAGAAGCTCCTCACTCCAGCTACAATGCTCCTCCAAGACTCCTCACTGCTGCTCCAAAACAAGCTCAAGAAATGCTCACTAACTCTCAAAGAAGACTCTCACTCAAATGCATAAGACTGCTGTGAGTGAAATGAGAGCATTTGGCTGTCTTAAATAGAGTTTGGGAGGGGGAAATGGACCCCAAATGCATTTAACTAATCACATAAACCTTTTCAAGTCCACAAACCCTAACCAAATCAGCAAAAAATCAGCAAAAAGTTATAATTTTCCAAGTTAAAACGCTGCCCACGGATTTATAAACGGTACGGCCGTTTTTTTACGTGACCCGGCCGGGTTGACCGGGTCAGCAATGACCCGGCCGAGTCATTGGCTGACTCGGCCGGGTCATTGCTGACCCGGTCACCGAGCCGAGTCATAGGGCCGGGTTGCATTTTTTTGGATTGACCCGGATTGACCCGGCCGTTTCCGGGTTGACTCGGGCGTTTTGTAAAACATTGAGTAGCAGTCAGAACTCAGGAGACAGATGCAGCAGACACAGTTGATTCAGTTTTTTGGATGCTTCTTAGTTGCAGTTGTTGCAGTTGCAACAGCAACAGATGAGAGGGAGTTGCAATGTAGATGCAGAGTTGGCAGCACTATAACAGTTTCAGCAGCAGCATCAGAGTTGCGTAGTGGTTGGTGGGCAATGGCAGTCAGCCGCGGTGGCCAAACATCAGCAGTGTGATAGAGGGGTGATATAGAGACAGGGTGTTGTAGCAATAGTGGTGCAGCACTAGAACATTGTTCTCGCTAAGAGGGAGTGTTAGTTTTTGTAGCATCGGAGGTGTTCTAGTCTCAAGACCTTGTGGAGAGGCTAAAACACAGGAGTTCTCCATAACCTAGAAATCGTTTCTGGAAATTCCACTTGGAAGTGTCTCAATTAGATTATTAGCCTATTTTTAAATATTTCCTAAGTCTAAACTTAGGAAAAGGGGTTAATTAATCATAATTAATTAAGATAAGGTGTGAATCATATAGAAACTCACATGGATCGACTCTGATATGATCTTGGCCCTTGCTTAAGTTTTAATCTTAGTCGTTGGAGGTCCAACAGAAGATTATAAGGAGGTCGATTGGTAGATGGAAAACACACCAGTAGTGCAAGTTCCTTGGCAGATCAAGCTATCTAGTTGTAGAGATCGAGCAAGGAAGAAGAGTTTGAGCCAAAAGGGTCGCAGGTGTCAGAGGGGCAAGGACAGTGAAGTCGGAGGAAGATTTTCTATATTCGGCGAGTACATTTGTATAGAGGCCAAAATTTCTCCAGGAAGCTGCGCAGAGGTAACGCAGAAGCTTTAGAGGGCAGTTCAATTTGCTAAAGGAAAAAGACATTTTCAGTGCCAAAGGTTGGGCAGAGGTTCCAGAGGGTCAGAGAAGCATTTTCCCAGTTAGTAGCAGGCAGGACGGCTTGATTTTTAGTTGTTCCGAGCAAGTGCGGGCAGCGGGAGTGCAGGCTGAGCGTGTAGCAGACTTGTGCCATGGTGAGTGGACGGCTTGATTTTCAATGGCAGACAAGCGTCAAGATTTCTCGGAGTGAGGGTAATTTCCCTCAACATATTTTTGCCAGTATTTTTCTCTAGAGGATTGCGAGTGTTCAGTATCCAAATTGTACTTATATTATTTCACTACTGCTTAATAATAAAAGCCCTCAATTGTTGCACCGGTTTTCCCAAGTTGGGTTTTTCCGAGGACTTTTGTCCAAAAATAATTGTGTCAAATTTTATGTGCATGTGCTAGCATTTCTCAGTTTCCAACGCTATTATTTTCCATTGTTTTGTTTGTGAAGGTTGCAGTGTGATTTATTCAGTATTTGTCGTAGCAAATAAATTATTAAACTAATTAAAAATTAGAAGAATAATTTCTAGTCGTTGCAATAGGATTTCAGATTTGAAATTTTCACAGGGATGACCAACAGGATGGTGAGGAGCATAGCCCAAGGCGAGTGGAGGCAGCCACTCAGTCAGAGACTTTGAGTATAGGGAGAGTTTGAGCCAAGTGGGCAGAGGATTTGGTTAATGGAGATCAGAAGAGAATTGAGTCTCCCAACATCAAGAAGCACCCACAAAGGTACACAGGGTACATGGCATTTATGACTGAAGTGGTGGACTCACCGAGCATGGTGGGAAAGAACAGGTCTTCAAAGCAGGTTCCACAGAAGAAAGCAGAGAAGTCTTCTAGTTTAGAGGGAGCAGTTGCAATAGCAGTGAACTTGGTAGTGTTGGAGACAGATCCAGGTGGATGAGATTCTTCCAAGAACACCTTCCATGCTAAAAGAGAGTGTTGAAAATAGTAGCGAGAAAGGGTTCCTTGATTTGTGCCTTAATTTAAGGAGCCACAACAAGTTTCTCCTTAGCATGCTCGAGTTTCCTATAAGTTAGGAGCCAATTCCTATAAGTTAGGATAAATTCCTAAGATTTAGGATGAGTCCTTACAAATTAGGATGAGTTCCTAAAATTTAGGATTTGTTCCTAAAAGTTAGGACGAGTTATGAAGCAGTTAACTAATAGGCTGAAGTGGAAGGCTCAGTTTAGTGTTTTCTAGTGCAAGTTAGTTTTGGAAGCCAGCACGCGTGAGTTCCAAGTCTAAATTTGGGCAGATCGAGTTACATAAGTCAGTTAGACTCACTTAACCCACTCAATCACCAGTTTGAGTTTCCAGAAATAACAACTTGCTAATTTTAGCCATTTGAATTGCCTTTAAGAGGAGGAACGAAGGCATAGATTTGATCATTGTCTTGTGAGCACGAGTTGGTGAGACAAGGCAATAGAGCTCACATGTTTGTGAGAAGGTTGCACAGGTTTATGCATGGAACTTGTGAGAGAAAGGTGTGCCAAAAGAAGCTTGTGCATATAAATTTAGAAGGCAAAGATCAGCAATCTTGCAAGCGTTTCAAGCCTGGTTCAAAGCAGGAAAACAAGGTTGTTTTAGATTGAAATAAGTAGTATTTGTAAGAGATCTATTGTTCAAATTTCATCAATAAAATTCTCAAGCAAGGAGAGGGTTTTCCCAGTTGGGTTCCCTAGAAAAATAGTGTTTTTTATATTGTGTGACTCTGTTATTTCTGCTCCTATTCCGCTACAAAGTTTAGTGGAGAAATTCTGTGTTTATATGAAAAGAAATTATATTTCGGATGGTTCAAATTAGCAGAACAGAATTTCATGGATTTTCTACAGCAACAAGGCCTTAAAAGTTAAAACCCTAACACCCTTAATCAAATCTTTGATTAAATTCATATTTCATTTTTATTCTACGAGAAAAGTCACCCTTGATCAAATCTCTGATGAAATCCATCTTTCAATTTTGGTTATAAAAGAAGAAGTCCTATAGACAAGGTGGGTCTCAAAGGACGTTCAAAAGTAAACACAAACATGTGTGTAGATTGTTGAGTGTTTGTGTTTCATTTTCTTGTGCTGAGTTTTTGTAATCAAACCCACCTTCATCTCTCTCTGACAGTTCTGAGCTTATGTTCTGTTCCATTGCTGAGTATAACCCTAATTTTACATCCCACAAACGTTGCCTCTGAACTGCAAATTTCTAATTGGGGTCATTGCAAAGGCACAAAACTATTCAGCAACCAAGAGATATGAATGTACCTGCAGAAGCCTGGCACCGTTCTCTCGTCGTTCCAGCAACTGGCAGACAGCCAACCCTGGTATGAAGTCAGCCAATCTCTCATAGTCTGTCAACACATTCCAAACTGCATCAAGAGGAGCTTCCACCTCAATTTTTGCAGTTATTCTCCTCGAATTCTTCCCAGATTTCTCAATTCTCAAATCAAGGATATCCTCCACAATGCCATTCTCTTCCTCGCTCTCTTCACTGTTATCATCAGCATCAACTGTGATATTTTCAACTGCCCTGCACACTGTGATTGGTTTTCTTCCATGGATAAATTTGTTGGGCAGAAACTGGAGTCCCTTGGGTACTTGAAATGCTTGGAAGTGTATCAAATTGGCATGGGAAATGGGGATCATGAGATGGGGTGATTTTGATAGCGAGAATTGTAATGGGGATCGGACTTTCAACATGTAAGTGGAGCAGTCCATGGAATTATTACTTGCATGACCTGGAGCTTCTGTAATCGTGGAGGGACTGCCAAGTCCTTGGCCATGTACGGGAGGGGGCTTGTTTTTGTACCTCCTTGTGCTGTGTTGGGGATGGAGGACGAATTGTTGATGATTGGGCAAAATTGCGCCCGGTGCTATCCGGGACGTGATTCAGGACCCTCAGATTCCGGACATTCTTTTTTATCCACAAATGAACTCGTCGAAACGTCAAAGCAGATCCTCTCGGGTTTCCACGTGAGAGACACCACCTGATATTCAAATCGCACGGTACGCGAAGAGACCCGCTTTTGACCAATAAGCAAAGGCGTTGTCTACCGCAGTCACAATTTCGCCTGTGTAACAGTTTTTTGGTTGGTTTTTTTGTTAAATTGGGCGATAAAATTTTTAATAAATTTTATGGTGGAAGTATTTGGATATTTTTTTTGACAATCGAAACAAATTCAAGAATATCATAAACTAAATATAAAAAATCTTAAAATTTAATATTTAGTTTTCCAAAAACTTCTTCCATTTCACTATTTCTTTTTAATTCTTAAAATTTAATACTTGTAACCTAAATTTCCAAAAAGTCCTGCATCACTATTTTCCAAACAAAAATGACGTTGGTTAGTCTATTCTTTTTCTACTCCCCTCGCCCGTTTACTCATCTTTGCTTATCGAGTATGCTACATATCAATTAATTCGACATTGAAAGAGCTCCAAGCCATTTGAATGGGAATATTCTATGACATTTTATCACCTTAAATTCTTTAAACAATAATGAATGTGGATGATTGAGGGAAGTGTTCAGAGACCATATGCTATATAATTTTCTTCGATATCTGAGCCATTTTCAATAGGTAATATGTTTGTGTGTCAATTTATTTAGTGGATTTATGTTAATGAATATTATAGATAAGGAAAAAAAATTAGTAAAAATTATATAAAATAAATTTTTGGTTGACCAAACTAATTAGTGTAGTTTATTTGTTTTTGGTAATGAATCACAATTGTTGGTTCCAAAAGTATTGGTCAAAAAACTCTCTTATGTGATTTCTATAAAAAGACTTTTCTTAATTCATTATAGATCACAGAAATTTGAATTCAAAACATATTATAATGGTTAATGAATATGTTAATAATATTATATTAATTAATATTAAATATTATAATTGTTTTTTTTTAACAGAAACGGGTATGAGTCTTTCATTAACTAGTTGGCCAAATGCCATAGATTCGGTTACAATAGCTAAGACTGGTTTCTTGAATTGTCTCCAACCAGCTGAACATGGCACACTCATTTATGAATCTCATTTTTTTACAATTTTTTTCTTGATCTTTTCCAGCTGATTTCCCAAGCTTATGTATACAAACGAACTGCTTCATCAAAAGGCGATAGAACATAGTGATTTTTAAGGGATTGGGTCCCAAGAGACTTCACTGTCTCTGAGAATGGTTCCAGCATCTAACTGGGCTGCTTAATTTGCTTCTTCATCTGCTTCTTTATTGTTGTTTCTCAGGACATGGAAAAATTCCAGCTTTAGGGATTTGATCATACCTTTAATTCTTGAGATTGACCTAGCCAGCCGGAGATCTACCAGATTTGTTTTGGTCAACATAGCATTGATAATGACTTGTGAATCTCCCAATACAATTGCTTCCGTGTGTCCCAGGGCCTTAAGCATTTTGATCCCTTGGAATAGCGCCATGACTTCCGCTTGGATACTAGTGGTGTGGCCTAGACCCCATGCAAATCTGTGAGTGGAAGAATCTTTTGGGTTTATAATTATGCCTCCAGCTCTGGCTCTTCCTGGATTCCCCTTAGCTGCCTCATCAAAGAACAGAGAGGGAAGGTCTTTATTGGATAACCAAGCTTGAAACTCTGTCCCGTTTTTCCTTATTTGCCAGTCTTTAAGGCATCTGAGAGGAGTCATTGACTTTTGGAAGCTAAGATTGAGAGCTGCTCCGAATTCTCTGTCATCTTGGCTTAGATTTGTATCATCCTTTTTATCACTCAGCCATTCATTTAACTGCCCCTTAACTGTATTTGCTACTACTTTGAAGTTCTGATCCTTACCTCTGAAGATCCTTCTGTTCCTCTCCAACCAGGTATGCCAACTAATAAATTTAGGCAAGGCAGTCCAAGCAAGTTTGACAATCTTGTTTTTTGGACTTGAGCCTGGGAATCTTGCCAACCATCCTTCGAACAAATTCGGGACAGCTAGGGGAAGGATGAGCATCGAATTCCACGATCCGAGGAGCTCCTGCCAGACTTGGACTGTGAATTTGCAATTCAGAGAAATATGACCAGCAGTTTCGGAATTTTCTTTGCATAGGACGCATCTTGATGGGCCATGGAAGCCCCTTTTCTGTAATCTATCTTCTGTTAATATTTTTTGGTGGCATAGCAGCCAACAGAAGAAGTCAATCTTTGGTATAGTGGGGAAATTCCAAATGCTGTTCCAAGGTGTTGGATTTGGTGGAACGTGGGGTCTCTCCCTGATTTTGATGTAGCCTTGCGAAACCGAATAACCAAACTGTTTTTCTCCCCATCCTCTCGTATCCTTCTTTTTTGCATGCGTGGGGGCTGCTCCATGAAGTAGCTGAAGCAGCGTGGCATAATCTGGCATCCACGTAGCTGGGACATCTGATTTCCAGCCTGCCCAACTATCACCATGCCAGATCGAAATATCCCATAGCGTTTTAATGTTGGCCTCGTCCATCCATGTTTTCAGCTCTCTGCTTAGGCTTGAGTTTGATAGAGGAGGTCTATTCATGATGTTATCCTCCCAAATTTTGATGTGCTTACCATTCCTGGGAATCCAATAGGCGTTCTCTCTTATAAGAGGCCCGACTTTGGAGATTAGGTTGCTGAGAGGAGTTCTGAAGTGCTCTTTTTGTTGTTCTAAACACCTTAGTCTCTGGCCTCTGAAGTATTTCTTCCACAGCACCAACTGAACCCAACCAGGCTTTGGCTCTATAATCTTCCAGATTAGTTTGGCTCCCATTGCTAAATTTTGAGTGTTTCGATCCTTAAAATTTAGTCCTCCTTCTTGTAACGGCCTTGAGACTGTTTCCCAGTTAACTAAAGAGAGCCTTTTCTCATTATTCTTTCCTCCTTTCCAGAGGAATTTTCTAATTAGCTCCTCTATACTTTTTATGATGCCCATTGGTGCCAACAGAACAGAGAACTGAAAGAGAGGCAAACTGCTCAACACTGATTTAATTAGCACTGATTTCCCAGCCAAATTGAGCCATGTTGACCCCCATGCCTGCATTTTGGCTCTGATTTTTTCAATTTGAGGGAGCCAGTCCTTGCTTGTAGCTCTCCTGTGAAAGATAGGGAGCCCGAGGTATTTGAAAGAATTCCAAGAGGCTGAAGCAGCAAATCCCAGGCATCTGGCTATGTCACTAGAAAACAACTGCTGGGACGTTCCAACAATAAGTATGACACTTACCCCTGTTTAATTCACTGCCTAAAGCTTGGCAGTAGTCTTCCAGAACATCCTTGAATTTCTTTGCCACCCGTTGAGAAGCAGCCCCCAGGAGCAGCGTATCATCATGAAAGAGGGCATGATTGATACTTTTTGTCCCTCTTGCTATGCATAGCCCAGCTATCTCTTGGTCTTGTTGTTTTCCGTTTAAGTGGAAACTAAGGGCAGAGGCTTGTAGCACGAAGAGGAGAGGTGACAGGGGGCACCCCTGCCTCAGCCCTCTAGATGCTTTAAAGAAATCAACAGCCCTGCCATTCACAAGAGGGGCAATCCAGGGTTCGGAGATACAAGCTTTGATCCATTTAATGAAATTTTGTCCAAAACCCAATGTGCACATAACATCAAACAGAAATTTATGCCTCACACGATCAAATGCATTAGCTAGATCGAATTTAATAACCATACCTTGTTCTTTGCGGCGCTGACTCGAGTGGATCGCCTCTTGGACCAAGATAAAATTGTCTACCAACTGTCTGCCTTGAATAAAGCCTCCTTGATTCTCCGGGATGACTTTTGGGAGAATTTTCTTCAATCTGTTAGCTATAACTTTAGTGATCACTTTGTATCCAACATTGCATAGGGATATTGGACGGAATCTATTGAAGGTGTTAGCACCTTTTTCTTTGGGTATAAGGGCGAGGAAGGCTGAGTTTGTACAGCCCCCAATTTTCTTGCATTCTTGGGATTTATTTATCATTTTCATAAAATCCTTCTCCACTATCTGCCAGCATACTTGTAGAAACCTGGGAGTAAATCCATCAGGACCTGGAGCTTTGTCGGGTTCCATAGCAAACAGCGCTTCTTTGACTTCCATTGTCGAAATTTTATCTTCTAGCATCTGGTTCATCTTTGCGTTGATGAGCTTGGGGACATTGTCTAACAGATTGTCGTTTTGGGTGATCTCCTCAACTTCAAAATACATTTTTTCAAAGTGTTTTGATGCAGCCTTCTTGACGCTGACGAAGTCTTTTAAGGTGTTCTCCTCATTTTTTATTTCTGAAATATTGTTACGACATTTTCTAGCTTGGGCCTGCTTGTGGAAAAAGGAGGAATTACGATCTCCAGCCTTGAGCCATAGGCTCCTTGACTTGAGCCTCCAAAATTCCTCTTCTGCCAGGCATGCCCTATGGAATTTTTGCTGCAACTGATATTCCTTGTCTAGCTCTTCTTTGGTGATGTCGGCAACTTCCAGATGAAGGTGTTGAGTTTCCAGCTCTTTTTGAATTTTTTTCCTTTCCATTGCAGGGTTAGGTAAGGTTTTTATCTAGCCCTTTAGCATCTTTTTTACCCTGCGTAGCTTTTCTTCCCAAACAAAGAATGGAGATCCCTTGACCGTATCCCTCCAGCATTCTCTAATCTTTTGCATGAAATCTACCTCTTTGGTCCATAGGGAACTAAACCTGAACGGTATAGGCCCTAGATCCTTAGAAGGAATCAGTTCTAGACAGATGGGCTTATGATCCGAGACACTGCTTTGGAGAATGCACATTTTAGCCTCCAGCCCCAAGAGAAGGAAGGAGCTTTGGACCAGAAAACGATCCAGTCGCGCTGCTATGTATCCCGGCCCCACTCTCTTGTTTGACCAGGTGAACGTGCCTGTGACTGGTTTTATGTCTAGCAAATCCCATTCTTGCATGAGATCTTCGGCCCATTCTCTTGCCGGATCCCTGACTATGCTGCCTCCTCTTTTTTCTGAGGCTCGGAGTGTGAGATTTAGATCTCCGGCAATGATAATATTTCCCAAATTTTCTAGATCTGCTAGGTTTTTGATGGAATCCCAACAGTTCTTTTTCTCACCTACATTGTTAGGAGCATACACATTGAAAATACAAATAATCTCCTTTGTTTCTAGATGCTGTAATTTTAAAAAGATCCAATGGGTATTTAGGGATTCAGAGATTAGTAAAAACTTGTTTGAGTTCCAGAGCATCCCAAGTCCTCCCGACGCTCCCCGGGCCGATACTGCATGCGCTCCATTCTTTTTCCACCATTTCTTGCTTGCTTGGAGGAAGGCTGATTCCTCCAACTTGGTCTCCTGGATGAGGAGGATATCTGGGGATTCCAGTCTTATTAAGCTGCTCATCGCTTCTTCCTTTGCTGAGGTGCCCATCCCCCTACAATTCCAGGAGACAAACTTCATTATTTATTTATGCCTTGGTGGGCTCCCTCAGAGCCCTGTGATTGAATCCTAGTCACCTTCGGGGTTTTTGAAAGGAGCTTCTCTAGCGTTGGTTGGCTACCCTGGAGTTTATCCTTGTAAGTTTCTTGTTCTCTTTTTTCTTTTGCCGTCTTGCGCCCTCATGTAGATCTTCTGGGAGAGGATTGGGATTCCCCAATTTCCCCTTCTTCCTCTGAATCTTCGGACTCTTGGGTTTCCCCTTCTTCTTCAGAGGCCTTCTCCTCTGGTATACTTTTGATGGAGGGGGAAGCTTTTGAGGCAGAGATCTCCTTTGGCACTTCTATTTCCTGTGTGGTCATGACTTCAGATCCAAGGATTTCAAATTTGTTACCTTGGTTTTCCCTGGCTGATTTTTGAGCAATACCCTCTTGCGGGTTCTTGGCACTGCCATTTGTGTTTTTCCTGTGAGAGGTTTTGGATCTCTTTGCCTGGTTCCATCCCTCTTCCTTTCCTTTTTCTTCCCCTCCTTTGGACGGGCAGTCCCTTGCGAAATGCCCGTAGACGTGGCACTTCCGGCACTTGAATGGTAGTTGTTTGTAATCCAGTTTCTGTACATGCATCCAGGGACCAACCACTATTTTGACGGCTTCCAGTAGTCCAACTTCCAGATCTACCTCTACACAGATTCTGGTGCAGTCGTATTGATCCTTGTTGTTGGCCTTGTCTATGAATTTTCCCAGGGTATTTCCAATGTGCTTCAACGAATCCCAGTTCCAACAGTGAACTGGTAGGTTGGGAAGCCTTACCCAAACCGGGACTGTTGTTGGCACGTCCACCGCCGGATCGAAGTCCGGAGTCCATTTATTTAAGTACAGCCCTTGGGGGCCCATGAAGTAGGGGCCATTCCTGAAAATTAGGTCTTTGTCTTCTTTTGCAGAGAATTCAAACAAGAAGTAGCCTCTCCCGAGGAAGTAAGAGGTTACCTTGTTTTGGATCAGAGGTGCCCAGTTTCTGGCAACCCAGTTCTCGGTCGTCTTCGGGGATGGCCAGAGTCCTGTAAACTGTCCTACCAGTGCCCGATCTGCCAGGGAGAGAGCTACTTGGATCGGCCCTTCCGGCGAGAGGGCGATCTCCGGGATATCTTCCAACCTTTTCACAAATTTCGCGGCTTCCGAGCATTTCTTCTTGGGCAGAGAGGCTAGGAGGGCTTTGAAGGCTTCCGCTGCAGAAGGGGGAGGAGGAGAAGGCTCCTCCATGGAGAAAAAACACCAGCGAGGGTGGCCGCAGCCTGGAGAAGTACTCTCGGCGGATCCCCGCAGGTGCAGAAAGAAACCTCTGTGAGAATCCACGCAGGTTCCAGGCAGATCTACCCGGGGGCACCTACGTAGTCTCAGGGTGTGGGGGGAGCGGCTGCGCACGCAGTCTCAGCTCCCGCAGGTTGCGGGCTTCTCAGGTTGTAAAGCTCATTAAATATTATAATTGTTAATGAATATGTTAATAATATTATATTAATTAATATTCATTGTCGGGGGAATTATATTTCCATATTAGTACTTTTAGATATTCATGATTTTAATATAGAATCTAGAAAAAACTTGTACAGTCTTACTAAAAAGTGAATGAATATTATAATTGTTAGGAGGTAATTTTTACATAATAGATAATCAACTAAATTGATAGCCCAAATAATTTTCATTATCATTCGACTCTCGCCATATAGCATGTGTGAATTCACAAATCGATAATGTCAATGCATGTAATAAGGATTGGGGTTAAATATGAATATTACATAACTTTTGGAAAGAGTAAATACATAACATAATTGATGGTGTTAATAATTCCTTGTAATGTTTTTGCTAGTGCAAATAATTCTCATTATAATTAGACTCTCACTATGTAGCATGTGTGTATTCACACGTATATGTCAATGCATGTAATAAGGATTGGGGTTAAATATGAATATTGCGTAACTTTTGGGAAGAGTAAATACATAACATAATTGATGGTGTTAATAATTCCTTGGAATGTTTTTGCAAAATAGATAATCAGCCAAATTGATAGTGCAAATAATTCTCACTATAATTTGACTCTCACCATGTATCATGTGTGTATTAAGGCATATATGCCAATACATGTAATAAGGATTGGGGTTAAATATGAATATTGCATAACTTTTGGGAAGAGTAAATACATAACATAATTGACTGTGTTAATAATTCATTGTAATGTTTTTGCAGAATAGATAATCAACCAAATTGATAGTGCAAATAATTCTCATTAAAACTTGACTCTCACCATGTAGCTTGCGTGTGTGTATTCACACATATATCTCAATGCATGTAATAAAGATTGGGGTTAAATATGAATATTGCATAAATTTTGGAAAGAGTAAATACATAACATAATTGATGGTGTTAATAAATTTTTGTAATGTTAAAAACGGATATTGTTTTAACATGATAATAAAACTTAATTTAAGCTAATGAAAAAATTTTACAATTGATTCATTATTACTACAAGAGAGGCTATACAGTTCATGGAAGAGAAAGATGCCATGTCATGTTATATTATGTAAAATCAAATTACACAACAACAAAACAAAACAAAACAAAAAAATTAATTAAATTAATAAAATAATATAATATAATTATAATGATTAATTAAAATCTTTTGATTCCATCAAATTATATAAAAATATAAATAAATGAAATGAACCCCGGATGCGGGTGATCTGTAATGCATTTACCATGATGGGACGGAGGAAGGCGGAGCATGGTTGGCACCTGTCCAGCATGCTCGCCGGACAGAATATCAGGTGGGAGGATATCAATGCGCAGGTGATTAACATTATGGGTGTTCGTCTGTTCGGTCTTGGCATTAAAATGCTATCCAGTTACGCCTGCTCGGGAGGATTTCTACCTGCAACGAACTTGATTGCCATAGTAATGGCGGGTGAGGATCGAGGGAATGGCACCTGTGTATTTAATAGCTTCAGCTCCAGCAACATGCTACTGTGTTTCATTCTGCTTGGAATGATTCGGAGTTTTGAGAAAGATTGGGCTTGGGGAGGGTCTGGCGCCAGATGCTGTCTTCGGATAGCGCCTGAGGCAGAGCTCAAGGTGCGTAATTTCCCCTCAACTGTTAGCGGCATCCCCTGTGGTGTTCGTGGCATTTTCATTACGGGTCGAGGAATTTCCACTGAAGGAGATTTCATCACTGTTGTTCATGTTCTTCCATCTGCTATGCCGAGACCCCGCCAGCGCATGCTTAGTCGCAGAGGATCCGGCCGAGGCAACCCTTTGCGCCCTTCTGCTGGGTCTGGCTCCATGGGGCAAGCTCCTCCTCCTCTGGGAACAGAGAGCATTCTGAGTCCAAGTCAATACCTGGACCCAAACTCTCCAGACTCTGCCAATTCGCCGTCCTTTGGCTCAGCTATTTTCTCGTTCAACTGTTCTCTCACTCGCCCTCGAATTACGGCTCATGTCTCTGTTCTCTTCTTAGAAGAAGCCCAAGACGAGGGCGAGCCTAGTGCCCCTATGCCTCACACTGAGGAAATCCAAAATCCCAGCTCTCCGAAGCCTTCTACTGATATGCAACACGGGACACCTCAGCCAGCCAGCGCCATCAACATTGTGCCAGTTGCTCACGCTCAGCCGGACAGGCAGGAACCGGAAGAGGGATGGTGCAGGATAGTGGAGGAGCCACCCGACGAATAATCTTATGTGTCAGCTGTCCACCAGTTTTTTGAAGCCCAGTGGAAAGGAGGAAAGGTTCTCTCTGGCTCTGTTTGTCAAACTTTCTCTATGTTCTTGTATCGGGTCTATTGTCTAGTTTCTGTTGTGTCGGGACTATTGTCTAGTGTCTGTTGTTTGTATCTCTCTGTTTCCCCTGCGCGGGATATCATGTTCAAACTCCCAGTTTCTGTTTCAGTCATGCTCAAACGGCCTAACTCTCAGGCATGATGGCTCTCTGTGTTCAAATGATGTAACAATTCTCTCTTTTTGTAAATAATAGATTAATCATATTTAGCAAAAAAAAAAAAATTGAAATGAAATAAATACTTATGACTATAATTGATAATTAAACTAGTTTAGATTTGTTTTAACTACCAGGAAAAAGCATCAAATCTATTTATATTAAAAAAATTAATGAAATATACATCTCTTTATTATTATTCTCATGGAAAAATAATTATTTTTTTACTTTTAATCACTTTTTATTTTATGGGATTGAAATATTTTATTAGGGTCAACATATATATATATATATATATATATATTAAATTGATATTAATTAAATTAATTAGTATGGATGTTTAAATCATTTATTTAAGTTTTGCATTGAAATAATTTTAAATATGAAAATTGAACAAGATTCTTATTTTATGTTTAATTACTTTATATTTTTTTAATTTGTTATAAAATTGTGTTACTTCATATGATATTGAAATATTTTATTTATGGCTAAAAATACAGTGAAGAATTTTTACAACTCCTTCATATGGTGTTGTAATATCAACTATTCATTAAAATGAAATAATTAAAACTAACCAAACATGTATATTCATTATTATGTTTATTACGCTGTAAAGCTTCCCCTCTTAGATAAACTCCCCTCCCTGCCTTCCTATCTCCCCTCCGTCAAATAAATTGTTAACGATTGGAATGTCTCCCGTGGTTGATTTAACCGGGTCGTCTTTCGCCCAATTGATTTAACATGCCAAAAATGATTTAAGATGCCAAATCCTTGTCGTCTTTCCTGAACTTGACATAATGGTGTGGGTGTTGGTGTACATGTTGGGCATGCATCTTATTGTGCCATTACCATGGTTAACGAACTCATCAAGCTATAACTCATCCTCTTGGCCATCCAGGGGAGCTATTGGAAAACCTATTTCTTACAAAGTAGCCTTCATTGGAATCGCAGGCAGTGTGTTTTATGTCGTGAATGAAGTGTTTTCTGTCGTGAATGAAGCAAGAAGTTACACGCAAGGCGATGCTCGCCTCTATGCCTTGATTTTGATGGATATGTCGAATTCTTTCAAAGTTGGTTGTTTCTTCAAATCCGTATGGAGGCACGTCTTAGCTGCATATGAGGGTAGTAGATATTGCAGCTCCACACATGTAAAGGCCGCACTCTATTCTTAGTCTCAATGCTCATGGTTTCTTTATCTAAGTTTGATTTTCCTATTGAGATCAAGGTGATTTAGATGATCTTGAAATTAAACCGTCTTGATTTTATCTACTAGTTGTGCTCCTTTGTATTCAAGTTAAGTATCTTTTGGTTTCTCAAAGCGGTATGCATCAACTCCACATCTTCATCTTTATGTTCGCAGTTTTCTATTTTTTATATAATATTTTAACCATCACCCTAGCAAGAAAAAAGGTAAATGGAATAGGAGATCAATTATATTCTCTAATAACACTTAATTGAAAATTTGCCTTGGGTTTTACTGTTTTAATCTCTGCATGCAATTATTTCCTTTATTATTAGAGATATCCACCTATCCCATGGTATGACTTGCAGGTCCGATCGGTGGTTAGCGTTGCCGATTCTTTGTTTTTGCTGGGTGTACATGGATATTCTGGCCCATTACAAAGGTGGTTGGCCTTGTGAATTCTCTGTTTTTGCTAGTGCACATGGATATTTTGGCCCATTATATGCTTTTTATATGGCTTTAAATGTACAGTTTTGATAGTTTGTATATGTTGAATGTTGTAGCAGTTAGTGTTTGTATATACTTAGAATGCCAAACATGGAGACATTTGAAAAGGGATATTTTGGATATTTTGAACATCGAACTATGTACTGGTTTTTCAATATAATTAAAATCCATCGATTTTTTTTTCCTTGAGAAAAAAACCCCTCTTTTAACTAAGGTTTTCATAATTTTGAAATTCATTTGTGCAGATCAACTCCAGGAGGGTAGCCATCGCCATCACGGAGGACTCAGATGCACCAGGGGAGGAAGACAGCTGAAACGAAATGAGCTGCAAAATACAAATGTCAGAGTTGTCAGGGGAGGTGGAAAGGATCTGATCCACCATCCCCAAGGACGAATGCCTGGAATCGAAGCTTGATGAGGTTAAGCCGGCCATGAGAAGCTGGATCACTGACGGGTTTGGCCTGCACGGGGGCTAGGGTTCTGCCCTAGCCATCGTCATTTCTTCTTGCAGCGCGAGCTCCATTCCCTATCCTTTCAACGCATTCGAGTTCTTACTAAAGATTATGCAGGCCCTATTGGAATTTTAGGTTCCACTTGAGGTTCTAATTGGGACGTGATGGGCTTTTTCTCCACCTTCTACTACTTTCTTGCATCATAAGCAATTAGTTTAATCATAAATCCAGGAGATAATTTTTTTTTAAACATAAGGCTTTGTTGCAGGGAAATTTTTGAAGCTTGACTCCAAAATGGAAAACAAGAATAAAGAATCTGTAAAATTAACCAACAGACAAACAATCTTGTTTAAGAATTTCAATTCGACCGACAGTTCATCATTCATAGAGGAAAAACTATGTCAAAGGAAGAAATGGAATCAATTTTGAATAGCGTTTCAACTGTGTTTAGGGTTATGTTAGAACTTGAAGGCAAAGTTGAGACGGTTTCAAAATTACTCCACTTCCTCCAATGCCATACTTCATGCTCTGTGAATGGTGAATCTGTTAATATTTTTCCTCTTTAATGCAAGCCCCCGAACAATAACTTACTTAGTCTGCTAAATTTTTCCCTCCTCCCTCGCTTATTATTCTTACTCATCTGAGCCAATTGTTTTGGGGCAACTTCCTTTTATTTATTTATTTTGTTTGTTTTTTCCACAATAAAATTTGACTGACAAATCACTGGTTATGAGATGATTTGAAATATGGATGAAAGTCATTTGTTAAAATCATTAAAAAAATAATCATAATATAGTGTTAATACTCATCAAATTTGATGAGTGAACTTGATTACCGCGGAACAGAAAGTAGGCCCCTCTTTAATGTTGTCGATGTCTTGACTGAACAAATTTGGATGGATCTTTCCACATGACGGAGCAGTTTAATTATTTTCATGTGAGAGTAAATTATTTTCATTTCGCATAACTTATTTGTGGATGACTTATTTGTGGATGATGTGCTCATCTTCGCTATGCTATGCAGAGTCACTTGGTTTCATCTTCATGTCATCCTGAAAAAATTCCAAGATGCTACTAGTCTTCAAATTAATAAATCAAAATCCACCCTTTTTCATAATGATGTCAACTTGGAAACAGCAGAATGGGTTTCAACGCTTTTGGGATAAATATGAGATCCATAAAATATGGTTTAAAATATCTAGGATTCCAGCTTAAAGCAAAGGGATACTCAAAAGCAGACTGGCAATGGATAATAGATAGGTACTACAAAAAGATATCTGCTTGGGAATATAAGAGCCTATCATTGGCAGGAAGGATTACCCTGTCACAAGCAGTATTATCTCAACTGGTTGTATACTGGGCGCATTTATTCTTTCTCCCTGCAAGCATCATCCAGAAAATGAATAAGATTACTGCAAACTTTATTTGGGGAGGCAAATCTGAGCAGAGAAAATATCATCTTGTTAGAATGGAAAAGATATCTAAGCCGAAGAATTCAGGTGGTTGGGGGCTGTTGGACCTGAGAACCTTTGGGAAGGCGCTCCTGTGCAAATCATTGTGGAGGGGAATCTATGGAGAGGGCCCCTGGAGCAGCACAATAAATAAGAAATACTTGGGCGGCAAAGATATGGCTCATTGGTACAGATTAGGGAGGATCGGATCCAAGTACGGGTCAGCAATCTGGCTCAGCTTTCGAAAGATTGAACATTATTTTCTGAAGAACCTGATATGGAGCTTCCAATCCAGCTGTAGGATTATCATTGGAATTGACCCTTTCATATGCGGGCGTGAGGAAATTTCTCCTCCTGAAAGTCTCCTAAGCTTTTTCCATAGGAAGGGTTTCTTCACCTGGGACAAACTCATAGAATCTTGGCAGGGCCCTATTCCCCTTTGGAAAGAGGCTGACAGTATGGGGATGTCTGACTCTTTAGCAAAACAATGGAACATAGTCAGAGATGGCTTGAGAAGCAGTGGCTTACATCGCTCATTGCCTAAAGATGTTCTGATCTGGAAAGTGCCAAATGCAAGCTCCCAGGTTTGCGTAAAAGATATTTACATAAACTTGATTGGTTTAAGAACAGCTCATGCTAGCCCTTCTTTTCCTTCTATTTTCTGGAAAACCGGATGTCCCCCCAAATTAACTTTCTTCTCGTGGTTGGTTTTCCACAATAAAAACCTGTCTTGGGAAAATCTAAAAAAAAAAGAAACTGGCATGGACCGGGCCTTTGTGTAATGTGTGAAGCAGCGGAGGAAAGCAATTATCATATGTTTTTCCAGTGCCAGAAAACGCGACTATTGTGGCATGATTTGGCAAGCTTATTAGGATTCCCTGTCGTGTCTCATGCTTCCACGCAGGAAGCCTTCACCTGGTGGAGTGGGCAACGTGATGCATGGAGACCTATAATTATCATAGTCCTTTGGTGTGCTTGGAAGTGGAGAAACAATAAAATCTTTAAAGCCAGGAAAGAGCCTTTTATGGCTACATTACAAAATGTTGTTTCCATCTACGAATCCCTTCCGGCTAAGAATCACAAAAGAAAAAATGTCAATTGCAACAGGCAAGGAGATATTCACTCAGGGACCCCAAGAGCGTTCTTTGATGGTGCTGCTCAACATAATTCCTGTGGCTGCGGGGTTCATATTATAATGGACGAGAACCTTCAATATCTCATCTCATGGAATGGAGGAAAAGGCTCTAACTGCATGGCTGAGGCGATGGCTCTAGCGGGCCTGCTTACCTTCTGCATCTTTTTTGATATTCATTTTGTGTCAATCTACGGGGATTCCAAAGTTTTGGTTGATCACGTTTTGGGAAAATGTCGAATCAGTTGCCCACACCTTGCAGGCTGGATGGACAGAATTATGTTTTTATGGGGTAAAGTGAGAGGATGTTCCATTCAACACATCTATAGGTCCAGGAATCAGCAAGCAGATTGCTTATCAAAGGAAGGGCTTCTATCTCAAACAGGTAACTGGATTGTGAAGGTAATATATGCCGGGGAATCCTTCCCCATCCAGGACTTCTCCTTCCCTGGATTTTAATCTCTCTCTGAAAATCTCCAGGTATGCTCTGGTTTTTTTTATTTTTTGATATATATCCCTGTATATGTATGGTCTATAAATCGTGGATCTTTCTCGGCAATCAGTTTTATATTCCAGGAATTTCATGTGTTGTACAAGAAGTCCTGTATTTGGTATATTGTGTGTCAGCTCAGAGCTTTCTTTCAGGATGCATTTTGTATCCAGTTCTATCTTTATTTAGTTTATGAGACGATCCAACTTTAATAAGCTTTTGATGTATTTTTGTCTTTGTTATATTGCCTCAATATAATACTATTATGCTTTTTCGTTCTGGAAAAAAAATAAAAATAAAAATAAAATAAAATAAAAGAAAAATAAAATTAAAAATTATTTTCACAAATCAAATAAAATTAGTAAAAATCAATTTTAAAAATCATGTAAAGAGCAGTTTAAAAATAAAATTCAGACATTAAACACTTACTACAAAGAATTCGTTTTTCAATGTTAAAATATTTTTTTTCTATTTTTCTTCAGATTTGCATTATTTGTTCTCCTCGAATATTCGTTGTTAGTTGTTTCTTTTTCATTCATGTTTAAGAAATTTCTTCTAAATTATAATGCACATTGTTATTTATTATTTTTTCTTCTCAATTTTTTTATTATGTTTTCTTGAATATTTAAAAAATATATATTAGATTGTTGGAATTCACAGTGCACGTTGTTTTTCATTCCGGCAAAGAGATTTCTACATTAGATTGTAAGAAATCATATATCATATTAGAAGGTTTGACCCTTTGGTATCTATATTGCAATTTTATAAATGCTTTTAATATAGATTTGGTTTTTAAATTATATATTTTTGTTTATTTAGTCAATTATTTTAATTTTAGGAGTAATAAAATAATTAGATGATTTTATTATATATTAGATTTTTTTAATTTTAAGAGTAATAAAATAATTAGATTATTTTAATAATATATTATTTTTATACCATTATAGAAAGAATTTTGTATAACTAAATAGTTATAATTAGTTTAATTATAATTCGAATAATTAGAAGGTTTGACTCTGTTCATTTTATTATTAATGAAAGAATAATTCGAATAATTTTAATTTTTAATTTTTTTATCTTTTTTCTTTTGGTTGCAAATAATCTTAGTAGGGTGTTATTGGTTTGTAAAACCTATTTCTTATATCTAAATATTTAAAGAATATATATATATATATATATATATATATATATATATATATATTTTAATTGTGTATTATAATTAAGGGGGTTAGGTGTTTTTCAATATGGAGAGAAGTTGTCAAGACAACATAATGTTACATAAAAAATTTAACAATCATAAGATTATATTGAAAAATAAAAAAACTTGTAGATCTAATCTATCTTCTTCTTTTTTCCTTTGTATCTATAGGAATTGACAATTGGACCAATCTCATATTCATGTGACATGGATTTGATTCCAACGATTACTACTATAAACTCTAGGCTAGGTGCTTAGATATGACCATTCCACGTATATATGTGAATTGGATTGATGTGAGCCAAAAACCTCTTCACATATAACACTTCATTTACTTACACAACCATCATTAGTTGATTTGTCCCTTGAGGGCTACAAATCTACTCCATCATTAGCAACATAAGATATATATATATATATATATATATATATATGAATGACAACATTTAAAAGAAGATATTTACTAATTAAACTATTTAATTCCTCTCATGCAATCACCCCTTTAAACATTTGCATGTCCTTCTCTCCTATCACCTAGGTCTACTCCAAGACTTCACAAGAAAGGATAGGCATGCCTAACCAAGTCTTACATTTGTGTGCCATATACATGTAATTTACAATTTTCTTTTCCAAAGTAATATTTTTTTGTTATTATTATTCAGTATTTATATCACTATTCTCTCATTTTAACACACTTGCTCACACCAGGTGCTCTCCTCACTAGATCTCACTTTTGTAGTTGCATATCACCCTACTAGACTTCTATTTCCTCTCATACAATATTCATGTATGTACATAAAATCTCAATCAGGCTTCTCTATGTTAGCTTTAGCCTCAACATATAATGCTTTGACATTTGCAACCAACATCTCCTTCTTCAAGCCACAATCCCTTGGCTTTGAAACCACTTGTCAGTAAAGTAAAAAATGAGATAGAAATACGTTTTATAATACAGGATAACACATAAACAATTAAAAATACATGAACACCATATTTTACCCTAGAATCCCTTACGAGAAAATTGAATAATATATCTACTATTTCTCATGGCTTAAAAGAAGCCAAACCAGCCAAAGTGAGCCCTCCACTCAATTAAGGAATTTTACAATAGAGAATCCTCAAGCTTTTAACAACTTCATCACATATAATCAACAGGCTCTAAGACCATGGGCCACAAAACTCATGTGCCCACATTTATGATTTCCTTTTAACTTATTATTACTTAGTATACAAGCAAATAATGTAATCACGAGTCAAAAACATAGTAAATTACTCCATAATGGCTTCCCTCGTCATTTTTAATATTAATAAAAATCTTCGCTATATCCCTCATAACTTTGTAAAAATATTCTTTTAGTAAGAAGTCAAAGAAAACTTCATATAGATGATCCAATTAAATACTTTCTTTTCAATATTTATCAAGTTTCTAAAATTTCTTATAACATACTACAGCCTTACGGCGTTTCCATTGCAACATGTGGTGCAATTACTAGTTTAGAAAATATTTTATTTTATTTTAAAATGGACACTTGTGAACCCAAGATTGAGTATGGACAGAATTCATATAGAATGTGTCTCTGGGCACAATAAGAAATTTTTTACATTTTAATTTTTTTATCTCTCTATATAAAGTTAACAACGATTTTTTTAATAATATTTTTTATAAAATACAAATATCAACTCTATGTTGAGCATGGATTGAATTTGACATATGGTTCATAGTTGGTTGCGATCTCTACATAGTAATATATAAATTTTAGTATTTATTTTGCTTTTACAATTTAAATAATGTGTAAATTTAGGTCTTACCAAACTTACAAAAAAAATGTGTAAATTTAATATTTTTTAATTATGATCTTAAATCAAAAATTTGTGCTCGAGGGGCTCTCCAACCAAGTATGGAAGAGACATTGTAATGTTATGTATACATTTTGACTTAGTCAAATTACCAATGATATATTCTTTAATTTTGTATCTCATTAAAAATAAATTTAAATGATGAATACAAATGATTAAATGAATTCCATTAGAAGTTAATTTTGTGTAGTTTTTTAAATGGTGCTTAGTTAGGTTGGTAAAAGTGAATAGATGATACATTTTTTATCAAGTGTTTGGGCCACTCTTAATATGTAATATGGTTGTGTTTGTATTCATAAGCTCAATAAATGTTAGTGAATATTATAGTTGTTGGGAGGTAACTTTTCCATAATAGATACTCAACTAATGGTGCAAATAATTCTCATTATAGTTTGAGTCTCACCATGTAGCATGTTTGTGTGTATTCACACTTGTGATATATGTAATAAGGATAGGGGTTAAATATGAACATTGTATAATTTTTGGGTAGAATAAATAAGGATAGGGGTTAAATATGAACATTGTATAATTTTTGGGTAGAATAAATACATAGCAAATTGATGGTGTTAATAGTTTCTTGTAATGTTAAAAATGGACACACTAGTGTCAACATGATAGTTAAAAGTTAATTTAAAATATATGTATACACTATTGATTTATTATTTAATTATAAATTTAAATCAAAGAGTATTGCATCAAGAAGTCCTCTACAACCCAGTATGGAAGAGATGTTGTAATGTCATAAACATTTTGACTCTGTTAAAATACCAACTCATGGTTTTTCTCATGGTATTCTTCTATAATGTAGTCTATTTAAAGGCATAACATTAACATATAAATAACATATAAAACAGCCTATATCCATCTTAAATGTGGATCTATCAAGCCCCAAGAGGGACCAAATCTCTCAAGGTGCAAACCTCTTTTTTTATTGCAAAACTTGAGAAAATGTTTGCACCTCGAGAGATTTTATCCTCTTAACACTTGATAAATCCAAAATTAAGATGAATCTAGGTTGGTATACATTAAAACAATAATCACATAAATATATAAAATTAACATTAAAATTACATACCTTAAAATGTATAATAACATAATTATTACAATACAGTAACCCTCAATTCTTATATGATAGATTTTTAATAAAATTTGTTTTAAAATCTAAACAAATATGATTCTTATAACTTAACTAACATAATTATATATGGAGTTCTTAGAGTTCCACTCAATTGTGATGTTGAGCAATGTTAGTTCATGATACTTTATCATATAAATTAATTATGAGGGGATGACTTGTCAAAGGGTGCAAACTTACATGTATCAATGACTATATTAAGGGATGCAAATCTATGCAGAAAAGGACTATTTGATTAATTAGCTTGTAGTAATTAATTTAAATTAATTTATTATGATTTTTAATATTGATTTTAAATGTCCTCGATTCAGGTGGGAAATAAGGACACTCGAGTGCTTAGGGGGCAATCCCACCACCCCATCACCTCACAAAACATTTAAGAGGGGAGCGATGTGGCTTGGCGCCCACATCCATACACATGCAAACTCCCCCTCTTGGGTTTATGAATATGGCAAGCGCACATTCAATTACATTTCTGGTTACAAAGCTTCTTTGTTACAGTTCATATGGTGTGATTCAGTGTCTCTCCCACTACAGGTGGGATTTCTCAGGCTTTACGACATTAAGAAATTTGTGCATAGAAATCTAGTTCTTTTCTTTGAAACCTTCCTTCTATTATTATGAATTTATGCATGTATGTTCCTAAGTACAGAGTTGAGGAAGCTTGGTTTTGCTTCTACGTTGTAATGGTGTATGGCGCCAAGATGGTCGGGGGATTAAGATATGAGTAGGATAGTGTTCTAACAAAGCTTGTTATTTGGGCCAATGGTTTAATGCATTAGATGTTGCAACTTCCTCTGAACCTAGATTTTAAGTTGATAGTGGTCGCCTCTCCTTCTTCAATTCAGAAACCTTCGAAGGCATGGACAGTCTAGGATGCTTTCTCTGGGGTAATTTCTAAGTCTCCTAGCTTTATATCTATCCTTTTTGGTGTTGAATTTATTGGTTGCAGCTCAAGTTGGTGTGAAACTTTCTCTGGTTTTTTGTTGTATGACCCGTGGAGTCAAGGATACTATTTGAAAATTCATCCTACTCAAGGGTCTTCTCCTGCCCCCTAGTTTCTTGAATTTTTTTTGTTTGTGTTTGTTTTTTCCCTTCGAACCTCCCTCAAATCCTCATTTCAGATTTCTATTGAGCACCATGTATTCATGCTTCTCCTTTTTGGTGACTAGTATCTTGTTCACTATAATTGTATTTGTATTCCCTTGAATAGTGTGTCATGACTTTGAGTGGGGTGGTCACAGACCACAAGGGAAAACTTGTGCCCAAGCCCAGGGAGAAGAGGTTGCGACTATTTACAATTTGGCTACCCCTTTAGACATTCGTATTGAGATTCGTCATCTTAAATCCTTATTCGTTGAAGATCACCAAGCATTCTTAGATCCTAACATCCTAGAAGAGGCATCCCAATGGGTCCCCAACCCTAGTAACACTAGGGGAAGATAGAAACATTACCTCAACTCTATCACCCTTTATTGGCAGTTGAAAACCTTCTTGGACAGAGTTTTAAAGGAGAAACAAGAGTAGTATGACATCTTGTCTCCCTTGAATGGCATTAAGTGTGCCTAACGATACCAACATTCGTGCTTGGAGAGTTTGGATGCTATGATCGCTTACTTGGATAGTCATCTTTAGTGCGATGAAAAACCACCACCTCCTCCAAGTTCTAGTGCAAAAATCTCTAAAACTTCATCTGATTTCTTATTTCTATTATGTATTTTAATAAGATTTGTATAAATGGTTTAGTAGTAGATAAACACATTTATTTCTAGCAATTATTTTATTTTGCTTAAATTTTAACATATATACATTGTCAATATATCTCATCTCACTTGTCGCGTATTAAAACTAGACTACAGATAAACCATAAATATTTCACGTTTATATTAATATCTTAAAATAATACCAAAATTAATTCTTTAAAAAAACAAAAATTAATGAAAATAATGTACTAAATAAATATGGGTCCTATCATATTACTTTGTGTGTTTGATATTATCGATTCATGTATTTAATATTTAAAATAATACCAAAATTAATTCTTTAAAAAAACAAAAATTAATGAAAATAATGTACTAAATAAATATTGGTCCTATCATATTACTTTGTGTGTTTGATATTACCGATTCATGTATTTAATATAAATATTACTTTGAGTGTGTGATATTATTGATTCACCTATTTAATAATAGGTCATAATTATATTCAAATCACTTTAAGTTGATTGGATTAAAAAAAAAAAAAAACATTATTTTTTATGTGAAGATAATGATTTATGTTTTTAATATTAATTATTTAAAATAAAGAGAAATCGATTTATTAAAAAATAATATAATTTATATAATATATTTAAAAAAAAGAAGTATTTAGCTATTTTTTAGATAAATTTTGCTTTATCAATACTTTAATTTAATAAAAGTTAAATTAGCGTTATATAGGTGTAGTCTAATTCCTCTATATTTTAATTTTTTGAGATATTTCATCGTGCTTTAAAAGACAAATTAGATTGATATAGGTGTAGTGTAATTTTTCTATATTTTAATTTTTTAAGATATTTTTAAGTGTTTTAAAAAACAAAAAACCATAATCTTGTTTATCTCTAAGTAAAAACTAAAATGTAAATTAGTGAGGTTATATTGTCGATATGTTATAAAGTTACATTTATGAAATTTAGTTTGAATTTATGTATTAGAAGCGTTGATATGTTATAAAGTTACATTTATGAAATTTAGCATGAACTTATGTATTAGAAGTGTGTGTGTGTCAATTTGGTTTATCTTGGATGGTTGGGAGGAATGGTTGAAGCCCTCTCCACTTAGGTTCAATTCTCACAAGTGACACAATGAGCTTTAATATAATGGCTTCAAGCCTATGACGTAATGGACCAAAACATGTATACATATGGAATATAAAGAGTATTTTCCATATGGAAAATATATATCCCACATCGGGTGAGAATGGATGTTAGGAGGGGCATGGAAGGCGAGGATGCCTCCCCCACGGAGAGGGCATGTCATGCCTCACTCTCGCCTTATAAGCCTTTCCATGACATCATTTTTTAACCTAAACAAGGATTTCTGGAGAATTGCTAACTTCAAAAGATCAATTGTCATTATTACACTAAATACAACTATTTTATAAATGCAACAACAGGTCGGTTACAACATGGCTCTGGAGACTTGAACCCATGTAGCTAGGAAAACAAAATTGTTAACCAAACCACTTGAGATAAGATCCTTTGACCATGACATTATTTAGAGGTGTGTGAGTTCATAGTTTTAGGTGGGCACTCATATCTTTAGAACTGGTCCATATGATAGTGACAAACAATGCATACTTAACACTACACACCCTAACCTCCTGATTTCTTCTAATTGTGGAGTCAGAATTCTCTACTACAATGACTAGCATGCTCCAATCTCGACAGTTTTATGGTCTTTTATGGAATTTATTTGGTTAATATTCTCCATTGCCTACAATTACTTCTCTAAGACTTTGCGTTGGTTCTTCCCCAGTCAGATATATTCATATTAAAGTTTCTTTTCTCCATGGTAAATTTTAGGGGCAAAATTTAAGGGTTTTTTCATTTTAGAGGGGCGAAAATTTTATAAAATACCCATTTCATATATTTAGCCCAACTTTTATTTTAAAAATAGTTATTTTTTCCATTTTAGCCCAAAAAAAGGGGCGGATAAACTATGAAAAAACTCATTTGACCCGATTTGCCTAGTTTGGGAGGTTATATTCCATTACAATCGCCGATTTTCTACTTTGCAATGTTAAATTTGTTTGCAATCACCCATTTTCTAGTTTGGGAGGTTGTATTTGGTCCCAATAAATAAAAATATAAATAAAGTGGAGATATGGTAAATAATAAAACCTCTTTTTATATTTACTCCAAACGTATGGTAAATAAATAAAAATATAAAACCTCTTTTTATACTTACTCCAAAGGTATGGTAAATAAATAAAAATATAAATAAACTAAAGGTATGGTAAATAAATAAAACCTGTTTTTATATTTAGTCCATAACCCTCTTTCTATTTAAGAAGGCTAAAAAAGGAAGTTTTATTTAAGTGAATCCTATGGGCCAAATACCATGGACTAAATTATTATTAATACCATGCAAAAAAACATTATTAACCCTAATATTAGTATTAATAAAAATAAAGATGTCACATGGTATTGACCTATGGTATTCATGTGGAATGTAGCCTATTTAAAGGGGGGAATTAAATCGGCATAGATCCATCTTTACTTTGGATCTACTAAGCGCCTAGAGGGATCAAATATCGTGATATGCAAACTAACATAGAGTGAAAAATATTTGATCTCTCTCGGGGCTTGGTAGATCAAAAATAAAAATTGGATCTTGTAATTTAATGTCACTTAAACATTTTAACTTGGTTTAATATATATATATATATATATATAAATCAATTATTAATTTTATTAATTTTTATAAATTACTAATAGTAGTTTTTAAGCTCCAGGTTTATGATAACCCATGGTATTGACCCATGGTAATACCATGGTATTCATGTGAGCATAGACTATTTAAAGGGGAAATTCTATCATCTTAGATCCATCTTAATTCAGGGTCTACCAAGTGCTTAGAGGGATAAATAGATTTCATCCCTCTAAGAGTGGTGGATGTGGAGTTAAGATGGATATAGGTTGGTTTTTATGATAATGAAGATATTAAATAGACTTGGGAAATTATATAGTAAAAAACATATTAAGGTGAATGGTTAAAGCTACATTTAGTCACTTCATAAAATTTAGTAAAAAATACCAATATCTCTATTAATATTGGTTTTTCTAACAAAAAAAATAAAAATCAAAACAGTGAAATCTTATCACTCTTTCCGCATCACCCTCGTAGAAGAGAGATAGTGGCTGCCCAGATTTCCCACCATTTTTCAAACGTTCTCAATATGATATCTTCATGAAAAAGTTAAGGTACTGATGTTGGATTAGTTGTTTGAAAAATATGCTGGTTTCTTTCATCTTCTCTGTTATTCTTAGTTTGTCATAATGATCTATAGGGGTTGGGCCACTGCACCATATTGTCCTAAAAGGCGGAGATTGTGCACCAAAAAGGAAATTAATCCACATGTTACAACGTTGTTAAAAGATGCAAGGCGTATGAAGGTAGTGAATTATGCTAATAAGCAATTTAGATTGGGAGAGACGTAATTAAATTTTATTATTTAATTGAAGATTTCCAATTAAAATAATAATAAATCTACATTTATATATTTATATATTGATTGGAAGGCTTCTGAAAACGGTCACTTCTTTCCATTAGATCCCCTTCGGGCCTTTGGGATACCTACTACTTTCTTATATTATATAGTTGGGGCTTGCTACTTGTTGGCGTGTTGGGGTAGACAAACTTGATGTGTTTTTTTTTATCTCGCAGTTGGAGTCCATGGAATAAGAAAGAAATTTGATAGCTTGACAAAAGTGGTAGAGGAATTGGTGATCAAGATCAACACCTACAAGAACTTTGTTGTGGAATATTATCAAAACTATAGAAGGATATGAAAGAGTGTACAGTAAGAACCTTGACAAACATGATCACTGAAACTTGCAACATTGTTTGTAGGAAGAGAAAATTATGTTTCCTTTTTCCAAACATGTATGTTAGTATATTAGAATTTAATGAGTATATTTTCATATTATCATATATGGTTTCATACTTTAACAAAACATTCGCCAAGACTTCACAATGTTTTATTATTCAGTGAAAGATTTGCCAACATCTTACAAGATTTTATAATTCAGTGAAAGATTTGCCATGACTTTACAAGATAATATAATCGGGTGAGAGATTCACCAGAAAAATTATATATACATATTATATTATTGATAAAATCGCCTCCCATTTTTCCTATGTATCATGGGGATTCGCCTATTTATTATACATATAAATTTAGGGTGGTTCTTAAAATTTTCCCTGCTTTTCTCCCCAATTGTTTTTTCTCGATGGATTTTGGTATTCGCTCCCTTTACTTTCTCTCTGCACTCACTCCTTTCTCTTAGCCATTTCTTCTCTAGCAGTCTAGACATGGATTTCATTATTAGCCATTGTATATCTTGCGATGGTTCCAAAGAGAGTTCATATTCATTGTGGCAGTGGAGGCAAGGACGACAAAGGGCTTATTTGCATGCAAAGACATCAGTTCAACTATATAGAGAGAAAATCCCCCCACTAATTAGAGCTCAAATCGAAGAGGTGGAGAATGAGTTAATGGAGGAGTGTCGGTGTTTATCAAACTCAAAGGCAATGAAAGTTGTTTCTTCATGGGTTTCGGATGCTAGCCACACCCATGGTAGACAAGACCAATATCTTTATACCATTTACCTATATTGGCTTATGAATGCTTTGTCTGGCATAATTTTGTTGGATAGGAACAATGTAGAAGAGCATATTATTCTAGTATTGGATGACATTGTGCTACAACACAAGGAAATGTATGAGTGCCTCGAGCATATTGAGGATATCGTCAACCCTAGTTCAACTTCGTGTCGCCTTGGTTTTGAGCTCTTGGTCCAACTAAGTTTAATAACTCCCATTCCACTTAATTTGTTGTGTCTCTCTTTAGTTGGTCTTTCTTGGTCCTTAATATCTACTTTACAAGTCTATTAGAGCCAACACTACTAGATTTTTCAGGCAATTTATAATCATTTTAGACAGTTTACTTTTAAGTTTGGACAAATTTCCTTTTTGTCAATGGTCTAGTTTACCAAATCGCATGTCACTAACAGACAATAGTAAATGCCTTACGTAACTTTTAATTACCAAACAAAAATTTAATTCACAAAAAAATAAAAAGTGTGTGTGTGAGAGAGAGAGAGAGAGAGAGAGAGAGAAAGAAAGATTTTTATGGTCTTTAAAATTAATACTTAAAATAATTATGAAATTTATTATATGGACTTAAAATCAATTAAAATGGGCACAGTGTAACTATTATATGTTTGGGCTTTTTACTTAAACATGGTGATATAATTATTTGTGAAATTATAATTTTGCATTATGTAAAATGTTTATTTAAATGTATAAATAGATTCAACGCCCTGAAAAATCTCTAGATTACTTTGATTGTGTAGACCACGCAGCTTGAACTTGTAATTCCAACAAATTCCTACTAAAGTTTTAGGCCGATAGGCCTTCCTTTGAAAGAGACTTTCGTCATCATTTTGTTTCTGATGTTGACACCTGGCATCCACATTCGGCGGGCATCTGTCGTGCAATTTCTGTTTATTCTCAGTGATTTCCGAGAACTTCCTGCTTTCTTCCACCATATCCGTCCGTTTGGTAGCATTATTGCTGGGTGGCATTATTGCTCAACTCTCTCGAAAACCCAGTTATGCGGTGCACGATCAACAAATTCGTGCTTTGAAAACCCTGTTTTGCGGTGCACACACATTCGTGGCTTGAAACCCCTGTTCTGCGATGCACGATCAACAAATTTGTGCTTTGGAAACCCTGTTCTGCGGTTGACGACCAATTAAGATGTGCTTATTCCGTGCTTCCATGACCTTACCGGCAGCCTTCTTGGATCAAACTTCATCAACAAACAGACAACCCTGTTTGACAATCTCACAAAGTATAGCAGTGTTCAAACTGACAGAGGAGCCTGGTTTGACAATCTCACGAACGGAGCTGGAAATCATGAGCCGGAGCTGTGTTTAGAATACATCTGCACAACATCATTTCTTCCAGGTCAGGTCCTTCTTCAACTACTTTGTTTCCCTTTCCTTGCCATATCATCTCTCTCAGTCTTGTTTTGCTTCCTAGGGATTTGCTGGACTTCATTAATGATAGGCTTATGAATTTTTTTTACATGGTTGTCCTCTGCTTTCTCCTTTTCCTTCATTCAGCATGATTATCCTTCAAAACAAAATCTATTTTGATAAGAGGACATCTTTGACTTACAGTGCCAAATATGGCTGCTTTGTTGGGTTCCTATAATACTAGTGATTACCCCATTACTATTGTAGTTATACCCCTTATTTATATTGTTGTGCCCCTATTACCCCCATATTGTTATTTCTATGCCCCATAGAATCCCTCTATTGTTATTTTTGTGGCTTTATATTATTATTGTTAGGTCGGCTGGATTATATTGTGACTCCTTAGACTCCTATATATAGAAAGGAGGTTTTGTCATTTGAATCATCCAAGAATTGTTCATTTATGTAATGTAAAGGAGGTTGCCCCCTCGAAGAGGCTGAATTCTAAGACGTTGATCTATCTTTTCTTGAGCTGGTTTCATAACATTTGGTATTAGAGCTTTGGATTCTAGGGTTTCGCTGCTCCAAACAGGTCATCGTGGCATTTTCGCCATAACTTTTTTTCTGTGACGTTTCAGAAGTCGCAAAAAAAACCCATTTGAGAAGAAATCGCGTTGAACCTTGGGTCCGAATTTCAGAGCTTTTCGCGCGATATTTATGGAGATATGATCTGAGGAAGTTGGTCTTTTTGCAGACTCCTGAATTACATTCAAAACAGGTGACCTGGGGAAAATCATCATAACTTTCTCTCTGGGGATCGGATTGAAATTTCGTAAGAAGGTACAGAAAGAGGACAGACTGTAGTTTCTTTTATGCATTTTTCAGATCCAAATATCGAAACAGTGACTTGTGGCACGTCGTACAAGTTCGCTCTACTTAACTAGTCTATAATCAAGTCACTGTGGGCGATTTCGCATAACTCTTCCTTGGAGAATCCAATTTGGGTCAGACTTGCGGAATTGGAAAGAGGACACAGAGGGCTACTGCAAATCACAAATTCAGAACTAGATGATCGAAAAGTACAGAGATACATCAGAGGCAATATCGAGCTCCTACAAAGTGAAAAAAGGTGTGTAGATTTTCTTAAATTTTTGCTTAAGCTTGGTTTGAAAATTTATTTTGAAGGAATTCAAAGGGCATAATAAAGAATTATTATCGGTAACTGATGCCCCGAGGAAAGAAAATGCAAACACCTAGTAAGGAACCTGAAAGCTCTAGCATGACTCATGAAGAAGAAGAAGAAATGCTATATGATATATCAAAATTACAAGAACAAGTGCAACGAGTGTCACTTGCACAAAAAGCAACAGAATCTAAAATGGATGGTTTAAGGAAAGATGTAGAAGCTAAGATGGATGGTTTAAAGAAAGGTGTAGAAGCTAAGATGGATGGCATGGAAGCTAAGGTGAATGGCATGGACGCTAAAATTGATGGCATGGATGATAAGATGGAAGAATTGAAGATAAATATGAATAAGTTGCTACAAGAAATGGTCACTAAGGGTGAAAGGGTACTAAAGGAAACTCATGATGAGAACAAAAGAAATGTTAATCATGATTCCATAGACTCTAATGTTGGATCAAATACTCACCATGTTCCAAAAATCGATATGCGGAAGTTTGATGGCAAGGATACCGCCACATGGATATTACAGATGGAGCAATTCTTCGATCTCAATAATGTGCAAAACGCACAAAAGATACGTATGGCAACTGTATATTTGGAACCAAATCAGTTTGTATGGTATCAATGGCTTTGTTCTTGTAAACAATTTATCACTTGGGCAATTTTTACGGAAGAATTAATAGCACATTATGAAGATACAAAAAGCAACACTTTTTTTAGCCAATTGATAAGTCTCAAACAAAAGGGTTCAATAATGGAGCACATTGAGGAGTTCCAAAAATTGAACATAAGGGTAAAAGATATTCCAGAGGAGCATAGCATTGATGTGTTCATAGGGTCTTTAAAGGATAATATCCAACATGATGTTCGCCTTTGGGAACCTGATTCATTAGAGAAGGCATTCAGGTTAGCAAGAAAAATGGAAAGCAAAATTATGGCAACTAGGAAGCATACCACTCACAACTATAAAGACAGAAGTGTTGTTGCCCCTAGTCTTCCACAACCTACAAGGTTGACACCACAACAATTGGAAGAAAAAAGAGCAAAAGGGCTTTGTTACAGTTGTGATAGCAAATACACAAAAGGTCATAAGTGTGCTGAGAAGAAATTATTCTACATAGATTGTGAAGAGGAAGAAGAAAAGGAGCAAGAAAGGTCAAAAGAAGAGGATATACTCCAGGAACAAAGCCTATATGAAGAACAAATAAATCCGACCATATCTTGTAATGCATTGGCAGGAATTACCACTCCTCAAACCATCAAGATAGAAGGACAAATCAAGAAGAAAAAGGTAATAGTGTTGATTGATTCAGGAAGCACCCACAATTTTATTCATTGTAGGGTAGCAAAAGAATTGAATTGCTTCCTATATCCAGCACCAGAGTGTCAAGTGATGATTGCAAATGGAGGAACAATAAATTGCTCTGGAAAGTGCCATAATATCAAGCTATCCATGGGAGAATATGTATTGACTACCCCAATGCTTTCCATTCCAATGGGAGGTGCTGATGTTGTACTAGGAGTCCAATGGCTACAATCCTTGGGTACAATAGCTTTTAATTTTCAAGAACTTTTCATCAAATTTTCCACGGAAGGAAAGGAAGTTGAATTAAGGGGTATTGCAGGGAAACCAGGAAAGATAATCATCTTTAATGGCATGACTAAGCTTCTAAAAAAGGAGCAAAGAGGTGTAATTGCACAATTAAGTTCGCTAGATGTTTCCACATTGGAATCATCTATTTCTCTAGATCTCCAAAAAGTCTTGGACAATCATTCCAAGGTATTTGAGACTCCCAAAGGTCTCCCACCTATGCGTGATCATGATCATGCTATTCATCTGATTCCAGGAAGTGTTCCTCCAAACATCAGGCCGTACAGATATCCCTGTTGGACACCTAATCCTAATGGGTTAGTGTGGAAGTCGAATGGACAAAAGCAGTCCAAGAGACCTTGGGATCTGAAACCCAAGAGTCACAACATTGTATTATAAATGTACATCTCCTGTTAATAAAAATGTACTGAATGATTTATCTTTCCTATTCTATTGTTTCCATGTGTGTTTAACATGGTATCAGAGCAGGCGAATTCTGGCCCTGCTCATATTTGAGCCACTTGTTTTGTGGTCTCTACCTACATGTCAGTTCTGTCTTTCTACTAATCAGAGTTATCAGAATTGCCACCTTATTGAGCTTTGTATTCCTCATTCTGCACCATATTCTTTCCTACGCTCTGTGCACTCTCTATAACCGTTTTCTGCCATATTCTATTTATATTCCCTGCGCTATGCTCCATACAAACCTGACATTTGAACGCTGGTCCGACATTATTCTCCTGCTCTTCTGTTGCGCTGTCTGACCACCTGTTTGAATGCGTTGAGTGCCTGCCATTACCTGCGGTCTGCTACAATCCCATGTGGAGTATGAGGATTGTCCTGAGAATTATGAGGTTGCCCGTTACCTTTCAGAAATGAATCGCTGGAACGTTCTGTTACTCACGGCAGTAGAAAGGCGTGATTCGATTCATAGTATGCTATTCGATTTATGGTGTATATGAATGGTGTGATTCGGTTCATAGTGTAAATATTCGATGCATAGTATGTGATTCACTGTGCGTTGAAATCCATGTTCGTGGGTTGATATAAAAGGTCTCCATGTATTGATTAATTATTGGAATGAAGAATTGAACTTCTGCTGATCCTAAAACGTTTGAGAAGCTGTTAAAATTGCGTTGAAAGTTATGTAACGTTTGCTCTGAAGCTTGTTCCATTGACATATGTCATGAACCATTGTTGAAACGGTCATCATTGCCTCAAAAGTCATCATCGCCTCGTTCGCCTTCTCTGCCATTGCATAGAAAGTAAAAATAGTAGCAAAGGTCTAGCGGGAGAGAATCCCATCGGCCTTCACGGATTTTGCTGCATCCCACATTGCATCAAACATCTTGTTATTGCCAAGAACATCGACAAGCAGATTCCAGGCATAAGGGTTGTGCTTGCCCCCAAGCAGATTAACAGACTAGTGGAAAAACTTGAGGGACGCTTCACCTGCCTTGTATGAGTTCTTCAGCACTGATCCAATCGTAACAATATAGATTAAAAAAATGACATGGTAGGACCTCAGCAAAAATAGTGTGCGGTCCAAAATCCATGTGGTACAGCGATAGCATAAGGTCGTCAGTTCCACTCTCGGCAAAGGATTCGATAGCCTCTTCCAGCAATTGTATTTGCTCTCTAGAGCGCTGAACCAGGTCATTCTGGAAGGTAAGAATTTCTGGAGCAGCTTTCTCATTTCTCCAGGCCCGTTTTAGAAGCTCGACGTCCGTAGCAGCCCCGGATACGTCTGCGGTGTCTTCTTGCGTCCAAATGCTTGAGAGGAGTTATTAGCTGGCCCCGGGGGAAGAGGTTGTGCCTTCCCCGTTCTCCATTACTGTGCGGCCGTCTGTATCAATTCGAGCTACGCTGGTGCTGTAAACTCTCATTCCTCTACTCAATCAATCAGGTGTTTACAGTTGTGGTTTGAAAAAGGTACGAATGGCAAGGGTTTATGGTTTGTAACGCGAACGATGGACAGTTAACAGAATTGTCGAATGGTAATTCGGATGGTTGGAGAAAGTACAGAAGCTGTTGGTGCTGGAGTTGGAGGCGGTAGCAGCAGCAACAAGATGCCGACTCTTGAGGTATATGGAACGAATTTGACAAAACTGGCAGAGGAAGGCAAGCTTGATCCAGTAGTTGGATGGCAGCCACAAATAGAACGTGTTACTCAAATACTGGGACGCCGTACAAAAAATAATCCTTGTCTTATTGGTGAGCCTGGTGTAGGAAAAACAGCTATTGCTGAGGGACTTGCGCAGCGAATAGCTTCTGGAGATGTTCCAGAGACAATCAAGGGTAAAAAGGTCATCACTTTAGATATGGGTTTACTTGTTGCTGGTACCAAGTATCGTGGAGAGTTTGAAGAAAGATTGAAGAAATTGATCAAACAGAGTGATGAGATTATACTCTTCATAGACGAAGTTCATACTTTGATTGGAGCAGGTGCAGCAGAAGGTGCAATTGATGCAGCCAATATTCTGAAACCATCTCTTGCACGAGGTGAACTTCAGTGTATTGGAGCCACCACCTTGGATGAATACAGGAAACTCATTGAGAAGGACCCAGCACTAGAGAGGAGATTCCAACCAGTACAAGTGCCAGAGCCAACTGTTGATGAAACGATACAGATACTGAAAGGTTTACGTGAGCGATATGAGATTCATCACAAGCTTCGTTATACTGATGAGTCTTTGGTGGCTACTGCAAAGTTGTCGTATCAATATATCAGTGATCGTTTCCTTCCTGACAAAGCAATTGATCTGATTGATGAGGCTGGTTCTCGAGTGAGATTGAGGCATGCACAACTTCCTGAGGAGGCCAGAGAGCTTGAAAAACAACTTAGACAAATAACAAAAGAAAAGAATGAAGCTGTTCGAAGCCAGGACTTTGAAAAGGCTGGAGAGCTACGTGACCGGGAGATGGAGTTGAAGGCACATATTGTTGCTATAACAGAGAAGGGTAAAGAAAAATCAAAAGCTGAGAGTGAGGCAAATGATGAGGGTCCAACAGTGACAGAGGCAGACATTGAACATATTGTATCTTCATGGACAGGTATTCCTGTTGAAAAGGTATCAACTGATGAGTCTGACAGACTTTTGAAGATGGAGGAAACTCTTCATCACCGTGTCATAGGGCAAGATGAAGCTGTAAAAGCAATCAGTCGAGCTATTCGTCGAGCACGAGTTGGTTTGAAAAATCCCAACAGGCCAATTGCGAGTTTTATTTTCTCAGGTCCAACTGGTGTTGGCAAATCAGAGCTTGCGAAGGCACTAGCAGCTTATTATTTTGGTTCAGAGGAGGCAATGATACGGTTGGATATGAGTGAATTTATGGAGAGGCATACTGTCTCAAAATTGATTGGTTCACCCCCAGGATATGTTGGTTACAGTGAACGAGGACAGCTGACTGAAGCTGTGAGAAGGCGACCCTATACAGTGGTCCTTTTTGATGAAATTGAAAAGGCTCATCCAGACGTCTTCAATATGATGCTTCAAATTCTTGAAGATGGAAGACTGACAGATAGTAAAGGACGGACTGTGGACTTTAAGAATACCCTTTTGATCATGACTTCTAATGTTGGGAGTAGCGTGATTGAGAAGGGAGGCCGTGGAATTGGTTTCCAGCTTGATTACGATGAGAAAGACAGCAGCTACACAAGGATCAAAAGTCTTGTCAATGAAGAGCTGAAGCAATATTTTCGACCTGAGTTCCTGAATCGACTAGATGAGATGATTGTGTTTAGACAGCTCACAAAGACAGAGGTGAAGGAAATGACCAGACTTGAAGATGCATTAAAGTTACTGAATATCCTAATTCATTCCACTGTTGATGGGATGGTAAAAGTCAACAAAGAAACTCTTTTTGACATTCAAACTTATTTGCAAAATGCACAAGAAAAAATCGATTTTTTGCAGCTTGAATCACAGCTACAGCAAGAAGAGCTACATCAAAATAGACACCATTCTGAACCTGTTTTTGTTCAGAACATTAAGACAACCACCCATCAGCAGCATGTTAATAATGTTACAGTTCATTCAAATAAAGCAGCAGTTGTACATGCAGATGCAGAAACTCAGTGTGCACTTCCCAAGCCCATCATCAGACCTTGGGAACAGCTTGTCCACAACAAGCACAGAACTGGTCTTGGATATGACAAGGACTTGTCCTTTCATATTCCAGACTATGCCAAGCCCATTCAGTTTCAGAGTGCTGGATTCATTCATGACAGTTCAGCTGCTCCTCATGACAGTTCAGCTTCAGCTGTTCCAGATTCTGCCCCTCTTCCACAGCAACAACAACAACAAAAACAACAGATCGTGAAATGCCAACACTGTGACCGAGTTGGCCATTTGAAAGATCACTGTTTTGATCTTCATCCATGTAAGCACTGTCATAAAACCAGCCATTCTTCACACAGATGCTTCAGAAACAAACGTCCTGCAAGAACAAAGATTCATCTTGGATGGATCGCTTCTTGGCAATGGGCATCAACAGCCAAGAAGATATTCCAAACACATGTCAGAACTTGTTCCAGAATATTGAACAGTCTTGCAGTTGAGTTTTCTCCATCTTCTCACCTTGTATCTGATAGGGGGGGAAATGATGGTCATCTACAAGCTTCAAAGTCACATCAAGCGAGCCTGAGCCACAACCTGCCACACCAGTTTCAGAGTTGTAGCCAGAGACAAAGATGCCTGAACATGCCTTCAATTGGCAATCTGGGACACTTCCTCTAGCAGAAGACTCCAGCTTCTTGCCAGTTTTGGAAGAGTTCCAGGAATTACAGAGTTGTTGGTCATCCTTAAACCATCACAGATTGAGAACACTTCCTCTAGCAGAAGACACCAGCTTCTTGCCAGATTTGGAAGAGTTCAGGAATTGCATTAAGCATTCCAGAGTTGTTGGTCATCCTTAAACCATCACAGATTAAGAACACTTCCTCTAGCAGAAGACTCCAGCTTCTTGCCAGTTTTGGAAGAGTTCCGGGAACTGCACTAAGCGTTCCAGTGTTGGTGGTCATCCTTAAACCACCACCCTTTTTTACCAACATTTCATAGAGCACATTCAGCCTAGTGCTGCCATGCATTTTTTGCACATTTTGTATTACAGCTCTCTTCTTGGACTCATACATAACCCTTCGGATTAAGGGGGGGAATGTTGGACACCTAATCCTAATGGGTTAGTGTGGAAGTCGAATGGACAAAAGCAGTCCAAGAGGCCTTGGGATCTGAAACCCAAGAGTCACAACATTGTATTATAAATGTACATCTCCTGTTAATAAAAATGTACTGAATGATTTATCTTTCCTATTCTATTGTTTCCATGTGTGTTTAACAATCCCTATGTCCAAAAAAGTGAAATTGAACGTATGGTTGCAGAAATGCTAGAGGCTGGTATAATTCAATCGAGTCAAAGTTCTTTCTCAGCTCCAGTAGTATTGGTGCACAAGAAGGATGGATCATGGCGCATGTGTCCGGATTATAGGGAGCTCAACAAGCTCACTATTAAAGATAAGTTCCCCATTCCTGTCATTGATGAATTACTGGATGAATTGCATGGATCAATTTACTTCACCAAGTTGGATCTTCGTTCGGGATATCATCAAATCAAAATGAAGATTGAAGACATTCCGAAAATGGCATTTAGAACTCATGAGGGTCATTATGAATTTTTGGTCATGCCTTTTGGCCTTACCAATGCACCTTCAACATTTCAAGGTTTGATGAATTCAATTTTCAAACCATTCCTTAGAAAATTTGTGTTAGTATTTTTTGATGATATACTAATCTACAGCAAGTCTTGGAAGGATCATGTTGAACATGTTGACAGGGTGCTACAACTATTGGAGGAGAAACAATTATATGCAAAAAGATCCAAATGTTTCTTTGGAGTCCAGGAGGTGGAATATTTGGGTCATATTGTATCTCATGAAGGAGTTAAGGTAGACCCTAGCAAAATTAAAGCCATTAAGGAATGGAAAATCCCCACATCCATAAAGCATCTGCGAGGATTTCTTGGGTTGACAGGGTATTATCGCAAGTTTGTTAAGAATTATGGGAGAATAGCAGCACCTCTAACAACATTATTGAAGAAAGATTCATTTTCATGGACTCCAGAAGCAACAAAGGCCTTTGAACATCTTAAAGAGGCAATGTGCCAAGCACCGGTCTTAGCTACACCAGACTTCACAAAAACCTTTATTGTGGAATGTGATGCTTCAGGAAATGGAATTGGTGTTGTTCTAATGCAAGATGAAAGACCCATTGCTTTTGAAAGTCGTCCAATCAAGGGAAAGTTTTTAAGCAAAGCTATTTATGAGAAGGAAATGTTGGCAATACTCCATGCACTTAAGAAATGGCGACCCTACCTAATGGGAAGACACTTCAAGGTAAAAACAGATCATGATAGCCTTAAATACTTTTTAGAACAAAGATTATCCTCTGAAGAGCAACAAAAGTGGGTCACAAAGATGTTGGGTTATGACTTTGAAATCATCTACAAAAAAGGGAAGCAAAATGTGGTGGCAGATGCACTCTCAAGAAAGGATGAGGATGTGGAAGCATTTTTGTGTGCCATTTCTATTATCCAACCAGATTGGATAAACGAAGCAAGGGAGGAATGGAAGAATGACGAAGAAGTGTGGGCACTTATTCAAAAGCTACAACAAGATTCCAGTACTTCTGATACATTTAGCTGGCAAAATGATTCGTTATGGTACAAAGATCGCTTATACCTCTGTAAGAATTCCCAGCTAAAACAAAAGATTCTTATGGAATTGCACACTTCTCCCTTAGGAGGGCACTCAGGATTTTTAAAAACTTACCACAGGGTTAAGAAGGAATTTTTTTGGGATGGCCTTAAATCAGATATTCAAAAGTTTGTGGCAGAATGTTTGGTTTGCCAACAAAATAAAGTTGAAACAATTAAGACACCGGGTCTATTACAACCTTTATCCATTCCAAGCCAACGTTGGGAGGAGGTTTCAATGGATTTTATCACAGGTTTACCCAAGTCTGAGGGAAAGAGTGTCATCATGGTGGTAGTTGACAGACTTACCAAGTATGCACACTTTTGTGCATTATCACATCCATTTAAAGCCAGTACAGTTTCTACTGCATTTATGGAAACAGTTCAAAAGCTACATGGAAACCCAAAGATTATTGTAAGTGACAGAGATCCCATTTTCACTGGAAATTTTTGGACAGAATTATTTTCTTGTCTTGGTACTCAGTTAGCTCATAGCTCATCTTATCATCCTCAATCTGATGGGCAAACTGAGATAGTAAACAAATGTTTGGAAGGATATCTTCGTTGCTTTGTATCTGATAAACAGACACAATGGGTCAAATGGTTGCCTCTGGCTGAATGGTGGTATAACACTTCCTTCCATACAGCAACAAAAATGACCCCATTTATGGCACTTTATGGGTATCAACCACCATCCATCACATCATATTTAAGAGAAAATTCTAAGGTTCAGGCAGTGGAACATCACATCGAACATCAACAACAAGTCCTCCAACTCTTAAAGGATAACCTCGTGTTGGCACAAAATAGAATGAAACAACAGGCAGATCAACATCGCAGTGAAAGAAGTTTTGATGTAGGTGATTGGGTATTCCTACGGCTACAACCATATAAGCAAATGTCCCTAAAGCAAGCTAAGAAGGATAATAAATTATCACCAAAGTATTATGGTCTGTACAAGGTGTTGCAAAAGATTGGTACTATGGCATACAAATTGGAGCTTCCTGCAGCTTCTCGATTGCACCCAGTTTTCCATGTTTCATGTTTAAAGAAGGTTATAGGCGACAAGCTCCCAATTCAAACAATATTGCCAGAACTTGACGAGGAAGGAAAAATTATATTGGAACCGGAAGCAGTCACAGAAACAAGAAATCGACAGCGATGAAATCGATCAATTTCAGAGTATCTTATCAAGTGGAAGAACTTATCCGCTGAAGATTCCACATGGGAGGATGAGAATTTTATGCAGAAGTATCCAGAACTACTCAAGCATTGAGGACAACACTTTTTTGAAGGAGAGGGGCATGTTGGGTCCCTATAATACTAGTGATTACGCCATTACTATTGTAGTTATACCCCTTATTTATATTGTTGTGCCCCTATTACCCCCATATTGTTATTTCTGTGCCCCATAGAATCCCTCTATTGTTATTTTTGTGGCTTTATATTATTATTGTTAGGTCGGCTGGATTATATTGTGACTCCTTAGACTCCTATATATAGAAAGGAGGTTTTGTCATTTGAATCATCCAAGAATTGTTCATTTATGTAATGTAAAGGAGGTTGCCCCCTCGAAGAGGCTGAATTCTAAGGCGTTGATCTATCTTTTCTATCTTTTCGTGAGCTGGTTTCATAACATGCTTCATGATAGACGCCTCACAAAACCAAGTTATGAAATAGTTTGCGGGAAGCAGGTTGTTCCATTGCTGGCACACAATTCGATATACACAAATTGCACAGGAAGCCAATAGAATATATCCTATGGCAATTTGTTCCACCTGTGGCAAATACAAGAGTCGTTGATTCAATTTCCATATTTCTTAACTCAACCGGTTCAACAAGGAGACAATAACAATTCGTGACAGTATAATCTGAATCCTTCCTGCTGTCATTTTCCATAGATCCACCCTTTATTTGAACTTCCTTTGATTTCCGGTTGGATCCTTTCTCAACCAAAGAATTTGGTTTGGATATTTTAATAAGACTCTAGGTGAATGCTTTCGGTACTGAGCATGGATAGTGTAATTTTGAAAAGGATGCATCCCCTCAAACAACTGCAATGTTTCTCTGAATTCTTTGACATGGCTCTGTATATCTTCAGGACTGTTGGCATTTTTACATGTATAAAAATTTAGGGACAATTCTGAAATTTTAGGCACATGTTTTATCTAAGTCACAGGTCTGAGAATCTTTGCACAGATATGAACTATGTCTTCTAAAAAATAAGTAGGTCTAAATTGTTGTCCACATACTGTTTTAAACTTGTCTTCTCACAGGCCCGAGATTGTTGTAGATCCTTTGCCATAGGTCAAAAATCTATGCAAAAGTACTTAATGTCACAAAGATATGTGACAATTCAAAAACTCTTGCTTCAGTTACAAGTCTTCATTGTACATAGGTCTGAGATACTGTCAGAAGTTCGAGCTACTAGGCATTTTTGCACACAAGACATATGCCTCATGTCCAAGAGTTTACAGGTCACAAATTCTCTTCCACAAGTCGGAGCACAACAAATGTTACATGTCTGAAAATTTAGGCACAATTCTGAAATTTTAGGCACAGGTTTGATTTAAGTCACAGGTCTGAGAATCTCTGCAGAGATATGAACTATGTCTTCTAAAAAATAAGTAGGTCTGAACTGTTGTCCACATACTGTTTTAAACTTGTCTTCTCACAGGCCCGAGATTGTTGTAGATCCTTTGCCATAGGTCAAAAATCTATGCAAAAGTACTTAATGTCACAAAGATATGTGACAGTTCAAAAACTCTTGCTTCAGTTACAAGTCTTCATTGTACATAGGTCTGAGATACTGTCAGAAGTTTGAGCTACTAGGCATTTTTGCACACAAGACATATGCCTCATGTCCAAGAGTTTACAGGTCACAAATCCTCTTCCACAAGTTCAAGCACAACAAATGTTACATGTCTGAAAATTTAGGCACAATTATGAAATTTTAGGCACAGGTTTGATCTAAGTTTAGTATTGTATACCTTCAGTTTTTCCATATTCTTGCAAATCCATCCCATAACAAAGGAAAGATGAACTATTGCATCTACTACATCAGTTGAATTATCCATGACAATAACAATAGTTGATCCAAGACCTTCTGTGGTCTTGTGTCAACCACTTGACTACCCCTCCTCTACAGAATGCAGAAAGCTGATAAAGAGGACAATGACCCAGCTCTCTCAAAAATGTTTATACCCCTCGACAACTCTTAAGATCCAAAGCATTAGTAGCAGTATGCCACTCCAACAAATATTTAAAACAGTATTTGTCATAGTAATGTTTTCATAAAATGATTTGAGAATTCCATGACCTCAAGCCGAGTCGATTAACAATGCATACATGGAGTTGCTAAAATGCAATCGAAGCAGATGCTTGCTTAAATTTTCATGAGAGATGTGCTCCATGGAACTCTTGATTTTATCTTTAAGATGGAATGTGTACAGACTAGAGAGGTGCTTGTTATGATTAGTCTCTTAATTTCTTGATTAGAAAAGGCCTGGTTTTCTGTCAACCACTTGGCTACCCTTCTTTTACATTGTGCACTAAGCTGATTAAAAGGACAATAACTTAGCTTCCTCAAAATGTTTATACCCCTAAATAACCCTTTAAATCCAAAACATTAATGGGATTAGGTCACTCCAACATTGATGAGTCAGACCAGCTATTTCTGAATTTTTCATATCGATTAGTGAGCAACTGCATAATGCCTAAGAATATGTGGTCAAAAAACATTCGAATCTGGAATGTCAGACCATTAAGTTCATTCCTGTGTATATATGCCCCAATTATAGTATAGGTATTCTTCCAATTATTTTAGCCCTTCGATTCAGTCCTTTGACATGGAATAATAGGTTAACCTTTGGCCACAACATTCAGAAAGTAAGGTATGGTTAGTAATAAAGCGACCTCAAATGAACAGCTATGTATCTATATCATTTTTATTAATGTAATCACAAGGAACTCTTCTTGTGCATTACATGTATAAAAAACACTAGGACAGTTCCAACAAATCTACAGAAGCTGATAATTCCCATATCAAAGCAGACTCCAAGAGGCTTCATCGAGTAATGAGGAAGATTGAATCAATTAACTGAAAATTCAATTAGTGAATCTCTATTAGGTTTCTAATTCCAAGCTGAAAAGTCTAGATACCTTTGGGTTTACTTTCTGCCAACATCTAAGGAGGGCCTCACTTTTGTAGGAAACAAAATCAAGCTGTTGTTTTGACAGACTTATACTGTCAGCGGCAAGATACTTGTACTTGAGATAGACTTCAGCAATTATCCAGTGCCTTGATATATTTATACCACTCTTTTGGAATGTTCATGCAGAAAATTGGTTCTTTAGTATTTGGAAATAAGAAACTGAAAATATTAAACAAAAAGAGAGTTTTCTATCAAAAGTGATTTCATACAACACCTCATAATAAGAGGTTAGAACATCATGGCCACAACTACAGGGGTGAAATTTGATTATAAGTGCCACATCTGAAAGAGAATTAGGAACAAACATACCTAGTATTAAACCAAACAAAAATGTAAAGGCAACAAAAAATAACCCTATTGCTACTCAATCTGTGTACAAATAAAAGTCAAGACAAGGAAATAATGAAAATCAACAACATTTGATTTACCTTGAAGAATAAAGGACGAAGAGTTCTCTAGTTAGACAAAATCAGGTATAGAAACCCTCATTTTAGAAGCAAACAACTGCATAGTGGAATTGGATAAAGGCAATTATGCCAGCCATAGTTAGTTGCTTGCAAAAGTAATATTTTGTGTAAGAAAGTAAAGAAGACACTTTTACTGCATGCTTGGATGAGGTCAGACGTGGAAACCATCACAGCTACTCAAGGTGCAGTGGTTGAGGTAATAAAGCCTTGCGGCAGGGACCAATAAGAAAATGACAATTTAATAATGTTGGATCATCCAAATACAAACAGATATGACATAGAAAATAAATTATTGCCTAAAACATCATTTGAGTTTGGATTTTTTATCACTTGAAATTGCCCTTTATCGCCTGGTTTGACCTTTCTGATTAGTGGGATCCTTGACAAGTTTTTTTTTTCTCAAGTTATGACTATCAATTTACTGTTCTATTGTTTTTAAATCCTCATTTTCAAATTCCCAAAGTTTAGAAAGCTTTTTAATATCTGTCTTGAGATTATGAATTTTCATGTTAATGCACAACTTAGAGAGGGAGGAGGCAGAAGATCTGATTAAGGGTCACGGAGGGCGCGTCACTAGATCTGTCAGCAAGAAAACGGTTGTTATAGATTTCCTAACATTGCACTTTTTTTTTTCATTTTTGTATTTTCCCCGATTTATGTCATAAGTGATTAACAATTAATTTCTTTATAGTTCCCTATCATAATTGGATATTTTTTTGAGCAACAATGTTTTGAAACCTTTCTGTTTTCATATATGCCCTATCCAGAGCTATTTGTTGGTTCATGAAGATATTGGGGGTCGCAAATCTCAGAAAGCAAAAGAACTGGGGTTTGTAATCAATTAGATTTTTTACTATTCTTCTGTGGATACCACTTGTGATGCATTTCCATTTAGGTATTTGGTTTCTCATTGGGCTGATCTGTTGCAGGATAACTTTTCTTTCTGAAAATGCTTTGTTTGACATGATCCGTAAGTCAAGGATTGCTTGGCACTCTTGTTGAAGGATGTGCCTGAAGTAGGAAGCTCAACTGAGCCAGCTGTTGTTATTATTAAAGAGTTGGAATGCCCTGAATGCAGAAGGTCGTTTTGTGCTCAATGTGGTGTGCCATGGCATGTGGGTTTGGATTGCTCTGACCTGGAGAAACTGTCTTTTTCCGAGAGGGACAAAGATGATTTGTTGCTCTTAAAGCTCACCAAAAAAAAAGCTTGGCGACTGTGTGGAAAATGTGGACAAATTGTTGAAGAAACGTCTGAATGCTGTAACATGATTTGCAGGTCAGTGAACTGGTAAAATACATTTTTGTTGACTATTTTTTTTTATTTATAATACCCTATTTGTCTTTGATAAAGATAATTGGTTCCAATCTGAAAATTAGATTTTCTAATCCTAGCTGTAGGTTATGATATCTTTACTGTGTGCACATGGATGCCTAAGTATTTCCAATTGAAAAGCAAAGCTACATACTAATTGTCAATGGCTTAACAAAGATGTTTCTTCAAATGTATCTAGCTTAGGCAAACCTGGTATTTGAAAACTACTTATCTAATATCTTTCCCTCACCTCTGGTGAATCTGTCATTGAAATTTGTTGTTCAATATTGGAAAACTAAGAGGCATTGCTTGGTTATTTAAACCACAAGGAGAACTGAAACATATGGTGGTTGGTGTTGTTTCAGATGTGGTTGTGAGTTTTGTTATAAATGCGGATCAAAGTGGAAGAATGATACAGTGCCTTGCAAATGCTCTGGGTGGGAAGAATGATAAAAGGAGCTGAGATTTTCTTGGATTTGGGACCTGGGAGACAACAAAGTTGTGAAAAATACATATGGCTATAAATATTGTTTACCAAATTCCATTGTGGTTTCTCTTTAAGTTGATCTTTGCAATGTAGTCCTCATTCTCTTACACAGGGGAATTATATCAGTTCTTCTTCATCATGAATAACTTGATTTGTTTCAAAGCGCATGCCATGAAGATTTCATTCAAGAGATACATGCTTGACCAAAAACAAACTTAAAATTTAGTAAGTTCAACCCCATACCTGTTGTGGATCTTTGATAGTCCGGGTTCTTGCGAAGTTTCATGAGTCAAGAGAAAGCCTCAAAGGACCTTGTGAAGTCTCTTTACTGAAATCTTTTTGAAGACTTACCTTCGCAGGTTTTGGATAATGTGTTCAGGGGTGTTCTGAAGCACATATCAGATTGCATTGTAGCCACATTTCTCAGTGATAACGTTAAGCGGTTCAATACAAATGTTGTTATGGGAATTGAGGTTGATTTGAAACTGCTAGAATCTTTTGCAGATACTCAATTTCATGATAGTGGCTTGGATGAGCTTCAAGGTGCAACAGATCCAAAAAAGTCTTTGTTAGAGGCAAGGCAGTTGGTTAGTCTTTTATTAAACAACCATCCAGAGCAATGGAATCTTAGTTAATGGACATTTATAACAGATTCTTGTGAAGTGTTGAGGATAGAGAACATTGTAAATCAAGATGGGGCTCCATTCATGTATTATCACACTTGCAATGTAAGCCTTCCAGGCCAATGTATTCATGATTTTTCCTTTTTATTGTAGAAAATATATCTAAAACAGCTAGGACAGCATTTGAAATTCTCAAGTTCTCTTCCTTTTTTGGTTTAAGCATGTCAGCATTTTTAAAAACATGTGAATGAATCTGGACCCCAAGAAATACATGTTGAATCAGAAATTCTTGTGGTTTTCTTTATGTTCTTCTGCATTTACATGCTGCTCTTTTCTTTTTTTCTCTTCCAGTATAAAGGACTCACATTCCCAGTCTGTTTTGTCTCCTATATCTTTTACTCTATTTCAGATTTAATAAGCTGTACAATATCAATAGCAGCTCAAAAGGTGGGCCAGCAGAGGTTCTATCAACCTATATTGTGAGCTATCTGGTGCATTATACCTGTCTACTATCAGAAAACAGTAGCTGGATTCCTATTATGTAACATGGAGCTGGCATTATGTATATGTGATAGTTCTCGTTTCAGAAACTTTGTATGCCTATTGTACCACCCATTTCATGATAGCGTTACATTCAGTGATATCTACTGTGTTATTCTTTTATTCAATGTGATTCACATCAAGTATATTCTCTTTTTACTCATCCAGAGGTGATGATTTTGATTGAAGGCTAAAGATCTAAAAATCATTGTTTATAATTATAGTTTTAATTCTGATAATTTTAAGATTTTGTCTCTACCTTTTTTAAATTGTTTTTCAGTAGTTGTATGTTTGAAAGAAAACAACGTGTTTTCCAGTTCTATTTTGCATTACCCAAATTGAATTTGAAGTTTGCTTGGAAGTGGTTTATCAATGTAAGGAAAAATGTTGTGGCTGTGATCAACTATTCAGTACTTGTGGCCTGTGACTTCCCTGAACAAAAAGACAAACAGTTATATGGAATGTGAAGAGATAGAAAGCACAATAGCAATTTGGTGAGATACACGAAACCCATGACACTGGCTACATTAGTTATTTAATTACTACATGTTCGAGATAGCTATATATACAATATACAATTATTTTCACAAACAAAAATTTGTGTTGGTTTACATTTCTGGTAAGTCGATAAAAAACTGTGAACATGGCTGTCCATAACTTGCAGGGGGTTGTTTGGTTTGTGAAGAAGGTGAACAGGGTCATAATCAATAAATTTTCAGTGCAAGAATGTTTGTGAATTTATAGATATATGATTTCAGAGCAAAGTATCAAGCAAAATACACACTTTTAAGGCATACATGGTAGGTTTTGCAAAATGTGTAGATATCTTCTTCCCAATATAAATATATAAAAGGGGAAAACTTCTGTCCATCAAATGTGGATTTCAGCCTCTTTTTGCGCTATGGTTGCTGGAAGTGTTATTCCTACTTGTGTTTTCCTGTTGCTCTTGATTTGCTTTGCTTTTATTATTTTCACCAACTGAACATGCAACTACTCTTCAAGTAATCCTGCAGCTGGTTGCAACTTCATTATACTTGGTACTTACATTTGACTGTCTCCTGCTATTGCCTTTGTCACTAACAAGCTTCGTAGATGCTTGGCCATCTATAGAGGTTTCTTGATTTTGGGTATTTAACTTACTCTAAAATCAAAGAAGACATTCAATGTGTTTCGTGCAATATAGATATAAACAAAACATCTAAAGAAAAGTAATTGTGCAATGACCCAGTCCAAGAAAGCAAGGTTTTCCACAAGGCTTGAACCAACATCTCTTCTAGAGAAATTCAACAATTCCAATTTAATCATCCTATCAACCTCTCTTTGTACCTTTTGGGACAATTTCTAGTTAATAAAACTTACGAGAAAATAATATCAAAGAAAAAAAAAAAAAAAAAACACATTAGATGATATTATTAAAATGTGTATTTAATTAATAATCAAACTAACTTCTATACATTCAAAAGATTTAATATTAGAAAAATTATGTGAGCATTTATGACATGAGGCATATTGAACATGACATGCTTCCAACCATCTGTGCATGTTTTAAAAAGTAAATTTTGGATCAATGCAATCTTAATTTTACCATGTGCCAAGGTGACTTATATCTCTTCGTCATTTTGCCTTCGACTTGTGCAATCTGAAACAGTTGGGACAACAATATACTATTTATTTTTTTGTTAAATAGATGAAGCCTAGGCTAGTGTCTGTGTGACAACCCCCATGCTAACTCCCCTTCACTGTAAATTTATCTCATATATTTTGATTTTAATTAAAATTCCTGAGAATTGGGACACAAATTTCGGAGTTTGAGGAAGGAGATTGCTTGGGATTGGAAGGAAGATTGACTTGTTTTATTGTAGCCATGAATAACTAGCATATATGCTTTAAATAGGGTTTATGATATGAGTCAGTGAAGCTGGGAAGAGGACAGAAGAGCCATTCCTGCCTTGGATAAATCCACAAGGTAGAGAGGAAAAACATTTAAGGAGGATGGGTTGCACTGGAAGTTGAGACAACCTAAAGTCAAAAAATAGGAAATGAAAGGGGAAGTGTTGACACACAACATCTCCACCACCAATCATATATGAAAAAACCACCATAGCCGATAAGGAAGGGGGAGACAACAACGTCTACTCACACAACCAAAAAAGGTTGCATTGGTGTAATGCAAGGGGGGATCATCACACTCCATGCATAACAAGAAGAGAACATTCGTGAAGAGACCACTCTCACACACATGGAGGGAAGACTAATATAGATACAGAGAACAACATAGAAGAAAAAAAAGAAGAAGTTAGAGAACATTATTGAGGGAGAATACAAAGAAAGCCATGAATAACTAACAGATATGCTTTAAATAGGGTTGATGATATTAGTCAGTGAAGTTGGGAAGAGGACAGAAGAGCCATTCTTGCCTTGGATAAATCCACAAGGCAGAGAGGAAAAAAATTTAAGGAGGATGGGTTGCACTGGAACTTAAGACAACCTAAAGTCAAAAAATAGGAAATGAAAGGGGAAGTGTTGACACACAACATCCCCACCACCAATCATATATGAAAAAACCACCATAGCCGAGAAGGAAGGGGGAGACAACAACATCTACTCACACAACCAAAAATGATTGCATTGGTGTAATGCCGGGGGGGGGATCATCACACTCCATGCATAACAAGAAGAGAACATTCGTGAAGAGACCACTCTCACACGCATGGAGGGAAGACTAATATAGATACAGAGAACAACATAGAAGAAAAAAAAGAATGTAGAGAACATTATTGAGGGAGAATACCAAGAAACTCTCTGAAAGAGGGTTGTCGTAGATATAGCTATGTTTTTTTTTGCGACAGTAACGGTTAGTTTTATTTTGGCGGCAAACAAGCTACCGCGTGCTTTTACATTTCTGCAGAATTAGAGACAGAGATCTGGGGAATTCTTAATGGAGTTGGGTATGTTCGCCTCTAATCCAGAGATTTGCCAGTCCATCCGATGTCCGGAGTCAGAGAAATAAGCTTCGTCGACTTTGACATGAGATCGCTTAGTGTTGGCTGTTGGAATAGTTGGAACAACGCACAGTGCCAGAGGACTTCCTACGGAGCCTGATCTTGCTGTGCCAAAGAGCATCAATGCTGTTGATCTTCCTGCGGATCTTGATCTTGCTGTTCCAAAGAGCATCAATGGCGTAGGAACCTGATTGACCACGCTTTGGAGAGATTGCTTCTTCAGCGGGAAGCTCCAACGCAAGTTTTTGCGTAGTACAGCGAATGCTGCTTTCCGGTAGTGAGAGGCTCTGAATATGCTGAACCCAGCCTTCAGGATTGAGAATGGAGTGAAGATTAAAGCTGAAACTGAGATGCGCCCTTGAGGGTCCTTTGAGGGCTCTTGGGAAGTAGGAACTAAACAGTAAACAAAGGTCGATAAACGGAGGCTGATATCAGGCTTGAAATTATCGGTTTACTTAGTTTGAATTGAGCAGAGGTCCCGAAGAGCAGGAATGAGGGGGGAATAGGAAGCCCTTAATTCAGGAATGATAGGAGGGTCGATCAGCAGGTGTATTAAGGAATGGAACAAGAAGATTCAATTGAGTTGACCACCAGGGATCTCCGAGAATAGAGGGAGCCAAGATTGGCCTCCATATCAGCTTGAGAATTGAGGTTCCTTAAGATATGATAGAAGGAGGTTTTATTGAATTGGGCAGTAATAGCTTGATTTTTCTGATAATGGTGGCTAACTGAACCTGATGGGAGGTCTTAGGGTGTAGCATTGCCTGGATGATAAGTCTTGAATCACCAAAGACTGAGAGAGAAAGGATATTTCTGTTAATCGCCAGAGTCAGCCCCTGCCACAATGCAAGAGCCTCCGCTCTGTTGTTGGTTTCGATTCCCAGACCCCAATGGAATCTCATTTCCGGAGAACCTCTAGGACTCAATAGAACTCCTCCACTGCCAACAACCCCAGGGTTTCCTTTAGAGGCCCCATCGAAGAATAAACAGTGATCATCCAGGGCCGATCTCCACTTAATGAACTCGAGTTCTTCCAGCCTAATCTCCCAGTTGGCATGGACGGAAACAGGATGAAAGGGCCTTTCCTTCAGATTTGGAACCAGTTCTTTGAACCATTGCTCCTCCTCTTTGACCAGACTCATTTCGTTCCTTGAGGAAGTATTGGCTTCCAAAGCCTCGCCCAGCAAAGCTTTTATTTTTGAGATAACTCTTATTGCAGTGCAACTTTCTTCTCGAAAAATTCTGTTATTCCTTTCCAACCACAGTTTCCAGCAAATGAATTTAGGGATCCACATCCAACTGGTTTTAAGAAGACTTTTATTTTTAAGGCAGAAGGGAGATAAGCTGGCCCAAGTTCTGAACAAGGCAGGGATGTTATCTAGAAAATCAAGGTTAGTTGGATCTAACAGCAGAACTCCCCTCCAGACTTCTTGAGCAAAGGGGCAAAGCAGCAACAGGTGACTGATAGTTTCTTCATCAGACCAGCAAAGTGGACATCTGGAAGGTCCTTCCATCCCTCTTCTTCGCAAATTATCTCTGGTAAGAATGCTTTGGTGTGCAACGGTCCAACAGAAGAAGTCGATTTTGGGAAGAGCTGGGAAATCCCATATGAATTTCCATTGGGCTGGATTTGGCGGAGCATAAGGGACAGCCATAGTTCTTTTATACCCTTTGGAAACAGTGTAATGGCCAGAGATGGATCCCCAGCCTCTTTTGTCTTTAGCAGTGGCCTTTGAAGGAGATTTACCTTAGAGCAGATCTAATAGTAAAGAAGCTTCCCCCTGCAACATAATGGGGACCTCCCCCAGGTTCCAACCATCCCAGGTTCTATCAGGAGCTTCCTTCCAATTCGAGATATCCCACAATGTGTGCAGATTGCAAGACTGAAGCCAATCTTTGATGTTTGCAAGACCTTCCACATGATTCATTGGTTGGTCACCCAAGATCGAATCATCCCAGATTTTGATTTTTCTTCCATTACCAGGGATCCAATAAAGGTAATGGCTGAATTGCTCTCTAGCAGCATTGCAAAGATTGAAGATTGGAGATCCTTTTAGAATTCTTGGAGGCTTATCCAGGCATCTCAAGCGCTGCCCTTGGAAGTATTTCTTCCAAATGACTCTTTTACTCCAGCTAGTATTTCCAGAAACTAAATTCCACAGAATCTTGGATCCCAAAGCAAGATTTTGGGCAGCCAAGTTACGCAGTTGGAGGCCTCCTTCCAGAAATGGTCGCTTGAGAGTTTCCCAGTTCACTAAATGGATCCTTCTATCATTGTTATTCCCACCTTCCCACAGAAATCTTCTCAACAGGCTGTCCAATTTGCTGAGAAAGGTTTTGGGGGCAAGGAGAATAGAGTTTTGGAATAGGGGCATACTTATTAGGACCGATTTCATAAGGATGACTTTCCCTGCATTATTCAGCCAAGAGGCACCCCAAGCTTGGATTCTATTCTTTATCTTATCGAGTAGAGGCAGCCAGTGAGCAACTTTAGGCTTAGATTTGAAGATTGGGATCCTGAGGTATTTAAATGACTCCCAGTTTCGAATTCCATCCATTTCTAAAAGTCTTGCAATGTCAGACAGCTCTTTGGTCGAGCAGTTCCAGCCATAAATAGAGGATTTTCGATAATTGATTTTGCTGCCCGAGATCAACCTGTAAATGTCCAGCTCCCTCTTGAAATGTCTGGCAGAGATTATGCTGGCTCCTCCGAGCAGCAAGGTGTCATCGGCGAACTGGGCATGATTAATGTCTTTCACCTTGTGAGTAGTTCTGAGGCCAGGCAGGGTTTGATTTTGCTGGTTATGATCTAGTTGGAAACTAAGCACCGAGGCCTAGACAGCATATAGAAGCGGAGACAGAGGGCATCCTTGTCTCAGGCCCCTAGAAGCTTGGAAGAAGTCAGTAGAACGGCCGTTGACCAAAGGCGCGATCCAAGGTGAGGCAATACAGGCTTTCACCCAGTTTATGAAGTCTGTTGAGAAGCCTAGCTTCTTCATCACAGCGAACAAAAATTCATGTCTCACTCTATCAAAAGCGTTAGCCAAATCGAGCTTAATCACCATACCTTTCTCGTTTCTTTGGCAACTAGAGTGAACTGCTTCTTGGACCAGCACAATGTTGTCCAATATCTTTCTTCCTTTTATGAATCCGCCTTGATTTTCAGGGATGATGTCTGGCAAAATGTTTTTAAGCCTGTTGGCTATTATTTTGGAGACCAACTTATAACTGGAATTGCACAAGGATATTGGCCTAAATCTGCTGAAGTCTGAGGCGCCTTTCTCTTTTGGGATCAAGGCGAGAAAGGCTGAGTTGATGCCACCGCCTAGCTTTACACAATTCTGGGATTTTCTGACCATTCTCAATAGGTCTTTTTTAATTGTTGACCAGCAAGTCAAAAGGAACCTGACAGAGAACCCATCTGGGCCTGGGGCTTTATCAGGCTCCATGCTGTTCAGAACGTCCTTTAGCTCTTCCATACTAATCGGAGCTGTCAGCATGGCGTTGTCCGAATCCTTGACGCATTTGGGAATTAAATCGATCGGATAGGAATGGGGATCAATAGCTGGTTCTTCAGGAGCCGAATAAAGATCTTGGTAGAAGGAATATGCAGCTCTCTTAATGCCTTCGAAATCCTTAATCACAGTATTTTGGTAATGAATCTCTGAGACTGATTTGAAATTCTTTCGGGCTTCGGCTTGCTTATGAAAGAAGCTGGTGTTCTTATCTCCGGACTGCAGCCAAAGATTCCTAGACTTCTGTCGCCAAAATTCTTCCTCCTCCCTGCTAGATCTATGAACCTCTTTTTGGAGCTCGACTTCTTTTAGTAGCAGGCTTTGAGAAACAGGACTATGCTCCATATCTAACTGATGAGCAGCGAGCCTGTTTAGATTTTCTTTTCTTTTGGCTGTGGGGGATTGCAGTCTTTTAGCCCAATCTTTAAGGTTTCTTTTTAGAACCCTGATTTTCTCTTCCCACACAAAGAATGGAGAACCATGGACGGGCCTATTCCAAGAATCGGAGACCACCTCTTGAAAGCCTTCTTGCTGGATCCAAAGAGGGCTGAACCGAAATGGGATGGGGCCTAGATTGCAATCCAGGGAAAGCTCGAGGAGAATGGGCTTATGATCAGAGGTGAGGTTTGGAAGAATTTTAGAGGTTGCCATAAGACCGCAGGTAAGGAAAGAAGAGTGGACAAGAAATCTATCCAAATGGGTAGCAATGTGGTTGGGGGCTATTCTTTTATTGGACCAAGTGAATTTACCTGAAGAAGGTTTAATGTCCTCCAGGTCCCAGCCCAGCATTATATCTTCAACCCATTCTCTGGCAGGATCCCTGACGATGGAGCCTCCCTTTTTCTCATCAAGAGCAAGGGTGACATTCAGGTCACCTGCAATGATGATATTCTCCGGATTTTGCTCTAAAAGAAATGAATGAAGCGAGTTCCAACAGATTTTTTTCTCGCTTGGCAATACAGGAGCATAAACATTAAACATACTTACTTGCTGACCAGAATCCTTGTGGAGTAGCTGAGTGAAGAGCCAGTGGGGGCTGCTTTTTTCTTGAATAAAGTCATATATGGCGCTGTTCCAGAAGGTGGCTATTCCACCAGAGGCGCCTCTTGCACTAACCGCTCTTCCATGGCCTTTTTTCCAAAAAACTTTACTGGATTGGAGGAGAGGAAGATCCTCCAGCTTTGTCTCCTGGATGAGGAGGATTTCAGGCGAGTATATTCTCACTATATCTTTCAGGGCTTCCTCTTTCGACCTGCTACCTAAACCTCTGCAGTTCCAGGAGACGTATTTCATTATTTACTATTTTGGGGAGATGAGGCTCCTATTGGAGCCTTGTTACTCTTGCGCCCAGATCTGGTATTCATCATTGCTTTGAGAGTTTTTTGGGAACCTTGGAGGACATCTATGTAAGTTTTTTCCTCTCTCTGTTTCTTCTTGGATTTCCGCCCTCTAGTCGTCTTGATTGGGGTGACTATCGAGTTGTCAGTTTCAGAATCTCTCTCTTTTGATTCTCCCTCAGAGTCTGAGGCTAGACTAATGTGTTCTTCATTGCCTTCATTTCCCCTCTGACAATCCTCAGGTGGAGGGACTGGTGGTTCAACTTCATTTACTTTCCCTTGTTTCTCCTTATTTTCTGTTTCCTCTTGGGTCTCCTTGTCATCCACCTTTTCTCCAGAGGAGGATCCATCTTTAGAAGCAGCAGCGACTTTTGGGTTAAAGGGAGGCTTCCCCATTGGAACGGAATTGTTCTGTCCTGGAGGCTTTGGAACAGCCTTTCCCTTTCTGATTTCTTTCCATCCTTCTTCTTCAACCGTGTTCCCAATTGGAGCTTTTGGGCAGTTTCTCTGGAAGTGTCCGTGCTCATGACAGGTTCGGCATTTGAAAGGCAACTGCTCGTAGTCCAGCTTCTGGTAGTGCTGCCAGTCTCCAACTTTGAGTTTGATTGCTTCTGGTAGCCCGGCTTCCAAATCGACTTCCACGCAGATTCTAGCATATGTATATTGGCCCTTGTGATCAGCTTTGTCAATGAATCGACCCAACCCATTACCAATCTTCTGCAGAGATTGATAGCTCCAACAGTGTAGAGGGAGATTAGGTAAGCGAACCCAGACCGGCGCCTCCTTGGGGACATCGACGGATGGGTCAAAGTCAGGACTCCATTTGTTGAGATACAGTCCTTGGTTTCCCATAAAATACGGCCCGTTTCTGAACACCAGGTCGCGATCTTCTTTGGTGGTAAATTCGAAAATGAAATAGCCTCGTCCTACAGCATAACAAATCACGTTGTTTTCCAGCTGAGGTCTCCAGTTTCGCTGAATCCAATCGTCCGTGGTTTTAGTGGACGGCCATCGGCCCATAAACTGCCCTACCAGGCCTCTGTCAGACAACACAAGAGCAATTTTAATCGGTTGTTCCTCTGGAAGTGCTATCTCTGGTATTTCCTCAAGCTTTTTTATGAATTTCGGCACCTCAGAGTGCTGTTGCTTCTTCCCTTTCTGCGTTAACAGTCTTCGAAATGCATCTTCGGAGGTTAATGGAGGGGTGGGAGCGGACTCCCCACCCCCAGGTCCGCTCATGGCTGCGTCCAAGAATTGTGGCGGTGGCAGACCTAATCTCGGCTCCGCGGTTCAGAGCAGCGCGCGAGGCAAATTTTGAAAAATGTAGATATAGCTATGTTATAGAGAAGGAAAAGGAAGCATAACGCAAGAGGAAAAAGGGAGCACATAGCCTTGTGTTGCTATCAGGATGAAAGTAGTAGAGAAATAAATCGATTGAGATTTGGGAGGTTGTAAGAATATCTCTTAGGTTTGGACAATAGTCTTTGGACTCCCTGTAAGGCTTGGGGGTGGAGATAGTTGTCTTTGGATTCCCTTAATAGCTTGGGTGGTGGCTTGACCCTTGGATTCGTAGAAAGGAGAGTCCTTTAGCCCCCTCTGTTTTTTTTTCTTCGATTTATACAATGGGTTATGGATTCCTAGGATTGGGTGGAACCACTAGGTGAAATAATTATTGAGGGTGGAGGTGTTAAACCTCTGTATTCCCTCATTCGGTTTAGGGTGGAGGTGATGAACCTCTTGTTTCCTTGCTTGCTTGAGGGTGGAGGTATAAGCTTCGATATTCCCTTATTTTATTAGAGAGTGGAGGCATAAGCCTTTAGATTCCCTCATTCGGATAGGATGGAGGTGGTGATCCTCTGGATTCCCCGCATGCTTTAGGGTGGAAGTGTGAGCTTCTGGATCCCCTTATTTGATTGAGGGTGGAGGTATAAGCCTCTAGATTCCCTTATTGATTGGAGGGTGGAAGTGAGAGCCTATGGATTCCCTTGTTTAGCTTGTAAGCGGAGGAGATCCTATAGATTCCCTGTTTCAGCCTGTGGTGTTAGAGCTACAGTTCTAACTAAGTGGCTGCTCAGTGGAGGTGGTTCACCTTTGGATTCCTTGTGATTAATTGACTGGACTAAGTAGCTGGTGGGTGGAGGTGGATGATCCCCTGGAGTCCTTGTTTCATCTTACAACATTCATTTAATCCCATAAGCACTAGTCCTCAAGCTCCAGAATCTGGCTCTGGGGTGACTATTGTAAGGAAGGCTTAGCTACAACATGTTTAAGGTTAGGTGGAGGGTTGAAGTCCCAATATTAGTTGTTGGGCCTTTCAATTTATAATATAAGTGTTTAATCAAGCTCTTGTACCTTGAATGTTATGCATATGTTTAATGTGTTGGTTTAATGCCTGCATTGATATAGGTTGATGTACTAACTTAATACCTATGATATGTTGAGGAAAACGAGTTCATGTATAATGCCAAGTTTTGAGTCATGGATGAGGAATGGTTCATTCCTAGAGGATTGATATATCTATGTTTGCTTATATTTTAATGTAATGGTTATTATATGTTAGCACAAGGCCATTAATTTGCTCAAGTTAATGACCAAGGATCTCAATCTAGTATGGAAATGTATTGCATGTGCCTAGAATATATTTTCAGGGATGAGCTTATATTTTGCATTCATCCTGAACTTGGAATTTGGCTTAAGGTTTATGCATGGTGATGTGGGAACATCTCTGTTAATTAAATAGATGTTTAAACTTGAAATAAATTAGTTATTCAGCCCTAATTTAAATCCAGTAAGCTCAGGAGGAAGAGTTGATATATATGCTTGTGTGCATCTATGTGGCCGGGTTCGGCATGTGTTTCATATATATATATATAATGATGGCCATCATTATATGTGTGAAGTTCTTTTATATCACAAAGTCTTTGGCTCATGAACATATCTGCATAATGATGGCCATCAACCTTAATTTCTCCATAAAACTCATGGAGAACTGCCTTGACAAGTTCAGTGACTGGCTTATCACTATTCATAATATTGAGCTTGTCAGATTCATGCATTCTAGACCACCATAATTCTAAGTTACCTTGGAAACCCCAAGTTATCCTTAAAGCTAATTCTGACCATGAGACTTTGTTTCTGTGAATGGACTTTTGAGTACTTGCCCATGCACTCCAAGTATGGATTGCCATGAGGATTTCATTTTTAGATTTGCAGTTCAGATTTGTCATTGGAGCTTGATCTATGTTAGCTCAACTAAGAGTAGGGAACTCATCAGTGTTTGAAGGATCATATGGAGTTTTTCCAGGAGAACCATACTTAGCATTACACCACTTTTCCCATGCAGATTCAAAAGGTTGGTTTGGTCTATCGCTATCTGCACTTTTGGGTCTTTTACTGGATCCTTCTCCCTCTTCTTTTACCATTTTTATTTCTGATTTGTTCTATGGTGGCATATCAAAGACTGGGATTTGTGATTGGACTAGAGCCAATTTTTCTCTAGCAAATGAAATAACATTTTCAAATTGAAAAATTATGGGATTATGTACAGAGAATTGTTTGAGCAACAGTGGAGTATTTTTCTTTTCAGGGTTCTTTTCTTCTAGCTGGAATGTCTGGCTATAAACTTCTGCTGCAGTAAGTGCTTCTTCTAACTCAAGATTTTCTTTCTCCAGACTCAGCTTTAAATCTATTAATACTTCCATAATTTTTTCTAACTTCATATTTACATCTTTTAACATATCAAAATGCTCAAAATCTTTTTGACTCAAATCATCTAAACTAGAATGGAGTCCTGACACATGGGACTGTACTTTCAACACTTCTTGTGATAGGTCATCTAAATTTTGTGCTACACATGTTAGCTGATAATTGTTGTAGTTATGAAGCCTTATAATCTCTTGGGGCTTCTCATCTATCACTTTCCTATAATGTAGGAAATCCACATCAGCTACAACATTCCCATCTTTGAATTTTTGTACAAAATTTCCAGGAGCAAGCCTCCTTTCTGGGAGTAGAAGCTTTTCTAAATCTTCCCCTGCCTTTTCTCTAGGCAGTGTGTATCTCATGAACTTAATATCTCTCGGAGAGGCAATCTGTAAACATTCCTGACATTTTGTATGTTGGCCCAAATGTTCCTCTTTCAAGGTGGACTGAGGTCTGTGAAAGACTTGAATTTTTTTATCTGAACTTGGACTTCTAGAGGCAATACAGAACTTGCATTGAGAGGATGATCCATACTTGTGTTTTTCCATATGCCTACTGAGGTCTGAAGTATCATGGCTTCTGAGAGAGTGACTTCTAACAAGGCTTTTGGGTAGTGTGGTTTCATTCCTTAGTCTAATGACTGGTCCTCTACTCGACTCAGAAATAGACAATCTTTTAGGTTTTGGAGTCGGAAAATACCTTTGAGACAATGGATGGCATTCTGCAGTCCATTCATTAGGGATTTTTAATTGAGAAAACCCTATTGTGATAGGAGTGACATTACCAAGTCTAACCACAACGCCTTCTGTTGTGGCTCTCTGAGTAAGCTGAGGATTGAGTGCTGAAAGAGTTGTCAAGACAAATCGTAAATAAACAATGGAATGTAACTGGGCAATATCAGACTGCTCAGTCATATTAAAGCCAAAAAAATGGATGTAATCTTGGAGTAGTTCATTAATATGGGGATCGGTTAACGAAACTTGGTATTGTGGGATGATGGATGACCAAACTGGACCATTGTGCAAAGGGGCCTCAAAACCACCTAGTAAGGCATCAGTAAATTGATTATGGCGTGAATTAATCACACAAGCTAAGCAAGATACATTCAAACCAGGTCTGACAAGAGGGTTAATGCCAAATTGTATTAGTCCATGATGCATATACTTATAACCTTGTTCTATTTGCCATTGGACATCTTCTGGTTTTATGAGAGGTATCTGATACATAGGTTGGGTAAGATTGATAGGCACATTTACAGAGGCATATCGAATAAGATTGGTTGCACGAAACTTAAACATTGGAAGGTCATAAATCTTGTTAGGAGATATATGAGGAAACTACCAATTAGGAGTAGGGGTAAATTACTGAATTACTACCTTGGTATCATACAAGGGCTTAGATTTGTTTAATATCCTTCCAATCCAACTAGTTTTCTTTGAATTTTTCATATCAGCAGATAAATCAAAACTACTTGAGGCCATTTCTTACTACAATTCACTACTCAAGGTTGCGCAAGCAGGTAAGGAAAAGAAATACATGAAGGTAAAATACTATGCACCTAAGGAATGGGACTCCCTCGGAATTACAATGCCTTCCTTTGGCTTCAATTTTCTAGAGACACGATCCACCAACAATCTTTGCTGCAATAGGGTTTCGTATAATGTCTTCACCCTACTAACCACATCTTTCTTGCTATACTAATAGTTAATATGGCTCAAAATGCTTACTCAAATAATAAAGACAACTCTCAGAATGAAAAGGCACAACTTTTATTGACTGATCGAAAATATTACAACAGATACATTATAAATACAGAGATTGATTGTAAGAGCATTTATCAACCAGATTAAAATGGGAAAGCCGAAGCTAACATTGTTCAGAGGTCGAAAGCTTTCTGGCTTGTTACAAACTTTGCCTATTACAATGCAATCTTTTGGCTCCAATAGACTGTAGCATAATGCGGAGCACCCGGATTGACCTTAGCAAAGTCTCAGACTCAATGCTTCCTAAGAGTCCCGCCACTTTAGGTTCACATATGCATCAAAGTGCACATGCGCAGGCTTGTCGAACTCGACCTAAGACAAAATGACAGAGAGCTTGTAGAAAGAGAGGCTCTAGCAACTCCAATGCCCAAATGGCGATACATTTTTTTTATTTATAGGATTTCAAGAGAGCATCCAATCTATTCTCAAAATCTGACCTGTCTACATAAAGTGTACAAACTATAGATCTCAAATATAAACTTTTCCATAGATTCTTTGAAATGTGGGTCAAGTCCCACTGAAAGTCAGAGAAGTGCTTCGAGTTTCAAATATTTGTCCTGAAAGTTAACCTAAGATTTTATTTTGGAGGATAGACCCCTCCACTTAGTCATTTAAACTGACAAAAAAATATCTTCTAAGATTTACACAGTGGAGATTTTATCGGAATCCCACGATATCGGTCACACTCACTGTCAAGTGACTAGACATGAAATACAATGAAATGCAACCCACCATGCTTCCTTACAAAGATTTTGTCAGTCGCTTGGATATCCATAATTATCACTGTCACTTGAGTAATATAGATGTTGCGGGCTAGGTGACAAATGAGCTTCTGCATGAGGTGGCATGATATTATAACACGGAAAGAAAGGAGATCCATACATACTAGGTACCCTCTCATCTATTGGATTACAAATCGATCCAAAGAACTGAGACATTTCCTTGTATACGGGTTTCTCTGGTGGCTAAGTAGTATGTACTTTAAGCGTGTTGAACAAATGCTCTATCTGGAAGCAAAACCATGCCTCAAACTGTGCTGTTGTTCTGATATCTTCCTGAAGATAATCAATAAATTCATGTCTTCTGATGGTCCAGAATATTCCTTCTCTTGGGCACCAGTCATGTAGCAATGTTTTGAACCAGGGCAACCAGTAATTATTAGGGTTACACATAGAACTACATTCGAACATCAGCCAAACTCTCTTGGCATATTTGGTGTACAACAAGATATTACAATAGTCTGCATAGCTCAACCATGGCTCGTACAAAAAAATATATCTTTGTCCCGCAAAAGGTTCAAATATAATGGCCCCTTGAAACATTATGGGTGACTCTATAAAATACATTGATATTACTTACATTACTATGGCTACTATTAACCCATTTTTCAAGGATATATTCATATGCAGGACTCTCCTTGACCCTATCTATGAGACATTGAAAACAAAATGACATATGACAATATTTACATATTAGAACCCATTGAAAACCCTCTGGAGCAGAGGGAGGTACTAATGAAGTTGAAGCTAATGAACAACTGAACATCTTGATTTCTTTCGGAGCATCTTCTCTTGTAAGAAAATATGCTAAACAATTATCTTTTCCCTTTTTATACTCAATCTCAAAGTCGAATCCGTCCAACCATAAGCTCCATCTTAGTATCCTATTATTTCCTTGTTCTAACAATCTTTTGTTTCTAAGCATCCCAGCCATATGTTTGAGGTTTGTTCTTATAATGAACCTTACTGGCTTCAGGAACAACCCGAATCTCTTGATTCTATTTTTTTCGGCAAGGATTTCTTTATGATAAGATGGATACCTGAGCTCAATGTCATTAAAACCTCTTGATGCATATGAGCAAACTTCTTCCCTTTTTTCATGCTTTTGCATCAAAATTCCTGCCCATACTTCATTGGATGCATCTGTTTCTAAAATATAGCGCAATTCATGTCTTGGAAGAACCAGACTTGACAGATTTTGAACCTTTTGTTTAATCAGTTGAACTGCAATAGTCATAGATGGGGTCCATTCTATTCCTCTGAGCCTCTTTTGTAGGACCTTGACATCTTTGGCCTGATTTTCATAAAACTGCCTAACGTAATTTAGTCTTCCCAAGAACCTTTGTAATTGTCTGTGATCATAAATGGCATCTGGAAATTCTGTTAAAGCTTTCAACACATGTTCTTGTAATTCAACTTTGCCTTGGAATAGGATTAGTCCTAGATATTCAATTCTAGTTTTTGCAAACTCAAGCTTAGGCTTGCTGAGGACTAACCCATGCTTAAAAATCTTGTGGTGAACTATCTCCAAGTGCTTTCTATGTTCCTTTAAATCAAAAGAACAGATTAATAAGTCATCAATATAAACAATAACAAATTTCAAGTCCCCAAAAATATCTTCCATTATTTTCTGGAATTCAAAGGGTGCATTCTTCAATCCAAAGGGCATTACTCGCCATTGGAACTGCCCATGTGGTACCACAAAACTAGTCTTGTATCTATCAAATGGTTTGATCCCTATTTTCCAGAATTCGCTCTTAAGGTCAAATTTGCTAAACACATTATTATTACTGATTTTATGAAATAAAGCTTCTTTAGATGGCAAAGGATACCTGATAGGAAACAAAGCATCATTAATTGTCTATAGTTAATCACCATCTGAGGTTTACCTCTCTTTTGCTTTGAATGCTTGTTGACATAGAATGTTGGGCAAGCCCAAGGGCTTCTGCTTGGTTCAATCAACTTTCTTTCTAATAGTTCAACAATCTCCTTTTTACAGAGTTCGAGCTCTGGTGGGGACATCTGGTTTGCTGATGATTTCTGAGGTGTCCCAGAATAATTTTCTTTGTAGGGAAGATCCACAAAGTATTTCTCTCTTTGCCAAAATGCATTGGGTGCATCTACTATACATTTTGCTTCAATTTTCTCTTTTATTTCTCTGATATATTTTGGCCCTTGGATCTCAGCATTTCTGATTACTTTGTTGATTTTTTCTAGCTTGTCAAGAGAACATTCAACTATACATGGGACAGGGTCTACAATTCTATTTACATCGCTCGATTTACTCTGGAGTTTTACAATTATTCCTTGGATGTTGAGGCAAATATGTCTTGCTTCTACAACAAGAGGAAGATGTCTCCTTACAAAATATTGTCCCAACAAAATATCACTACCTGTATCAAAACTGTACAAATTTACAGAAGTAGGAATTCCATTAAGAATAATCGGGAAATCAGGAGCCATAGCTCTGATAGTCATTAACGTCTTATTTACAGCTCTGAACTACAAGTTTGTGGGTTGCCAATAGTATTCAGGAATGGCACTATGTTTTGCATAGGAATTCATAGCTCCTGTGTCTAGTTGTGCATCTAGAGAATATTGTTTATAACCACTTACTTTGACATCTACTCTAATAACAATCCTATCTTCAAATCCCTTCATCTGGAGAATAGATGTACCTAGTTCTGGCTGGTGGTCTTCTGGTATGCATTGTAATGCTTGTTACTCCCGGTTATGATCTTCTTCTTCTTTGAGCATATCTTCAAATTCTTCTATCATCATTGAATCTTTCAGTTTTGCAAGTTGTTTCTATTTTTCGGCCAATTCCTTTTGGTCAACTCTCATACTAGTTAGAATTTCTTTAACCAAACCTCTTTTCTCTTCAATGGTGGTTTCTAGATGCAATATTTCTCCTTGCAGTTTACTAACCTGGTCTGATTCTTCTTCTTCGTCTGAGAGATTCTCAATGATGGGAGTAGCTTTCTTAAACCCATAGGATTTCCTCTAATGAAGAAATCTTACTTCTTCTCTGCTTACAGTAGACTTGCAGGGAAATTGCTTCTTTGGTGGAATGTTGGATGAGGGTGTAAAGGAAATCTGTGCAGATGTGGTAGGTGTGTCACTTGGATAGTAGGCACCAAGATTCACCACGCTTGGCTGCGTGATTTTGGCAAGTTGGTGCTGGAGGGTTGAGAGACATTCCATGAGTCAGTGTCGGATGGCGAAATCTCTTGGTGTGAGAGAAGAAATATGAGATTGTATAGATGCAATTTCAAAGTGGAGGTTTGCAGGATTTTCTAAATGAAACATCTTGACATCGGAAATGAAGTCAATATCTGAGGTGGATTCAGAGCAAAATGAGTCTTCAGGATGTGGAGATGGAGGGTTGGACTCATCTGAATCTATGACTGAAAAATATTCTTCATTTTGTGGGGGCTGATCTACTTGCTCCCATTCAGTCGGATCATAAATATTAGAAAAAATGTCAAACAATTTATTTTGGAAACGATTTTTACCCTTCAAAGGACATTTGCTTGCCCAGTGGCCCGGCTTCTTACAAATGAAACAAGTTCCTGATTGTGCTCTTTGGGCGCCTTCTTTCCTTTTCTTGAAATATCCTTTTCTCAATCTCTGAAACCTTTGTCTTCTAGGGTAAAACCTTCTAGGTTGGCTTTTCTTCGTGCATTTTCAACATTGGCAATCACTTCCACATTATCCTTTGCTAGTGTTCTTTTTTTTTTCTTTTGCAGCCAAAATGATAGGTTTCTGCATAGATATCACAAACACTTGCATTGAAGCTGAGTTGTTTCTTCACTGATTTGGCTATCTTCTTTCAGAGGCATTCTTTCTGTAGAGTAAATACAATTTGTTCATGGAGTCCTGCAAGAGAAATATTTTCAATATCTATATTTTTAGCTTCAAATTTGGCCCTGACAAGGTTTGGGATCCTGCCAGGCATTGCAGACAAATATTTTCTCAACTAAGCTGTATTTTGTGGGTCTCTTGCCTTATAAAGAAGATCATGCGTTGTACAGAAGAACTCAAGAAGTTCTTTTATATCACAAAGTCTTTGGCTCATGAACATATCTGCATAATGATGGCCATCAACCTTAATTTCTCCATAAAACTCATGGAGAACTGCCTTGACAAGTTCAATGACTAGCTTATCAACCTTAGAAAAGTGTATATGTGTGTGTGAAACACATACTGAACCTGGCCGAGATGATGCCAAACCTAGGAGGGATAGCTCTAAAAAGCTGTGTAAAATCAAATGTGTGTGTGCCCATGTGTTTATATGGGGTAGTAACCCTTATCTCTTTGGAGGAACGACGTTAAGCCTTGTTAAAGCCATGTAAATCAGGGTTGTGACCAAACGTGCATGCATGATTAATTTGGGTTGTAGATGGTTGCCTGATAGTAGTAAAGTTCCACCATCAGATGACCCTGGGACTTCCCCCCCCATAAAATTCAAGTGGAGGAACGATCAACCCCGTCAGGATTTAAACTTGAAATAAATTGGTTATTCAACCCTGATTTAAATCTTGTAAGCTCAAGAGGAAGAGTTGATATATGCATGTGTGTATCTATGTGTCCAGGTTTGGCATGTGTGTGTGTGTGTGTATATACAGGTCGCAGGCCAGTTTAGGCCGAGATGATGCCAAATCTAGGAGGGATAGCTCTAGAGAGCCGGGTAAAATCAATTGTGTCTATGCCAATGTGTTTATACGGGGTAGTAACCCTTATCTCTTTGGAGGAGCAACGTTAAGCCTTGTTAAAACCATGTAAATCAGGGTTGTGACCAAATGGGCATGCAATCTTTACTATGGGTTGTAGATGGTTGCCTCGTCATCGTCATAGTAAAGTTCCACCATCGGATGACCCTAGGACTTTTTCCCCATAGAATTCAAGTGGAGGAACGATCAACCTGTCGGGATTTAAACACTAGGACAAGTGGCATAGTGGGGGCCTCCAAACCTGATCTTGGCCATTGAATTGAGTATGCACTCCTGACGTTGGATGGACCCCAACAAAAGTTACCCAAGGGTTTTAAAAGGGAGGCAAAGATGAAACTTCTAGGATTTAAGCATTGGGAGGACATGGCGTAGTGAGGCCAATTAACTAGTGGAGGACCTCGTATAATATCTTATAATGTGGGATTGAAAAGACCCACAGTGATAAAAAAAAATGAAGATACACAAAAAACAAAAAAAAAACAAAACAAACAAACAAACAAAAACAAAAACAAAACAAAACATGATTTTTATTAATGTGGGTCTTTTAAAAAAAAATTCATAATTGGTACTCGTTGGACGTGGAATTTAATTCTTCATCCTAAGAGTGTCCACATTTGAAATTTGAGTAAACCTATAAGTAGATAAACCAAAAAGACAATTAAAAAATGTAGTTTTTTTTGTTTTGTTTTTTGTTTTTTTTTTTTAATCTCCAAAATATTTACATGTACCTCTTGGGCCTAATGGTTAAGAGCATGTGTTTCCATCTAAGAGGTCACGGGTTCAAAACCAGAGGGGGGTAAAGTATGTATGCCTTCGTAGACTTAACAATCAAATCACTGCGCGGAGGTGGGTACTTTGTCCCACAAACAAGGGGGTATCATACACCAATATTGGTGTCTAGCTTGGCTGTGACCTTAAAAATGGATATTATTATTTAAATTTAAAAGATTTTGATTAGTTTACATATGATGACATGGAAATTATATAAAAATTTCATGGGCACTTTTAGGATAAAATTTCCTCTAATGCCTAGTTTTGGGGTTTTGGTAGGGCCAAGTGGCTAGTAAAGAGTGACACATGGAACACCTAGAGTAGATTCACATGGAGGGTGACATCACCTGGCGTAAAGGGTTGCTAACATCGCACTAGCGCCTTGTCCTCAACAATTTCTTATGGAACTAGATGTAATCCCACTAGGAATTAATCCACAGGATGAGGTGGTTGTGGTGGGGCCTACATGCACGTGATAGTGAGTAAAGGGCGATGTAGCATGTATGGGGAGAGGTCCATGGTGGAGGAATGACCCCACACCATTAGTTGAAGTGCAATGGCTGGCAGTTAAGGTGGGGGGAGGGGGCTTGCACAACATACGTGTGTGTGTGTGTGTGCGTGTGGTTGGAAGGGGTTTAACACTTATATTATATGCATGAGCCATAAACAAAGGGGTGAGTGTGACATCGATTATGAACTGGTCAACAACTGCCATGTGGACTCTGACTCAAATAGCCACATGGGTGCCACGTGGTAGGCCAAAATGATGTGGCATTATCTAATAGGCCGATATTTAAACTACCATAGCTTTTGATCCAGAAGTTTGGTCTAGGAAAATTTTATATCACTCGAAAGGTCTTTATGAGATGAACGCAATGGTGTCATCTATTTTAAGTTTTGAGGAAGTCTAAAAAAGATCAAAAAAATTGGACCCAATTTCAATAACTAGACTTTGGAGGTCATGCCATCAAAGTAATTGCCTCCTTCTACCCTTAGTAAGGAATAGGGATAATGGGGGGCACGTTACAACCAAGCCCAATGTTGAATGGAAGAATGATTAGTAGGGACAATGATATACTATTTTTTTTTCCAACTAGGTATAGCCTAGGTTAGGGTCAGCCGTAATGTTGAATGGAAGAATGGTTAGTGTAGATAACGATATACTTCTTTTTTCCTTTTTCCCAATTAGGAAGAGCCTAATCTGACAATAGAATGCTATCACTAGGATTGTACAAAGCTCAATTACATCCTTGGGATAGTTTAATTCCTCCTAAAGGTAACTCCCATCCTCAACCTAATCCGAACTTAAACAAGAACGCAACAACTTACAGATATAATCATAAATACAGAGATGTAGTAGAAAAACACTTCATTTCATTAATAGAAAAATATTGAATTATGCTTACAAACAGAATGGAAATAAGATAGCTTGGGTGATGGTAGCTTATCTCTGAGAAGAGATGTGGTGGCTACATGCCTCTGAACTATGTTACAATGAGGCTTAAAGGCCTATTTATTATTGAGAAACAATGGAAAACCCTAAAAATCTGAAAACCTAACCCTAGGAGATGAAGCGCCAAAACTACGGGACCCGTTTGGGTAAATTGGTACATTAACTTCCCGGGGTTGTAACTTTGGCATAAGATCTTTGTTTGGCTATCATAATACCTCATTTCAAGGATCTCAAAAACAAGGCGACAAAAAAACTAGTATGCAAATTTGGGACATTTTCGATCTCTCAGTTTTCCCTAAAAACGTCGTTTAGGGCCTCAAAACAGCTCCAGAAGTTCAGGACTCGAAAAACTGTGAAAAATAGTAAACTGTGCTATAGTCAAGGAAATCGAAAAACTGAAAGAGACAGTGTTGGGGGTCTAAGTGGAATAGGCGGGTGGCCACCAATATCCATTTGGATCATTTCTCCCCCTTAGGAAGCAATGGTCCCCATTGCGTTGGGTGTCTCCTTGAGATGGGGAAACTTCTGTTGAACTTGGTCCCTGGTGAGCCACTTGCCTTGATGAAGGAGTTGTCCAGCTTTGACAACTCGATATAGTTGGATCTTCTGCTGGCGAGTGTTCTTGATCTGTGTGTCCATGATCCGATCAGTGGTGGCATGTTCCATGTAGTCTAGGTTTAGCTATGTTGGTGTGAGTTGTTCTGCAACGTCGAATGTGTCCAACAATGGTGGAAAGTATGGCCGAAGGCGGTCTACATTGAACATTGGGTGCAGACCAAGGAACGATGGAATACTAAGCTCGAAGGAATTGTCCCCTATAGCCTTGGTGATGGTGTATGGCCCATATCGGAGTGGGCGAAGCTTGCGGTGGGGTCCAACGAGGCGCTCCTTCTGCAAATGTAGCCAAACTTTGTCGCCCACCTGGAACTTGTGCGACACTCAATGTTGATCATGGTGTTGATTGTACTTAGCATTGGCTTTGTCCAATATATCATGGACCTGTTGGCAGATGTATTAAATGCACTCAATGAAGCTGTTAGCCCTGTAAGCTTCGGACTGGACATGAGCCGAATTTGCCTGAGTAGCTGCAAATGGTATGGCCACATCAATGGGACATAATGGTTGAAATCCCAACCTACCTGAAAGGGGTTGTGGCTCGTTGAGCTGTGGAGAGCTCTGTTGTAGTTGTGCTGGACATAGGGAGGCTTTCATCCCATGTGCAAGGATGCTTCGAGTTGTACATGCGTAGAATGTGTACGATCATCCTGTTGACAACCTCTGTTTGGTTATCAGTTTGGGGATGGAAAGTCATGGACTAAGTAAGTTTTGTATACAACATCGACTAGAGACTTGACCAAAATGCACTCAGGAATCTATTGTCCCGATCTAAAACAATGGATTGTGGGATCCCAAAGTGTACCCACACTTGCTCAAAGAAGAGCCAACAATGGCCTCTGCTATGATACTCTTCTTGGGGGCCACCATGATGGTCATCTTAGAGAATCTATCGATGACCACAAAAACACAATCGTTGTCCTGCTTAGTAGAAGGAAGGCTCGACATGTAATCCATGGAGATAGATTCCCAAGGTTGACTAGGAGTAGGTAGAGGAGTATACTGGCCTTGCTTCTTGATGGCTAGTTTGATAATGGCATAGGCGGTGTAGGATCTAATGTACTTCCCAACATCCTGACGAAGTTTCGGCCAATAAAAATAATTTTGCAATATTGCCAATGTTTTCTCGACTCCAAAATGTCCAGCGACCTGACTGTAGTGTGCCTCCCAAATCATCTTGGCACGCTCGCTTGAAGGAACACAGATGTGTTCTAGGTGGCATAACAGTGCATCCTGAAGGTGAAATTTGAAACTTGCTTCCCTTTCAGGAGTGTCTAGTACGTGTTGCCGAATTCTAGATTTCTCTTGTAAATATGTGGCCACCGCGATGTCTCGTGCCCACAAGAGTCGAGCACAGTGATTAGTGCCATGACCGGTGGTCGACTGAGGCAATCTGCGACATTATTGGTGCTGCCCTTCTTATACTTAATGTTCAAATGGAACTGTTGCAGGTAGGTGGACCATTTTTGATGGTGATCGTTCTGCAACTTCCCTTGTGTTTGTATGAACTGTAGAGGTCGATGGTCTGTGTGGATGACCGTTTCCTTCCCCATAATGTAATGCTTCCATTGACGGCAGGCCTGCACAATGGAATACATTTCTTTGTCATAAGTGGGGTACTTTCAGACTATGTTTGAAAGTGTCTCACTGTGGTAAGCCACTGGATGCCCATGCTGAGTAAGAATCACACTAATAGCGTAGTCAGAGGCATATGTCTCAATCTCAAATGGGTTGTTGCAGGTTTGGCAATGTGAGCACTGGTGCAGAACAAAGGCGATTCTTCAACTCGGAGAACGCTCATTGTTGGGTTTCAGACCAAAAAAAGTTTTCTTTTGCTTTGCCCTTGGTGACTTGACTTCACGGGGGTTTCACTGAGGAAGCAATACCATACCACGTGGGTTCATATTGGGGGATATATATTAAGGAAAAATGACATAATATATTGATAATATATTATGGGAAGTATATAAAATGGAGCTCAAAGTTAATGAAAAAATATAAAGGGGTATAAAAGATGTTAACGAAAAAATCGATACCTACAATATCTAGTGAAAGTAGGGGTTTTTTAAATTGGGAAGGTGTATTGGGTTCATATTAGTAGGGGTTAAATAATGTGATTTTTAGAGGCATTTTCCAATATGTAGTCAAATTAGGGGTATTGTTTAATATGCCATGAATGCACATGATATGTCATAGGTGTAGGTTTTAACCCTGTACATAAATTACCTGCATACGAATTCTAAAACACAGAAAATAAACAATGCGAGAGAATAACACATAAAACACATATACACAGAGATTTTCCCCTGGATCCCAAAACCGGGACTAACATCTTGATTTTTCATTATGTTCATTTCAATGTTACAATACATATTTATACACGCTGAAGCATCCAATACCATGAACCGAAAACCATCGCGTCCAAAAACATGTGCGAAAATCATGCACAAAACCTTAGGTAGGTCCGCCCAGCCTAATATAGGGTGCAAAAAACAAACCCCGTGTGAACCCCCCCGCTACACAATCGATGCAATGAAGGGGGGCGGCTCTAACTCCCCGGTTAACTATGCGGGCTAGTTGTGGAAAGAATATAACACAACCCAACATTCTCCCACTTGTTGTTTTCTTTCCACAGGGGGCCACAAGAGAGCTTAGTCATTTATCTAGCCCTGCAATGCCCATTGTTTCTCTACACCAAGAGAACTTCTCAGAGCTCATAGATTTTGTCAATGCATCTGTAGTATTCTTCAAAGTGTCCACCTTTACCAGCAAAACCTTTTTGTCTTCTATCATATCCCTCACAAAGTGATACTGAACATCAATGTGCTTTTCCTTTGAATGATATGCAGGGTTCTTTGCTAAGAAAATTGCACTTTGGCTATCACAATCTATCCTTATAACTCCTTGTACTAACCCCATACTTGAACACAATCTTTGTAACCAAACTACTTCCTTTCTTGCATGAGTGGCTGCCATGTATTCTGCCTCTGTAGTTGATAGTGCCACTACAAATTGTTTCTTACTCATCCAACTGACTGCACCACCAAATAGGTTAAACACATACCCACTTGTAGATATTATCTGATCTAGATCTTCAACCCAGTCTACATCAACAAAGACACGAATATCTAACACTCTGTCCAATCCTGGTCTTCCTTGGTAGCACAAACCATAATCACTAGTGCCACACAAATACCTGAAAATTCGCTTCACTGTTGTCCAGTGCTCCTTCCCTGGATTTGACATAAACCTGCTCAATACTCCCACTGCATGTGCAATGTCTGGTCTAGTACAGACCATTGTGTACATCAGGCTATCGACTGCACTTGCATATGGAACACGGGACATGTCCTCTTCCTCTTCTTGTGTCTTGGGACACTGTTCAGCAAATAACTTCACACCTACATGAATAGGAACCTTCATCGATTTACTATCCTGCATATTAAACCTTTGCAGTATTGTCTTGACATACCTCCTCTGGTTTAACCAGAACTTCCTCTTTACCCGATATCTTTTAATTTCCGTGCCCAAAATATAGTTTGCAGCACCAAGATCTTTCATGTCGAATTTGGAGGATAATTGGGTCTTCAAATCCTAGATAATTTCTTTGTCATTTCCATCCAGCAACATATCATCCACATACAAGACCAGATAAATAACACGATCACCAATTAATTTAAAATACACACTGTGATCTACTTTGCTTCTAGTGAAGCCAAGTCCCCTTATAAATTGTCTAGTCAATTTAACGTCTTAAATTGCTCTACATAAATTATCAATCCGGGTATCGTAAACTGATGAAGTGTGGTGCACCATATGTGCTCAGTTAACCTTTTTCTTACTTCGTTGTTTTATAGTTTTTTTTGTTTTGATTTGGGGTTTTGTTCTTGTTGATCTCCTAAAGTGTCTAATGCAAATGGAAATCCTATTCCTAAGTCTCTAGAAGGCAAGTATGGATACAGATTCTAAGGCAATTATGTCCTCTATAATGATTTCTAGAACTTAACACTTCAGAAGGTCTTAGAATATACTAGTGATGACAGTAATGCTTGAACAAGAATGGAAAATGTGCTACTATTTAAACAAGTAAATAATGAACTATTGATCATGAAACTATTATCTCTGCTGCTGTCTAAATATAAAAAAGCGATTTAAGCTACTGCACTCAAAGAAATAAAAGATTGCAAGGAAAGTAAAACTAAAATCAAATTACACATTCATAATTCGATCCCTCACCAGTAGTCCCGCTATGGCTTTCGGAGGTAACCGTCAATGATATGAACAATTTAATATCTAATTGCAAAAAAGTAAAACTGAAATCAAATTACACATTCATAATTCGATCCCTCGCCAGTAGTCCTGCTATGGCTTTCGGAGGTAACCGTCAATGATATGAGCAATTTAATATCTAATTGCAAAAAAGTAAAACTAAAATCAAATTACACATTCATAATTCAATCCCTCGCCAGTAGTCCCGCTATGGCTTTCGGAGGTAACTGTCAATGATATGAGCAATTTAATATCTAATTGCAGAAAAGTAAAACTAAAATCAAATTACACATTCATAATTCGATCCCTCGCCAGTAGTCCCGCTATGGCTTTCGGAGGTAACCGTCAATGATATGAGCAAGTTGATTTCTAAACTAACTAACAAAGCAAGTAAAGAAGATTGAAATCAAAACAGAACTAGAATTTAAAGAACTAAGAAAAGCGAAGTCAGCAGAGAGGTTAATCTCATGTCACTAGTTGATGCAAAAACATATAAAGAAAAACTAATCTACACTCAATCGGTTGAACACACTTACATGAATTAAAATTGCATGAATGAAAAATCTAATCTATCAAACTTGAAAGCAATCAAATGACATAATGAAATCAAAGCAAAATTACAAAATGAAATCTACTCTACCTTACATTCTAATATGCTCCATGACATCTACTTCACATCTCCTTCCATGTTGAGAACATCAAAGCTTTATTCAAATTCTTCAAAATTGCAAAGTACAACAAAGCTCTCCAAAGCTTTCAAAAGCCATCTCACAAGCTAACAAGCTTAAGAACTCACAAGCTAAAAGACTAACAAATGAAGGAGAGAGATCTCCTATTTAAAGATGAGAAGAATGAGAGTCCATGAATCTCCCCCTCTACCTCTAAAGTCCTAATCAAAATAGGCACTGATAAGACACATGTCTTCTTAGAGTTACAATATAATTAGGAGATGTGACACATATCCTCATGATCCCATGATTCTTTCCACTCAAATTCGAATTTTGCCTTAGAGTGCCACATAAGGGTCTTCTAGAAGCCTCCTTTCAACCTACACATGTCAACAATCTCAACCCATTTGTTAGGTATAAGCATATGCACATTATTTTCTAATTTTTAACCACAAATTCACTTAAAAGGCTTAGAATTAATAAAGATTGGAAAAACATAAATGTGGCCCAATGATAATGAGAGTGGGATTAATGTGGTGACATAGTAGTGAAATTGAGGTGAAATGGAGGTGATATAATGGACATAATAGTGAAAGTGTAATGGAAATAAATGACATTTTCAAGACTCAACATAAATGTATCAAATTTCTGATACCACATCCTTGGTGACTATTTTAACCCATACAGAGACTCTTTAACTTGCATACCAGTGCTTTCTTACCCTTCACCGCAAAGCCTTCAGGTTGCTTCATGTAGATTTCCTCTTCCAAATCCCCATGAAGAAATGTTGTCTTCACATCCATCTGTTCTATCTCAAAATCAAAAGCAGCAGCAAGAGATAAAAGTAATCTAATAGAAGTCACCTTGGCAACAGGAGAAAAAATATCACCAAAATCAATTCCCGACACCTGGGAATAACCTTTTGCAACCAACTGAGCTTTGTATTTCTCCACCTTTCCTTCTGCATTTGTCTTTTTCTTGAACACCCATTTGCTACCAATGGGTTTCCTTCTAGTCGGCAACTCCACCAGATCCCAAGCCTCATTTTTGTGCAAAGATGCCATTTCATCAACCATGTCCTCTTTCCAGAGTTTTCCATCCTCTGAATCTACTACTTCCTTCACAGTTATGGGATCATCGTCAGTAATAGATAAAGAAATTTTTGAATAGAAAGCAGATGGACTATACCTTTCTGGCTATCTTCTTTCTCGAACTGATCTTCTCACACTCGGAGTTTGTGGCTATTCATCTTCTGATTCCTCCTTTGTTGTAGAGTCTGATTCTTCCTCCTTAAGCTCAAACTCTATCTGCTCAGGTTCCTTTGGTTAGACTTCATGTTTAATAACATCTTTCACCTCTCTGAACACCACATCTCGGTTGTACACAACCTTCCTTGTTACTGGGTTCCAAAGCTTATAACCCTTTAAACCATTCTTATACCCAATAAAAATGCACTTTTCAGATTTACTATCCAACTTGGTTCGTTTCTCCTTTGGAACATGTACATATGCATCACATCCAAATACCCTCATATGTGAAAGAGAGGGTTTCCTACCAGTCCATACCTCTTGTGGAGTCTTATCCTCCAACGCTGATGAAGGTGATCTGTTGACCAGGTAACATGCTGTCTCCACCGCCTCTGCCCAAAATTCCAGTCCTAACCTAGCACCACTGAAAATGCTTCTTGCCCTTTCCATCAACGTCTTGTTCATTCTTTCTACAACTCCATTATGCTCAAGTGTGATGGAGTAGTCTTCTACCATGCTAGACCACACTTCTTACATAATTCTTCAAATTCCTTACTGCAAAACTCTCCACCGTTATCTGTCCTCAACACCTTTATCTTCTTCTCTATCTGGTTTTCCACCAGAGCCTTAAATTCTTTAAACCTGTGAAAGACTTCAGATTTCTTCTTAAGGAAATATATCCATGTATTCCTTGAGAAGTCATCTATAAATGATACATAGTTTGCAAACTTACCCAATGATGGAACCTTCACAGGTCCAAACACATCACTGTGCACAAGTTCTAATATCTATTTCGCCCTCTTACCACCAGAGGGGAGACTCACCCGATTTTGCTTCCCATATACACAATTTTCACATAAATCAAAATCCAGAGAGTTATTACTCATACCTTCTACCATACCTTTACCATGAAGTATTCGAAGGCCCTTCTCTCCAATATGTCCAAGCCTTTGATGCCACAACATGGTCTTCTCTCCAAAGACCACTAGATTTTTTGCTCCACTTTCAGGAACCACATAGTTGTTGCACCCACAAACAACAATGCTACCTTGCAGCTTGTACAGAGTTCCAATCCGAACTCCCTGCATCAATCCCAGTGCTCCCCGATCTATCTTGCAGGTATCCTTCTCAAACACTGTTTTTACACATGCATCATCCAGCTTGCTTACAGAAATCAGATTTTTGGCCAATGCAAGAATATGCAGAACACCTGGAAGTGTTTTAACCCTTCCACCTTTCAACTTCAACTTTACTTTTCCGCGACCAATGATTCTAGCCTTCCTATCATCCCCTAAGAAGACATCACCACCATCGTATTTCTCATACTCGCAGAACCACTCTCTATGGGGAGTGAAGTGAAAGGATGCATCTGAGTCAATCAACCATGCCTCATGATCTACATGTGTACTTGAAGAAGTCAAGTACACATCCCAACCTTCATCTGAGGTGGTTTTCGCCTCTGCAGAAGGAGCATCATCAGATCCCTTTCCTTTATCAGGAGCTTTAGATTTATAGTCCCTTTTGTAGTGCCCTTCCTTTCCGCATTTCCAGCACACCACCTTTACAGGTTTTCCTGGAGATTTAGATCTCCCTCTAGATTTAGATCTCCCACTCGACGACTTATTTTTGTTTCTGTTCTGGGACCGTCCTCGTACAGATAAGGCATCACCATTCTGGCTCTCCATATTTTTACGTCTCATCTCCTCCATCAACAAGGATGAGACTATTTCATCAAACTGCAAGGCAGTTGTATTGCTACCTATTGCAATAACCAGACTATCCCACGAATTTGGTAGAGAACACAACAAACTGATGCACTTATCTTCATCTGAAATTTCAATATCAACAGATAATAACTGACTTACCACAGTATTAAATGCGTTCAGATGCTCTATCACCGAGTCTCCATCTTTCATCCTCATGTTATACAGATTTTTCCGCAGGAACATTTTATTCACCAGAGACTTAGATTGGTACAAAGTCTCTAACTTGTCCCACAAATCCTTCATTGTAGCTTCCCCTCATACATTCAGCAATACTAAATCTGAGACAGACAATCGTATTGTACTCTTTGCCTTCCGATCCAACTTCTCCCATTCTTCATTGGACACTCCCGTTGGTTTAGTACCCGGATCTACTGTGATCCACTGATGTTTATCCACCAACAGATCCTCCATCTTGAGTTTCTACAACTCAAAACTCTGACCATTAAATTTTTCGATCTCTATCTTTCCACTGCTCGCCATCTTATTTCACCACCAGAATTGATCTCATAGATCTCCCACTGAACAGTGTCTACCATAGGCCTGAGCCCTCAGCAACAAAGGCGTCCCCTTGAAGCTAAAACAACTCTGATACCAAATGTAGGTTTTAACCCTGTACAGAAATTACCTGCATATGAATTCTAAAACATAGAAAATAAACAATGTGAGAGCATAACACATAAAACACATATACACAAAAAATTTCCCCTGGATCCAAAAACCGGGACTACCAGTTTGATTTTTCATTATGTTCCTTTCAATGTTATAATACATATTTATACATGTCGAAGCATCCAATTCCATGGACTGAAAACCATCGCATCCAAAGCCATGGACCGAAAACCATCGTGTCCAAAACCATGTGCGAAAATCATGCACAAAACCATAGGTAGGTCCGCCCAACCTAATATAGAGTGCAAAAAACAAAATTTATGGGGGTTACCTGCACCCCTCAAACCCCCTGTGACCCCCTGTGACCCCCCCCCCGCTACGCAATCAGCATAATGAAGGGGGGGGCGGAGCCCCCCCGCTATGCAATCGGCACAATAAAGGGGGGGCTCTGCCCCCCCGGTTAACTACGTGGGCTAGTCGTGGAAAGAATATAACACAACCCAACAATAGTTTCATTGAGTGAAGCCCCCGTGTTTGACTTAAAGGCCAAGTGATATGAGATAACCCCAACACGAACCTACGGTAGAAGTTGGCAAGACCCAAAAAGTTGCAAAACTCTGTTAGAGTGGTTGGGGTTGTCCAATCCCGAATGACTTGTATCTTCGATGGGTCCACATGTACACCCTGCTAATCAATTATGTACCCCAGATATTGAACGTGGGTCAGGCCAAAGGTGCATTTCCCAAGTTAGCACACAACTTGTGTTGTCGTAGAGTTTGAAGGACCTGCCGAATATGATGGAAGTGCTCGTCCTAACTCTGGCTAAAGATCAAGATGTCATCTAAATACACCACCACGAATGCATTGGTGAAGGGTCGCAAGATGTCGTCCATCAATCTCATGATGGTTACAGGGGCATTCATCAATCCAAACGACATGACCAATCATTCGAAAAGGCCCTCCTTGTATTTGAAGGCAGACTTCCACACATTAGTGGGTTCGATAGGCACCTGGTGATAACCTAACTTCAATTCAATCTTGCTGAAATATTTGGAACCCTTGAGCTCGTCAAGAAGGTCATCAATCCGTGGGATTGGGTACCTATTCCGGACAATGATCTTGTTCAACGCCCAATAGTTAATATAGAACCTACAGGTCCCATCCTTCTTCTGTACCAATACAATCGTGCTCCCATAGGGTGATGAGCTTGGCCTGATGTGCCCTTTATGCAATAGTTTATGAATTTGCCTCCTGATCTCATTGTTCTCCAAAACAAAGCGTCGATAGATCGTCCCATTAGGCAGCGACGTGCCCGGGGTCAGATCGATGGAGTGTTTGACCTGACAGTGCATAGGTACCCTTGTAGGTGAGGCTAAAATATCCCTATACTCCTCCACAACCTTGTCCATTTGTTGTTGTTGTGCAGAGGAGCCCTGCTTGGAAGTCGTGGCCACAACCTTATTCTTGCCCTGAGGGCGAATCATAAGGAAAACAAATTTCCTGGTTTGGGAAATGATCTTACTACATTGCTTGGTAGTGATCAAAGAGATGGCGATAGGTGGGGCTACCTCCAATATCCTGTACAACTTGTTGGCCAAGGTAATAATCACAGAGCGAGGTCTAGACTCATATACAACATGTCGCTTCCACAAGTATGGTTGTCCAAACAATACATCACAAACTTCAAGATGAGCAACATCAAACAGTTCCTCATCCGTGAAGGGATTGATGTTGTAGGGAAGGTGACACTGCTGGCTAACGCGAAGATCTCGTCCATGGTGAAGCCACCCGATGGTGTACGATTGTGGATGTAGTATTTAGGCCCAACTGCTTCACGACCTCTGTTGAAATGAGGTTATTTTGGCTCCTGTTGTCGACAATGAATTGTAGCAGAGAACCCTTCACCCACATCTGCGAGTGGAAGAGGCGTTCCCCCTCGTCTGGATATTTAGGCCCAATATTCTGGATCTTGATGGTTGTCACGGTGGCACTGGGCTCCGCATCAATGATCTGCTTCCCTTTGTCAATTCCCTTATAGGGTTCTGATTCAGAGTCGGAAAATGCGTCTGATTCAAAAGCCTTCAGCTCGGCCACCAGTGACTGCTTGGCCCAACACTCACTTGTATTGTGAGTGGAGCTCTTATGGAACTCACACCGTTTTACTATGTCCTTCTTTGTCTTCATGGTGTTGTTCATTGCTTGTGCTTCGGCGACCTGTCCTAGGTAGTCCTACCTTGGCTTGGTTCTTTGTTCTATGGTTTGGAGTCGTCTTTTCCTTTGGATTTGCAGATCCAAAGTCTCGCTTATTTTGTTTAAACTTCTGCTCAATCTTGATAGTGTACCTGTACGTCGTGCCGAGCGAGGAAATGTCCAAGAACTCCACCTTGTCCTGGATGTATTTGTGTAGACATTCGTAGTACTTGAGAACCAAATGTCGCTCAGTATCCTTAATACCCATCTTCGTGCAAATGGTATGGAAAATATTTGTGAACTCCGACACATCTTGGTTCCTTCCCTGCCGTAGCATGGTCCACTTTATGTATTTATCTTCATAGCTCCCAACAGGGTAATATTGTTCCTTGATGGAGTCTCGGAAAGAATCCCAAGTGGGTGCGGCTAAAAACAACGAGGGTTCGCTCTCGTCCTTTTGTTCACAATAGGTTTCCCACCAGTCCTTGACGTGTGGAGCGGCTTGGAGAAGTGCAAAAGTAATCTTTTCCTGATTGGAAAAGTCATGAACTGAAAAATATCCTTCCAACAGATTTAACCATTTGTCTACGACATTTTCATCTATCAGGCCTTCCAATATGGGAATATCGAAGTTAACTGGTACCTTAAAAGAAGTGGCGCCTCCAGAGTGGTTGTTGGATGAAGATGGATCGCTTGTGGGTAGTCGTCGAAGGATCTGGGAAAAGTTATCCATCATCGCATCCCTTTGTTGCTCGAGGGCTTCCTCGAGTAACATTTTGAAAGTATCTCCTGCCTCCTCGTCTTTCCTTTCTTCCGCCATGGGAGGTTGTCAGGTTTTGCGAGGCTAATCTTGCAACGGTTCAACCAGATTGAGCCCTAACTCCTTATACCCTGACCTCGTTGGGGACATGCAAAGAAAAACAGAGAAAGAGCAGACCACTATGATACTATTGATCCGAACTTAAATAGCAACACAACAACTCACAAATATAATCATAAATACAGAGATGCAACCGAAAAACACTTCATTTCGTTAATAGAAAAAATATTGAACTATGCTTACAAACAGAATGGAAATAAGATAGCTCGGGCGATGGTAGCTTATCTCTGAGAAGAGATGTGGCAATTACATACCTTTGAACTGTGTTACAATGAGGCTCAAAGACTGGTTTATTATTGATAAACAATGGAAAACCATAAACATCCAAGAACCTAACCCTAGGAGATGAAGTGCCAAAACTGTGGGCCCCGTTTGGTAAATTGGTACATCAACTTCTCTGGGTCGTAACTTTGGCATATGAGCTCTGTTTGGCTATCATAATACCTCATTTCGAAGATCTCAAAGAGAAGTCTATGAACCAACTAATTAAGTGTTTTGGGATGTTTTCGGTCTCTCCGTTTTCCCTAAAAAAGTCATTTAGGGCCTCAAAACAGCTCCGAAAGTTCAGGACACAAAAAAATACCAAAAATAGTAAAATGTGCTACAATTAAGGAAACCAACAAAATTGAAAGAGACAGTGTTCGAGGTCCAAGTGGAATAGGCAGGTGGCCACCATTATCCACGTCGATCACAACCCCTCCCCACGAGATTTGAACCTGAGACCTGGTGGGAACTAAACCCCACACAAACCAATTGTTCTACACCTCATGGGTTAGAGAGTTGTATATTATATCACCAAATCGATTTGTCACAAATACTAGTTCTGGGTATAAATTTCATTGTATTTAATGTTTCACTTGTGTCCTTAGGTATAGATTTTTTGAGGTAATTAGAGTAAAGCATGGAACCAAAAAAAAAGGACAGAGGGAGTTGGGGGTTATGGTAGAAGGTTACTAAATTAATGATTAAAATATAAAACAATGTTGTTTTAGATTTTAAAGTTTTTTATAAGCAAATTTTCAGTTGAAAAGCTAACTAATAAGATCATAAGTAAATGAAATGTCATAGAAAAGAATAAATGAAAATGTACACACCTAAACACACGTGGCTAGCAAAGAATTCGTGTCTTTTCATTTCACATTTTCATTCACACAACTAGTGTATATTGATGTTAACATCAAATCCATCAAGTATCCAGAAAGATCAAATCTCTTTAGGTGCAAAGCTCTTTTAGAGTGAAAAACTTGAAGAAGGATTGCACCTTGAGATATGTGATCCCTCTTGGAAATTGATTGATTTGGAGTTAACATGGACCTATATTGGTTACATATATGGATCAAATCCATGTTGAAAATGGAAATATTTACATTTCTCCTTGATCTTCTACATTTTAAGCAACACACTAATAAAATGTTTTAATCACAATACACACACACACACACATTTACTTTATATAATATATTTTTTTCAAGGATAAACATATACAAATTTATATTCTACATATGTTATGGCATTCCTTGGCTATTTGTCTCATGTATTGGTGTAATGCTATGATAAATCTTTTTTCCTTGTGAAGAGAAATACTTAAACCATCCTTTTTTCTTCTTTTTTTAAGCAAATGATGTGCATTACTTTACATAATATATGTGTAGTTGACATTGAAATATTTATTTGTGACTTATAATAAATACATATGTGTGTGTTTGAAACCTATCATAACTCAATTGTCAGACTAGTAGTGTGTACAATCATCACTAGCTACTATCCACGAATGCAGGTCGACTCATTTTTTATTATTTAAGGAAAACCATGATCTATAAGTGGGCGGGCTTTCACTCCTTCTAGATGCCTCTAGGTCTTGGGTCATAAACCCATTTCTTTATGTCTCGGGACTATGAGCTTTCTCTCTCTCTCTCTCTCTCTCTCTCTCTCTCTCTATATATATATATATAATGAATATATTTATGTAATTAGTATTTTTTTTTAAATACCACATTTTAACTAAATGACTTACACATCTCCTTTGTATTATACTATACTATCAAATATTATTGCTAAATGTTGTGTATCATCTTGATCTGCTACCAAAGTCATAGCCATGTCATTGCCATGTGACAGCTCTGCGCCAGTTGCTGATGTGACCATGCTATGTCACAACCTCCCTCTTCCATGGATTGAAAAACATTTATATAAATATATATTATAATATAATGGTGAACACCCCCTTTCTACCATATAAGTGTCGTGTAGGCGTCCTTTGCCACCTCACCCTAAGAATAAAATCCCAGGAGTTTCCCACTTATCCTCACTTGAAATCCCTGAGATAGAGACATTTGGATGATGGGGGGTCCACATGAGTGTGTATGCATTTTGTTGCAGAATGCAAAGACCCCCACATGCACGACTTTACCTTTGAGTGGGCCCCTTAGCGCCACATCACCCTCAAACTTAAATATTGAGAATTCTATTATGCCCTTTATCTGAAACCTTTGGGGTTTGGGGATTCGAGGTGACATCATCAAAGTCAAACGTTGGGTTGCAAAGCCTTCAGGATGATCCAATGATGGTAATGCCCTATCCAGGTCAAAGGTCCATATCTCCTCCAAAAATTTCATCGTATATAGGCCTCCTTGTCATGTCCTGCAAGGGATAAAATCCTAGGAGTTTCCTATGCCCCCCCTTTAAATTCTTTCGAGAAAGACAAGTCCCGAGACAGAAAGATAACTCCGTCAACTGCTGCCAAAGACCTTTTCTCCCAAGGATGGTAATTTCCTAGACCCTTTTTTCAAATGCCCTGTTTTGAATCCATTGTGGTGACGTAAGTCTTGGGGTGATGTCACAACCACATCCTGTTGACATCATGCCCTCCACGTGGCCTCCTCCAAAAGTTCCACGTGTCACTTGCTTCAGGCCCATTTAGACCTACTAAAAGGCCAAAATAGGGTGCCATGTGTCACGTCCCGTGGGTGCCATGTCACCCTCCCTTACATGTCACTAGACATGCTGACCATGGATCCTACTAGCCTCGTGCAAAATATGATGGTCATCAATGCCCAACCATATTCAATGGTCTATATTCAAACACAGATCCCCCTCCTCTTGTTAACCTAGTAGGGGTTGGATTTGCTATCATGGTTTTGTCTTGTAATTTCATGTCATTCCATCAATGGCTATGATGCATAGTAGCCCTCTGACGACCAGGATTTAAACACTAAACCCCCCCTGCCCCAATTGAAGTCATAGGGGGAGGGATTCACTTTTTCATCCCCACCGTTCATTACAAATCAACCTTTGTTGTCGATTTTTATTCATGGTTCCCTTGCAAGATTCCTCCTCACTTCATTGATGGTTCCAATGCTCCTACGACAACCAATGATTATGTTACTGACGAGGAGGTGTACTACCAGAAGGATCACTGACACCTTGACGACCATGATCTGATGGTGTGGTACTACTGGAAGCATCATGATCGCCACCCTCATAATCATGTTCATGATCACCACCTTGATCATCATCATCACCACCCTCATCTGATGTATCTTTTGTTGCATAACGTTGGCCTACATCCCTCATCGCTATTAGTACCCTACTGGCTTCGATGAAATGTCGCATAAGGGACACCATCTTGTGTGTACAATCCCTGTACAAACCCATGAACATAGGATCCATGGTGATATATTGATCCCTCATAAGGCAGACTCCTACATCAAACAAAACTCTGACCAATTTGTTGCAGTAGTCCATATGAACTCGCAGACCAGCCCTATAGCCCCCGGATGCCCACACCCCCTGAGGATGTGCCTCACCCTCTTGGGCCATGCCAATATCCTCATGTCCTCGACATCTGGTGGGGGAGGAGGCATGTCCCCATCGAATGTTCCGATGTCTGCAAAATATATCATATAGAAAAATAATTAGACAATTTCATTAAACAATTTAATAAAACAAGTTAAAGAACGTGCTAAAATAAATTTTATTCTAATTCATTAAAACAAGAAAATGAAACTAGATTAATTTAAAGAAAACATTAATATGACATCTATCATTTGGAGGCTCAACGGTTGTGAAGAGGATGTTGGGACACCCTCTCCAATCATTTCTTGTGTATGGAAACGCTAACGCGACAAACGCATGGTCATCCTCACTCAACAAAAATAAATTAATATCATTGTTGCACTGAGAGGTACTATCCAACCCAGTATGGAAGAGATGTTGTCATGTCCTATCATATTATGTAAACATTTTGACTTGCTCAAATTATACAAAATAATAAAAATAATATTAAATTATAATTATAATAATTAGTTAAAGCACTTTGACTCTGTCAACTTACATAGAAATAAAATAAAATATTTATAATTATAATTAATAATTAAACCAACCTAAAAGTCTTAATTCTTGATCTACCAAGAGTTTAGAGCAATCAAATCTCTTGAGGTGCAAACCTCTTTTAGAGTGAACAAATAAATTGATCCCTCTTTGCACTTAGTAAATCCAGAGTTAAGATGAATCTAAACTAGTAGTAAATCACCTTAAAAATATCATTTAACTTCTAATTGTTTTATCTATTTCTAAGAAAAAATCTTAATGATTAAGTTGAAGCTATCACTATCTTCGCCCTTAAATCCCAATCCCTAATCAAAAGGTATATTCATGTAAATATTAAAAGTTCTCATCCACTTGCACTTGATAGCCTTGATTATCAAAGCTATGTATGGGTGGATTTATTTCTTTTGAAAAACTTCACATCTATATAATCATTAATAAAGGAATCGACATTTATTGTTATTTAAAATAATAATAATAATAATAACTATTATTTTTATTAAAGATAATGTATTATTACTAAAGTTAGTAAATATAAAATTTTCATGAGAATGATAATTATATAATAATGATAACAAAAGAAAAAACTAATTATTACTTGTAATGTTACATTTAAAAATAATAAAATATTACTTACATAATAAGTTAAAAATATACATTAATAATAAAAAAAATAAATTTTAGCTTTTAATAAAATATTTTAATTTCCACCTTTTTTTTACATCAAACTTTATATAAAAAGATTAAGTAATTAAAAGTTAAAAAAAAATAGTAAAAGAGAGATATGTAATTCCCTCACTACGTAATATGGAGCTCATAAATGACATATAAATATAATATTGTTGATACTACGTTATGTGTAATTTATTCTATGTTGAGTTGACATGCAACATTTGAAATAAAACTAGCAATTGCCCCTAAAGGTGCAAAGGCACACCGAAGAAATAGAAGATTTGGGAAGACAAGACAAATTTTGAAGACAAAATGGACATTCTTTTAGACCCTTACTCTCACCAGTTGGGTCATTAAAACTCAGAGGACAACTTCAAAGAGCTAGAAGAAAAGCTGATGAGATAGAGGGCAAACGAAGATTGACCAAGGGAGGTTGGAGCCACTTTTGACTTTCAAAATGATGATTACAAATCTCACTAGCCTGCCCATGTAAAATAGAGTGCAGGGTTTTGGCTAGGGTGAATAGTGTTTTCCCACCCCAAGCGAGTAGAGGAAACACCTTCAATGTGAATATATAATAATTATTGAACAATAATCACATTTAAGCGAGAATTATATTGAACAATAATCACATTTAATGTTTTGGGCATATAATTGTTAACAATAATGAGGCATATAGATTATATAAAGAAATTGAAAAAACATCATCACAAAGGGCATCCAAAATGAGTGTAGTGAGGTGTGAATCTGTTATTGCTCGGAGCGTCAGAGTCCACCAAGAATGAAAATTGCAAAAGGCCGTACTTTATAAAAGATTGCATACAACCAATCATACATGCATCCAGCCAGGTTAGGGCAAGTCCCACCCCTGTCATAAAACAACATAGTCCCAACATTTCTACAACCACAGATACAACATCAAGACTTTAAAGAATGGTACAATTACTAAATACCGAGCTCTGGATTTATTGATCAAATCAAAGCTCTTCCAATAATTTTTGTCTTTTCACAAATAGTACTTGCAGAAATTTCCTAACAAACTGCTCAGTGTTCACTCTTGAATGGATGCAATTTTTTTGTCTTTTCACGTTTAGTGTTCACTGTTGAATGGATGCAATTTTTTTGTCTTTTCACAAATAGTACTTACAGGTTGAATCGTTTTGCAGAAATTTCCCAACAAACTGTTCAATGTTCATTGTTGAATGGATGCAAGCTCAGATCCCATCATCTCTCTCTCGAATTTCTTAATGGATGGAGCAGTGGCTTTCATGGTGCCATCATATACATATGGAGTGCCTCCTACCCAAGTCACATTATTTATCATCGATGGCTTCACGAATTCCTTCCATGGATCTCCTTTGGTAGTGATAGTGTTATGAAAATGGTAATATCTTATTTTTCCCTCCACCTTGTCTTATGTTTCCCCTATCGCATTCTTAGACAAGTGAACTCTAGTGGAGTACACGTTTATAGCCTGCAGTGCATACTTGTGCTCTCTCCTTATGCCTCTCTTCACATCCCTGAATAACAACTTCTCAAATCCCCATTCCCTACACAACGAAGTTATCACATTGAATTTCAAACCAAAAAAACATAATCGAATCTTTACTCATAATTAATTGGAACTTTAATGGGTCTTACTTGGAATAAAGATTGTTGGCCAAGTTTCTTTGCAATTTATTTTGCAAGAAGAGCTTGTTGCAAGTAGGTCAAGAGAGTTCCTTCAACGCATATTGCAATGTTTTCTGCCCAGGAATATACCGATACACATATACATCGAAGAAAAATGTCCACTTTGCCATGAATTTGTACTTGTGCAAACAATCATTTAAATAAGGAATTGATTGTGATAATACCCATCAAACTATTACTGCTTAGTTATATCATGCAATGTCACACGACCAGCTTGAATCCATGGCTCCACCTGCATCAGGAAACACAAAGTGCTATCTGGGCCCAACGAATCTGGCATGATAAGCCATCCACTCTCTCGTTCTCTAAGGACTTAGGTCACCATACAGAGAGGAACCACAATAGAGATAATCATAGGGAGGGAGTGGCTATAAACAGATCCATTGTAAGTACCTTTTTCTTCCTTGAGAACAACGATCCTCTCTGGTTTCTCAAACTCATCGCCATGGATTCCATGAAGAATGAGCTCTCCACCATCACCATCGGTGCCCATGCTCTGGGAAACCTGTAATTGACAACCACGATTGTGTAAACTCAACTGTAGCCCTAATTTGGGAGCATTTTTTCAGCGTTGGATTTTATTAATCTTCCAGAAGACAAATTCCTAGGGATCCACTGACATTCGAATCATGGCTTTCCATAAACATGGAGAGGGTTGGAAGCAAGCCTAATTACAGAGAACGTGGTCAGACCTCCTCTGTAATCCCCCATTTGGATAAACAAGTATGTGACATTGCCATATGGATGAAACACACTCTTATTCAGATCTTCTTTCACATGAATTATCTCAATGCCTCTACTGTCGATGTTCATTGCAATGCTGACGTTATGCATTGCCTTGCTCGTCTTGTTCAACTCGATTGTTCTGAATTTGACACTGTATGCACCAGTTTTTTGCCTGGAGAAATGGGGAAGTGCTCATAGCAACAACCTTTCCCGACAACCGCAACTTTCCACTTGTTAAATTTTGATGGGATAGAGGAAGACGAAAATGGAGTGTGGAGATTAGCTGGGTGAACAATGTTTGCCTAACCAACTCCATAGAGAAACACCTTTGGTGTAAATATATTTTACTATCAATTATAAATACATAATTTTATATCAAGTTTATATAGAGAAAATTAACATAATTAAATTAAAAAAATCTTATATTTACAATTTCCATTGTAAGGGAGATGAGTAATTTATTCAATACTTAACATGGAGTTCAAATTAATATTTAAAAATGGTGTAGTCTAACTTATAGATGAAATGACCTTTTTCAGAACATTTGTTCTGCTTAATTTTAACCAAAATCAGAGAGAGATTTTTTAAAACTTGAGTTTAAGTTCTTCAATCTGTAGAATGCTAGTGCCCTAGGAGGTTTTTTCAAGGTGTTAAATCCATTTATGCATTCAAAAATGCATTTTAAACAACAAAAATTACATTTTTTCTTAAAACCGTTATTTCTTCTATAAGTTAGACTACGTCTTTAAAATATATATATATATATATATATATATATATATATATATATATATATATATATATATATATATATATATATATATAGATAGATATATATATATGGGTTATAAATCAAATATTTCAATATGCATGTTGATATATGTGTGTGTGTGTGTGCTGTAACAATTGATTTGCTTGTTGACCACTATTAGTTTAGCACGCACCAATGCAACTTCTAATGTTTAACTTTGAAAAATAAAGATTTATTTTTCAATATCATTAAACAATCTATTTTTCAAACATCTGATTCGACCATATCTTAAAGGTCTTATTGACGACGATGATGGTGACGACGATGATTGACGTCCACTAAGACCAATACCAATATTGCATCCTTTGCACAATATAATGTCGTGTGGATCAATGTTTCACATATTTTATGCCATAATTTATGGATATAGTTGCAATATTCATGCATTATTTTTAGATATTTGTGTAGACTTTTTTATTCTTACACTTTGTAGGAAAACCATTGAAAAATAAATTCCTTGAAAAAAGTTCATACCAAGGTAAATAACATATTTACCATTAGTTATTTCTGACCATAATTTAAACAAATCTTTGCATAAAAATGGATAGTAATAAGTTGTAAATAAATATACTTACTAGGAGTTAATTGAAGAAAGAATGCACCTTGAGATATTTGATCCTTCTCGGCACTTGATTGATTTGGATTAACATGGACCTATGTTGGTTACATATATGGATCAAATCCATGCTGAAAATGGAAAGATTTATATTTCTCCTTTATCTTCTTCATTTTAAGTAGCACACCAATAAATTTTTTTAATCATAATACACACACACACATTTACTTTATATAATATTTTTTTCCAAGGATAAAGATATCAACTTTTATTTATATATAAAACAAAAATATATTCTACACATGCCTTATGGAATTCTTATGGCTATTTGTCTCATGTAATGGTGTAATGGTATGATGAATCTTTTTTCCCTGTGAAGAGAAATACTAAAACCATCTTTTTCTTCTTCTCTTTTTAAGCAGATTCCATGCATAGCTTTATATAATGTATCTGTAGTTGACATTGAAATATTTTATTTGTGACTTACAATAAATACATCTCTCTCTCTCTCTCTCTCTCTCTCTCTCTCTCTCTCTCTATATATATATATATATATATCTTTTTATTATTAATATTTGTTTTTAAATACCACATTTCATCTAAATGAATTACACATCTCCTTTGTATTATACTATAATATCAAATATTATTGTTAAATGTTGTGTGTCATCTTGATCTGCCATGTGCCGCCCACGTTGCTACCCAAGTAATAACAATGTCATTTCCATGTGGCAGCTCTACCCTAGTTGCCGACACGACCATGCTATGTCACAACCTCCCTCTTCCATGGCTTGCAAAACATTTATATAAGTATATATTATAATATAATGGTGAACCCCCCCTTTCTACCATATAAGTGTCATGTAGGCATCCTTTGCCACCTCACCCTGAGAATAAAATCCCAGGAGTTTCCCACTCATCCTCACTCAAAATCCCTGAGATAGAGACATTGGGATGAGGGGGGGTCCACATAAGTTTGTACGCATTTTGTTGCAGAATTCAAAAACCCCCACATGCATGACTTTACCTCTGAGTGGGCCCCTTAGTGCCACATCACCCTTGGACTTAAATCTTGAGAATTCTACTATGCCCCTTTATCTGAAACCTATGGGGTCTGGGGATCCAAGGTGACATCATCAAATTCAAATGTTGGGGTACAAAGCGTCTGGGATGATCCAACGGTGGTAATGCCCTATCCGGATCAATGGTCCATATCTCCCCCACACAATTCATCATATACATGTCATCTTGTCATGTCCTCCAAGGGATAAAATCCTGGGAGTTTCCTATTATCCCCATTTAAATTCTTCCGAGAAAGACAAGTCTCGAGATAGAAAGATAACTATGTCAACTGTCATCAAAGACTTTGTCTCCCAAGGATGGTAATTTCCTAGACCCTTTTTCAAATGCCCTCTTTTGAATCCATTGTGGTGACATAAGTCTTGAGGTGTTGTCACAACCATGTCATGCTGACATCATGCCCTCCACGTTGCCTCCTTTGAAAGTGCCATGTGTCACTTGCTTCAGGCCCATTCGGACCTGCCAAAATAGGGTACCATGTGTCACACCCCGTGGGTGCCACGTCACCCTCCCTTCGATGTCACTAGACATGCTGACCATGGATCCTATTAGCCTCGTGAAAAATATGGCGGTCATTGATGCCCAACCATATTCAATGGTCTAGATTCAAATGTGGACCCCCCTCCCCTTGCTAACCTAGCAAGGGTGGGGTCCGCTATCATGGTTTTTCCTTGTAGTTTCATGGCATTCCATCAATTGCTTTGATGCATAGTATCCCTATAACGACCAAGATTTAAACACTAAACCCCCCTCCCCTCGTTGAAGTCACAGGGGGGAGGGATTTGCTTTTGCATCCCCACTGTTCATGACAAATCAACCTCTGTTGTCAAGTTTTATTCATGGTTCCCTTGCAAGATTCCTCCTCACTTCATCAATGGTTCTAATGATTCTGCGACAACAAACAATTATGATTAAAATGTGGACCCCCTTCTTGTTGACCTAGCAAGGGGGGGCTCTGTTATTGGATCCTTGCCATCCAATATACACCCAATATCTACCATTGATCTCGCTTGGGGACCACACACCTATGTTCACCCCTCCTCTCTCGACACTAGTCATAGTGCCAACCCCTATCGCTTAACAAGGTCAAGCCCCTTTTCCTCCAGATCTTTAGAATTTTCGGCCCCACGTGAACAAATATATATGTATTTATTTATAATTACAAATATAAATGGGCCTCTGCCCTTGGCATTGGTCATATTGCTTGAACACATGGTGCCAAGGGCTCAAGTCCAGACCCTCCTGGGCATTAAAATTCTCGGCCTTTTCCATTTATTATTCTTTTTTGTTTTGTTTATAAAATGTGCATTACACGCAAGTGATGGCCCTCTTGAGCTAATTAAGCATTGAATTGGCCTATACCCAAAATATATACATATATTTATGTTCATATACATACCTATGCATGTATATGAACAACATGCATGTATTTGAACAACGCGTTATCTCTTTTGAGCTTTTTTCCCTGTTGGCACACACACACACACATATAAACATTTAATTGATTAGGCTTGTAGCTAGGCTTAAGCCATTTTTTCAAACCTTATACAATGGTGCCAACGCCTAGTATAAAATTGATTTCATTCATATTCAAGTAGACATTTATTTAAACAAGGATTTAAACCTTCTTTTCAAACTCAGGCCATTTAGGCCAATTACGAGCACGCATTAGCTTAGAATTATAAATGCCCTTCTAGACTGGATTTTAGCATAAACAGGGTCAATGTTACACATAAGAATTCATCCATTCTTCCATGAAAACAAACAGAAAAAAACAAGATTTCCTCAAAATTATTCAGCCATCGAAAATCATACTAGTCACACACATGACAATCATGAGTACAAGATACAACATTATCCATTCACACAAGAAGTAACATTAACAAGGTATTAACTCAACACCTTCATCACATGTATAATATTCAAGTGTACAAGTGCTCGGAGAAACACTTATCTATAAAGTAGATCTGGCGACTGAGATTGGAACTAGGTCTCTCCACCCAACCTTAGATAGGTTGCAACCAATATTTCTTGCAGTTGTCACCGCTAAGCCAGATTTCTGAGCTTGAGGTGGAGTGCTTTCAAAGAAATAAACTAATATTATCAGCAGAACAGGGTGTCCCTGGCCTTCACCACCTCCACCTACTAAATATGCAAACAACCAAGTTTAAGACAATGGACAACTTTATTTGCACATAATCAACTTCAACATAGGAAGTAAATGTGTATTGTCAGCTAAAACAAGGTGCTTGATGTTACACCACCTCCAACCACAAGTTATTGAAGTAGTTAAAACACAGTTGGCATCAACGCAAGAATTCTTTCAGAGCAGAGAATTTCAACTCGATTTTAGGAGAATAATTTCATTATAACATGGTATGTTTCATCAACTAAACAAACTATTGATAAGTTGGTTGGTTCTCTAGTCCACAAGCTTCCTAGTGGTTTCTTCAATCCTAAAGCAAGCCACACTTGGTGGATTCTGCGGTCCTTAGAGAAGCCATAAGAGGAGGAGAGCTTAATATGGGAAGGTTCCTCGATTAGATAAGGTACCATGGGAGCACAAAGATCACCCTTTTAGGTAGTTCTTCAGAGAGTGCAAGCACTAGTGTTCCCAGCCTAGGGCCACACCTGGTGTTTCCTCAGCCACCCTAAGTACCTAAGCATTTATGTCTCCTAGTCATTAGTTTCATCAACCACAAACTTCCTAGTGGGTTCTTCAGTATTTTGCAAGCCACTGCTCTCTATCCTCAACCAACAAGCCCTCATGGGTTTCTTCAGCTAGTTATCACGCTAGTATTCTCCCATTTTTTTTGCTTATATTTTCACTACATTCCTCTCATGAGGATATTCCCCCTTTTTCAATCTCGTGATGCCTTCTTTTTTTCTGCTACTTTCGCTCTACCAGAGGATATGGGTCGCAAATGAATGAGAATTATTCAACACGAGCCTCTCGACCTCCACCTCCTATTCTCCTCTAGCAGAATGTCATTCCCCTCCTCACCACATCCTCCAATAGATAAAACCATCTCCTTTTGTGGTCTACGCAAACTGCTGCTTTGGACAATGTGACACCCTCTTTCATAAATCCTTTGTCCTTTTATTTCTTGCATTTTTTCCCGAAAGAGACATGAGCATGTCCTTATTTTTCAGCAGAATTAATAACATAGTAATCTCCATGAAAAACATATCAATTAGCCCATAACTGACATCAATAACAACCAAACATTCTCAAGCAATCTCCCTCCTCAAGCAATTGAATTCGTGTCCCTTTCTCTCAACCATTTCAATTGATAGTGACATACTTCCGAGGAATTATTTACAATGTTTAAAAGGGGAGTTAACCCATAAGGGATGTCACCCAAAGAAATATAGATATCCCTTTAATATTCACAATCCTCTTCTTCACATCAGATTGAGGATGGTAAGACGAGCTATGAGCCAATTGAGTACCCAAAATCTAATCCAAAAATTTCTAGTGAAAATTAGATCTCTATCATTTATAATAATTTTCGATAGTATATGTAGATTTTGGATTGTTTCTACCACTGTGTTTGCTTTAAAAGAATGAGATAAAGAGCATAAATGGGCATACTCTATCTTTTGATCTAACACTACAATAATGACATTGAATTTTAGAGTGCAATAGGTACAAGCACAAAAAAAATGAAATATTGATAATTACTTCTAATGATGTAGATCTTCTTTTAACAATTCTAGTTTTTCATTAAGCAATTACACTTCATAAATTCAACCATAAAACCATAAGGACAGTAGACATCACAATTCACAAAGAGAACACAAGATTTACCTTGGGAAAACCCACTTGGGGGAAAACACAACAACCTTTTTCTTAGAAAAATTCTTCAGTTCAACAAGATATACATAGAATGCAACTAGTCAACAACAAAGTCAAATTTACCAACAAGTTATGACCAAACATCATTAAGCAACATTCTAGTTAAGTCAAACTTTTTTCCCTTCAAACTTTCGCCCTCTCTAATCTACCTATGCCAATTTTCGTCCTCCCTAAATATGCCCAGTAACTTGCCCTACCCAGAATATGCTACCCAAAATATGTTTCCCAAAAACTGTTTATAAATTCACACGTGCGAGATCAAGAGAGAGAGAGAGAGAGAGAGACAAATGCTAGAGATGAATTCATTCTTCTTGTCCTTGTTTGTCCTTCTTCTCCTTTCATTGGATGCCCAAAAACTGTCTTATCTTGTGTGTGATCGAATGATGCCTTGAGGAGGAGGTCAAATGTTATTTATATAGTGATCTGCATGTCCAAATGGGTGCGTCTCTTCACTGAGGCCAACTTGACTTGAGAGAGGGCCAAATTGACTAGTTTGGAGCCAAAAATTCAAGATTAAAAATTCAAAACTTTCTCCTTTAAATATTACATGAAGAACATGTCTTATAATAATTCTTTCAAGGGCTAATCAATGAAAATGACATGAATAACATGTATTACAATTACATTATCCATTTAAAGGGATGAAAATGTAAATTATGAAGACCGACCATAGCTACAAAATTTAACGCTCCCTCTTAGATAGGGGAGGTATTCATAATGACTAAATGCATGTTCTCATGTTGACAAATTTCTCTAAGAAAAGGTTATAATATATCTTCAATAATGTCAACATCATTCAACTACCATAATTCCTACCAAATAACTTTCACACATGGTAGATCAACAACTTCAACAGACTCCCATAATTTTGGTCAGTACTTTTGACCTATGATGTATCCTCACCATAATCCTGGTTGGTACTCTTGACACATGGTACATCATTAGCATCAACTAGTCACCATAATTCAGGTCCATCTAACACACAGTATATAGACTAGTCTTGGTTCACCATCACTCCAGTTAATATCTTTGACACATGGCGAATCCCTAAAGGCCACACTCTACCTGATTAATTTTGGGCCTAATGCTAAAGGAGCTTGATGGTGAAAGGCCACACTCTATCTCAATAATTATGGGCCTATAAGACCATTCTACATAATTTTGGTCAATATACTTGACATGGGAAGAATGATTATCCTCTACTGGACCATTCTCCCTAATTTTAGTCATATATGACACAGGGAGAACGTTTGTTCCTGATGTTATCTCATCAGCACTCCCTCTCAATGAGAGAGGCATATTGGGAATCATGATTGTTGTTAGACCAAAACCCATAGGTGTTAGTCAACGATCACATCGCCAAAGGTAAGGATCCATGAGAGGTAGTTAGTCCATGTCGTGAAACACACAGGGAGCGTGTAGGTTTTAACCATGTACAGAAATTACCAGCATACGAGAGCATAACGCAATCGACGCAACGAACGAGGGGCTCCACCCCCCTTCTAACCCCTGGTTAACTACGTGGGCTAGTCGTGGAAAGAATATAACACAACCCAACATTCTCCCACTTGTTGTTTTCTTTCCACAGGGGGCCACAAGAGAGCTTAGTCATTTATCCAGCCCTGTAATGCCCATTGTTTCTCTACACCAAGAGAACTTCTCAGAGCTCACAGATTTTGTCAACGCATCTGCAGTATTCTTCAAAGTGTCCACCTTTACCAACAACACCTTTTTGTCTTCTATCATATCCCTCACAAAGTGATACTGAACATCAATGTGATTTGTCTTTGAATGATATGCAGGGTTCTTTGCCAAGAAAATTGCACATTAGCTGTCACAGTCTATCCTTATAGCTCCCTGTACTAACCCCATATTTGAACACAATCTCTGCAACCAAACTGCTTCCTTGCTTGCATGAGTGGCTGCCATGTATTCTGCCTCTGTAGTTGATAGTGCCACTACAGATTGTTTCTTACTCATCCAACTGACTGCACCTCCAAATAGGTTAAACACATACCCACTTATAGATCTTCTCTGATCTAGATCTCCAACCCAGTCTGCATCAACAAAGCCACGAATATCTAACGCTCTGTCCAATCCTAGTCTTCCTTGGTAGCACAAACCATAATCACTAGTGCCACGCAAATACCTGAAAACTCGCTTCACTGCTGTCCAATGCTCCTTTCCTGGTTTTGACATAAACCCACTCAATACTCCCACTGCATGTGCAATGTCTAGTCTAGTACATACCATTACATACATCAGGCTACCAATTGCACTTGCATATGGGACACGGGACATGTTCTCTTCCTCTTCTTGTGTCTTGGGACATTATTCAGCAGATAACTTTACACCTACATGAATAGGAACCTTCACCAATTTACTATCCTACATATTAAATCTCTGCAATATTGTCTCGACATACCTCCTCTGGTTTAACCAGAGCTTCCTCTTTGCCTGATCTCTTTTAATTTCCATGCCCAAAATATAGTTTGCAACACCAAGATCTTTCATGTCGAATTTGGAGGACAATTGGGTCTTCAAATCTTGGATAATTTCTTTGTCATTTCCAACCAACAACATATCGTCCACATACAAGACTAAATAAATAACATGGTCACCAATTAATTTAAAATACACACAGTGATCTGCTTTGCTTCTGGTGAAGCCAAGTCCCCGTATAAATGTATCAAATTTTTGATACCACATCCTTGGTGACTGTTTTAACCCATATAGAGACTTCTTTAACTTGCATACCAGTTCTTTCTTACCCTTCACTGCAAAGCCTTCAGGTTGCTTCATGTAGATTTCCTCTTCCAGATCCTCGTGAAGAAATTTTGTCTTCACATCCATCTGTTCTACCTCAAAATCAATAGCAGCAGCAACCGATAAAAGTAATCTAATAGAAGTTACCTTGGCAACAGGAGAAAAAATATCACTAAAATCAATTCCCGACAGCTGGGAATAACCTTTTGCTACCAACCAAGCTTTGTATTTCTCCACCTTTCCTTCTGCATTTGTCTTCTTCTTGAACACCCATTTGCTGCCACTGGGTTTCCTTCCAGCCGGCAACTCCACCAGATCTCAAGCCTCATTTTTGTGCAAAGATGCCATTTCATCAACCATGGCCTCTTTCTAGAGTTTTCCATCCTCTGAATCTACTGCTTCCTTCATAGTTCTAGGATCATCATCAGAGATAAATAAAGAAAAATTTGAACAGAAAGCAGATGGACTATACCTTTCTAGCTGCCTTCTTTCTCGAACTGATCTTCTCACACTCGGAGTTTGTGGCTCTTCATCTTCTGATTCCTCCTCTGTTGTAGAGTTTGATTCTTCCTCCTTTAGCTCAAACTCTATCTTCTCAGGTTCCTTTGGTTGGACTTCATGCTTAATAACATCTTTCACCTCTCTGAACACCACATCTTGGTTGTACACAACCTTTCTTGTTACTGGGTTCCAAAGCTTGTAACCCTTCAAACCATCCTTATACCCAATAAAGATGCCCTTTTCAGATTTACTATCCAACTTGGTTCGTTTCTCCTTTGGAACATGTACATATGCATCACATCCAAATACCCTCAGATGTGAAAGAGAGGGTTTCTTACCAGTACATACGTCTTGTGGAGTTTTATCCTCCAACGCTGATGAAGGTGATCTGTTGACCAGGTAAAATGCTGTCTCCACCGCCTCTGCCTAGAATTCCTGTCCTAACCCAGCACCACTGAGCATGCTTCTTGCCCTTTCCATCAACGTCTTGTTCATTCTTTCTGCAACTCCATTTTGCTGAGGTGTATATGGAGTAGTCTTCTGCCGTGCTATACCACACTTCTTATAGAATTCTTCAAATTCCTTATTGCAAAACTCTCCACCATTATCTATCCTCAACACCTTTATCTTCTTCTCTATCTGGTTTTCCACCAGAGCCTTGAATTCTTTAAACCTGTCAAAGACTTCATATTTCTTCTTAAGGAAATATATCCATGTATTCCTTGAGAAGTCATCTATAAATGATACATAGTACACAGACTTACCCAGTGATGGAACCTTCACATGTCCAAACAAATCACTATGCACAAGCTCTAATATATGTTTCGCCCTCTTACCACCAGAGGGGAAACTCACTCGATTTTGCTTCCCACATACACAATTTTCACATAAATCAAAATCCAGAGAGTTATTACTCATACCTTCTACCATACCTTTACCATGAAGTATTCGAAGGCCCTTCTCTCCAATATGTCCAAGCCTTTGATGCCACAACATGGTCTTCTCTCCAGAGACCACTAGATTTTCTGCTCCACTTTCAGGAACCACAGAATTGTTGCACCCATCAACAACTGTGCTACCTTGTAGCTTGTATAGAGTTCCAATATGAACTCCCCGCATCAATACTAGTGCTCCCCGAACCATCTTGCAGGTATCCTTCTCGAACACTGTTTTTTACACCTGCATCATCCAACTTGCTCACAAAAATCAGATTTCTGGCCAATGCAGGAATATGTAGAACACTTGGAAGTGTTCTAACCCTTCCACCTTGCATCTTCAACTTCACTTTTTCGTGACCAATGATTCTAGACTTCCTATCATCCCCTAAGAAGACATCACCACCATCGTATTTCTCATACTCGCAGAACCACTCTCTATGAGGAGTGAAGTGAAAGGATGCACCTGAGTCAATCAACCATGCTTCGTGATCTACCTGTGTACTTGAAGAAGCCAAGTAAACATCCCCACCTTCATCTGAGGTGGTTTTCGCCTCTGTAGAAGGAGCACCATCAGATCCCTTCCCTTTATTAGGAGCTTTAGATTTATAGTCCCTTTTGTAGTGCCCTTCCTTTCTGCATTTCCAGCACATCACCTTTACAGGTTTTCCTGGAGATTTAGATCTCCCTCTAGATTTAGATCTCCCACTCGATGACTTATTTTTGTTTCTGTTATGGGACCGTCCTCGTATAGACAAGGCATCACCATTCTGGCTCTCCATATTTTTTCCGTCTCATCTCCTCCGTCAGCAAGGATGAGACTATTTCATCAAACTGCAAGGCAGTTGCATTGCTACCTATTGCAATAACCAGACTATCCCACGAATCTGGTAGAGAACACAACAAATTGGTGCACTTATCTTCATCTTAAATTTTAATATCAACAAATAATAACTGACTTACCACAATATTAAATGCGTTCAGATGCTCTGTCGCCGAGTCTCGATCTTTCATCCTCAGGTTATATAGCTTTTTTATTAGGAACAGTTTATTCACCAGAGACTTAGATTAGTACAAAGTCCCTAACTTTTCCCACAAAGCCTTCGCCGTAGCTTCCCCTGATACATTCAACAATACTAAATCTGAGACACACAATCGTATTGTGCTCTTTGCCTTCTGATCCAACTTCTTCCATTCTTCATCAGTCACTCCCGTTGGTTTAGTACGCAGATCTACTGCGATCCACTAATCTTTATCCACTAACAGATCCTCCATCTTGAGTTTCCACAACTCAAAAATTTGACCATTAAATTTCTTGATCTCTATCTTTCCACTGCTCGCCATCTTCTTTTACCACTAGAATCGATCTCACAGATCTCCCACTGAACATGGTCTACCACAGGCCCGAGCGAAACCCCTCAGCAACGAAGGCGTCCCCTTGAAGCCAAAACAACTCTAATAGCAAATATAGGTTTTAACCCCGTACAAAAATTACCTGCATATGAATTCTAAAACACAGAAAATAAACAATGCAAGAGCATAACACATAGATTTTCCCCTGGATCCAAAAATCAGGACTACTAGCTTGATTTTTGGAATCTGGGGGAAATCTCTGTGTTATATGTGTTTTATGTGTTATGCTCTCGCATTGTTTATTTTCTGTGTTTTAGAATTCGTATGCAGGTAATTTCTGTATGGGGTTAAAACCTACATTTGGAATCATGATTGTCGTTAGACCAAAACCCACAAGTGTTAGTTAATGATCACATCGCCAAAGGTAAGGATCCATGAGAGGCAGTTAGTCCATGTCGTGAAACACATAGGGAGCGTTGGTTTATATAATGTGAAACAATCTCCCCCCAATGCGAGTAGGCTGTGTATCGAACCCATGACCTACGCTCTGATACCACTTGTTGGGAATCACGATTGTCGTTAGACCAAAACTCGCAGGTGTTAGTCAATGATCACATCGCCATAGATAAGGATCCATGAGAGGCGGTTAGTCCATGTCGCAAAACACACGGGGAGTGTTGGTTTGACCAATGTCCAACAAGGCATTATCAACAAGTCCAAGCTTGTCCGTAGAGTATACAAAAAATTCTCTAGACAAAGGCTTTGTAAGAATATCAACAGTTTGTTCGTGAACATACTAAAGCTTCACTTCTCCCCTCTGCACCATGTCATGAATGAAGTGGTACTTGATATCGATGTGCTTCGACTTGTCATGGAAAACTAGATTCTTTGTCAGCTTCGCACAACTTTTATTATCACAATATATCACGGTCAGTTTAAGCACATGACCAAATAGTCCTGCGAGTAACTTCCAAAGAAAGACTACTTCACAACTCACTCAACTAACTGCAATATACTATGCTTCAGTAGTACTGAGTGCCCATATAATTGTACAGTTGTATACCACTGTTTGAGACATATCTCAAACCATAATCAATTGTACCACACAAATATCTGCATACATGCTTTGTTTTAATCTAATGATCATGTCTTGGTCCCACCTAGAACTAGCCTAGAGTATTCAGCGCAAAGCAAATGTCTCGCCTAGTATTAACCAAATACATCAGTGAGCCAATCAACTTCTAGTACATGGATGGATCTACCAAATCTGACTCAGATTCTCTTAACTTTCTTAGATTTGTCACCATGGGAGTCGCCATCAATTTACAGTCCATCATTCCAAACTTTGGCAAGATATTGATAATATATTTTCCTTGACCAAGGAATATTTCACCATGATTTTTCCATACTTCTAGCCCTAAATAATAGTGCATCAACCCAATATCCTTCAAATCGAATTTAGAAGATATCTCCCTCTTACTTTGAATAATGAGACGCTCTACACATGTCATAAATAAATAATCAACATACAATAATAGAATCATAGGTTCATTCTTCTCAACCTTGATGTATAGGTTTGGATCAACATCACTTTTGGAGAAACTAAGTCTTGTCAACTAACTGCAAATTTGAGAATACCAGGTTCTAGGTGCATGCTTAAGTCCATACAAGACTTTCTTCAATATGAAAATATGAGACTCTCTTCCATGAACCTTAAAACCTTGAGGTTGTTCTATGTATTCTTCTTCCTCAATCACATAAATGAGGAAAGAAATATTTACATCTATTTGATGTAAATTCCAACCCATAGAAGAAGCAATAGAAATAATAGATCTAATAGTAGTGTACCTAGAAACTGGAGCAAAAATCTCATCATAGTCTTCTCCCTCTTTCTGGGAGAACCCTCTAGCCATAATCTCGCCTTATATTTTTCAATATTGCCATCCACTGCATGCTTGATCTTGTATATCCATTTGGAGGTGACCACGAATTTCCCTTCAATTTTTGGCAAAATATCCCATACATAATTCTTCATGATTGATTGGTATTCTTTTAGCATCACATCCTTCCAAACTTGTTGGCTAGTTGCTTCCTCGTAGCTCGAAGGTTCATAATAAATAAGATTAGTCATTAATGATGCATAACCAAAATACTTCTTTGGTCTCTTGCTTTTCTTAAAGGGGCCATGTGGTGATGCATGTCCTCTTGCTTCTTGTAAGGTATATCTAAGCCAAGTTGGCCTCGTCTTGATCTCAGGGACAACAATTGGATCCAATGGTTCACTAAGCCCTTCTGGCTCTTCTTTATGATCTATAGGATGTTTTGAAGAATTGGATGGACCAGAACCTTCTTCCTTGGGAGATTCATGTTTTTATACTCATCATAATCCATTGGAACTTCTTTAGATTTACAGTAGGCAAGATTCTCATCAAAGGTCACATCGCTGTTAGCTTCAACCTGTCTTTCTCTTGGAAAATAGATGCTATAAGCCTTTGATGACTCACTATATCCATTGAATATTCCTTTCTTTCCTAAAGGATCTAGCTTCTTATGCTTATATTTGGGTACATGAACATAAATTGGACAACCAAATATTCTCGAATGACCAACCTCAGGTTTATGTTTGGTGAACGCTTCTTCAGGAGTCTTGTCTTCCAAAATTTGATGAGACTTCTATTTTGAATATAAATGGTTGTTATTGATGCTTCACTCCATAGAAACATAGGTAAGTCTTGATCATTCATCATTTCCTTAACATATTCTTTAATGTTTCTATTATTTCTTTCAACAATCCCACTTGGTTGTGGATTATAAGGGACTATTAACCCCCTCATATTCCTAGGTTCTTGAAAAAAAATGCAATGAGCTCCTTGGAAGTATATTTGCCTCCATTATAATATCTAAGGATATTGATTTTCTTTCCCTTCAAGTTTTCCTCTTTAGCCATAAATTCCCAAAACTTGTCAAAGACTTCATCCTTTCCTTTGTCTTCATGAAGTATATCCAAGTCTTGCGAGAGAAGTCATTAATAAATGTTACATAGTATAAAGAGTGTCGAAGGGATTTCACGTGCATTGCACCACATATATCATAATGAAGTAGATCCGAAATTTCTTTGGACTTACTTTCGCTGCTTGGAAAGGGCTTGTCGACATTTCTCCCAAGCACACATCCTTTACAAACTTCTTCATGTTTTGCCTGCAAAATCTGAAACACCTGAAACCATATGTTTTAAAGCAAGAAAAGCTTTATAGTGAAGGTGTGAATATCTTCTATGCCAAAGTTCACATGGATTGATGTCATTATGTACTAATGGTTGAGTAGGTTATTTCAAAAGTCTATACAACCTTCCTTCATGAACTCCAATTACTCTAGTATAATCTATACTAGATCCCTTAGTTTATACAAGAACTTTGCCATCAACAAATACTACTCAATCTCCCTTATCTTCCAAGCGTGAAATGGAAACCAAATTCTTTTTCAAACCTAGTACATATAGTGTGTTGCTAAGATGAACGTTTTCACCTTATTGTAGCTCAATGGATGTCTTCCTAACGCCTTTGATTGCATAAAGGTTATTGTCTCCAAGATCTACCTTTTGAGATAATCTCTTTTCCATTAGACTTGTGAGATTTTCATGATCTCCCATCATGTGACTTGATGCATCACTATCTACTAGCCACAAATCATCGATATATGTAATAGGAGCTATAAGATAAAAACAAATAAAAAAAATATTTGGTACCTAAATATTCATTCCTGGGTCTCTTTGGAGGTTCATAAGTGTCTCTTGTAGTAGCATGTTGTTTTCCCTTTCTCTTTTTATGATTCGATCTTTCAGTAAAATCACTTCTATAATGACCAAAATTGTGACAATGATAACATTGAACCTTTGACATATTATTATTCACTTGAAGAGCATATCTTCTACCTTCATTTCTTCTTTGGAACCCAAATTTCTTTCTTCCACCAACCTTCTTAAACGTGTTGCATATGATTGAGAGTCACCTTCTTTGGACCTCTGAATCTTTCCTTTTGACATAAGCCTAGATTCCTCTTGAGTACAAGCAATCCATAGTTCATAAAACTTTGGAGCTTCTTTTTTGGCACATGTACATGATGCAAATGAGTCCCATAAATATGGTAGACCATTAAGTGTTGTAGTCACTAGTTATTTTTCATAGATGACTTCATTAATTGCTTGAAGTTTATCTCTTAATTGAGAAATCCTCATGCAATATGAGGCTATGGTGTCATTTCTTGTCATTCCAACATCACAAAGCTCATTCTTCAAACTCATTGCTTGACCAATGTTGTTTATAGTATATAATCCAATTAGAGCATTATACATTTACTTTAAATATTCAAGACTTGCAACATAAATAATCAAATGAACTTTAATAGAGTCTATAATGATTCTCATATTTGTGATGCCATTCTTCTCATGTTTCCTTTTTCCTTTAGCATCTGAAGGTTCAATGACCGTGTCTTTCACAATACCCAAGAGATCATTCTTTGCAAGAATAAGCTCAATCCTAGTTTTCCAAGCCCTAAAATTTGAACCTCCTTCAAGATTGTTTTCTAACTTCATAGAGGAACCCATGGATGTAGACAAATGATCAAAAGTGATCTTCTAAGCCTCTTCTGTAAAGCTCTTCAAGTGTGATCTCAATGTCCTTTCCTCCCCCAAAGCTCTGATACCATGTTGATTTTTCAAGTGCAATAGATACAAGCACAAAATTTATGAAATACTTATAATTACTTCTAACAACGTAGATCTTCTTTTAGCAGTTCTAGTTTATCATTAAGCAATTACAATTCATAAATTCAACCATAAAGCCATAAGGACAATAGAGACCACAATGCACAAAGAGAACACAAGATTTACCCTCGGCAAACCCACCAACTTCTTTCTTAGAGAAATTTTTCATTTCAACAAGAGATACATCTAATGCAATTAGTCAACTATGAGGTCAAACTGAGCAACAAACTACGATCGAACCTAGTGAATCAACCCTCTAGTCAAGTCAAACTTATGCATTCGAAATTCAACCCTCTTTAATCCACCTAGGGCAAATTTCAGCCTCCCAGAATATGCCCAAAAACTGTTAAAAAATTCACACGTGCGAGGTCGGGAGAGAGAGAGAGAGAGAGAGGTGCTAGAGATGAATTCATCCTTCTTGTCCTTCTTAAATTTTATTCTCCTTTTCTTGGATTCCTATGAAATGTCTTGTATTGTGTGTGATCAAATGATGCCTTGAGGAGGAGGTAAAATGCTCTTTATATAGTGATCTTCTTGTTTGAATGTGTCTCTTCATTGGGGTCGACTTGACTTGAGGGAGGGCTGATTTGACTAGTTTGGAGCCAAAATATTCAAAATTCAAAATTTTCTCTTTTAAACTTGACATGAAGAACATGTCTTATAATAATTATTTAAAAGGCTAATCAATGAAAATTACATGAAGAACATGTCTTGCAAACTACTTATAAATTTTAAGGGCTAAGAATATAAATTATGAAGATCGACCATAGATAAAAAATAATTCAACAAATGACACTCTTTCCTTTAGATTTGGGTAAATCCATTGAAAATTATTCCCAGTGTTGGCTTAGTATGGCTAATGGTTTTAGGATCCCTTTGGGTCTTGATTGTCTCTCCCTTATTTTTTTCGCATACCACACATTCAACCACAAACTTTTACACATGTTCTTTAAGACCTTCCCAAAAAATCATTCTTGATCATACGGTAAACCTTCAAGAATATTGAATGTTCTCTTGTGGAGAAGTGTGTAATTCCAAAAAGGACCTTTGTTTGAGTTGAGAATTCTTACATAGGCGATCCTGATACCATAACAAATTATTCTTCCACGTAATTTTTTCTACTACATTGGGATCTTCTTGTAGTTGTTGAATGATCTTGCATACCCTCCCATATTGTTTCCATTCTATCCTTGCTTCTTCCACCCAATCAAATTTTGGAATGGACATATTGCATAGTAAACCCTTTATGTCTTCCTCTTTTCTTGAGAGTGTATTTGCAACAATATTTTGTTTTGTTTTGTTTTTTTTTTTTTTTGTAGATAGTTTCAAAGATATAACCCAACATCTCTGTAACCCATTTTCGTTGCTCCCTTAAAGATCATTTTTATTATAAGAAGTGCTTCAAACTATCGTGATCTATTTTTACTTTTAAGTGTCTTTCTATAGGGTATGAACACCATTTTTTAGCTTCATGTAGCATGGCCAACATTTATTTCTCATGGAAGGGTGTGAGTAAGTCATTTCCTTTAAGTTCACTACTCTTGAAGGAAGGGGACCTTCCTTCTTGCATCAAAATTGTAACAATTCTATGGCCCGAGGCATCACACTCTATAGTGAAGGTTTTTGTGAAGTCAGGTGTCGCAAGGATGGGGATTGTACACACAGGCTCTTTAAGTTTTTCAAAATCTCTGGTTGCTTATTTTGTCCAAAACAAGCTTCCTTCTTCAATAATTTTGTTAGAGGTGCTACTATTTGACCATAATTGTTGGTGAACTTAAGGTAGTATCCTATGAATCCCAAGAATCCTCTCAGTTTCTTTGAATTCTTGGGGATTGGCCATTCTTTCATAGCTTTGATTTTATTAAGATCCACTTTGACACCTCCATGGGATACAATATGACCCAAATATTCCACTTGAACCCCAACGACACACTTGGAAGACTTTGCATATGTTTGTTGCTCTTCAAATAGTGTTAAGACATTTGCTAACATCTTATACATGTTGTTCCCAAGATTGGTTGTAGAATAACATGTAATCAAAATATACTAACACAACTTTTATAAGGAAGGGTTTGAAAACAAAATTCATCAAGCTTTGAAATGTTGAAGATGCATTTATAAGTCCAAATGGCATTACTAAAAACTCACAGTGACCTTAATGTGCTCTTAAGGTTGTTTTGGAAATGTCTTCTTACCTCATTCCGATTTGATGATATCTAGAATGAAGATTCAACTTAGTAAAGAATATCGCTACGTGCAACTCATCTAATAATTCATCAATGATATGAGTAGGAAACTTATCTTTGATTGTCAAATCTTGTTGAGATGTCTATAATTTGGACACGTACACCATGAACCATCATTTTTTATAACCATCACCACTAGTGAAGGGAAAACACTTCAGCCAAGTTCAATGATGCTAGGCTTTAACGTTTCTTAAACAATATGACAAATCTCACTCTTCTATGCATATGGATACTTGTAAGGCCTAATATTGGGTGGTATGCATCCAGGTTACATGAATAGTATGGTCATGATCTCGAGCAGGTAGAAGACCCTTAGGCATCTCTTCAAATACATTGGAATGATTTTTTATAGCATTTTGGAGATACATTGGAATAGGATTAATGTTTGAATATGTAATGAAAATAATTTTGTTATTACATCATGGTATCCATTTTTTAGCAATTTTGTCATGCTATTATAACTTATCACTTTACATGATTTCCCTTAGATACTATAAGCTCGATTTCCTTTCTTTTTTAGGAAAATCTTATGAAAAAACCTTGAAAATTAAGGGCAACTATTCCTAATGATCATAACCTTTGGACACCTAATACAACACCAATACCACCCATTTGAATTGCAATCATGGGACTATCCAACAAATACTCTCCCATATTCAATTTAATACTATGGCACTTCTTTGAACAATTTATGGTATCTCTATGTACAATCATTACTTAATTTTTTTTGTGCTAGATATACAAATCAATTAAGAAGTTTTGCCAATCTGTAATTGATGAAGTTATAGGTAGTATTTGAATCAATCACTGTTACCTTTTTATTTTTTCATATATCCTTGTATCTCGAGGGTTTGTAGAGTATTTATTTTGGCTAATGCATGACAAGATATTGTTGGTGTAGTCTCTTCTAGTTTTAGATCTTGTGATAGTTTCACTTCTTTATCTTCTTCATCTTCACATTCTATGAAGAATAATTTATTTTCGTTGGATTTATGCACCTTACTGTAATTGTTGTTGTAGTTGAAACATAGTCCCTTTTCTCTTCTTTCATCCATTTATTGAGGTGCCAAGCCTATTAGTTTATGAGCCAAAGCATGGATTTCTTTATAGATATTAGTGACCAATTTTATAGAAACCATATTTTTACTTCAACTTTTCTTGCTAGACTAGAAACATGCTGCAAATATCTATGTTCAAGGATATGCACCTCATGTTAGATGCTTTCTTTCAAAGTTCTCATAAAGAGGTCTAAAAAATTATCATATGAAATGTTCTTTACCCCGAGACTCAACTTTTGAATTATTAAATGTGTTTTTTAACTAGACCTTTTTGTGGAAGATTTACCAATTGACTAGAAATGTATTGCTCTTAATATTCCCATAATATGCCAATCGATTCCTTTAAAAATGGACCAAGATACAATATATATATATATATATATATATATATATATATATATATATATATATATATATATATATATATATATTTTCCTTTAGCAAATCCATTGATACCATACATGTTAATCTTGTTCTATAAACACAGACGCAATATTACCTCTTGTAAGGTTGCCACCTAGTGTATATCAACATATTTCTCCATCTAGAATATCCATGTTACATGATCATTACCATCAAGCTTTCTCATATCGATCTTTATAATGTAGTAGTTCCTTAGTGTTGACTTGAAGACCCAATGATGTGGATCTCAGATTGAAAAACCATCTCTCCAATTGCGATAAAATACTCCCCATATTTGATTAGGTCTTAATGCAATGCTTCTCCTTGTGTTGAATATATCCTTGGATCCCCTTAACCCTTTTAGGGAGATCCTTTAACTGAATGGTTTGTAATTATTTTATTCCCTCCCTGATGGATTTTTGTATATCTTTATTGACATTTTGCATTTATTTCTTATTTCCAATCATCTTATTTTGCTTTTCATCCATTATTTCTCTTTTAAGGTTTTACTAAGAACTTGGAAAATCCACCCTTTTCAACATACTATCATCCATTTCATTAACTTTCTTATCCAAATGGGAGAACCTAAAGTCTAAACCTTCACTTTCTTTGTGAGTCCTAAATAAGCCTTCAAGAGGTTTAATTCGTGTAGTGGCTTTCTTTGGAGGCATAAGAATAGTACTCTTTATTACAATATCGAGTCACAAAAAAATTGGATCTTCTAATAAAAAATTATGTACCTTTAGACCTTAATTTGGAGAATATCTGAATGGTTCAATTTTTTCTTGATATATCTTTGACATTTGAGCCCTTTTGAATATGAAATTTTGATAAGTAATACTCTTATACGTTTTCTCTACAATTCTAGGTTGGATCAGAATTTGTTGTGATAAGTGAAAGTTATGGCAACTTTCCCAAAACTTGTTGATTTTTGGTCTCCTCCCAAGAGTAAACTTGTATGGCATGCCACTTGTCAAACTCTTCAAATCTGATTCTGGAATTTTTCACCTTAGCTACTTCATTATGTCCTCTTAGATCTTTGAAAATTTCGCACTCAAAAGTGTCTTATAAAAAATTTATAGCGAAAATGCCATGATCACTTGTTTGAAATCAATTCAAGGATCACTCACAAACCCTAAATTCCATAGGGCATATCTTATACATTTGAGTGAACTAAAATATGATTTTTTTTACTGGACATATCCTATGATGCCTTCTAAATCTGCTCAAAATTTCACAATCTAAAACATCTTAGAAAAACCATTATAGAGAAAATGTTGAGATCACTCATTTGAAACAGTTTCAAGACCAATCATGAAGCTTGGCTTACACAACATATATCTCAGAAAGTATAGCAAACCAAAATATGACATTTTAACTAGATGTTCCCCAAGATTTCTCCTCAATATGCTCTAAATTTCTCCATCTAAAACATCTAAGGAAAAAGAGTTATAGTGAAAATGCCAATATGATTTGTTTGAAGCAACAAAAGCCTAGGTTCATATGCTATTATACCAATTGTTTTGAACCTCACACCTTATAAATGATAAGAAACCAATAATTACAGTCCACTTCGAGGGGGAAATTTCCTTATACAATGTACATGACAAGTTTTTATGATCCTAAGATAAGGTCTCCTTAGTATACACATAAGAGACAAAGGGTACAATTATAATAAAATGGGCCAATAGAAGGTTTTAGCCTACATAACAATATAAAATAGAAATGTAATCACTCAATATCTAGGGCTTAATGAGGGATTTTAAGGTTAACATGGGCTTATACAGGGCTCAACATAAGGATAGGGAGTAGTCTTGGCTTCTGAGACATGGGGACAAAATTCCATAGAGAATTCTCCCAACAATTAGAAATATCCCATCTTAGACCTATGGAATCCCCTACTCATAAGAGAAAAGCTATAGTAAGGGACTTGGAAAGAGTTGGACAAAAAAAAGAGGGAATAAGATGAGAAAAATGACCAACAAATTTAGAGACAAACCACATACCACAATTGGGTACGAGACCACTCTTATCTCTATATTTTGGAACCAAACTATTGCCATAAACCCCAAATATTTATAAAAAGATAGAGCATGAAATAAAAATATCTCTATTCATTCCACGATGGCACATGACATAGATCTTTTTGTGAAATCATTACCAAACTTGTAGAACAAATGGGCTAGTTTTAGATTGATTACTCTTGTCGTGTTCCTCTTCCTCCATTACCTTACCCTTGTGTGCTTTGACATGTAAGATGACCTCCTCCAAGCACATGGGGAAACATTCGACCTAGGTGAGAATCACTGATCACGTTGTTGATATCTTTATGAAGCCTTTATTAGAAGCCAAGTTTCTGAAACTTCAGGCTATTGTCAAGCTTCAAGAACTACAATTATGGGGGGGGGATGTGCATAAGTAATTTCATCCCATAATTCTCCAGAGTATTGTGTTGAGGCATAGGTGTTGGAACAATAAGCTACATAGGTTCATCACATCTTTAGATCTTCTAAAGATATTCAATCAATGCTTGATGGTCGAGTAAAATAGTCAAATAAACAATCACGTGAGTAACCATCTAAATATTCAATTGGTTAATTGAGTTAATTAGAATAGACAGCAAATCGAAAAAATAAGACAAATTTTAGAAAATCTATTAAATATCCTTGTCATTATATATGAATTAGATCTTCCTTATTGTTAACACTCAGGTTGTCCCTAAAGCTCCTTAAAGGGATACGGCCGAGGTAACCACAAACCAATCTTTGGACTGCAGGTTCTAGCCCACCTGCAATCAGAGAGGGCTCTCTCTTTGTAATTTAGCTTTGTTTTGGGTTGATTTTAGGCTAGTTATGGTGTACAAGGGTTTTGTTTTGATTTTGGTGGGAAGGAGATGTTTTCAAGCAGAGTTGGGATGCATACTGTGAGAAGTTCAAACCATTGGGCATGGAGTCATGGATTAGGGCTTGCTGTTGCGTTTTCTTGGTCACAAGAGGAATATAGAGTAGGATAGCTACACATAGGACAATATCAGGCTGGAATAAAGATGGAATGAAGGTCAGAAATGAAAGGCAACTAAGAATCTTTCATTAGCTAACATAGAGGGAAGGTGGATGAAAGTTTGTCTAGGAGAAGTAAAGAATTCCTAAAAAACAATCATATATGAAAGAAACAGGGTAAATATGATCATTTAAGTATGCATATTCATAACCATTTCTGAGGAAAACATATAGAAATAACAAGAACTGAGCATAAGGTGCAGTCAAGCAAAACCTAAGCTATTCTTTTTTCTTGCTATTTAGATGGTAACACAATTGTGCATGAACATAATAAAACTATAAACAGAGGTAGAAAAACTTATTGAGCCATGTAGTAGCATAGGAATTCCACAGTCACTCTTTAACCATTAATAACACAACAGTCATTTCTTCATCCAAAGCATTCCAGCAGTCTTTGATTACAGAGCTTCTCAAAAATACAACGCAAGTCCAGCATGAGGAATATGAACCAACCAACCCTTTCAACAATGAATTAGGGTGGTTTATATAGGGAAAATATCTAAAATATCTATTACAGTAGACCCAAAACAGGTCTGAGGGAAATAACTTCTTTAACCTAATTTTTGTCCTAAAATTAATGCAGGAAAATATCTTCGAGATGCACTGGAGGCAGCGGAATCAAAATGAATTAATATGGTGTCCTTTTGGCTCTATGCTGTTCATTTAGCCATAACTGTGCATTGGGTTTTGATCCCCTGCTCTCAAGTGGTTTTGATGTGCATTAACTGTGATCTGAAAGCCTTAGATGGCTTCACCGTTTTCTTTGACTTTGCTTTGGGGGTCTTTAATGTTCACCTGCTTTGGTATTGTCGATCTGATACTCTTTGTCGCTTCACTGGTACTCTTTTAATTTAATCTGGGCTTCGTCTTTCCTCTGATACTCTTGAATTTGTCAAATCGTCCCTTTTCTGAACCTTCATGAAGAAATCCTGTCATACTGCACATTTTCGGGCCTGCTGGTAGCCTGGCCACAGGCAGCTTTCCATTTTGACCATTTTTTCTTAGCGATGGCTAATCGCGCATCAAAAACTGCCTCAGTTTTTCATTCTGGGCATCCTTCGCTACGATTTTTCCCTTCGCGCCTTTTTCGATGATGACGTCAGCATTGCGTTAGCAGTGGGTCCCAGTACGGCAGTGACGTGGCAGGGTGATGTCAGCAGGGTGACGTGGCAGTACGGCAGGGTGATGTGGTGGCAGTGACACGTAGCAGTGGGGGGGGGGGGTCGACGCAGAGGTGATGTGGCGCTGACCTGGTGCTGTCGTCAGGGGAGGAGAGACAGAAGGCGATTTGTGGTTTTCGTCGGATCACCCTCTGCACGAGGGTGGTAAATGTCAGAGGGGCTTCGATGCAATCAAGGGCGGACATGCGTCCCTCTGTACGACGGCAAAACCGCCAGGCTATCGGACGCTAATTATCGAGTGACGGGGCGGATCCGAAATCGCCGAGAGCCATCGGATCTGGGAGGGCGGATCGGAGGGCTGACGGAGCGCGGAGCTGGTGGCAAGTTTGTGCGCGGGGTCCGCTGGAATATTCGAATATTTATATAATGCTGCGGGGGTTTAGACATTGGGTTTGTAGGTTTTATACATGGTTTGCGCGTTGGGGGTAAAGTTTAATCAAAATACTTGATCCAAACCCGAAAATGTGAGCGCGCAGGGTAAAATAGTTAAGGTTTATGGGTAGAGGGGTGAGGAAAGAGGTTATTAACTTAACCAAATGTTAAGTTAATCCCAGGGTTAGGATGCAGAAGGCTAATGCTAAGCCCCAAATGAACTCAGCATTTCCCCAAACAGATATTATAGGGCTATAGTGCCAGGGGATGGGAATATGTACATAGGGGAGCTATTTAGTGCTTTTAGTAAGGGGAAGGGGAAATAGATAGGGATTTACATAATAATGTTTAGAAGTTAATATGAGTTTGTGAGGTGAAGTGTAGGGGGCTAAGTTTGTGAACTGAAACTTAGGCATAGGAAGTGAATGGACTGTGGAGAAATGATTTTTACACAAGAAATGTGGCTTCTTTTCACTGAAGAAAGTCAAAGCTTGACTTAGTATTTTACAAAAATGAAGTGGTAACAGGACTGGTTGGGCAGATCCCAAGGTCCTCAAGGGGATGTTAGTGAGTGATTTGGGGAATGAGAAGAAGGGGGAGTTAGACATGCCTCGCTTGAGCTCCTCCAAATGAAAAAGTGCCTCATAATTGTGATCTGAATAGATATAACACTTAAAAACATGAAATGGATCACATAGCTTGATTCTGCAACCACAAAACTACTTACCCAGCCTACTTACCTAGCATTTTTTCTTCGTTTTGCATGGGTGCACTTGGACTTGCAGACCCTGATTATCTTTTTTTTTCTTTGACTGCCCTCCTATCTAAACTTACCCTTATATCTTCCAAGGGCCCAGATTAAGCAGTTGGGCTCCTTTATTTCTCTACCTAGCTACTGATCTGCCAAGATTAAACAGTTTGGACAGATATTCATTTTCTATATTCTAAAACAAGCAATTAAAACCTAAGGAAGCCAAGATTAAGCTGTTTGGCTTTCCTTTAACTGAAAAATTCTTCAAAAATGGAATAACTTCATCAAAATTGGAATACAGCAGTGGCATTTAGACTGGCACACTTTCATGGCCTCTTCTTTGGCATCTTTCTAGAAATATGGAACCTTGCAGCATGAAAAGATGACATATTTGGCACTTTCAACTGTCAATCATGAAATATGAACACCTATTGCAATAGGAGGCTAACACTTACTTCAAATAAATTAATTAATACTATTAAAAAAAACCTATAAGTTAATCGTTTATATATAAAATACACAAAACATTTTGATATATTCTTCATATATTGAAGTATATTAACTTATACTTAAAAACTACAATGATTTCTAGACACAAATTTCCACAATTGTAAAAGAGAGTATAGATAGCTTCTCATATAACTATATTAAGAGAAATTGAAACAACCAATAATATATAATATCTCATTTTAAAATAATTAATTCTCTCATCTACCTAATTCTCATGGATTGATAATTTATTATCATCAAAATCTTTACATTTTTCCACTTCCTAAATTATATTGAAAACGCATTTCTTTTCCTCGATTTACTTATAAAAGTTTACACTTTATACCTTCAAATACAGTACTAGAATGACCTGACCCCATTTAATTAAAAAGGAGTCGTGTTTTTGGTGGTTGAACGACCCCATACCCACTTTCTACACCAAATTATATGTTGTTTTTATGAAAATATACATTTAACCCTTAATGAAGTTTAGCATCTCTCCCAAAATGTGAATCCATTTAAGTCTATCCAAAGGCCAAACAAATCTGAAAGAACTTTGTTTAACACATTATCCATTTACAGGACAGGGTAAGCAGCAATGTCGGCCGCATCACTTTCTGGAGACATGGCGATCCGTGGCACTATTCTGGTAACAACGCCTAAATCATTTGTATTCATGTAAACAAGGGCGTGTAAAGAAATGCCTAAATCATTTGTATTCCATATAAACAAGGGCGTGTAAATAAATTCAATGTGTATGTTTTGCTCTTCTTAGAGTAGCCATGACGGCAAAGGTGAACATATATGAAATGTGTATTAGAGGAATGCATCATATTGCTGTTCATGAGTGGAGATTCTTTGCATTTTTCTTCCCAGAACTGTTTACATACAGCTAGAATGCTGTGTTTTTTCTGAAGGGTTTTGGGGCAGGAAGGGTTTGGGATTTTAGGGAGCTTGATTTTTTAATTGAAAACTCATTTGTATCCACTAAACACCAAGCATTCAATAGGCCTTGCGATGGTATATTTGGTTTAGATTCTTCTATTGGATTTGAATGGTTTTCTGATTGGGATTTGGTTTTGGGGTTGGGGTTTGAACTCTGTTCCTAGAGCGCAGTAGCCTGTAAACATTTTTAGTATTTATTTATCTTTGACACTATATTTCTTGTTAGTACTGTGCCAGAAACGTGCCCTCACCCAATATGAGAATATTACAATGCAATGTAGCCGACTTACAACACTAGGAGTGAAAAGTCTCGCTGCAGTTGTTTGGAACACCCCTGTTTAACCATCTAACCAAGTCTCCAGTTGACCATTGGGACTTGGTTTGGGGTTGGGGTTTGAACTCTATTCCCAGAGCGCAGTAGCTTGTAAACATTCTTAGTGTGCCAGAAACTTGCCTTTACCCAATATGAGGATATTACAATGCAATGTAACCGGCTTACAACACTAGGATTGAAAAGTCTCGCTGCAGTTGTTTGGAACACCCCTGTTTAATTATCTAACCAAGTCTCCAGTAGACCATTCTGTTTATTTACGACATTCGTCTTTCATATGTTCTCATTGTTTGTGCTTGCTTAGTTTGTTGACTGGATAATGTGACGGGCCATTAATCTTTGCGTTCGTCCTATAACTTCCAGCCATTTTTCTGTTTCATTGAGTGAGCCCATATAATTTGCAGATGTAATGTTAGGGTCCCACCTAACCCCCTTATTTATGTAGTGGGACCGAGTCATAGTAAAGAGTCAATAAAGCCCATATTAATAATTGTAAGTGGTTAACCCGCAATTAATGACGAGACCACAGTTAGTTGCAAATGGGCCATGGTATTAGATAGATGGTATTAATAAAACCCATGGTATTGCATGTATAAGTCATATATAAAGGATAGAGACTCCCTGCGAGGAGCATCGTGTCTTATTTTTGTATCGAGCTCTGCTCTATTGGAGATTGCCTCCTCGAAGAGGCCAGTGAACATTGCTTTCTAAATAATAAAATATTTGTTGTTGTCTCTCACTATTCTATGTTCTGGGTATCTTTCTTCGCATATTCTGTATTTGGGTATCTTTTTGCAGGTTAAGAGCATAATAAGTGGCATTAGAGCACTTTCCAGGGCCACTGGGATCTCCATTTCTTAGCAATTTTTTTTTTTGGCTAGAGACGTGTTCCAGCGTCTTTAAACCACGGGATCTGTCGTTGAGCGCATAAACTTGCGGATTTGGGGAGGCATGCACGTAGGAAATACAAGAGGTGGTCACACTTGTTGGACTCCCTTGTAACCCCTGTGGGTACCCCTTCGAGTAGTAGCGCATTAGACAGAACCACGTATGGATTGTCTTCCAAGTACCTTCTGGGTATATCGGAAGCCCCTTAGCTCCTCTGCAACCTCGCCATAGATAAACCGTCAGCCGTATTGATGCTACAGTACACCGAGAACAGCACTCGGAGAGATTACTCGCTCGTACGATAGGGTAGTTGGGTTGTACGGCTAAGGGTACGGTTGATCCTCCTTAGTTAGAGCCCTGAAACATTGGGCCGAGTACTACTGTCAGACCCTTATGTATATTGCGATCTGTAGCACCTGACACTCCTCGAGACTATAGTTCCCTTTTCTATCTTAGGATCACGCATCATCTCTGCCAGATCTGCTCGCGCAAAGCGGTGCAGCAGCAGCAGACATCAGTCCCATAGTTTCGACCAGCCATTCCGATCTATTAGATCCAACAGATCCGCAGCAGCAATCTTTTCCGCCGCTCAGAGCTATCGGATCCGCCATTCAGATCTCTCTAGATAGCTTGAAGCTTCTGTAATAGTTCTTCTTGTCTGCACCCCTACCTCCTTTTGTCCCAAAATTTGAGTCTCTGGATGATTTTTCTGAACATACCTGGATGGAATCTTTCCTTCTAGCATTATCTGTTCTTCTGGTGCTTCATTGGTTTCTTCTTTAGAATTAGTTTGATTTGATGTGGAAGGATAATCCTCATCTTCTTCATAATTTTCGGTTTTTACCTGCTTTGGATTTTGGCATGCTTCATCAACCACAACATCAATACTTTCAACAATTTTCCCTAGCCTTTTATTATAACACACGTATCCTTTACTTCGGGAAGAGTAACTAAGGAGAATGCCTTCATCAGCTCTAGGTTCAAATTTTCCAAGTTTTTCATCAGTGCTTTTGATGTAACATTTGCTTCCAAAAACTTTGAAGTATTTTACAGTAGGAGTCTTACCATACAAAAGTTCATGTGGAGTTTGAGTGCAATTTACCTGAACGTTTGTTTTGTTGAGAATAGTGACGGTAGCAAATGCAGCTTCACCCTAGAAGGTTGCAGGAGTTCCAGACTCATCTAGCATGGCACGAGCCATTTGTTGAACAGTTCTGTTCATCCTTTCTACCACTCCATTTTGTTGAGGAGTCCTTGCGGTAGAGAATTCGCTTTTTATTCCATGTTCTTCACAAAAGTCGAAGAATTCATTTGTGGTAAATTCCCCTTCTTGATCAGACCTGAGGCATTTGATTTTGCGATTTGATTCATTTTCAACCAATGCTTTGAAGGCTTTGAACTTTTCAAATGCCTCATCTTTATGCTTTAGAAGTCCTATCCAACACATTATGGAAAAGTTGTCAATGAACAATATAAAGTATTCTTCTCCACGAGGTAACTTTTTCCTTGATGGACCACATAAATTAGTATGAACAAGTTCAAGAGGCTTACTAGATGATCCTTCCTTCTCAGGGAAATGAGCTCTGGTTTGCTTACCAAATTGACATGATTTGCATATTGTGTTTTCTGGAATGCTGATATCAGGAAGATCACGAACAACTTGGTATCTGCATGCTTTTCTTATTTGAGAGAAGCTTAGATGCCCCAATCTTCTGTGCCATAGCCAGTGTTCATCATGTTTGCTTAGGTAGCACTATTTTTGTTGTCCTTTGAGTATGTATAGGTTATTTGGAGTTCTTATTCCTTTGATCACTGTTTCTCCTGTATCAAGCTCACGAACAACACATCCATTTGATCGAAATACCACTTCATTTCCTTGACCGCACATTTGACTAACACTCAATAGATTATGCTTTAGACCATCAACGTACATAACATTCCCATCTTTAACCTTTTCTTTTAAGAGAACAAAACCTTTACCTTTTATGACAGTAGGAGTGTCATTTCCAAATGAGACCTTCTTTTCCTTTTCTAAGGCATTATATGACTAAAGTTTTTCTTTATCACCTGTGATGTGTTTCGAGCATCCACTGTCGATGTACCACTGATTTTCTTGTCCTTCTGTATATAAATCTATACCACATCTTTCTGGTTGTGGTTCTTTCTTTCTCCAAGTTTTGGGACCCAATGAAGTTTGCTCCTTCTGAGATGTTTGCCGAAATTTACTCTTGCATTTAGAATCTTCATGACCAAAGTTGTTACAAATAGAGCATTCTATTTCATTTTCAAGAAGCGAAAAGTTATTGTAGGTCCTTTTCATGATCCCTGTCACATTCTTTTGATTTCGTGCTTCTCTAGTCGTGATGGTCTTGTAAACAACACATTGAGCAGCTTTGTGTCCAAAGTTATGACATGAAAAAATTGGCCATTAAAGAAATTCTTGCGATTATCGAACCTACTGACCTGGTGATAGTAGTTTCCATTGACATTCATTCTTGAAGCAAATTGAGTATGATTTACCTGAGGTTAATTGTAGCTTTGTTTATCCTTGAAGTAGATTGACCCTCATTTACTTAGTGATCTACTTTATGCCTTTGCTGACGATTGTCAAACTGTTCACTGCTCTTTACTGCATCAAGATAGCTTTTAGTGGAGGTGGATGGTTTCTATGCTTCTTCAGTATATCCCAGACATGTCTTTATCAGAGGAGAATGTTGCACTTTGATAACTTCATTTAGGGTCTTTGATCCTTTATCAAATCTAAGATTGAGAGCTTTTGTTTTCTCAATATCCTTTCTTAGACCCACAATTTCACATTCTAATTTTTCATTGTGTTTTTCCCTTTCAACAAGTTGGAATGTCAGAGTATCTATAATCATATTCTTTTCTTCTAAACAAATTTTAAGCTTAGAGATTTCTTCATAAAGACCATCTTCATCTAATGCATCCAAGAAATATTCATCTTCAAAAGCCATCAGAAATCTATAATCATTACTATTTTCATCTTCATCACTATTTGATAAACCATCGCTATCTTCATGCATATAGTAGCTTGTTATGAAACCAGCTCAAGAAAAGATAGAAAAGATAGATCAACGCCTTAGAATTAAGCCTCTTCGAGGGGGCAACCTCCTTTACATTACATAAATGAACAATTCTTGGATGATACAAATGAAAAGACCTCCTTTCTATATATAGGAGTCTAAGGGGTCATAACATAATCAGAGCCGACATAACAATAATAATGTAAGGGCACAATAATAACAATAGTGGGCTTCTATGGGGTACAATAGTAACAATATGGGCACTACATGGGTACATCAATATAATAAGTGGGTTATACTAATAACAATAAGGGGTTACACTAGTAGTATAGGGGCCTAACATAGCTCCTTTTACTTATACTTTGTTTTCTATTCCATTTTGCTGATTCCTTACCTTTATCAAGCTTATCCTTGTGAGGAAATTTGGAAGCATAATGACCAACTCTTCCATGAGAAAAACATTCGAAAGGTAGTTTACCTCTGAATCTTCCAGAACCCCGTTGAAGGTTCATGACAAAGTTTGCTTCTTCCTCTCCTTCAAAAATATGTCCTGATTCATTGAGTTCTTCTCTTCCTGAAGCTTTGAATGACGCTTCTCTCATATCTGATGGGCCTACTTTTCTCATTTCGAAAGCAGTTAAGATTCCGTGTAGCCATGTCATAGTAAGACTCTAAAGATCCTGCTTTTCTTCTATAGTAGAAACTTTTGATTCAAACTTAGTAGACAAGGATCTTAAAACCTTTTCAACTAAAGTAACTTCTTTTATCTCTTCACCCAAGTTTTTCATGTGACTCTACAACCATCTTAATATTTTTTAATGTAAGACAACATCTCCCTCATATAGTGGGCTATCTTTTAATGTAAGACAACATCTCCCTAATATAGTGGATTGTAGAGTGCCTCTCAGTGCAATTAACATTTTGACTAGGTCAAAATGATATTAAAATATGGTAGCGATGTGTAACATAATATAATGTAGACATTGTAACTTGGTGAAAATAAAATTAAAATATAAAAAAAACCTTATAAAATCTAAATAATAATAAAAAAAAGACTCATGGTATTGACCCATGGTTTTAATATAATATAAACATTGTAATTTGGTGAAAATAAAATTATAATAAAAAAAATAACCCTATAAAAAAAAATGGCTCATGTTTTAAATTATTGACTCATGGAATTTCTCAAATCCAGGTTATTGACTCATGGAATTTCTCTAGAATATAATCTTTTTTAGGGGGGATTAAAGTAGCTTATATTCATGTTAGTTTAATGTTATATTTAGATACATAATTACTCCCAGAAAATTATTGTAGCCTATAAAGGTAAAAATTTCTTATAAAGGTAAGCCTTTTTTATGGATATGTTGGCACTCTTTGTCTGATACCAGTTTTTACTAAGTTATATTGGATAAAATATAATACTATAATATTACATTTTACCCAATATTTCCGCTCAATGGGTCCACTTCTTATTGTAATTTTTCTTTATATTTGTAATTTAAAAGTAAACAAATTCAACAATAAAATTAATAATAGTAATGGGAAATATTGAGTAGAATGTAATATTTAAGTTGGGGCGTGACATGAAATTATAGGTAAAACTTAATAATATTACATCTTAATTAGTATTTCCCCCCACCTTTGGCCAATATTTATTAGGTAGGGGTAGTTATAAATATTGGGTAACATATAATATTGTAATATTTCCACTCGCCCAATTCACTTTTTGTAGGGAGAGTCACTCTACAGCCTAATATAGGGCACATGCCTAGATGTAAAGTAAGAAATGTAATGTGAGTAAACATTTGTAATGTTGGCTCAATTGTAACCAATATATTTGTAATAATTAATATACATGTGTTCCATCTATAAATTTAATTAATAAGAGGATAAAAAATAGTATTTACAATATGAGAAGATTTTTAATCATGAATATTTACCATGGATATTATTAACTTCTACGTAGTTTTTTTTACAATACCATGGACCAATATCCACAAGAGAAAGATAGAGAAGGAGAGGAGGGAAGAAAATTATAATAACGTGGGCTACTACCATGGTTTATAAATACAGTGGGCCATGTAGACTTTTGATTATTATGTTATGGAGCTAGGGTTTTAGCTGTTATGTTACAATATCATGGTCCAATACCATGACTTATGAATACCACATGTTCAAAAACCATAAATTATTTGAAAATCAAGATATTTTACAAATGCTTTATTTTAATTTAATTTTATAACATTTTCTAATTAAATCTAGGAGAAAAAAGGTTATAATTAGTTTTGAAGTATATTTAAATCATCCATCCTCACAAATACTAACAATATCCCCTATGGAGATTAAATGGAGATTTTAATAAATTAAAAAATGAGAATACTTTTAGATATACATATGTGAAATTTATATAATGGAAATAACTTTATAAAGAAAGAGGATATATGCATATTAACCAAGTATCCAAGCGAAGTGAGAAAGAAAAGTGATTAACAATGATAGAGGAAAGATAGTGCATGATTCTTTTAAGTTTTTTGTTATTGTATTTTCTTTAAAATGATTGATCCAAAATATAAGTTTAATATTTTACAACAAATTAGTTTTTTTTTTTTAAATTTACAATGAGATCATATTTAATAAAAAGAGTGAGATGGAAGCGGGAATAGAGTGGGGGAGAGAGACAGGTGGGAGAGACACTAAGAGAGAAAGGAAGAGAGAGAGGAGGGGGAGAGAGGGAGGGAGATATAAAGATTTGGAGGGGGAAAGAGAGGGAGTGAAGAAAAATGCATTGAGAGATAGAAGTGGAGAGAGAAGGGGAGTGACAAGGGAGAGATGAAGATGGAATTAGGGAGAGAGGAGATGAGGGAAGAGAGAGAAAAGGAGAGGATAAAGATAGGGAAATAAGTGGAAGAGAGAGATATGGAGACATAGATATGAAGGGGGAGAGAGAGGAGAGAGGGAGGGAGATAGTGACAGAGTTGGAGGGTGGAGTGAGAAATTGTGTATGATGGGGGGAGAGACAGAGGGAGGTTGGAGAGAAAGGGAGAGAGAGGAAATAAAAAGAGAGAGGACTTGAGAGAGAGGAAAGAGAGAGGGGGAGAGAGAGATGAGTTGGAAGGGAAAGAAAGACATAGAGAGAGAAATGTGGAGAGGGAGTCGCAAGGGAGATATGGAGATTCAATGATGGAGAGAGAAGAGAAAGAGAGAGAGAGAGAGAGAGAGAGAGAGAGAGAGAGAGTGCGCATGTTTTTGAGGTGAGAAGGAGAGACAAGGAGAGATAGAGATATATATTGGGTGAGTGAGAGGGTAGAAGTGAGAGGAAAAGAGAGGAAGGGAGGAAGAGAGATAGATGGGATATATAGATATAAATGGAGAGAGAGAGAGAGAGAGAGAGAGAGAGAGAGAGAGAGAGAGAGAAATGGGGAGAGAGATAGAGAGCGTGACATGTGTTTAGGGGATGAGATAGAGAGACAAATAATGAGAGATGGAGGGAGGGAGGTATAGATATAGATGGCAGGGGGAGAGAGGGAAGAAGGGAAAGATAGAGAAAGGGAGGGAGAGGCAGATAGAGGGAGACAAGGGATAGAGGGAAGGAAAGATAGAGAAGGGGACGGGGATGGAGATAAAATGGAAGGTGGAGGGAGAGGGAAGAAGAAAAACACACAGAGATAAAGTCAGACATAGAAGCAAGATCTTGAAAGTCATGAATATTTTTGATTTTCAATCAAATAGAGGTATTGATATCAATGTAGTTGCCGATTTATAATCCTATTTTATCACATGCACTATATGCATTTATTTCATTGTAGATGTCAATTTATAATCCTATTTAATACCTTACACTAGCTGCAAAGTGTCGATGCTGATTTCTACTCCTATTTGATTGCTTGCACATCATGCACTAGTTTTAGTGTAGATATTGATTTCTAATCCTATTTTATATCTTGCACTAGATGCATTGATTTCAGTGTAGATGTTGATTTCTAATCCTATTTAATACCTTACAATGGATGGATTAATTTTAGCGTAGATGTTGATTTCTACTTATAGTTGATTGCTTGCATTAGATGCATGAGTTTCAGTGTAGATATTGATTTATGAACCTATTTGATTTCTTGCACTAGATGAATTAATTTCAGTATAGATGCTGATTTGTAATCCTATTTGATTATTTGCACTAGATGCACTGATTTTAGTGTAGATGTTGATTTCTGATTTGATGCAACTAGATGTATGATGTACATTAGTTTCAAATTAATTAGATTAATTGTGTGCATTGATTTTAGTGTAAGCACATCTCTTCCTCCTCCATCCACATCTCTATCTCCCATTGTCTCTCCTTCTCTATATTTCTGTCTTACCTCCTAAACATACACACTCTCTCTCTCCATATCTATGTATCTCTCACTCCCTCCCTCCCTCCCTTTCCCCTTCCTGTCTCTCTCTAACATTTCTCTCTTTATATCTATATCTCTTCCTCCCTCCCTATCTTTGCCTCTCTCTTCTTCCCTCTCTCCCCCCTATATATCTATATCTCCCCTCGTCTCTCCTTCTCACCCCTAAAACATACACGCTCCCCAAAACATACACACTCTCTCTATAATAGTACATAAAAATTGTTCATGACATGACTTAAAAATTGTTCATGACATGACTTCGTGTTGCAGTAACTCAACCCTAAATAATACTTCAATTTTCATCCTACATAAAATAATCTTACCTGAAATGTTTGCTTCTTGAAACTATAAACTATTTATAATTGGTTGCATTATTATTATTCTCATTTTCCATCATTAACTTTGGAGAAAACTACTATTAATATTGGATATCAACATACAAGGTATATGTTGTTTACTATAGTAGCCTCCGTTAACTATTTGGATGGTCAATGATTCCAACTACACTTTTCACATGATAGATATGTGAAAATTGAAGAACTAGTAGGTGTGACAATTGGAACAGTAGAAGAAAATAGTCTCGGTTGTTCACAACGAAGATTATTTGTAATTGACTATATTCTTATTATTCATTTTTTCTATCAATCAAAATTCTTACATTAACACTTTACACTAAAAAAATTTAAGATTTTAAGATATTTAAAATGATGAAAATAAAAAAATTATATTAAATTGACCAAATTAATCTTAGACATATTTAGGATATTTAAAATAATTAAATTTTCAACAAATTTTGTCTGACCATACATGACTAGATCCATCTTAACACTAGATCTATCAAGCGCCGAGAGGGATCAAATCACGAGTTGCAAACCTTTCGTCAACTTTTGCACTCAAAAAATAGTTTTTTTTACCCACAAGAAAAAAATAGAGAGGGATAAATCTATCAAGCATCGAGAGGATCAAATTTCTTGAGTGGAAAACTTTTCGTCAAGTTTTGCACTCAATAAATAGTTTTTTTTTACAATACCATGGGCCAATACCCATAAGAAATATATAGAGAGGGAGAGGAGGGAAGGAAATTATAATACCCTGGGCTTCTACCATGGTTTATCAATACCGTGGCCCATCTAGACTTTTGATTATTATGTTATGGATCTAGGCTTATAATTATTATGTTACAATACCATGGGCCAATACCATGGCTTATCAATACCACATGCCCAAAAATAATGTAAACATTGTAACATGGTGAAAATAAAATTAAAATAGCCCACGGGGTTTTGGATTGAGGGTGAATTGGGTTAAGGCACTTCTTGCGATAGGTCACTGGTTCAAATCCCTATGGGTGCTTACCTACCAAAAAAAAAAAAAAAAAAAAAACCCTATAAAAATTAAATAATAAAAAAGTAAAAATGACTCATAGTATTGACCCATGGTTTTAAAAATCCATGGTATTGAATCAGGGAATTCCTCTCAAATATAATCTATCTAAGGGGGCATTAAGCTAGCATAGATTCATGTTAGTTTGATGTTATATTTAGATACATAATTAGTTGTAGAAAATGATGGTAGCCTATAAAGGTAAAAATTTCCTGTAAAGGTAAAACTTTTTTTATGGATATCTTGGCACTGAGCATTTGTTTGTAGAGGTGGGGAAATATTAGGAAGATGTAATTATTAAAGGTTATCTAATATTTTTGCCTACCTATCCACTTTTTACTAAGTTATATTGGATAAAATATAATACTATAATATTACATTTTACCCAATATTTCCCCTCAATGGGTCCACTTATTGTAATTTTTCTTTATATTTGTAATTTAAAAGTAAACAAACTCAACTATAAAATTAGTAGGAGTGAGGGGAAATATTGAGTAGAATGTAATATTTAGGGTGGGATGTGACATGCAATATTATGTAAAATTGAACAATATTACATTTTAATTAATATTAGATGGGGGTGGTTATAAATATTGGGTAACATAGAATATTGTAATATTATATTTTATGTAATATTTCCCCTCAATGGATTCACTTCTTGGACACGTGTAGAGAAATGTACTGTAAGTAAACATTTGTAATATTGGCTCAATTGTAGAAAATATATTTCTAATAATCAATATAGATGTGTTCCATCTATAAATTTAATTAATAAGAGAATAAAAATTTAATATTTACAATAGGAAAATATTTTTAATCATGAATATTTAACATGGATATTATTAACTTATAAGTAGGTTTTTTACAATACCATGGGCTACTACCATGGTTTATCAATATCGTGGGCCCCCTAGACTTTTGATTGTTATGTTATGGATCTAGGATTTTAATTATTATGTTGAAATACCATTTTTCAATACCATGGATATCAATACCACATGCCCAAAACCATAACTTATTTCAAAATCAAATTATTTTACAAATGCTTTATTTTAATTTAATTTTATAACATTTTTTAATTAAATCTAAGAGCAAAAAGGTTATAATTATTCTTGAGGTATATCTAAACCCTCCATCCTCACGGCTACTAACAATATTCAGATAGAGATTAAATGGAGGTTTTAATAAATTAAGAAATGAGAATACTTTTATATATACATATGTGTAATTTATATAATATAAATAATATTATAAAGAACCAGGATAGAGGCATTTTAACCAAGGATCCAAGGTTATAATTAATTTTGAGGTATATCTAAACCCTCCATCCTCACGACTAGTAACAATATTCCCATAGAGATTAAATGGAGGTTTTAATAAATTTAAAAATGAGAATACTTGAAATTTATATAATATAAATAATAGTATAAAGAAGGAGGATAGATGCATTTTAACCAAGGATCCAAGCGAGGTGAGAAAGAAAAGTGATTAACAATGATAGAGGAAATATAGTGCATGATTCTTTTAAGTTTTTATTTTATTTAAAATGATTGATCATAAATATAAGTTTAATATTTTACAACCAATTATGTATTTGTTTTTTTAATTTAGATAAGCTTTTAAATACAATACAATAGGTTCATATTTAAGAAAGAGAGTGAGATGGAAGCAGGAATAAAGTGGGGGAGAGAGACATAGAGGTGGGAGAGACACTACGAGAGAGAAAGGAAGAGAGAGGAGGCAAAGAGGGGGAGGGAGAGAGAGGCGGCGGAGAGAGGGAGGGGGAGAGATGGATTTGGAGGAGGAAAGAGAGGTAGTGAAGAAAAAATACATTGAGAGTTAGAGGTGGAGAGTGAGAGGTAGTGACAAGGGAGAGATGAAGATGGAATGATGGAGAGAGGAGATGAGGGAAGAGAGAGAAAAGGAGATGATAAAGATAGGGGAAGAAGGGGAAGAGAGAGATAGGGAGACATAGATATGGAGGGGGGTTGAGAGGTGGAGGGAGAGAAGGAGAGAGTGAGGGAGATAGTGATAGAGTTGGAGGTTGGAGAGAGAAAGTGTGTATGATGGGGGGGAGACAGATGGAGGTGGGAGAGAAGAGGAGAGAGAGGAAGGAAAAAGAGAGAGGACTTGAGATAGAGGAGAGAGAGTGGGGGAGAGAGAGATGGAGTTGGAAGGGGAAGAAATACATAGAGAGAGAAAGGTGGAGAGGGTGTGGCAAAGGAGAGATGGAGAGTTAGTGGGGGAGAGAGAGAGAGAGAGTATGTTTTGGGGGTGACAAGGAGAGAAAATGGGAGATAGAGATATACATGGGGCGGGGAAGAGGGTAGAAGAGAGAGGCAAAGCGAAGGAAGGAGGAAGAGAGATAGATTGGATATAGAGATATAGATGGAGAGGGAAGAGAGGGAGAGAGGGGGGGCAGGAATAGGGAGAGATAGATAGATAGATAGATAGATAGATAGATATCGGGAGAGAGATATAGAGTGTGACATGTGTTTAGGGGGCTAATATAGAGAGACAAATGAGGAGAGGTGGAGGGAGGTATAGATATAGATGGCATGGGGAGAGAGGGAAGAAGAGAAATATAGAGAAAGGGAGGGAGAGATAGATAGAGAGAGGCAGGGGAGAGATCGAGGGGAAAAGAAAGGAGTAGAGGGGGAGGGAGATAGACACAGAATGGAAGGTCGAGAGAGGGGGAAGAAGAAAAAGACACATAGAGACAAATACAAAAATATAATCTAGATCTAGAAAGTCATGAATATTTTGGATTTTCACTAAAATAGAAGCATTGATATGAATGTAGTTGTTGATTTCTAGTCCTATTTGATCACATGCACTATATGCGTTGATTTCAGTGTAGATGTCATTTTATAATCGTAATTAATACCTTACACTAGATGCATTGATTTTAGTGTCTATGTTGATTTCTAATCCTATTTGATTGCTTGCACATGATGCATTGGTTTCAATGTAGATATTGATTTCTAATCCTATTTGATCGTTTGCACTAGATGCATTAATTTGAGTGTAGATGTTGATTTCTGATCTTATTTAATACCTTACCCTAGATGCATTAATTTCAACATAGATGTCTATTTCTACTAATATTTGATTTCTTGCATTAGATGCATTGGTTTCAGTGTAGATATTTATTTCTAATCCTATTTGATTGCTTGCACTAGATGCATTGATTTCAGTATAGATGTTGATTTCTAATCCTATTTGATTGTTTACACTAGATGCATTGATTTTAGTGTAGATGTTCATTTCTGATTTGAGGCAATTGGATGTATGATGTACATTAATTTCAAAGTAATTAGATTAATAGTGTTCACTGATTTCAGTGTAAGCATGTCTCTTCCTCCTCCATCTATATCTCTATCTGCCATTGTCTCTCCTTCTCTATATCTCTATCTCACCCCCTAAACATACACACTCTCTCTCCATATCTATCTATCTCTCTCTCCCTTCCTTCCTTTCCCCTCCCTCTCTCTCTTTTCCCCTTATCTCTCTAGCATTTCTCTCTTTATATCTATATATGTTCCTCCCTCCCTGTCTTTGCCTCTCTTCTTTCCTCTTGCCTGCCCCATATACATGTCTATCTCCCCTTGTCTCTCCTTCTCACCAAAAAACACATACACTCTCTCTCTAAGTATAGAAAAATTATTCATGAGATGCATTGACTTATGTGTTATAGTGATTCAACCATAAATACAACACTTGAATTTTCATAATGTTTTCTTACCTAAATTTTTGCTTCTTGAAACTATAAACTATTTATAATTGGCTACATTATTATTATTCCCATTTTCCATGATTCAAGATTTTTAATTACTTTGCATTCGAACACGTTAATAGAAAATAACTAATATTGAAAATTATTTGGGTTTAAGACTCCATAGGTCACAATGATTGACTTTAGAGAAAACTATTAATATTGGAGAGCAACGGAGACAAGTATGTTGTTTACTACACTATCCAGCATTAAATATTTGAATGGTCTATGATTCCAAATAATTTTTCTCATATGATCGATATGAGAAAATGGAAAAACTAAAGACTATTTGTAATTGACTATATTATTATTAATGTTCACATTTTCTATCAATCAAAATTGTTACATTGACACTTTGCACTCAAAATTTTTATTTGATCATTTTTCATTATTCAAGTTACTATCAGTCTCTCTCATCTCAACAAACTGAGGTAACTAAGAAAATTTTAAACTAAACTGACCAAATTAATCTTAGACATATTTAGCATATTTAAAATGATCAAAATAATTAGATGTTCAACAAATTTTGTATGACTGCACAGGACTAAAACCAGCCTAGATCCATTTTAGCACAAGATCTATCAAGGGTGGAGAGGGATCAAATCCCTCTAGGTGAAAACATTTCCTCAAGTTTTTCATGAAACCGATAGGTTTTTTTTACAATACCATAGGCCAATACCCTCAAGAGAAAGATAAAGAGGGAAAGGAGGGAATAAAATTATAATACCGTGGCCTACTACCATGGTTTATCAATACCATGGGCCATCTAGACATTTGATTATTGTGTTATGGATCTAGGCTTTTAATTATTATGTTACAATAACAAGGGACAATACCATGGCTTATCAATACGACATGCCCAAAATCCATAACTTATTTCAAAATCAAAATATTTTACAAATTATTTAATTTAATTTAATTTTATATCATGTTTTAATTAAATCTAAGAGAAAAAATGTTATAATTACTTTTGAGGTATATCTAAACCCTCCATCCTCATGACTACTAACAATATTAGATAAAATTATTAGAGAATCCTAGATTGTAATAAAACTATTAGAGAATTATATATATATATATATATATATGTGTGTGTGTGTGTGTGTGTGTGTATATATATATATATATATATATATAAAAATAAGACAAAGTAATTTAAAAAGTAAAATTACTTTTGAGTATAAGGGATAAATGTAATTTCTTCATTGAGTCAAGATCTAATGTCTATATTATAGTATGTTTATAATATAATGTTAATATTCTGACTAGGTCAAAATAAAATTAAAATATGGTAGTGATGTGTAACTTAAAAAATCCATGGTATTGACTCATGGAATTCCTCTGGAACATAATCTATTTAAGTGGGATTAAAATAGCCTAGATTCATGTTAGTTTGATATTATATTTAGATACATAATTAGTTGTAGATAAAATATAATACTATAATATTACATTTTACCCAATATTTACCCTCAACCAGTCCCATTCTTATTCTAATTTTCCTTTATATTTGTAATTTAAAATTAAGAAAACTCAACTATAAAATTAGTAGGAGTGAGGGGAACTATTGAGTAGAATGTAATATTTAGGGTGGGGTGTGACATGAAATATTAGGTAAAATTTAATAATATTACATTTTAATTAGTGTTTTCTCCCACCCCTGGCCACTATTTATTAGGCGGGGGTGGTAATAAACATTGGGTAACATATAATATTGGTATATTGTATTTTATGTAATATTTCCCCTAACCCGATTCACTTTTTCGCCTATAGTCGCTCTACAGCGCAGTATAGGGCACATTTATAGATGTAATGTAAGAAATGTAATGTAAGTAAACATTTGTAATGTCATCTCAATTGTAATCAATATATTTGTAATAATTAATATAGATGTGTTCCATCTATAGATTTAATTAATAAGAGGATAAAAAATTAATATTTACAATATGACAAGATTTTTAATTATGAATATTTACCATGGATATTATTAACTTCTAAGTAGGTGTTTTTACAAAACCATGGGCCAATGCCCACAAAAGAAAGATAGAGAGGGAGAGGAGGGAAGAAAATTATAATACAGTGGGCTACTACTATGGTTTATCAATACCCATCTAAACTTTTCATTATTATGTTATGGATCTAGGCTTTTAATTATTATGTTACAATAGCATGGGCCAATACCATGACTTATGAATATCACATGCCCAAAAACCATAACTTATTTCAAAACCAAAATATTTTACAAATGCTTTGTCCTAATTTAATATTATAACATTTTTAAATTAAATCTAAGAGAAAAAGGTTAGAATTACTTTCGAGGTTTATCTAAACCCTCCATCCTCATGACTACTAACAATATTCCCATAAAGACTAAATGGAGGTGTTACTAAATTAAAAAATGAGAATACTTTTATATATACATATGTGAAATTTATATAATAAAATTATTATTACAAAGAAGTTTTTTATTATTGTATTTTCTTTAACATGATTGATCCAAAATATAGGTTTAACATTTTACAACCAATTCCGTTTTTTTTAGATACTTTCTTAAATATAATACAATGAGATCATATTTAAGAAAGAGAGTGGGATGAAAGCGAGAATAGAGTGGGGGAGAGAGACATAAAGGTGGGAGAGATAGTGAGAGAGAGAAACGAAGAGAGGGAGGAGGGGGAGAGACGGAGGGAGAGAGATAGACATGGAGGGGGGAAGAGAGGGAGTGAAGAGAAAATACATTGAGAGATAGCAGTGGAGAGAGAGAAGGAGTCACAATGGAGAGATGAAGATGGAATGTGGAAGATAGGAGATGAGGGAAGGGAGAGAAAATAGGAGGATAAACACAGGGAATGAAGGGGAAGAGAGAGAAATGGAGACATAGATACGGAGGGGGGGGAGAGGGGGAGAGAGAAAAGGATGGAAGGAGGGAGATAGTGACAGAGTTGAAGGGTGGAGAGAGAAAGTGTGTATGATGGCGGGAGAGATAGAGGGAGGTGGGAGAGAAGGGGAGAGAGAGGAAGGAAAAAGAGAGAGGACTTGAAAGAGAGGAGAGAGAGGGGGATAGAGAGATGGAGTTAGAAGGGGAAGAAAGACATAAATAGAGAAAGGTGGAGAGAGAGTGGCAAGTGAGAGATGGAGAATCAGTAAGGGGGAGAGAGTGGGGGGGGAGAGAGAGAGAGAAGGCGAAGAGAGAGAGGGAGAGGAAGAGGGAGGGAGAGAGGTAGATATGGAGAGTGATTGTGTATGTTTTGGGGGTGAGAAGGAGAGACAAGGGGAGATTGAGATATAGGTGGGGCCGGGGAGAGGGTAGAAGAGAGAGGGATGGAGGAAGAGAGATAGATGGGAGATGGAGATATAGATGGGGAGAGGGGGGGAGGGGGGAAGAGGGAGAGAGAGATAGATACATAGATAGATATATATGGGGAGAGAGATAGAGAGCCTGACATGTGTTTAGGGGGTTGATATAGAGAGACAAATAAGGAGAGATGGAGGGTGGTATAAATATAGATAGGAGGGGGAGAGAGGGAATAAGATAAATATAGAGAAAGGGAGGGAGAGGCAGATAAAGAGAGATGGGGGAGAGAGGGAGGGGAAGAGAGAGAAGGGAATAAGAAAGAGACACATAGAGACAAATACAAACATAGAATCTAGATCTAGAAAGTCATGCATATTTTTTATTTTCACTAAAATAGATGTATTGATATCAATGTGGTTCTTGATTTCTAATCCTATTTGATCACATGCACTATATGCACTGATTTCAGTGTATATGTTGATTTATAATCCTATTTAATACCTTACACTAGATGCATTGATTTCAGTGTCGATGTTGACTTCTACTCCTATTTGATTTCTTTCCCATGATGTATTGGTTTCAGTGTAGATATTGATTTCTAATCCTATTTGATCTCTTGCACTAGATGCATTGATTTCAATGTAGATGTCAATTTCTAATCCTATTTAATACCTTACACTAGATGCATTATTTTCATTGTAGATGTTGATTTCTCCTCATATTTGATTGCTTGCATTCGATGCATTAGTTTCAATGTAGATATTGATTTCTAATCCTATTGGATTTCTTGCACCAGATGCATTGATTTTAGTATAGATGTTGATTTCTTATCCTATTTTATTGTTTACAGTAGATCCATTGATTTTAGTGTAGATGTTGATTTATGATTTGATGCTACTAGATGTATGTTGTACATTAATTTCTAAGTAATTAGATTAATAGTGTGCATTGATTTTAGTGTAAGCACATCTCTTCCTCCTCCATCTATATCTATATATCACATTGTCTCTCCTTATATCTCTCTATCTCACCCACTAAACACACACACTCTCTCTCCATATCTAACTAGCTCTCTCTCCCTCAATCCATTTTCCCTCCCTCTCTCTCTCTTCCCCTTCTCTCCCTCTCTAGCATTTCTCTATTTATATGTATATCTATTCCTCCCTCTCTATCTTTGCCTCTCTCCCCCCATATATATCTATACCTGCCGTTGTCTCTCCTTCTCACCCCCAAGACATACACACTCTCTCTTTGTAAGCACATAAAAATTATTCATGACATGCATGGACTAATTAAACCATTAATACAATACTTGAATTTTCATCCTAAATAAAATGCTTTCTTATCTAAATTGTTTGCTTCTTGAAACTATAAATTATTTATAATTAGCTACATTCTTATTATTCCCATTTTCCATCATTCAACATTGTTAATTACTTTGCATTCAAATGTGGTAATGGAAAATAACTACGATTGAAAATTATTTGGGTTTTAAGACTCCATATGTCACAATGATTGACTTTGGAGAAAACTACTATTAATATTGGGGAGCAACATAGATGAGTTATGTTGTTTACTACATTAGCTGGCATTAAATATTTGAATGGTCTATGATTCCAACTACTCTTTTCATATGATCCATATGAGAAAATAAAAAAATTAATAGGTGTGACATTAGGAAGAGTAGAAGAAATATTTTTAGATTGATCACAATGAAGATTATTTGTAATTGGCTATATTCTTATTATTTGCATTTTCTATCAATCAAAATTGTTACAATGACACTTTGCACTCAAAATTTTTATTTGCTCATTTTTCATCATTCAAGGTACTAAAAGTCTCTCTTATCTCAACAAATTGAGGAAACTAAGAAAATTTTAAATTACATTGACCAAATTAATATTAGGCATATTTGGCATATTTGAAATGATCAAAATTATTAGATGTTCAAAAAATTTTGTATGACCACAAATGACTAAAACTAGCCTAGATCCATCTTAACACCGTCTCTATCAAGCACCGAGAGGGATCAAATCTCTCAAGGTGCAAACCTTTCTTCAATTTTTGCGTGCAAAAAATAGGTTTCTTCAAGTTTTGCACTCAAAAAATAGGTTTCCACCTTGAGAGATTTGATCCCTCTCGATGCTTGATAAAATTGGTGTTAAGATGGATCTAGGTTGGTAAATAAAATGTTTCAATTTCAACTATTTATATACTATATAAAATCAAATGAATATATATAAGTTTAATATAGATTTTATATGAAAAGAGATAATTCTTATTTCATTAATAAGTTCTCTAGAGATATTTGTAATTCATTCATTTTTTATTTTTTAATATGAAGTTGACATGCAAAATTTTAAATATTAACATAAAAAATATTATATTCTAAATATTAATAATAAAAAAATGAGAGAGAGAGAGAGTCTTATCTATATATGTTTTCTAGAGAGATAATGACTTATGATAATTAATTATATATATAGAATCCTATGGATATATGTTTTCTACTTCAAAATATAATAAAATTGTCTATAAAGCATCATATTAATATATGTTTTTGAAGCATGTGAATTATAAATAAAATGTTTCAATGTCAACTATGCATATGCTATATAAAATAAAAGATATATATAAGTTTAATATAAATTTTATATATAAAGGGATAATTCTTATTTCATTAATAAGTTCTTTAGAGACATTTGTAATTCATTTATTTTTTAATATGAAGACATGCAAAATTTTAAATATTAATATAAAAAATGTTATATTCTAAATATTAATAACAAAAATTATGAGAGAGAGAGAGAGAGAGTCCTATCAATATATGTTTTCTACAGAGAGAGAATCTTATCATAAACAATTATATATATAGAGTCCTATGGATATATTATGAGAGAAAGAGAGAGAGAGTCCTATCAATATATGTTTTCTAAAGAGAGAGAATCTTATCATAAACAATCATATATATAGTGTCCTATGGATATATGTTTTCTACTTCCAAATATAATAAAATTGTATATAGAGAGTGATGTGAATTATAAATAAAGTGTTTCAATGTCAACTATGTATATACTATTTAAAATAAAAAATATATATATATAATTTTAATATAGCTTTTATATATAAAGAGTTAATTCTTATTCCATTAATAAGTCCTTTAGAGATATTTGTAATTCATTCATTTTTTGATATGAAGTTGACATGAAAATTTTTAAATATTAATATAAAAAATAATATATTATAAACATTAATAACAAAAAAATATTTATATAGAGAGACCTATCAATATATGTTTTCTAGAGAGAGAGTGCCTTATCGTAAACAATTATATATAGATATTCCTATGGATATATGTTTTCTACTTCCAAATACAATAAAATTGTATATAGAGAGTCATATGAATATATTTTTTCTAAGCATGTAAATTATAAATAAAATGTTTCAATGTCAACTATGTATATACTATATAAAATAAAAGAAATATATGTAAGTTTAATATAAATTTTATATATAAAGAGATAATTATTATTTCATTAATAAGTTGTTTAGAGATATTTGTAATTCATTCATTTTTTAATATGAAGTTGACATCCAATATTTTAAATATTAATATAAAAAATAATATATTCTAAATATTAATAACAAAGATTATATATATATGTATGTTTTGAGAGAGTCCTATCAATATATGTCTTCTACTTTTAGGGTATGTATTAACATTTTAATGTGTAAAATGTGAATTATAAATAAAATATCTCAAAAATCAACTATATAGGTAAAAAAGAAGGAAATATATATAAAAGATATTATTAGTTAAAAAGTTACACACACATATATATTCTAATAGGAAGGGGTATTGAGCTTTATATAATAAAGATATTGGATTTTGGGCCAAACCCTTACAATACTCTTCACTCGCTATATATTGAAGGGTTACACTAATCCAAAAAAATAGATAGTTTGATCTTATGACTGCTTTTCATTCCTATTCTAAATGCATGCTTGATATAGACTCGATAAAATACCCCTAATGCCAAGATGTATTTACATAACATAGTTCTATATCAAAAGCATGGTTGTACTACAAGAAGTTAACATTTTCAGATAAAATAATAGATTGAGGACTCAACTATCTAGAGGTACAACTAGCACGGGTTCGACAAGGTCTTTTTCTCTCAATGCTTGGTCGATGCCATGTTTTGTAGGTCACCTCTAGCATTTTCATTCCTCCCATTTTGAGACTCTTATGTCCAATGCAGTAATCTCTAATTGAGTTTTGGCCTTGAAATTATCCAAATTTCTCTACTCCAATGCCACCTTGGGCTCCATTAGTAGTTGAAACGATTGTTGCTACTACTCCATTGTCTCACTCTATTGATTTATTTCCTCCATAAACCCTTCAATAGACTCTAAGAGTCTTTCCAAAAAGGTATTTTTTTTAGTATGCTATGAACCAGATGAACAATTTTCCATTGAAAATGCAAACCTTACTTCACCCCAAACACTTAAGAGAATAATTCACCACAGTTCTCTAGATTTTCCTTGAGCTGACTCTATTCTGCAACATGGAATGTGATGAATGATCCTTATATAAATATGCCATGAATGTCACATAATACCCAAGTGATGATAATTCACCATATCGAAGCCAATATCTTGTTGACGATAACACAGAGACAGTCAAGTAGTATGAATCATGATGGGGTCTCAAAATTGATTCCAACAACCTATAGTGAGAAGGGGATTTCATAATCGTGGTCATTTGTATTGTCACTCGATCCTAATAAGGTGATGCCAAATTCCACCTGTTGGTATTACTAGCAGCATGAGATTTGCATATGTTGCAGTGTTTAGGGTTATGTATTAAAACTTAGAGTCATTGTGACAGATGATTTAATGCCCTCTTCACTCCAACACACCTATACTTCATTTTGCGAGTCAAGATCTATCAGATAAGTCGGGTGTGAGACATAGTCCATTCTAACATACTTTTGATTCTCATTCATTGAAAAGCAATGAATGTATGATCAATATCCTATTATGAATCTCTATTTCCCCTTGTTTTAGTGTTGGCCCTTTTTTTGCATTTACATCTTCCATTGAATTCAAATGCATATATATATATATATATATATATGAAAAAATGAAATCTAATCAAACTATTGCGAGAGAATAATAATCTTTTGGAGAATAGCTAGACGACCTAAACTTATTGTTACCTTAGCCCTTGCCAATTGTTTAATGAGTAACATTGAGTGTTAGAACATAGTGGGTTTACAAATTTTTTTAGCTAGTGATAATTTGCTTGAAATAAGGATTCGTTGGGGGGGGGGTGAATCAATAATTGTGAGATTCTTTTCCTTTTCTAGTATGCTTATAGTCCCTTTTTATATTCTGTTACTTGTGGGAGCATTCATTCATAAAGGAAGTGAACAAAAAGTTGAAACATACATGTTCATACAAAAATCACATGAGCCGCAAACACATTTCACAGTTATTTTCACATGGAAACCCAAAGGGTGAAAACCAACAAATTTGTTCTTTATTTATGATAGAAATTAAGCACCTACTTAATTACATATGTTTGTTTGTGAGAAACCACTCACAGGAGGCATTAGACCCATTTAGTTAGCAAGCACCAACTTTCCAAGAGGCACCAACCTCTTTTGAATGTAGGCAACAACCTTCTCTTTCCATTGTTCTACTATTTCATACAATTTTCAAACTGAAAACAAAGGCATATACATTATAAGTAAAATACCAAAATGGTTTTTTACAGACTCAACTTCTTCTCTCTGTCTTCTGTTGTTCTACTGACTCCCTTTGGTTTTATGCAACTATTCTTTACTTGCTACTCACAGCACCATCTCCTCAGCACTATGCCTTCTCTCATGGGCTCCTTGTTGCAACTACCTTAGTTTAGCACACATTGTTATTTTCACAACAGTCACTTTGATACTTGATTTTCATCTCTACCCTCGTTCTTCTTCTCACAACAATCTCGTTGCTCTTGTTACACCAACACTGAGTATTCTCTCAGTGCTTAGACCTCACTATCTACCCAAAAATCTCACTCCTCAGCTATTTGACTGTAAATGATGGTTTTGTTTCATAGAAGCACACTGTGCAAGGTTGTCTCTATTGTTTTTACACTTATTTCTCCAATATACTTTGGCATAGATCCCCTTGCTGCTGTTGTGTCTTCTTGGATAAATCTTGTCACATAATTAAATTCAGAGGTGGACCTTAGAGCTCTTGATTATCTGAATGCGTAAATATGCAAGCTAAGAATTTAATTCTCAGGCATCGTGCACACTCCTCAGAGAGTCCCATTATTTTTTATTTCTCCACCGAGCTTGAAATTCCTTAGGGATGACTACTTTGATCCTAATTTAACTTCCTCGAATGTGCATGTGACATAGGAAATTACTTCCTCCATTCCCATGCATTTGACTTTGTTAAATGTTGTCCTTGTTTCCTTGTTACACAGTCTTTTGCAGGTTTGTCCAACTTCAAAAATCAACAGTTTTATTCCTGCATTCATTTCTTCTGTTGTTGGCTCATACATCCATTAAAATAATTGTACGTCCTCATCATAATACATCATATCATAACTTACAGAGGAACAAAGTTACAATATTGCATTCTTTGACATCCTTGGCTCCTTAGGCCCTTGGATCCTTTGAAATTTGCTTCCTCATACGACCAAGGCGTATGACCATTGGATTAGCACTATATGACAACGCTCTCTATATCATAACTCGCATAATTGAAATTTTATGATATATCACTGTTCGATATCCTGTAAGGATTCCTGTACCCATGAGTATCCCAAACCTGTTTTGATTCCTGAGGGCCTTTGGCTATTCAGAATCTGATTTAGTTTCCTTTTGCCTTCTACAATTTTTTGTTTTAAACCCTTCTTGGTATTTATTCCCTCAAGATAAGTTCTTATAGAAACAACCTATGCTTCAAGACTCTAATAATTCTCTTCCCATTCCTGGATCAAATATTCAAGAACCTCTTCTTTTCGTTTACCCTCTTCCAGTTTAACTTTCAAAGAAAAAAATATCATATTTTCATGTCTTTGAGATTGTTTCCTTTTTTAAATTGAGAAACTCTTGTTTTAAATTCTTGTTCTCCTCTTCTAGTCTCTCACGGGTTCCTTGTTTTTCTTTAAGAAGAAGGACTAAAGTATGTTTTCCCTTGATAGCTTCTTCAAGTTTTTCTTTCTAATAAAAAAATTCCTCATTATCAGAGTTATACATACATTCTTCAGCACATTGGTATTATTCCTTCAGTTGCTTATTCTTCTTCCTTGCTTTCTTTAAGTCATCAAGGGAACTGATGAGTTCCCTTCAAGATCCATTATTCCTTCTTCTTCCTCTTCCTCTTCGGAACGCATAATACCTTGTTTCTTGGAGTCTATTTCAAAATCCATAATTGGATACTTGTCTCAGTCATTCTCTGATGAGTTCTCACTATCTGACTCAGGTGCTGAGCTATCCTGTTTGGAGTAAAACCCCTTTTTCTTATAGATCTTTTTCTTCTAACGTTTGTGAGACTTGTTTCCAAATTTATGATCATATTCCTTTTCAGTATTTTATTTTTAAGGTAATTTGGATGAAAAATGTCCAACTCTTCCACAGTCAAAACATTTAAAGGGTAACTTCCCTTTATAATTTCCTAAACCACGCTTCAGTTTTCTAGTTGTTGAGACAACTCTTGATTAGATTCATAACTGGAGCAGTCTTGGTGATTTTTTTGTCCTTGTTCTTTTTCGATAATTTGAATTTTTCTTCCTTAGGTTCTGACTTTTCCCTTCCTACTCTCATCTCACACGCTGTGAGATTACCATGAAACTAGTCCACCTTAAGATCTTTTAAATTAGCCATTTCTTCAATAGTTGGGACTTTGGCATTAAATATCATGGGAAAATATCTTAATAATTTATGAACAATATTCTCTTGCTTCACCTCTTCACCAAGTCCTCTAATCATATTTGTTACTTAATCAAATATTAGAAATTATTTTTCTATGCTTTCCAGTTCACTCATTCTCAAGCTCTCAAACCTCATTCTGAAAGTTTGAAGTTTCTCCTACTTGACTTTGTTATCTCCTTCATGACTCTGATTAAGCTTTACCCATACCTTCTTAGTAGACTTACATTGCATAACTTTTACAAGCTCTAACTGACTAAGACCAAAGAGAATGACATTCTTGGATGTAACATTATTTCCAAATAATTTCTTACCATCTGCATCAGTGGAAGGAATATCAGGGACATTGTAGTCTATTAGTACTGAATTCAAAACATCTACTCCTAGGGACATAAGATACACTTCCATTCTTACTTTCCAAAATGCATAGTTTGTCTCATAAAAGACTAGTATTCTACTTGAGTAAGACTCTTGACTCTCTTTCCTAGACATAATTCCTTATAGATATATCTTCTAGTTGTTAGCTTTTTCCTAAAGGAACCTTGCTCCGATACCAATTGTTCGAATAAGGAATTGTTGAGAGGGGGGGGGGGGGGGTGAATCAATAATTGTGAGATTCTTTTCTTTTTCTAGTATGCTTACAGTCCCTTTTTATGTTTTTTTACTTATGGGAGCATTAATTCATAAAGGAAGTGAACAACAAGTTCAAACATACATGTTCATACAACAATCAGATGAGTCACAAACTCATTTGACACAACATTTTTCATGTGGAAAATCAAAGGGAAAAAACCACCAAATTTGTTGTTTGTTTATGATGTAAATTAAGCACCTACTTAATTACATGTATTTATTTGTGAGCACCCACTCACAAGAGGCACTGACCCCCTTTGGTTAGCAAGAAAAACCTTTCCAAGAGGCACCAACCTCTTCTCAATGCAAGAAACAACGTGATATTTTCACTATTCTACTATTTCATACAATTTTCAAACTGAAAACATCGGCATATACATTACAAGTAAAATACCAAAATGGTTGTTTGCAGACTCAAATTCTTCTCCTTGTCTTCTACTATTCCACTAACTCCCTTTGGTCTCATGCAACTATTCTTTAGTTGCTTCTCACAACAACATCTCCTCAGCACTTTGTCTTCTCTCATAGACTCTCTACTACAACTACCTTAGTTCAGATTGTAATGTTATCTTCACAGTAGTCACTATGTTGCCTGCTTTTCAACTCTTCCCTCGTTGTTCTTCTCACCAAAGTCTCACTACTCTTGCTACACTAGTACTTAGAATATTCTCAGTGCTTAGACATCACTATCTCTCCACAGATCTCACTCCTCAGTTATTCGACAATATTCTCAACTCCCTCATTTTCTCAATTACAAATGATGCTAGAGAATCACATTGCGCAAGGTTTCCTCTATTGTCTGTACCCTTACTTCCCAAATGTACTTCAGCTTGGCTACCATCGCTGTTGTTGCATATTCTTGGATGAATCTTGTCACAATATTAAATTCAAAGATGAACCTTGGAGCTCTTCAATGTCTGACTGCATCAGTCTCCACACTAATAATTTAATTCTCTGGCGGCCTACACACTCCTCTGAGAGTGTCGTTCTTATTTATTTCTTCACCGAGCTTGACAGTCCTCTGGGATGGTTACTCTGATCCTCATTCAAGCCTCCCATAGGGGCATGCAAAGTAGCCGATTTCTTCCTTCATTCCCACTCATTCGTCTTTGTTAAATGTTGTCCTCGTTTCCTTGTTACATAGTCTTCTACAGTTCTAGAAAACTTCAATAATCAACTCCGTCATTCCTACATTCATTTCTTCAACTGCTGACTCATACATGCATTAAAATTGTTGTACTTCCTCATTGAAACACAACATATCATAACTTACACAGGAGGAAAGTTACGATATTTCATTCTTCGACATCCTTGACTCCCTAGGCCCTTAGGTTGTTTGGAATTTTCTTCCCCATAGGACCAAGACTTGTGACTGCTGGCTTAGCACTATGTCATAGCCTTCTCTATTTCGTAACTCATGCAATTGAAATGTTATGATATTTCACTGTGTGATATCCTTGGCTCTCTTAGGGCTTATCTCCTTCTGTTTTTTCCTTCTCATATGACCAAGGGTTGTGACCGGGGACTTATCCTTAGGTGTTAAGGCCTTATTATTCTTTCAGGGGGTTTGCCTTTATTTTTTAAATTTCCTTCACCCTGTTGTAAATAATACTAGGGGGGGGGGGGGGGGGTGAATCAGTATTGTTAAATTAATAATTTTATTTCCCAAACAGATTTGTATATGCTAATTCAACTAAGTGAACTAGCGTGTATACGTGACTATAATTAAAGCAACCAGTGTATATGTAGAGAAATTTAGATTTAGCAAATTTATCATGTATTGAACTTTAACCAGTATATCAGAGATTTATTAGATAGTGTAGTAAAAGCAGAATAAGGCATCACACATAAGCAACACACATGAACACTAAGATATAAGGTGGAAACCCAATGTGGGTAAAAACCACCTACTGTTGTCGTCTCTGTCTTCTTTTAATAATAAGAAAATCTTTTTATAATCTTGTACTGGTGCAAACTCATACCAGTATGCAGGCTTCTACCTGTAGAAGGTTACAACCTTCTCTCGTTCTCCAGCCACTACTGGAAGGGAGCTACAACCCCCTTAACTCTTGTACTAGCCAATATGTTTACTAGTATGTAGGTGGTGACCTACAGAAGGCTACAACCTTCTTTCTTCCTCCAAGGACCACGTTTCATAAATTTTTAGACTAGATCCATCAACAACATCATAACTGCAATTCAATCATCAAATACATATGCATCAACCAATCACTGAAACTCAACAATCACTTTCTGAATCAACCACAATTAAATCAATCAAACACTTTGACAATCAATCTGATGAGTCAGAATACTGTCACAAGAATATAGTCAACAAAACCCAAACTTGAACCTAGAACTCTGCAACAGCGAACAAAAACAATTGAAACATACTTTATAAGGTATACGCTACTTCCATGTGTTGAACCTACATGTATAAGCGTTTTTAACAAAGCCAACCAGCGTACACATCTGCAAATATTAATTCATAATTCTGCAACTATTCCAAACTTCAGTTATACCTAGATCATAGTATTTATAGAATAACACATGCCTCAGTATTCAGATCTAGACTATACTTGATCAAACCACATAATGATAATTCATTTCAAGCCTTAAGATGTCGATCCATCATTATATCATATCCTTCATCAACCGCTAAGGTTCATCCTTGGTTCAGATCAAGCACAGCACCATAAGCCAATAACCAGCATACTAGATCTCACACTTCATTAGATATTCGATACTTGCACACCATGGCCTAATGATCTTCTCCTCCTTTTATAGTTTTAGGCCTTTCTCAATACCATGGACCAAAACCACTTAGGACTAATACCTTGGACCAAATACCTAGGGTTAATACCTCGGACCAGATACCTTGGACCAAATACCTTGGACCAAAAACTTAGTTTTCTAAGATATATGTGCTTTTCCTTCTGTGAAAGTGTGTGTGTATGTATACGCTACTTGTGTTCAGTGAACCTACGTGTATACGCACCTTGGTCAAGGTGAACCTGCGTATACCTCTCTTTCTTCATTCTTTGTAGTCTGATATGTAATTCTTTGTTGTTAACCTACTGCACTGTGATCTTTCATCTGAGTGAGTTGTCATCAAGGAAAATACCTGTATCATAATGCCAACAATCTTCCCCTTTGGACTTAATGGCAACAAGAACACCAAGTCACTCTTCCCCTTTGACATCAAGGGCAAAGGGTCATGCTACCCTTGAGTACGTGCTGAATTCTCTGATATGCTGAAATGTACTGATTGAGCTCCCATGATTGAGTCCATGTTCCCCCTGAGCACAAGCAAAGTTTGCAAGATTTTTTTCTAAAAGAATAACATGACTCTATAAATCAACAATGTGAGGATGACCTTCCTATCACCAATGACTCATACATACATCCATCTCCCAACCAAGTGGGGATATACCAAATTTGACTCATCCCCCCAACCAAGTGGGGTATACCAATTGTTTATACATGACAGGAACAAGAAATATTACATCATCCATCCCATGCATAGTGGGGTTACAAATTAGGTCTTTTCATGACCTTTGCATCAAATGATATACATGACATTTATAACAAGGACAATCGATCTAAACAAGACCATGATAGTCATTAGAAACTATCATGCACCATATATGATCTGCACCATCAACAACATTAGGATCGACAGCCTGTATATTTCCATCATCAAAAGAGTCACCTGAGTCAAAACAACTATGCAGATCTGTACCAAGATCTTCTAATATAATGCCAACAATGCATTATTATAAGCATATGCTCCCCCTGAACCTATGCCAGATGTTCACTGTCAGATCTTATTATTGCATATATCAGTAAGAAATATCAAGGCATCATCATCAATTAGATATACATCAAGTTATCAAAAACTTATGAGGACCAACATATTTCCACATGTCATCAGCAGATTGTAACCATCATCAAACATAGTAGATAATTGACTAAACCATATTAGACCCCTTTTTTTTCTGAGTCTGGCCCATTGGTTTTCGATAAACCCACATATACGTGACTGTGCCCATAGAAACCCGCGTATGTACGTGACTATGCTTCATGAAACCCGCGTACAACAACCTTTCTCTAAAAAATTAGATTTAACAGTAGGATGATGCAGCAACTACTCCCAAATTTTGTTTGAGATATTCAATTGTCTCTCTGTTTAGTGAATATATCAACAACTTGTTCTTTGGAGGGAACATACTCCAATTTGAACTTTTGTTCAAGCACTTGTTCACGTAGAAAATGATATTTGATGGGTATGTGCTTGGTCTTGGAGTGCATGACTGGATTATTTGGAATACTGATGGCACTTGTATTATCACATAGAATGGAGATGGGAGGAGTACATGTGATCTGAATGTCTTGCAAGGTTTGCATCATCCAAAGTAGTTGTGTGCAACAAGATGCAACAACCACATATTCTGCTTTAGCTATAGATAACGCAATTGAACTTTGTTTCTTGCTGAACCAAGACACTAACCTGGAACCCATATAGAATACACCACCACTAGTGCTTTTTCTGTCATCAACACTTCCTGCCCAATCTGCATCTATATATGCATGGAGAGTAAGATCTGTATCTCTACGATACCATAAACCAAAGTTCTGTGTTCCTTGAAGATATTTGAAAATTCTTTCGACTGACTGAAGGTATGATTCCTTTGGATTTTCTTGGAATTTTCCAACTATTCCTACTGCATGCGTGATGTTAGGTCAGGTACCTATTAGATAAAGAAGACTACCAATCATGGATCTGTAAGTTGGTTGATGTACTGCTGCTGATTCATCATTTGAGCTGAGGCTGCATCCTATTACCATTGGGGTACATACAGGTTTAGAATCTTCCATGTCATACTTTTCCAAGATCTGTTTGAGATATTTGGTTTGTGAAAGAAAAATACCATCTTTATTTTGTTGAACTTGTAGCCCAAGAAAATAGGTAAGTTCACCAAGCAAAGACATTTCAAATTCTTGTTGCATTATTGAAGCAAAATTCTGACTCATGGATTCTTTGTTGCTACCAAAAATGGTATCATCAACATAAACAGCAATAATTAGCAATTTATCAGTGTCAATCTTTGTATATAAAGGTCTTGAAGGGCTTGTGGAAGGACCTATAATAAAATGAAAAATGTTAGTCAAGTTTTTCATTTCATGCATCCAAAGTTAAACGAAAACTTTAAACCTTCAACTAGTAAATCCTTGATGATATAATCGATAGGAATACTGTAACACAAATTTCAAGCTCAATTAGGTAAACCCTCAACAGTATGACCATCATAATTACTGTGAAATTTTTTTTCACGCACAAATTGAATCATTGTTGATGAAATAAACTCATTGTGGAAGCATAATGCTACCAATAACCAAGGAAGCATAATTACAGAGCTAAAGCCCTAGTCTTCAGCTGAAGGAACCTCTTTATGTGGAGGACATGCAATGTTAAATGACAAGTTGGGAGGTAGTCAATCAAAGGAGTAAGGGGTTCAAGCAATCTATGTCATACAATTTCCTTGAGTTATCTGAGTTGTTCATCTATGACATTGTCACATGAACAAGTCAGAGTGATGTGCCACATGTGAGATATGTATTCAAGGTCCCACCCATCAATTACTCCAATTGCTCGGGAAGAAAGATCTATGGCACAATGGTAGCTATTTTGACTCTAATTAAGAAAATTGCAAGCTTGAATTGCATTGAGTTCAATTTCATAAGTCCACATCTTATTAAAGGAAAATACTTATGGATGAAGTGAAGGTTTGGACTATGGTGCAAATTCATTTATAAAATGGAATGAGGGCTCAACACTTGATATAAAGCAGATGTATGAGTAACAGTAAACATGTTCAAGTTCAAGTGGCCGTGAGGTGAAATCACGTGGTTCCCCTTTAGTAAACAAACATATCTTTATCTCAAGGATAAACCATAACACATCGTGATGAAGGTATCATAGATATTCAAATATCATTTAAATGTTGTGGAACCCAAGTTTAAGGTTTTGAATTTTATTCTTTGTCTCATATATGTATTATTATTATTATTACTATCCATTTTTAAGGTCACGACCAATCGAGACACCAAATCGATAGTCTTTTAAAGTTAGAAAGAAAAATTAATCATAATAGTAAGAGTGATTGTACACCATGTTAACAAGTGAACTCACACTTAGGAATACACGCTTTAGGAATACTGCCTCTAAAGAAAAAACTTTATTCCAATTACCAATGATAATATAGCAACATTACATTAAAAAGGAGAAACACAAACACATTTTTTGGTGTGTAAATTTGGGGGCACATTACTATATATATATAATGATTCACATTTTACACATTAAAATGCTAATACACGCCCCAATCATATTTGAAACCATAAAACATATATCATTGGACTTTCTACATATATAAATACTATTTTTTTCTAAGCTTGGAAGTACCTTTCATTCCTTCATTTCAACTCACTATGCATATTACATTCATAATAAGCATTTTGTGGTTTCAACCTACCCAATAGGAAACCAGGTCCGTTGGCCATTGAACTTAATTGTATGTTATCTAAAACTTAAACAGTTTGAGTCTATATAGCATGGCCTTATAGGCCTTAATGTATGAAAACCATCTACATACCGTATGACTATAAACAAAAATTTGAAACAACATATACATCAAAACATAAAACCAAAAATGATATCAGACATGATCTTTCAGCATCTATACCTCGCATGACTCGATTGCAATGGGGTCTTTTATGCTTGAGCCTGATAGTTTGGACTGCGGTAGATAGGGAATGTGACACTCAATTCGACCAGTGTGAGTAACATATTGTTGTATTTGTAATTGAATCAGCTGCATTTCTTTCTGAATCTCCTAAAGACTGGAGTCAACATTTGCAGAAAAAATCTAGATAGGACCTCCAATCTATGCCCAGGATCGAGAATCAACCAACTCTAATCCTCTGTCAGAGGCTCGATTTCTGCCTTATGGCTTAATTTTTCCTCCGAAGACGAAATAAATTGCTTCACCTAGGCGGGAGTCCCTCTATTATAAGCATGGAAAATTTCTTGCAAGATCTAGGCATGAGATTTACTACCTCGCTTCCTTGGAGGCTTGCTTAAAGTCGAGCCCTTACCCTTTCCTTTACTAGCCGAAAAATTATGGCCACGGCCTTCGCACCGAAAGGCACCAGCACCTAAAGAAGATTTGACCATGATGAAAGAAGACAGACCATCCTTTTCTAGTTCTTCAACCTTGCCCCCACCCTTGACCCAACAAGCAGTGCAATGGATAGAGAGAGAACTTGTTTATGTAGACCTGGAGTAATAACATGACATGAAAGAAACATGCAATTGACATTAAGCTTAAACCTAAAAAGAATACTGTAAAACTAGAGGGACACATTCATGCATTGCACCATGCCAAGAAACGAGAGCTCGTGCCAATATATAAAGAAAAGAATGTAACTCCCAATGGTGGAAGACATCCACAGGAAATTGGAAATTCCTCACTATTATTATTCACTTGGCTGGGATCACCATGTGCATAAAAACAACTTGGAACAACTTCCCTTTCCCTTCCCTTCTTTGGGGTTGGCCATATTACTTGACCACCAGACGCATCTACCCCACATGAAGTATCCAAATTACATATGAACCAGAACATCCAAAACAATCTCATACAAGATAATAAAGTTCCAAAAAGACTAAAACCGATGTAATGTGGATGAAATTTCCATTATAGCTAGTCAGAGAAGCTTTCCAAACCATCAGTAAGACTTTTCCTTTCCTTACGTAGGGCACATAGAAAATGGTGGTCCCCAACCCAAGGAAAAGAATGAGGATGAAGACACACTAGGCTGAGAATGTCGTCCACTTGTAGAGGCTAGTCGCAGCCGAGGGTCCTCCCCATATTCTAGATCCCTTGAACCAGTGCATAATTTTCTGAGACCTCTACCTACCAGACCACTAAATATGACTACGACCACCGTGAAGCCACATGAAGTGTTGGATAGATGGGTTCATGAAAACCACAACTCCCACCACTTGGCTTACTAAATCTTTGCCAAACCTTGCTGTGTAATTTTGTTGATGGCTACAGACTGCCCCCCCTTAAGTTGGAAAAACGTGTGAGGGCATGGGTGAGGTCATGCACCAACCCCTTCATAAATGTGATTAAGCATATCCACAATCCCTAGACAGATCCTAAGATGGCTCACACCCCAATTGGGGGATATATATATATATATATATATATATATATATATATATATATATATAATAGTAATTAATTAATTTTCCTAATCAATATTTAAAATATTTTATTTTCTATATTAACATTTAGAATATTAATACATATTGCTACGGACTTCCCCTCCCTTAAGTTGGAAAAACGTGTAAGGGCATGGGTGAGGTCATGAACCAACCCCTTCATAAATGTGATTAAGCATATCCACAATCCCTAGACAGATCCTAAGATGGCTCACACCCCCAATTGGGGGATATCTATATATATATATATATATATATATATATATATATATATATGTAGAAAATAAAATATTTTAGATATTAATTATGAAAATTAATTAATTACTAATATATATATATATATATATATATCTATATATATATATATATATATATATATATATATATATATCTTAATATCTATATTTTAGATATATTAATATCTAAAATATTTTATTTTCTACATATCTATATATATGTGTGTGTGTGTGTGTGTGTGTATAAGAGTATTTAATTAATTTTCATAAATAATATCTAAAATATTTAATTTTCTATATTAACATTTAGAATGTTACAGGCCAACTCCATATTAAAAAAATGAATGAATTATGACTCTCTATAAAGAACTTATTAATGAAGTAAGAATTCTCTCTCTTTATCTAAAAAACCTATATTGTTTTTTTTCTTTTATATAGAATATATATAGTTGACATTGAAATATTTTAGTTATGATTCACATTCTACATATTGAAATGTTAATACTTAGCCGCATCATATTTGGAAGTAGAAAACATATATATGTAGGACTCTCTCATTATATATAAATATATATGATTCACATTCTATACATTAAACTGTTAATACATACTGCAATCATATTTAGAAGTAGAAAATGTAGATCCATATGAAAATATGCTTATAAAATTAATTTTGTTATATATATATATATATATGCCATAGTAAATTTGAATTGGAATATTATATTTAATTCTAGCTACTTAAAACCTATCTCTATTTATACTTTTAGCTCCACTCATTCTCTTCACCATCTCATCTCATTCGTGCTTCATTTCATTCCTTCTGTAATATGTTGTTGTTTTTTTTGGTCGATATCAATGGATTTGAAGCTTGTATTAGTGTTTGGAATTTGCATTTTTTCCCTCTTGTTGCTATCTCATGTAACAACCATAGATGATAATCATGCCTCTAGAAACAAGGTAGAAAACCTATAGGCAAGGCGAATGCCACCACGTAAAATACCACTAAATCACTTAAATCTTGGCACAACATGCCAAGCAGAGTCCTTTGGTTTTAAGAAACTAATTGCACACCCAAAATCTATTTTTCATTACATTAAATACACATATAAATACATCAATTATTGATTGAAGATAGAAAGCCTATCTTAACCACATAAAAACTTAGTTGAAAAAATCTGTCAATTAAACACTCAACTAGGAACTATTTTAGTTGAAATAAATATCTCAAAATATAATTTTTTTTTTTTTTTTTGTTAAGCTTGGTAGTACCTCTCTTTTCTATTGATTTAACACCAATTTACAACCAGTTTTTTAAATAGTTGGATGGCCTCAACTTTCCCTTTGGGAAACCAAGTCTATGTGTCACCTACGACATGGTATGCTATCCAAAAACGATAACTCTTGAGTCTTTCTAAGCAAGAAATATATGATTGTATGTCTATGCTTATCCCGCCAACTACTTTCCTACTAGAATAACTATAATTACATGGAATATTAAAAGCTATCCGCATCATAAAACTATAGAAAGAGACATCATTTTAACTAATCTGCTTCCTTAGCTGAAGCAGATTCCAATGGTGTCAAGTCTTTTGCATTAGACCCCAGGAGTTTAGTTGACGAAAGTATGCAAGGAAAGTGATTTGCAATGCGCTAGAGGCACCCATCTTGCTTTTGCATTTGGAACAAGAGCTTCTAGAAGTCCCACTTATATTTTGGGAAAGCCTACATTGTGGTGACCATGTTCAGAGCTATTTGTTCCAGGGCCTTGCCTAGAATTCCCTTCATTGACCAGTAAAGAAATAATGTGTGTTTAAAATAGGTCACTCAACCTCTTGTATACCCTAGATTGGGCACCAAGATCGGCCAATCCTCTGCGTTGATCTTCATTGATATAGCCTGGCAATTCAGATCTTCCTCCCATTCCTCTATTAATTTCTGAATTTCCTCTGTTGTGCCTTCATGGTAAGCTTCTGCAGCTTCCTTACTGATGATATTAGTAAGCTTGCTGGCTCTCGGTTTTCCTCCAGGGTTACTGGATTGACCATGCTCATGTCTTCCTTTATTTTTCCAGTTGTGGCCTCGCGAGGTGCGGCTTCAAGTTTGAGCCACCGCACAATCCATGGTAACCTTCTTGCAGCTTGATGAAATGTATCTCTAAGTGCTCGCGGGTGGTATAAGCCCCTAATCACTTAGTTGACAAATTCTTCTACCAACCTATTCACATGTCCAAAGGCCAATAAACATCTATAAAGGCAAGACATGGTTCATGCTGGCCTCCCAAAAAACTTTAAGAAGTTTTCCCGAAATAGGTAGATGTTCCAACCCCTTGCACCATGACCAATATTTGGGTTTAAGGATATGACACAAAACATACTAATTCATATTGATGCAACCCAAGGGTTTGCTCCCCCATGGTTGCTAGGGAGTAACTATAGCAACATAGTCCCCCCACACCCATTTACCCAACACCCACCTGTCCCAATTCCTCTCATAATTATGACTTCCATAGGTCCAAGACTTCGCTAAGCTAGCCAGGATCCCAGCCGGGTTATCCCCTCACAGTTGCAGAGCCATGGGTTTAGTTACCTTGGGGAGGCCAAACATAACAAACAAAGGAGTCTGTCGAAAACAATTATCATGTATAAACCTTCGAACCCACTCATAAATTAGTAGGACAGGTTGCAGGCCTTCTAATACCCACCCCTTCCAACCCAACCAACCCACTTCTAGTATCCAAAATTCTCTCTTCATACAGGAAAGGGAGAGGTAGTAGATTATAATTATCCCCCGTCGGGACAACTAGATGCCAAACTAAATAGAAACGGGGACGTCCCCAAAATTCCTAAAATTTCACCCCCAACCTAATGCATGCACTAAAAAGATAAGACCTAGACCCTCTGATCCCCACAACATCAGACCCTATCAACCCGAATCGCAAATCCAAAAGACTCTCTTCATAGAGAAAAGGGGAAAGGTATAAACTACATACCAAATAACCAGTGCTAAGGGTAGAAGAGGCAACACCATTGCCGACCTTTCTCCACATATGGTAAGTTTGTCCACCACATTCCTTTGAGCGAAGGCCAGTGTCTCTACTCCAAACCACTGCATGTAATTAACCAAATTCTTACACCGAGAATGGTTTCCCCTACCGCCACCCGCATTAAAATTACCATCCCATGTGCATGAGACGACCCTGCCAACCTTGCCACCTATGTGGAGGGTAGTGGGTTTGTGCTTCGAGGCACCTGTAATTTAATTGCAATGATTGTTCTAAGGGTCTTGTACACACCCCGATTAGGGACAAAATATAACTAATTAAAAAACACACAACAATTACATTTAATGATGAGGAACATCATTCAATAAGCACAACACAAGTAGGATATATCCAAGTCCCTCCCTTAATGAGTACCTGTATTTGATCTTCTTGTCTACAAAGTATTCATTAGATTATTTAAATATTTTCGAAATTGGATAGAGTGAACTCCATCAAGTTAACTCACAACCCTTGTAAACATGTAGTCAGCAAGCCAGATTCTTGAGTTCGACTCTTGAAATCTTGAATATCGGATCTCCCAAAGTTAATTATTGAATAACGTCCCAAGATGCCACATAACCTCAAGAGATGAATTTTCCCACATCCTCAACAAATGAGGGATATTTTCCTAGATCCACAACTGCCAAACTATTTGGAAAACCATCCATATTGAGTTTTACTTCCAATAAATCTCTTAAAATAGTAGCTTTAAACACAATCAATTACCTGTTTTCAATAGTTTAAATACCACTCATTCTATCGATGAGATCCCATCTACCTAGATACATGGGTTCCAACTGTTGTACTCGCTAGTTGTATAGGAAAGTCATCTAGACACAAAATGTATCTAGAGTGATTTTTACAAAATGACTTCTTGATATGATTTTGGAAGTTCATCATCACCAATTTTACAAAAAAAATTATAATACAAAATTTATTTTATCAATAATATAAATATATCACCAGATATAGTTTCTCTAGTGGCCTTCAAACAATTTAATAATACACATATTTTTAAGCAAGTTGGCTAATCATATCTAAACTAGAGCTTCAACGAGGGACTCGATTGCTCTATAGAATATGCTTTGAAGTTTGAATACTAGAAATCATGTTGCGATGTAATGGATCGTTGGCCAAACCCTTTTTTGTCTCTGGGAAAGCAGTCAACAACCTAGACACATACCTTGATCTAAATCCATTACATGTTGGATCAACTGAGCCCAGCAACACAACCTACTCCTGCACAATAATAGAAGAAACAACAATTGTCGTTGGCAGTTGTATCATTGTTTTGACCCGAGAAGATTCAACATCCTAATCACTTAGATATGACCTCGTTTCAACAATTTATTCCTGACTTCACAAGAACATTAAGTTGTGTCCTCCTTTCACTGAAATATTACACACTCAACACATTACAATGAACAAATTTTGTATTTTGATTTTAAGTGGATTTCATAAGCACACTATCGAACCCTACTAGATGCAAGACAACACACTCTAAAATCATCAATGGCTATAAAATGTATATCATTAATCAATTTCTGTAAGGTTGAATGACCTTCACATTCTATGACCTTGGTCCCTTCAAATATACCCTTTTATAGGAAATTATCTTATGCAATATGTGGGCCTCTCCTTAAACCTATACATAATGTAATCCTACAACCCTTTTCACTTATCTTAAGCTTTCTATTACAAACCACCAATTTGTTCCTCCTTTTCAATCATCATGAGTTATTCTTTAAATTCTCTAGTAACAGTCCAGACCAACTTAATTTCACTAACCACGCTCTTGCACAATATTGAAGCGAGTAAAATATTGTGAGTGTTGTGCCTTGATTTTAGCCAACCAAGAAAAACAATAAGAATAAGAATATCCACTCTAAAATATAGATAAATAGAGAATTGATTACCAAGAGACTACATCAATGTCATTAATGGTCTCAACCATATCACCCAATATGAGATCGAATTCCACAACACCACCAAACTCCAATGCAAATGGCGACTAGAAATTACATACACAATAATTTGTTTTAATACACCTTCTCTGATCTATTCAGACCAAAAATAACTCAAATAACTCTTTCATCTCTATCATAAATATTAATTCCTCCCTTCATGGAGTTAACCTAGATCTAGTGGCTTCGATATTAATTTAATAAACTATTTGCATGAAAAAAACTCAATTTTTATTACATTAAACATGCATATAAATAGATCAATTATTGGTTCAAGATAGAAATTTTATCTTAATGACACAATCACTTAGTTGAGAAAATCTCTCAACTAAACACTAAACTAGGAACAATTTTAGTTGAACTAAATATCTCAAAATCCAAGTAATTAACAACCACACAACAATTACATTTAATGATGAGGAACATCATTCAAACTGCACAAGAAAAGTAGGAGTTAAATCTCCAAGTTTTGGTTAATAAAAGTTGAAAAGATTAGAGTTTCTCAACTATAATAATAGTGTTGCATAAACTTAATGTCCTCAGATGTTACAAAATATTTTGTGAACACTTTTATTTCTATTATTTCATGAAGATTTCATAAATCAAATTTGTGTTCCTAGTTAATCAAATTTTAGAACTAAAAAAAATATCTAAACAAAATTGAGTTATATTATAAAAAATAATTTAACAATTTATTACTAATTGTAAAATTATTTGATGTGTGTGTTTAGGATGGATAACAATGCTCATGATTCATACATGCCCCACAGAGGCCCCCAAGGTTGTTTATATATTGTTCATGGATAGTGCATTGGATGCTTCTAGATAACAACAAAGATGCTAATTATATGCGAGGTTGTAGCCATGGATTTATGGATTTAGATAAAGCGAGACTACACTATTGTTTATGTTTGCTTGGGAGCTAATCAAGTGTGTAATAAAGCTCCAAGGATTTGATTACAACATTCCTTTGCTACTTTGATGACTGATTTGTTAAATGTTTCAATGTTTATTTTTGTGTGTTAATAATACCCCTTGGCCATTGTTATCACTTAGAAATGTCATGTTGGCTATGGGAGTGAAGTTTCAAAAGTAACCTTTACACTCCAACTTACATATTGAAGGCTGATCCCTTCAATTAAGAGAGGGTTCTCTCTCTGACAGCCTAATCACTGAATCAATAACTGACTGTACCTTTACACAATGGATATATCTTTAGATATATTGTGTAATGTAGGGTTTGGTTGGGCTTGAGGGAAATATTTCATTGGTTCATGGAGTCAAGCTACTAGGGTTTAGATTAATTTACGAAGATAACTGGTTGTTTGATCAGGATTGATAAAGGCAAGGTGGATAACAGATCCTAAAACTTTTTCATTGATATAGGTGGAGGGAGAAAGTAGGATAACAATCCACTACAATATGGAATTCACAGTGAATCCTAGAGTAGCTTTAGAAGCTCAAAATCAGAATATTTGAAAATCTTAACCTAGAGAATCAAATGAGAGATGAATTTTGTATTAATTACTCTTATTCAAATACTCTAAATACATATATTTTCATGAGATTATGAAAGAAGAAAAAATAAAACACACATAAATGCATATTTATATCAATGGTCAGAATCTACTGATCTTGGCAAACTGCAATGAATAAAGTCTTCAAAACACACAGACAATGACTATTTATTTTTCAAAAACCAACCTTTTTTCCATATTTTTCATGTAATATATAGGAAAATACAATACAAATAAGTTCCTTAAAGTATGGTAGCAATAATTATGAAATATGTACATAATTTGAGAGTTTAATTAATAAAAATCGTAGTAATTCTATTTCGTTGGGAAGACCCTCGATTTCGTTGGAATTTGAAACTAGTTTATGATAGGGGCACCTCCCCTCCTAGGATTTCATAGGCTAGAAGTGATTTATTGATAATATTTGAAGCTAGGCTTTTGTTTATAAAAGGCCAATGCAAATTTATTAGAAAGGGTTGTGTTTTGAAAACTAATCACTCAAGTGATTGTGAGTAGTGTTCTTGCACGGGCCTTGGAGAAACACACTTTCCATAGCTTAAGAAACTCAATTTTCTTACTTGGTCTAGTTTTTATACACATAAATTAAATTCACATTATATGTTTTAAAGGCTCAAGAAAGTGAGATGCAATTGTTCGTAAAATGAGAAAAACAATCTAATTGGAAAACTGTCAATTGTCTTGGAGTCCTAGCACTAGATTACATCGAGAAATACCCCTTTCATAGGATTTCATAGCCCAAAAAATGATTTATTGAGGATCTTTTGAGGCTAGGGTCTTATTTAGTAAAGGGAAAAGCAAATTTTGCATAAGGTGTTGGATTTTATGAGACAATTTAAAGAGTATAACTTATATACATTTCTCAATTTAATCTTTATATCCATGAACAAGAGGTGCCAAGGAAGAGAGACCAATGGGGGAGGGTTCCTAAAGAACCCACCAAAGTGCTAGGCAGCCATATAGTGTCCCACTTCTATGTTGAGGTGAAAGTGACTTGAGGGAGATGCTGACATTACTATAATAGTTGAGTGATATGGTATCATCATTATATGGGTATTTGTTGACATATACAACTAGTGCATCAAAAAATATTTTTATTATGTGAATGTAAATGCAATTTGAAAATATCAACACCTAGTAAAATAATTGAGTTTCCGGTTACAATAGGGGGATTCTTAATGTACCTGCGTGTGGTTCTAAATCTATTAATAAAATAAAAATAATATCGGGGACATGTGGCACATAGTTAGGGGAGAATAACCTTGAATAAGGGAAATTTAATAGTAAACCATGGGACGGGAAGCTTTGGAACAACTTGTTAATGAGTGCACCATCTTAGAGGAGGGGTGTCGATCCCAAGGAGGATATGCTTGGAGGGTTCTTCACTTGTATGGAATTATTTCCTTATTATGTAAGCCTCCCTTACCTATTTATATGTAAGGAAAAATAATTTTTTTTTTGTATGGTTTTCCATCATTATACTCTATTCATTGTATTGTCTTAGAGCTTGTAGGGAGAAAGAGGGTAGGTTGATAAGGAAATCCGAGTATCATGAAATTAAGTTGCATGAGAAAACTTGAGAATAAGAAAATAGCAAAGAGATGTCTTGTATGCTTCATGGAAAGGTTTCCATTGCATGAATTTTAGGTTTTATAATATGACTCTAGTGTTTATTATATGCATGTAGACCATAGAGAGGAGCATGTACTTGGTGTGATCCATGATGATGACTATGGTGGATCTTGTTGTACTATTATATTTTCTAACCTAGTAGAAGACATGGGAAATTAGGCTAACACCTTGAATGATTATAAAACCTTGTTATTATTAGATGTGAGGCTAGGGAAATATCATCGTGAGATGAAATTGATGAGTCTTCAACATGGTGTGATTCCTTTCCTGGAATACGAGGTTGTTACTTATATTTGATGATATTACATGTAGGCGTTATATTTTATGTTGATGTGAGAGTTGGATTCCAAGGATTGGAGTACACAAACCCTAGGATGAACAAATATTTATGGAGACAAGGACTATATCCCTCTTTCCATGCACTTGCGTGATGCAACATGTATTTAATAACCTAATCCAAACACCTTCAACAATACATCATGTTAGAGTGCTCACTTAACAATAGGTGATATTGCATCATCATGACATAGAAGAAGAATTCAACCTAATAATATAACACTACATCAACAAGTAGAAAAACACTTCATTTCACACACACACACCTGGAAAAACTTGTTCAATATACAAAATGACACCTCATGCCTAAACATGGAAGCATGGCATGTGGTGACATATATAGAAAATGATTATAATATATGAGCAACATCCCATGCCCAAACATTATCATTTGCAATATAATTTTGTATATACAAAATGGGTCACTTGACCACTTCCACCATCACCACCATCATTTTCATCCTAAAAGTCAGCCATTCTCCTATTACTAGCAGAAGGAGCTCAATTTTTTTTCATTTGGGGTGTGCTTCTTCTCTTTGGGGATTACACAAAGAAACACAATTCTCATTAGATTTTTTCCACAATAAATTATAGCTTGAAAACTAGTACTTTATAATTCAAGCCAAAAAGGTCACTAAATATTATCTAATCAATCATGAGGGTTTTTTCCTCCTCCCCACTCTAAACCTCTCTACTATACCACTCTTCAATAGTTACAAGTGTTAAAGCATATAATTTAAACAAAAAATCCCTAGAATCACTTCAAGTCATCATAATGAAAAGAATCATCAATGAAGGATCTCATTGTGAATGCTTGCCCAATGGTGGAGATTCACTAGTGTGTGGAGTAGTAGGTTACATAACCTACTCAGAGGAAACATATACTGTTATGTCCACTAAACAACCCTTGTCGGTTAATGGTGGAATATCTTGCAAAAGGCTATCTTGAGAAACCACTTTAGATGGAACAAAGGAAGTCAAAATTGTTATTCGGGGCCAGAAGGGGGCTCCCAAACGGTCCATGGATGTAACCTTTGTGTGTGAATGTGATCGTGAAGTTGGTGGGGGCACGTGACAATCAACACCCATGGGTTATATTGATGATAGAAGTTCCCCCATAGGGGTAAGAGAAATAACAAACATCGGGGCAATATGGTGATAATTATGGGAAAAGGCTAATAATGAATGGTGGTGAATGACAGGTAGGGGCAAGAGTGGAAATTTGAGAAAGTTGAGGAACCTGCATACACAATTATAACATTTCAATTAGTAAGAGGAAGAAAAGGGAACATAAGAAGAAAAGGCTAAGATAGATAAAACCTTTGAAGGAGGAGGACCAAAGAGAAATCGATTGAGATAGAGCCTCCACGCTAAGCGAAACACTAGGTGAGAGAAAAAATAGTTGAGAAACCACATTAAATAGACCATGGGAGAAAATAACTACTCATGAGGTATTCAACATCTACTCATAGTAAGGGTGGATGGTGATAAATAATACGAGGTAATGCCATGCCTCGTCTACTATTGCATGTTGGGTTGGTTTCATTATGCCCCTCCCCATTCATCCTTGGGAAAACACCCCATATGGAGAACTTAATTGTCAATCTTAATTTTACATCATATTTATACATGGAGATAAATTAATTTATAGTGAAAAATTACTAATTTCCTCTATAATTGCCTCCTCTTTTTTAGTATGAGGGAGATGTGAAATTCATCCTCTACTCAATATAGAGTCCACATGTGCAATATTACACCAAAGTATGAAGGAAATGAGTAATTCATTCCATATATATTATTTAAAAAAAAAATATTAGTAACAATGAAGTGTTAGCTGTAAATAAAATATGTCAATGTCCATAGTAACTTAATTTTCTATCAACTTTATATAGATAAATAAACTAACTAAAAATAAATAAAATTGTTATATTTTCAATTTAATTATGAGACAAATATATAATTTTTAATCATTTACAAATATTTAAATATTAGCTTTAAATAAAATATTCAATATCTATAATATTTAATATATTTCAACATCAACTTCATATATATTTATTTGTATATATAAATATAGAAAGTAAAGATAAAATCTTAGACTCATATTAAAGCTAAAATATTCAATATCTATAATATTTAATATATTTCAACATCAACTTCATATATATTTATTTGTATATATAAATATAGAAAGTAAAGATAAAATCTTAGACTCATATTTTATTTAGTTTTTAACATAAAATTGATCTATGAACTGTAATATTTGGGATCCATATAAAAGAGAGGTGTATAAAATTTTAGAAATCATGAGTTATATATCTCTTTTATAATGAGAATTTATACCCTTTTCTAATCTGACTTGACATTCTTCCCACTCATATCCCTTAATCTAGATTGAAAAGCATAATGAGAATGAAATATTGAAACATTTAAGAAATAAATGGAGAACAGGCAAATAAACATTGAAACATTTAATAAACCAATTTAATAAACTAGTCATCAAAGTGAGCCAAGGCATGTCATAATTAAAGCATGGAAACATTTTGACAATTTAGTGAGCAAAGTGGCCCAGGCATTCCATAATTAAAGCCAAATAGCCTTATTGTAGGTCCTATTAGCTCTCCCATGAAAACATAAGCATTTGTGGGGTGTGGTTTATCTATCCAACGCTGCAACTTGTGCAATAGCCTTCACAATAGTTGGTGCAAGATATCATTGCATGTCCTATTAGCTCTCCCACGAAAACATAAACATTTGTGGGGTCTGGTTTGTCTATCCAAAACTGTAACTTGTGCAATAGCCTTCACAACATTTGGTGCAAGATACCTGAGGATCTGTGGTGAGCGCCCTACCACCCCTAAACACACAACAAACTTGTAAATTATAGATTCAAAATACATTATAAACCCTCAAATTATTTATAGATTTAAAACACATTTTGAACATCCCTATATATATATATATATATATATATAATAGTGAATAGCACGTACAACACTTCTCTCATGAGGGAGCAACTTCAAGCTTTTCAAATTTTCTTAACCAAAAGAGTCTACTTGGGATGTTTGGTATTTCAGTGGTATTTTACACGATGGTGGTGCAGTTCCTGTCCAAGAGGCACAGTATCATGATCTAAGGGTGTTACAGAAGGTGTTGATGTTTCCTGCAGGCTTCTAGAGACACGATAATTGGTTGTTATATTAGAGGGAGAAAATGAAAATGCAAATGCAAAAGAGCTAGAAGTGATTGAGCAATATTGCTAGTGTTGCCCAATACAAATAATAGAAACAAATAATAAAGTGATAAATTGAGATAATGAAGGAACTTTCATACATATTTATAATATTTCAATTGATAAGAAAAAGAAAAAATAAATAAGAAGAAAATGCCAAAGATAAAACCTTTTGACAAGGAGAACTAAAGAGAAATCTAGTGAGACAAACCCCCCACGCAAAACCACTTAAAACCAAATGCTAGGTGAGCAAAATAATAGTTTAAAAAGAAAACTAAATAAACCATGGAGAAAAAAACCTGCTCATAGTGTTGCACCATAAAGAATGATAGTGAGCAAGTAGTATTGATTGCTAGCAAATGGCTTCTCTCATGTCATCTCATACCATGAAACCAACTTTCTCCTATTTGTCTTCTAAGGTGATACAATTTGTTAGCAATGGATCCTCAATATTAGCTTATGGATGAGCCTATGTCCCCCATGAAATTGTTGTCTTCCATCTCCAATACTTAGTCATAGTAAAGGTGGCTGGTGATAAATAACACTAGTGGGTGTAATGCCACCAAATACCTTCAAATGAAATTGCTGAGTGAGATATCCAATACCTGGTCATTGTAAGGGTAGCTGGTGATAATAATACTAGTGGGTGTAATCCCATGTGCCATCCATTAATGCATGTTGGGCTCGCCGCATTATGGCCCTCCATATTGGCCCTCCGGTGAACACCCCATGACGAACTTCAACCTTAATTTTACATCATATTTATATAAAAAGATAAAGTAATTTATCTTGAAAATTTTCAGTAAATGACTATTTCGTCCACTAGTCAATATGGAGTTGACATGTGCAATCTTACATCCTAGTATAAAAAAAATGTGCACATCATTCCATTCTAATCATAAAGTTTGCATGTAATATTTTAAAAGAATATAATATAACATAAAAGTGTTAATCAGATATAAAATATTTCAGTGTATAAAAAACATTATTTTATATAAAATAAAAAATTCCTAATATTTTCAATTTTAGTTTAAGAGAAATATATAATCTATTTATTGTTTAAAAATATTTCATTGTGCTTTAAACAAAATATTTAAATACCTATATTAATATTTCGACAGAAAAAATAAATATAAAATATTTGAATCGATCATAAATAAACTATTCTAATATCTATTTTAAATAACAAAAAAATAAAATATTTAAAACTATTAATTATATATCTCTTTTTTAAATAATAAAAACTTATACCATTTTTTTAATGTCACTAGACATTATTTCCCTTATTTCCCTTGGATACCAAAATTTAAATTAAAAAACCATAACCTGAATGAGATATATAGAGGCCATTAAAAAAACACACATACATATTTATTAGAACACTTAATAAACTCTGCCCAGTGATACCCGATCTAAATACATTGAAACTAAATAGAAAACCATAAAAAGAATAAGACATTTAAAATTGTTGGGGGAACAAACACCATGACATTGAAACATTTAATAAACCAGTGACATTGAAACATTTAATAAACCAGTGATCAAAATAACATAAAAATAAACCCTAAAATATTTAATAATCCAGTCATATTTAAGATTTAAAATGGTGTCTCATTGTATGTCTTATTAACTGCCAAACATAACTAACGTCTCCGTGGCACGGCTGTCTTATTTACAGCATTGGACGCAGCAGCATAAGCACTTGATTTCTGTTATTTACAGCAATAGACGCACTGATCACACACCCCAGACACACAGCAGCACTCACACTTGACCTGATACCCCCTGCCCAGTGCTACAGGTGCTAAACACAGATCAAACCATTTTACCAGTCTTTCCACAGGCACGATCAACGACTTTGGCGAAATAAATTCCAGAAAGTAAAACAAAAATAAATTCCAGTGATTCAGTGGTATTTTACCTGAGAAAGTCGCCTTTGACTGCGGGTTTTGAAAGGCACGTGGATCATCGTCTATAGCTGTTACCGGAGATAGCAGGAAGAGGGCGAAAATACAAATTCCTAACACTGATACTAATTTTGAAAGAGCCATTGATATCAATCACAAAGGAAAGAAGGAAATGAAGCAAGAATGAAATGAGATGAGATGGTGAAGAGAACTTGTGGAGCAGAAATTATAAATAGAAAGTATTCAGAGTTGTAAGCCAATAGATGAAATAATACCATGGGTCACTGCCATTTATGGTCCATTACCATGGTATATCAATACTATGGGTCATCTACACTTTTGATTATTATGATATGGACCTAGGCTTTTATTTGTTACAATACCATGACTTATCAATACCACATGCCCAAAAACAATAACTTATTTCAAAATAAAAATATTTTATTTTTATTTTATTTTATAACATTTTTTAATTAAATCCAAGAGTAGAAAGGTTATAATTACTCTTGAGGTATATCTAAACCCTCCACCCTCAGGACTACTAACAATATTTTCATAGAGATCAAATGGAGGTTTTAATAAATTAGAAAATGAGAATACTTTAATATATAGATATGTGAAATTTATATAATATAAATAATATTATAAAGAACTAGGATAGATGCATCTTAACCAAGGATCCAAGCAGAAAGCAAAGTGATTAACAATGATAGATGAAAGATAGTGCATGATTCTTTTAAATTTTTTATTATTGTATTTTCTTTAACATGTTTGATCCAAAATATAGGTTTAATATTTTACAACCAATTATGTTTTTTTATTAATTTAGATACTTTCTTAAATACAATACAATGGGATCATATTTAAGAAAGAGAATGAGATGGAAGGGGGAATAGAGTGTGGAAGAGAGACATAGAGGTGAGAGACACAGTGAGAGAGAGAAAGGAAGAGAGAGAGGAGGGAGAGAGAGGGATTTGTAGGGGGAAAGAGAGGGAGTGACAAGGGAGAGATGAAGATGGAATGATGGAGATAGGAACAAGGGAAGAGAGAGAGAAAAGGAGAGGATAAAGATAGGGAAAGAAGGGGAAGAGTGTAGAAAATTTGGTGATAGGTTAACCCGATAATGCAATATAAATCAAATCAGAATACTATAACTTACTTCTACTATCAATTTGCGGAAGCTTAAAGATCGCGCTGAACAATATAACCAGAAGAAGAAGAATCAATGTCACAATACACCTGAAAATACTTCAGGGAAATCCTCGGATAAAAACCCCACACTATTGTATTATCATACATGGTGGAAATACATAGGAATTATACAAAGCCTTAGCTCTCACAGCTAGCCAGCTCTTAGTACAATCCTCACAGATGCTCACAGGAAAATCTTGGATTCTCTCTAGTTTCCTCTCTACCCTCCAAGTTCCTATTTCTTTGCACTATTCCTTGTGGATGATTTGCATGTTACCAAGTGGAAAACCAAGCCTTCAAAATTGCGCAATCCTCAAGAATGAATCCTTGACTACATGCATGAGTTTTCTCCATGAGAAAACACATGCAACTGATAGTACATTGTCCTTGAACATTTGTTTCAATTGGTCTTTCTCAGAATAGACATGCATGAGTTTCTGATGAGGGAATCTTCAGTTAACTGGAGTACCACTAGTTGAGTGCATTAATGCATCAACTCACTATTAACTCACTATTAGTTCCTTAAACAGTTTGGAACTAATTTAATTGGACTTAACTCAGTAAACTGAGTTAACTAATTAAAACTCAAATATAACTCATCTTATCTTGGATAACTCTTGCATGATTTTAGAAGGACTTCTAACTCGAATTTCTCCAACTAATTAATTTAAAATAAATTAAGTAATTATTTCCAAGTAGTTGTAAAGACTAAATTCGATTTTAATTCACAATTTAATTCAAGGACAAATTAAATTGGAATATTCTTGTTGCCATATTTCAACAAAGAGAGAGAGATAGGGAGACATAGATATGGAGGGGGGAGAGAGTAGGAGAGAGAGAAGGTGAGAGGGAGGGAGATAGTGACAGAGTTGGAGGGTGTAGAGAGAGTGTGTGTATGATGGGGGGAGAGATGGAGAGAGGTGGGCGAGAAGGGGAGAGAGAAGAGAGAGAGGGGGAGAGAGAGATGGAGTTGGAAGGGGAAGAAATGCATAGAGAGAGAAAGGTGGAGAGGGAGTGACAAGGGTGAGATGGAGATTCAGTGAGGAGGGGAGAGAAAGAGAGAGAGAGAGAGAAGGTGGAGAGAGAGAGGGAGAGGAGGAGGGAAGGAGAGAGAGTGTGTATGTTTTGTGGGTGAGAAGGAGAGACAATGGGATATAGAGATATAGATGGGGTGGGGGAGAGGATAGAAAAGAGAGGCAAAGAGAGGGAGGGAGGAAGAGGGATAGATGGGAGATGAAGGGGGTATAGAGAGAGAGAGAGAGAGAGGAGGGAGAGATAGATATATAGATAGATAGATATGGAGAGAGAGAGAGAGAGAGAGCATGACATATGTTTATGAGGTTGATATAGAGAGAGAAATAAGGACAGATGGAGGGAGTATAAATATAGATAACAGGGGGAGAGGGGAAAGAAGAGAAAGATATATAAGGTTAGGGAGAGGCCGATAGAATGAGATGGGGGAGATGGAGGGGAAGAGAGAGAAGGAGAGGGGGAGGGAGTTAGACACATAATGGAATGTGGAGAGAGAGGGAAGAAGAAAGAGTCTCATAGAGACAAATATAGACATAGAAGTTAGATCTAGAAAGTCATGAATATTTAAGTTTTTCAATGTGGTTGTTGATTTATAATCTATTTGATCACATGCACTATATGCATTGATTTTAGTGTAGATGTCGATTTATAATTCTATTTAATACCTTATACTAGATGCATTGATTTCAGTGTCGATGTTGATTTCTACTCCTATTTGATTGCTTGCACAAAATGCATTGGTTTTAGTGTAGATATTGATTTCTAATTCTATTTTATCACTTGCACTAGATGCAATGATTTCAGTTTAGATGTCAATATCTAATCATATTTAATACCTTACACTAGATGCATTGATTTCAGCGTAGATGTTGATTTCTACTCATATTTGGTTGCTTGAATTAGATGCATTAGTTTCAGTGTAGATATTGATTTCTAATCCTATTTGATTTCTTGCACTAGATGTGTTGATTTCAGTATAGATGTTGATTTCTAATTCTATTTGATTGTTTGCACTAGATGCATTGATTTTAGTGTAGATGTTAATTTCTCATTTTATGCAACAAAATGTATGATGTACATTAATTTCAAAATAATTAGATTAATAGTGTGCATTGATTTCAGTGTAAGCACATATCTACCTCCATCTATATCTCTATCTCCCATTTTCTCTCCTTCTTTATCTCTTTATCTCAGCCCCTAACATACACTCTATCTTTCCACATCTATCTATCTCTCTCTCCCTCCTTTCCTTTCCATTCCCCCTCTCTCTCTTCCCTTCTCTCTCTCTATAACATTTCTCTCTCCATATCTATGTCTCTTCCTCCCTCCCTATCTTTGCATCTCTCTTCTTCCCTTGCCCCCCCCATCTATGTTTCTATCTCCTCTTGTCTCTCCTTCTCACCCGAAAAACATACACACTCTCTCTCAGTGTAAGCACATAAAATTTATTCAACTATAAATACAATACTTGAATTTTCATCCTAAATAAAATGGTTGCTTACTCCAAATGTTTGCTTCTTGAAACTATAAACTATTTATAATTGGGTACATATTATTATTCCCATTTTCCATGATTCAACATTGTTAATTAGTTTGCATTCAAACACGGTAATAGAAAATAACTACCATCGAAAATTATTTGGGGTTTAACACTCCATAAGTCACAATGATTGAATTTTGATAAAACTACTATTAATATTAGAGAGGAACAGAGACAAGGTGTGTTGTTTACTATAGTAGCTCAAGTTAAATATTTGAATGGTCTATGATTCCAACTAGTCTTTTCATATGATCGATATGAGAAAATGGAAAAAATAATAGGTGTGACAATAGTTTTGTACATCAAGAGATTTGATCCCTCTCGGCCCTTGATAGATCCGGTGTTAAGATGGATCTAGGTTGGTTTCAGTCGTGTGCAGTCGAGATGCACCTCTCTATTTCCTTATCTCTCTCTCTATTTGTTAGTTACCTCAGTTTGTTGAGATGAGAGAGACTATTAGTAACTTGAATGATGAAATACTAATCTTGAGTGCAAAGTGTCAATGTAACAATTTTGATAGATAGAAAATGTGAATACTAAGAATATAGTCAATTACAAACAATATTCATTGCACTCAAGCTACAACTATTTTCTTCACTGCTGAAACTAATATTAATAAAAATGCAAGTCTCTTTTCCAGAAGAATCCTTACCAAGATAGAGTTATTTACAAAATCTATTGTATTCACAAAGATATGTCATGTTTCTTTAAAACAAAACTAACATGTCATTTTCTCTAAAACAAAACTAATGTGTTAGTCATTATTTCTTGGATGCAGATATATGTATTTTACAAAGGAAAACTAGTGCGTTTATTGAAAGTAATTAGTTGTTTTAAAAATAAAAATAACCCTATAAAAAACAAATAATAAAAAAAATAAAAATGACTCATGGTATTGACTCATGGTTTTAAAAATCTATGGTATTGACTCATGGAATTCCTACCCAAGATTCGTGCTAGTTTGATGTTATGTTTAGATACATAATTAGTTGTAGAAAATGATGGTAGCCTATAAAGGTACAACTTCTTTTTATGGATATATTGGCACTAGGCATTTGTCTGCAAAGGTGGGGAAATATCACGAAAAATGTAATTATTACATTTTATGTAATATTTTTGCCTACCACTATCCACTTTTTACTAAGTTATATTGGATAAAATATAATACTATAATATTACATTTTGCCTAATATTTCTCCTCAACGAGTCCACTTCTTATTGTAATTTTTCTTTATATTTGTGATTTAAAAGTAAACAAACTCAACTAGGAGTGAGGGGAAATATTGATAAGAATGTAATATTAGGTGGGGGCGGTTATAAATATTGGGTAACATATAATATTGTAATATTTCCCTCACTCGATTAACGTTTTGCAGTGGAAGTTGCTCTATAGCCCAATATAGGGCACATGTGTAGATGTAATGTAAGTAAACATTTGTAATGTCGACTCAATTGTAATCAATATATTTCTAATAATTAATATAGATGTCTTCCATCTATAAATGAACCAATACCCAAGAGAAAAAGATATCGAGTGAGAGGAGGGAAGAGTATTGTGGGCTACTACCATTATTTATCAATACCATGGGACATCTAGACTTTTGATTATTATGTTATGGATCTAGGCTTTTAATTATTATGTTACAATACCATGGACCAATACCATGGCTTGTCAATACCACATGCCCAAAAACTATAACTTATTTCAAAATCAAAATATTTTATAAATTATTTATTTTAATATATTTTTATAACATTTTTTAATTAAATATAAGAGTAAAAAGGTTATAATTACTTTTTAGGTATATATAAACTCTCCATCCTCAGGACTACTAACAATATTCCCATAGAGATTAAATGGAGGTTTTAATAAGTTAAAAAAATGATAATACTTTTATATATACATATGTGAAATTTATATAATATAAATAATATTATATTAATACAAATGCAAGTATTCCAATATCAATACAAATGCAAGTCTCTTTTCCAAAAGCATCCTTCCCAAGATAGAGATATTTACAAAATCTATTGTATGCACAAATATGTCATGTTGCTTTAAAACAAAACTAACTTGTCATTTTTTCTAAAATAGAACTAACATGTTAGTCATTATTTATTGCATGTGGATATATGTATTTTACAATGTGTTAGTCATTATTTCTTGCATGCGGATATATGTATTTTACAAAGGAAAACTAGTGTGTTGATTGCAAGTAATTAGTTGTTTTTAAAAATAAAAATAGCCCTATAAAAAAAGATAATAAAAAAATAAAAATGACTCGTGGTATTGACTCATGGAATTCCTCTAGAATATAACCTATTTAAGGGGGGATTCAACTACCCTAGATTCATGTTAATTTGATGTTATATTTAGATACATAATTAGTTGTAGAAAATGATGGTAGCCTATAAAGGTAATTTTTTTTATGGATATATTGGCACTGGGTATTTGCCTGCAAAGATGGGGAAATATTAGGAAAATTGTAATTATTACATTTTATGTAATATTTTTGCCTACCACTATCTATTTTTTACTAAGTTATATTGGATAAAATATTTGTCCACAGAGGTGGGGAAATATTAGGGAAAATATAATTATTACATTTTATGTAATATTTTTGCCTACCACTATCAATTTTTTACTAAGTCATATTGGATAAAAATATAATACTATAATGTTACATTTTACCCAATAATAAGTCCACTTATTATTGTAATTTTTCTTTATATTTGTGATTTATAAGTAAACAAACTCAACTATAAAATTATTAGGAGTGAGGTGAAATATTGAGTAGAATGTAATATTTAGGGTGGGGTGTGACGTCAAATATTTGGTAAAATTTAATAATATTACATTTTAATTAGTATTTCCCCTTACCCTTGACCACTATTTATTAGGTGGGGGTGGTTATAAATATTTTCCCAACATTTTGCACCGAAAGTTGCTCTACAACCTAGTATAGGGCACATGTGCAGATGTAATGTAAGAAATTTAATGTAAGTAAACATTTGTAATGTTCAATTGTAATCAATATATTTGTAATAATTAATATAGATGTCTTCCATCCCAATACCCACAAGAGAAAGATAATGTAATGTAAGTAAACATTTGTAAGGTTGGGTCAATTGTAATCAATATATTTGTAATAATTAATATAGATGTCTTCCATATAGAAATGAACCAATACCCACAAGAGAAAGATACAGAGCTAGAGGAGGGAAGAATACACCCACAAGAGAAAGACACAAAACGAGAGGAGGACTACCATTATTTATTAATACCATGGGACATCTAGACTTTTGACTATTAAGTTATGGATCTAGGCTTTTAATTATTATGTTATGGACCAATACCATGGCTTATCAATACCACATGCCCAAAACTTATAACTTATTTCAAAATCAAAATATTTTACAAGTGCTTTATTTTAATTTAATTTTATAACATTTAAAAATTAAATCTAAGAGAAAAAAGGTTATAATTACTTCTCTCTAAAATCAACTCTCCACTTCCCGCCTATTATTATTGTTAGCAGTAAGATTATATGTTAGACGATTAAGAAAAATTCAAGAAAATTAGTTACTAATTCATTGGTCTAGCTGCAACTACTTCAACAGTCTCACCCCTTATCTAAAGGCTTCAACCATCGCGCCCCATATTTCATGTGCACGCCCACAACTTTCAAGAAGTAATTCTACAGTGCCCCCAACCCATTCTTCTTTCTTTGCTGTATGATTCAATGCAATTCTTAATTGATTTTGCTGAAAGAGGTACTAGGGGCGGGTGTGGCCAAGGATTGGAGAAGAGCATTTGCCTTGTTATGAAGGACATCAGCAACACCGCTAAGGCTTGGGACTTGTACAGCTCTGATATCCCCTCTCCCTGCCACCTGTTATAGATACAATTCGTTCAGATTTTTTACTTTTTTCTGTTGTTTTGTGTGTGTTGATTTGACTCACGGGTTTTCATTTGTGTGGCACACTAGGCGAATGGGTAGATAGGCAGTGTTTATATATCAGCTTTTTGTATTTGAAGGCACCAAAGAGTTCACAAGAATCATGCAGTTGGTGTGAGGGAAAGAAGGGGACGTTTTGTTTTCTCTTTAATTTTTTATCCATTCGCTTGATACACCTATCATGATGATAGTGATGAGAAATCTATGATTTCTAACCTTTTCTCGTGCTTTGGACAGAACAAATTTGTGGCTCAAAAATTCTGCAACTCGTAAAGATTGCCATTAAAGCTTATCACAAGTTGCATTGTAAGTAAGCCTTAAAATGAGATGTATAAATTCATATAGCTATAAAAATCTATGTTATATTAGTGGAACCTAATTGGTTGTAAAATATTAAACCTATATTTTGGATCAATCATCTTAAAGAAACTACAATTAAAAAAAAATTAAAATAATCATGTACTATCTTTCCTCTATCATTGTTAATCACTTTTCTTTCTCACTTCGCTTGGATCCTTGGTTAAAATGCATCTATCTTTGTTCTTTATTATATTATTTATATTATATAAATTTCACATATGTATATATAAAAAAAATTCTCATTTTTTTTTTTTAATTTGTTAAAACCTCCATTAAATCTCTATGGGAATATTGTTAGTAGTCCTAAGGATGGAGGGTTTATATATGCCTAAAAAGTAACTAGATTTAATTAAAAAATATTATTAAATTAAATTAAAATAAAGCATTTGTAAAATATTTTGATTTTGAAATAAATTATGGTTTTTGGGCATGTCGTATTGACAAGCCATGGTATTGTAACATAATAATTAAAAGCCTAGATCCATAACATAATAATCAAAAGTCTAGATGTCCCATGGCATTGATAAATAATGGTAGTAGCCCACGGTTTTCTTCCCTCCTCTCCCTCTTTATCTTTCTCTTGTGGGTATTGGTTCATTTATAGATCGAAAGCATCTTTATTAATTATTACAAATATATTGATTACAAGAGATCTGGTGTGAGGGGTGGGGAAATACTAATTAAAATGTAATATTATTAAATTTTACCTAATATTTGACGTCACACCCCACCCTAAGTATTACATTATACTCAATATTTCCTCTCACTCCTACTAATTTTATAGTTGATTTTGTTTATTTTAAATCACAAATATAAATAAAAATTACAATAAGAAGTGGACTCATTGAGAAGAAATATTGGGTAAAATGTAATATTATAGTATTATATTTTATCCAATATAACTTAGTAAAAAGTGGATAGTGGTAGGCAAGAATATTACCTCTCTAGACAAATGCCTAGTGCCAACATATCTGTAAAAAACGTTTAACCTTTATAGGCTACCATCATTTTCTACAGCTAATTATGTATCTAAATATAACATCAAACTAGTATGAATCTAGGGTAGTTGAATCACCCATTAAATATATTATATTCCAGAGGAATTCCATGAGTCAATACCATGGATTTTTAAAACCATGAGTTAATAGGATGAGTCATATTTATTATTATTATTTAATTTTTATAGGGTTATTTTTATTTTTAAAACAACTAATTACTTGCAATAAAAGCATTAGTTTTCATTTTTAAAATACATATATCCACATGCAAGAAATAATGATTAACACATTGTAAAATACATATATCTGCATGCAAGAAATAATGTCTAACACATTAGTTTTATTTTAGAGAAAATGACATGTTAGTTTTGTTTTAGAGCAACATGACATATCTTTGTGCATACAATAGATTTTGTAAATAGCTATATATTGGGAAAGATGCTTTTGGAAAAGAGACTTGCATTTGTATTAAAATTGGTTTCAGCGTAGAAGAAAATAGTTTCAGATTGACTGCAATGAATATTGTTTGTAATTGACTATATTCTTATTATTCACATTTTCTATGTATCAAAATTGTTACATTGACGCTTTGCACTCAAATTTTGTATTTTATCATTTTTCAACATTCAAATTACTAATAGTCTCTCTCATCTCAACAAACTGAGGTAACTAAGAAATAGAGAGAAGGAAATAAAGAGTACATCTCGACCGCACACGACTAAAACCAGTCTATATCCATCTTAACACTGGATCTATCGAGTGTCGAGAGTGATCAAATATCTCGAGGTGCAAACCTATTGTCACACCTATTAGTTTTTCCATTTTGTCATATCGATCATATGAAAAGAGTAGTAGGAATCATAGACCATTCAAATATTTAACTCGAGCTATTGTAGTAAACAACACACCCTGTCTCTGTTCCTCTCCAATATTAATAGTAGTTTTCTTGAAATTCAATCATTGTGACTTATGGAGTGTTTAACCCCAAATAATTTTCAATGGTAGTTATTTTGTATTACAACATTTGAATGCAAATTAATTAACAATGTTGAATGATGGAAAATGGGAGTAATACGAATGTACCCAATTATAAATAGTTTATAGTTTCAAGAATAAAACATTTGGGGTAAACACACATTTTATTTAGGATGAAAAGTCAAGTATTGCATTTATGGTTGAATAATTTTTATGTGCTTACACTGAGAGAGAGTGTGTATGTAGGAAGAGATATAGATATGGAGAGAGAAATGTTAGAGAGAGAGAGGGAGGGGAAAGGAAGGGAGGGAGAGAGAGATAGATAGATGTAGAAAGAGAGTGTGTGTGTTTAGGGGCTGAGATAGGGAGATAAAGAAGGAGAGACATTTGGAGATAGAGATATAGATGGAGGAGGTAGAGATGTGCTTACACTGAAATCCATGCACACTATTAATCTAATTACTTTGAAATTAATGTACATCATACATTTTGTTGCATCAAATCATAAATTAACATCTACACTAAAATCAATGCATCTAGTGCAAACAATCAAATAGGATTAGAAATGAACATCTATACTGAAATCAACGCAACTAGTGCAAGCAATCAAATAGGATTAGAAATCAAGTTCTACACTAAAACCAATGCATATAATGCAAGCAATCGAATATGAGTAGAAATCAACATCTACACTGAAATCAATGCGTCTAGTGTAAGGTATTAAATATGATTAGTAATCGACATCTAAACTGAAATCAATGCATCTAGTGCAAGCGATAAAATAGGATTAGAAATCAATATCTACACTAAAACCAATGCATCCTGTGCAAGCAATCAAATAGGAGTAGAAATCAACATCGACGCTGAAATCAATGCATCTAGTGTAAGGTATTAAATAGAATTATAAATCAACATCTACACTAAAATCAATGCATATAGTGTATGTGATCAAATAGGATTATAAATCAACAACCACATTGAAAATCTTAAATATTCATGACTCTCTAGATCTAACTTCTATGTTTGTATTTCTCTCTACGAGACTCTTTCTTCTTCCCACTCTCTCCACCTTCGATTATGTGTCTACCTCCCTCGCTCTATCCTTCTCTATCTTCGCCTCCCTCTCCCCATCATACACACACTCTCTCTACACCCTCCAACTCTGTCACTATCTCCCTCCCTCTCTCCTATACTCTCTCTCCTCTCTCCCCCCTCCATATTTATGTCTCCCTGTCTCTCTCTTCCCATTCTTTCCCTATCTTTATCCTCTCCTTTTCTCTCTCTTCCCTCATCTCCTCTCTCCCTCATTCCATCTTCATCTCTCCCTTGTCACTCCCTCTCTTTCCCCCTCCAAATCCATCTCTCTCCCTCCCTCTCTACCCTCCTCTCTCTCTTCCTTTCTCTCTCTCACTGTGTTTCTCACCTCTATGTCTCTCTCCCACACTGTATACCCCCTTCCATCTCACTCTCTTTCTTAAATATGATCCCATTGTATTGTATTTAAGAAAGAATCCAAATCAATAAAAAACACAATTGGTTGTAAAATATTAAACCTATATGTGGATCAATCATGTTAAAGAAAATAAAATAATAAAAAAATTAAAAGAATCACGCATTATCTTTCCTCTATCATTGTTAATCACTTTGCTTTTTGATCACTTGGATCCTTTGTTTTTTTTCTAAATATGACTATTTCTATTAATGTAACAAAAAATAGTACATGGAGGCACCAGCCTCTGCAGATCTTGTCTCAGATTTTACCATGTTTTAGCAAACAATAACTGAAAAAAGATTGCCCTCATCGGGGAAACCAGTCCAAAACTCAAGGAGTGTGCTACCCACACAGGGGAACTAGCCTGTGGTAAGATTGTGGAATAGCTTGTTGAATAAAAAAATAAAATTGACAATATTTACAACAAAAAGCAACAGAAGAGACCCCTAAGTTGGTGACCGGGTGCTCAAAGAAAAAAGAAAAAACCTAGGCCTACTAGGTGTCATTAGGTGGTAGAGGTTCCTCCATAATTAGCCATTTGTAAGCTTCCATGTCATCTTCTTCATGCTGTTGCTCGCTCGTCATTGCTTCCATATACATATTTCTGCTTAGAGTATTGTCCCTGAGCAGCTTCCATTTGGTTCAGAGCGTCACCATGTGTTCTACGAGTCCTAGAGCTGCTACCAAGTGTTTTCCTTCTGTTGGTGTCGGTCCTTTTCTGAATGATGCGAGCTGGGACGACAGATCTCTGTGGCACCTCTCTGAAAGCAACATAAGTGGCAGCAATAATGCACAGGCGCTCCGTTGTGCAGCGAAACTAGGATTGGGTAGAATGGCAGGGGTTGCATTGTCGAAACAGAGGCATTAGGAGGATGGTGAGCGTCTACAGCACGCCTAGAGCCTGCCATCTGAGCACACCCCCTACCACTGCGGGTAGAGGGATACCGACCCGTGAAGTGAGCCGTAGGCGACGGGGAGGAAGAAGTCGAAGGAGTAGAGGCAGAGAGGGATGGTGAGGGAGGGCAAGTTGCTCTACCTCTATTGCTGCCCCTTCTACATCGCATCCTGTGCCGCAAACGAGGCATATTTTCCTGGTTGGAATTGGTTCGAAAAGTGTTAGGAGGAGCAGGACGGGGGATAGAATGGCCTATGGGAGCAGGAGACTAGGGAATTCAAGGTTCAGAAGCAGAGTTTAGGGTCGTAGCAGTAGTTCTGAAGTAGCAAAGCATATTATGTGAGAAGTGGGCATCTTCAACCATTTCAATACAACAGAGGATCTGGCACTTTCTCTCTGTTGTCGTGCACGAGCTTGGCTCTACAACAGCGGGGAGGCAGTTGCAGTGCAAAGGAGATATAACAGGGGGAAGGCGGTCCGAAATCACCATCTTATGGATAAGAGTAAGGTTTCCTCGATCTTCACACAATATTAAAACACCCTTAATTATGGTGGTGGGCTTCTAGGTGGAAGTGTAGGTGGCCATGTGGCTGCGCCACTTGCTAGCCCGGATCTGTTGCGCTGTACCAGAGCTATTGATCACCCACATCCAGGGGCTTGGATCCTTGGTTAAGATGTGCCTATCCTAATTATTTATAATATATAAATTTCACATATGCATATATTAAAGTATTCTCTTTTTTTAATTTATTAAAACCTCCATTTAATCTCTATGAAAATATTGTTAGTGGTCGTGAGGATGGAGGGTTTAGATATACCTCAAGAGTAATTAAAACCTCTTTGCTCTTAGATTTAATTAAAAAATGTTATAAAACTAAATTAAAATAAAATATTTTATTTTGAAATAAGTTAAGATTTTTGGGCATGTGGTATTGATAAGGCGTGGTATTGGCCCATGGTATTGTAACAATTAAAAGCCTAGATCCATAACATAATAATCAAAAGTCTAGATGGCCCATGGTATTGATAAATGATGGTAGTCACCCATGGTATTATAATTCTCTTCCCTCCTCCCCCTCTCTATCTTTCTCTTGTGGGTATTGGCCCATGGTATTGTAAAAAAAGCTACTTAGAAGGTAATAATATCCATGGTAAATATTCATGATTAAAAATCTTGTCATATTGCAAATATTAAGTTTTCATCGGCTTATTGATTAAATTTATAGATGGAACACATTTATATTAATGGTATTATAATTTTCTTCCCTCCTCCCCCTCTCTATCTTTCTCTTGTGGGTATTGGCCCATGGTATTGTAAAAAAAGCCACTTAGAAGTTAATAATATCCATGGTAAATATTCATGATTAAAAATCTTGTCATATTAAGTTTTCATCCGCTTATTAATTAAATTTATAGGTGGAACACATTTATATTAATTGTTACAAATATATTGATTACATAAAATATAATATTACAATATTATATGTTACCCAATATTTATAACCACCCCTAGGTGGGGAGAAATACTAATTAAAATGTAATTATTAAATTTTACCTAATATTACAGGTCACACGCCACCCTAAATATTACATTCTACTCAATATTTCCCCACTCCTACTAATTTTATTGAGCACCTTCCATTATATTGAGTTTACCTTCCTACAACTAAAACCCGAACACAACAAAATATAAAATATAAATTTACCTCATTATTATTACAGGATATGCCCAATGAATCCTCCACTTCCTTTACCTAATTTTCTTTGTTATTCAATGAATAAGCTAATTTTTATTTTATTTTAAAGTAACGTTACACATATCTTCAGCATATACAATATATATTAGCCGACACATATATAGTGATGTTACACATATCTTCCGCATATACAATATATATTAGTCGAGACATATTTTTTTTTTTAATGTAACGTTATGTTTCATTGTAGATATTTATTTCTAATCCTATTTGATTGCTTGCACTAGATGCATTGATTTCAGTATAGATGTTGATTTCCAATCCTATTTGATTATTTACACTACATGAATTGATTTTAGTGTAGATGTTTATTTCTGATTTGATGCAACTAGATGTATGATGCACATTAATTTCAAAGTAATTAGATTAATAGTGTTCATTGATTTCAGTGTAAGCATGTCTCTTCCTCCTCCATCAATATCTCTATCTCCCATTGTCTCTCCTTCTCTATATCTCTATCTCACCCCCTAAACATACATACTCTCTCTCCATATCTATCTATCTCTCTCCCCCTTCCTTCCTTTCCCCTCCCACTCTCTCTCTTCCCCTCCTCTCTCTATCATTTCTCTCTTTATATCTTTATATGTTCCTCCCTCCCTGTCTTTACCTCTCTTTTATTTCCTCTTGCCTGCCCTGTATACATCTCTATCTCTCCTTGTCTCTGCTTCTCACCACCATAGGCCAATACCCACAAAAGAAAGATAGAGAGGGAGAGGAGGGAAGAAAATTATAATACAGTGGGCTAATGCCATGGTTTATCAATACCCATCTAAACTTTTCATTATTATGTTATGGATCTAGGCTTAAAATTATTATGTTACAATAGCATGGGCCAATACCATGACTTATGAATATCACATGCCCAAAAACCATAACTTATTTCAAAACCAAAATATTTTACAAATGCTTTGTCTTAATTTAATATTATAACATTTTTTAATTAAATCTAAGAGAAAAAGGTTAAAATTAATTTCAAGGTATATCCAAACCCTCCATCCACATGACTACTAACAATATTCCCATAGAGATTAAATGGAGGTGTTAATAAATTAGAAAATGAGAATACTTTTATATATACATATGTGAAGGTCTACAGGGCTTTGGATTGATGGTGAATGGGTGCACTGTTAAGGCACTCCTTACAATAGGTCATTGCTTCAAATCCCAAGTGGATGATTACCTATCAAAATATATATATATATACATATGTGAAATTTATATAATAAAAATAATATTACAAGGAACCACGATAGATGCATATTAACCAAGGATCCAAGCGAAGTGAGAAAGAAAAGTGATTAACAATGATAGAGGAAAGATAATGTGTGATTCTTTTAAGTTTTTTATTATTATATTTTCTTTAACATGATTGATCATCCAAAATATAGGTTTAATATTTTACAACCAATTATGTTTTTTTTTTTTATTTAGTTACTTTCTTAAATATAATACAATGAAATCATATTTAAGAAAGAGAGTGGGATGAAGCGGGAATAGAGTGGGGGGGAGAGACAGTGAGAGAGAGAAATGAAGAGAGGGATGAGGGGGAGAGAGGGAGGGAGAGAGATAGACATGGAGAGGGAAAGGGATGGAGTGAAGAGAAAATACATTGAGAGATAGAGGTGGAGAGAGAGAGGGAGTCACAATGGAGAGATGAAGATGGAATGAGGAAGATACGAGATGAGGGAAGGGAGAGAAAATGGGAGGAAGGGAGATTGAGATATAGATGGGGCGGGGGAGAGGGTAGAAGAGAGAGGAATGGAGGAAGGGAGATAGATGGGATATGGAGATATAGATGGAGAGAGACGGGGGGGATGGGAGGAAGAGGGATAGATAGATAGATACATCGACATATAGATATGGGGAGAGAGATAGAGAGCCTGACATGTGTTTAGGGGGCTGATATAGAGAGACAAATAAGGAGAGATGTAAGGAGGTATAAATATAGATATGAGGGGGAAAGAGGGAATAAGATAAATATAGAGAGAGGGAGGGAGAGGTAGATAAAGAGAGATGGGGGAGAGAGGGAGGAGAAGAGAGAGAAGGAGAGGGGGAGGGAGATAGACATAGAATAGAAGGTGGAGAGAGAGGGAAGAAGAAAGAGACATATAGAGACAAATACAGACATAGAATCTAGATCTAAAAATTCATGCGTATTTTTTTATTTTCACTAAAATAGATCTATTGATATCAATGTGGTTCTTGATTTCTAATCCTATTTGATCACATGCACTATATGCATTGATTTCAATGTAGATGTTGATTTATAATCCTATTTAATACCTTACACTAGATTCATTGATTTCAATGTCGATGTTGACTTCTACTCCTATTTGATTGCTTGCCCAAGATGTATTGTTTTTAGTGTAGATATTGATTTCTAATCCTATTTGATCTCTTGCATTAGATGCATTGATTTCAATGTAGATGTCGATTTCTAATCCTATTTAATACCTTACACTAGATGCATTAATTTCACTGTAGATGTTGATTTCTCCTCATATTTGATTGCTTGCATTAGATGCATTGGTTTCAATATAGATATTGATTTCTAATCCTATTTGATTTCTTGCATTAGATGCATTGATTTTAGTATAGATGTTGATTTCTAATCCTATTTAATTGCTTACACTAGATCCATTGATTTTAGTGTAGATGTTGATTTCTGATTTGATGCACTAGATGTATGATGTGCATTAATTTCTAAGTAATTAGATTAATAGTATGCATTGATTTCAGTGTAAGCATATCTCTTCCTCCTCCATCTATATCTATATCTCACATTGCCTCTCCTCATATATCTCTCTATCTCACCCCCTAAACATACACACTCTCTCTCCCTTTCCCCTCCCTCTCTCGCTCTTCCCCTTCTCTCTCTCTCTTCCCCTTCTCTGTCTCTCTAGCATTTCTCTCTTTATATCTATATCTATTCCTCCCTCGCTATGTTTGTGTCTCTCTTCTAGCCTCTTTCCCCCCATATATATCTCTATTTGTTGTTGTCTCTCCTTCTCACCCCCAAAACATACACACTCTCTCTTTGTTAATTACTTTACATTCAAACACGTTAATAGAAAATAACTCCCATTGAAAATTATTTGGGTTTTAAGACTCCACATGTCACAATAATTGATTTTGGATAAAACTACTATTAATATTGGGGATCAATAGAGATAAGGTATGTTGTTTACTACATTAGCTCGCGTTAAATATTTGAATGGTCTATGATTCCAACTACTCTTTTCATATGATCGATATGATAAAATGAAAAAACTAATAGGCGTGCCAATTGGAAGAGTAAAAGAAATAGTTTCAGATTGATCACAATGGAGATTATTTGTAATTGGCTATATTCTTATTATTCACATTTTCTATCAATCAAAATTGTTACAATGACACTTTGCACTCAAAATTTTTATTTCTTCATTTTTCATCATTCAAGTTACGAACAGTCTCTCATCATCTCAACAAATTGAGGCAACTAAGCAAATTTTAAATTAAATTGACCAAATTAATCTTAGACATATTTGGCATATTTGAAATGATCAAAATAATTAGATGTTCAGAAAATTTTGTATGACCACAAATGACTAAAACTAGCCTAAATCCATCTTAACACTGGATCTATCAAGCACCGAGAGGGATCAAATCTCTTGAGGTGCAAATCTTTCTTCAATTTCTGAGTGCAAAAATAGGTTTCTTCAAGTTTTTCACTCAAAAAATAGGTTTCCACCTTGAGAGATTTTATCCCTCTCGGCGCTTGATAGAACCGATGTTAAGGTGGATCTAGGTTGATAAATAAAATGTTTCAATTTCAACTATTTATATATTATATAAAATCAAATCAATATATATAAGTTTAATATAGATTTTATATAAAAAGAGATAATTCTTATTTCATTAATAAGTTCTTTAGAGATATTTGTAATTCATTTATTTTTTAATATGAAGTTGACATGCAAAAAAAAATAAAAAATTATATTTTAAATATTAATTAAAAAATATGAGAGAGAGAGAAAGAGTCCTATCAATATATGTTTTCTAGAGAGATAATGTCTTATGATAATTAGTTATATATATAGAATCCTATGGATATATGTTTTCTACTTTAAAATATAATAAAATTGTATATAGAGAGTCATATTAATATATTTTTTCGAAGCATGTGAATTAAAAATAAAATGTTTCAATGTCAAATATGCATATGCTATATAAAATAAAAGATATATATATATATATAGATATAAGTTTAATATAAATTTTATATATAAAGGGATACTTCTTATTTCATTAATAAGTTCTTTAGAGACATTTGTAATTCATTCATTTTTTAATATGAAGTTGACATGCAAAATTTTAAATATTAATATAAAAGATATTATATTCTAAATATTAATGACAAAAATTATGAGAGAGAGAGAGACAGAGTCCTATCAATATATGTTTTCTACAGAGAGAGAATCTTATCATAAACAATTATATATATAGAGTCCTATGGATATATTATGAGAGAGAGAGAGCCCTATCAATATATCAATATATGTTTTCTACTTCCAAATATAACAAAATTGTATATAGAGAGTGATGTGAATTATAAATAAAGTGTTTCAATGTCAACTATGTATATACTATTTAAAAGAAAATAAATATATATAATTTTAATATAGATTTTATATGTAAAGAGATAATTCTCATTCCATTAATAAGTCCTTTAGAGATATTTGTAATTCATTCATTTTTTAATATGAAGTTGACATGAAAATTTTTAAATATTAATATAAAAGATAATATATTATAAACATTAAAAACAAAAAAAATATTTAAATAGAGAGAGACCTATCAATAAATGTTTTCTAGAGAGAGAGGGCCTTATCATAAACAATTATATATAGATATTTCTATGGATATATGTTTTCTACTTCCAAATATAATAAAATTGTATATAGAGAGTCATATGAATATATGATTTCTATGCATGTAAATTATAAATAAAATGTTTCAATGTCAACTATGTATATACTATATAAAATAAAAGAAATATATATAGGTTTAATAATAAATTTTATATATAAAGAGATAATTTTTATTTCATTAATAAGTTATTTATAGATATTTGTAATTCATTCATTTTTTAATACGAATTTGACATCCAATAATTTAAATATTAATATAAAAATTAATATATTCTAAATATTAATAACAAAAATTATATATATATATATATATATATATATTAAGAGAGTCCTATCAATATATGTCTTCTACTTTCAGAGCATGTATTAACATTTTAATGTGTAAAATGTGAATTATAAATAAAATATCCCAAAATCAACTATATAGGTAAAAAAGAAGGAAATATATAAAAAAGATATTACTAGTTAAAAAGTTACACACACATATATATTCTAACAGGATATTGAGCTTTATATAATAAATATATTGGATTTTGGGCCAAACCCTTACAATATTCTTCACTCGCTATATATTGAAGGGTTACACTAATCCAAAAAATAGAGGGTTTGATCTTATGGCTTCTTTTCGTTCCTATTCTAAAAGCATGCTTGATATAGACTCAATAAAATACCCCTAATACCAAGATGTATTTCCGTAACATAGTTCTATATCAAAGGCATGTTGGTACTACAAGAAGTTAACATTTTCAGATAAAATAATAGACTAAGGACTTAACTATCAAGAGGTACAACTACCACGGATTTGACAAGGTCTTTTTCTCTCTATCCCTGGTTGACACCATGTTCTGTAGGTCGCCTCTAGCATTTTCATTCCTCCCATTTTGAGACTCTTATGTCCAATGCAATAATCTCTAATTGAGTTTTGGCCTTGAAATTATCCAAATTTCTCTACTCTAATGCGACATTGGACTCCATTAGTAGTTGAAAGTATTGTTGCTACTGCTCTACTATCTCACTCTATTGATTTATTTGCTCCATAAACCCTTCAATAGACTCTAAGAGTCTTTCCAACAAGGTAATTTTTTTAGCATGCTATGAACCAGATGAACAATTTTCCATTGAAAATGCAAACCTTACTTCACCCCAAACACTTAAGAGAATAATTCACCACAGTTCTCTAGAGTTTCCTTGAGCCGACTGTATTATGCAACATGAAATGCGATGAGTGATCCTTATATAAATATTCCATGAATGTCACATAATACCCAATTGATGATAATTCACCATATCCAAGCCAATATCTTGTTGATGAGAACACAGAGATAGTCAAGCAGTATGAATCATGATGAGGTCTCAAAATTGATTCCAACAACCTATAGTGAGAAGGGGATTTCATAATCGTGGTCATTTGTATTGTCACTCGATCCTAATAAGGTGATTCCAAATTCCACCTGTTGGTATTACTAGCAGCATGAGATTTGCATATATTGCAGTGTTTAGGATTATGTATTAAAACTTAGAGTCATTGTGACTGATGATTTAATTCCCTCTTCACTCCAACACACCTATACTTTATTTTGCGAGTCAAGATCTATCAGATAAGTGGGGTGTGAGACATAATCCATGTTAACATACTTTTGATTCTCATTCATGGAAAAAGAATGAATGTATGATCAATAGTCCTATTATGAAGCTCTATTTCCCCTTGTTTTATTGTTGGCCCATTTTTTGCATTTACATATTCTATTGAATTCAAATGCATATATATATATATATATATATATATGAAAAAATGCAATCTAATCAAACTATTGCGAGAGAATAATAATCTTTTGGAGAATAGCTAGACGATCTAAACTTATTGTTACCTTAGCCCTTGCCAATTGTTTGATGAGTAACATTGAGTGTTCGAACATTGTGAGTTTACAAATGTTTATAGCTAGTGATAATTCTCTTGGAATAATGATCTGTTGAGGGGGGGTGAATCACTAATTGTGAGATTCTTTTCCTTTTATAGTATGCTTATATTCCCTTTTTATATTATGTTACTTGTGGGAGTATTCATTCATAAAGGAAGTGAACAGAAATTTGAAACATACATGTTAATACAAAAATCACATGAGCCGCAAACACATTTAACACAGTATTTTTCACATGGAAACCCAGAGGGTGAAAACCACCAAATTTGTTCTTTATTTATGATATAAATTAAGCACCTACTTAATTACATATGTTTGTTTGTGAGAATCCACTCATATGAGGCACCAGACCCATTTATTTAGCAAGCACCAACTTGCCAAGAGGCACCAACCTCTTTTGAATGTAGGCAACAACCTTCTCTTGCCATTATTCTACTATTTCATACAATTTTCAAACTGAAAACAAAGGAATATACATTACAAGTAAAATACAAAAATGGTTGTTTGCAGACTCAAATTCTTCTCTCTGTCTTCTATTGTTCTACTGACTCCATTTAGTTTGATGCATCTATTATTTACTTGTTGCTCACAGCATCATCTCCTTAGCACTATGCCTTCTCTCATGGGCTCCTTGTTGCAACTACCTTAGTTCAAATCACACTATTATTTTCACAACAGTCACTTTGATACTTTCTTTTCATCTCTACCCTTGTTCTTCTTCTAACAACACTCTCACTTCTCTTACTACACCAACATTGAGTATTCTCTCAGTGCTTAGACCTCATTATCTATCCAAAACTCTCACTCCTCAGTTATTCGACAATATGCCTAACTCCCCCATTTTATCAATTGCAAATTATGGTTCTATTTTATAGAAGCACACTGCGCAAGGTTGTCTCTATTGTTTGTACACTTATTTCTCTAATATAATTTAGCATAGATCCCCTTGTTGCTGTTGTGTCTTCTTGGATAAATATTTTCACATAATTAAATTCAGATATGGACCTTGGAGCTCCATCTGAATGCATAAATTTGCAAGCTAAGAATTTAATTCTCAGGCATCGTGCACACTCCTCAAAGAGTTCCATTATTTTTTATTTCTCCACTGAGCTTGAAATTCCTTAGGGATGACTACTCTGATCCTCATTTAAATCTCTCAGATGTGCATGCGAAGCAGGAAATTACTTCCTTCATTCCCACTCATTTGACTTTGTTAAATGTTGTCGTTGTTTCCTTGTTACATAGTCTTCTGCAGGTTTGTCCTACTTCAAAAATCAACTTTTTTTCCTGCATTAATTTCTTCAGTTGCTGACTCATACCTCCATTAAAATCATTGTACGTCCTCATCATAATACATCCTATCATAACTTACAGGGGAACAAAGTTACAATATTTCATGCTTTGACATCCTTGGCTCCCTAGGCCCTTGGATCCTTTGAAATTTGCTTCCTCGTAGGAAAAAGGCCTATGACCATTAGATTAGCACTATATGAGAGACCTCTCTGTATCATAACTCACATAATCGAAATTTTATGATATTCCACTGTTCGATATCCTTGGCTTGCTTAGTGCTTAGCTCCCTTTTTGTTTTCCTTCTCATAAGACTAGGGTTTGTGACCAAGGGTTTAGCCCTAGGTGCAAAGGTTTGTTATTCCTTCTGGGGTTTTGTCTTTCTTTGTTAATATCCTTTTCCCTTGGTTTCTTTGGACTCATCATAACTGAGCGTCAAACCAACATCAGAGTCCTCTTCATCAGAACTTCTTTAACCATTATTTTCACAATAGTTACAATATCGCTATCCTCTGATATGACGACTTAACTAGCTACTGCAATTTCTCAGGTCCACTAACATGCTTCCACGTGTTCATCTAAAGCAGAGAGAAAGGGGTCCAGATCTCCCTTGAATTTGCAAGAATTCCTTTATTAACTTGCTCAACATTCCTCGACTCTTTTAGAACTAACGACATTCCTAGATATTGTAACTTCCTAAAATACCTTCGTTAAGAAGTCCTGATATTCCGATGTCTAAGACCTCCGATATTCTAATGACTTCTAATATCCTGATATCCCAGCCTATGATATTTTAATCTTAGAACTCTATATCTTGATATCTGAACTTTTATTCATCATCTGAGTTCATATTTTTTTTAGAGGACTCAGGTTGTGAACCTATTTCATCTACTATCACGTCAATGAAATCCTCAATCTTCTTTGTCTGCTTGTTGTAACACTTATATCCTTTACTTCGAGAAGAGTATCGTAGCAATGTTCCTTCGTCAGCGTGAGAGTGAAACTTTTGAGGATTCCTATCATTCCTTTTTATGAAGCACTTGCTTCCAAACACCTTGAGATGTTTAACTGATGCAAATCTTCCCTTCCACAACTCATATGGATTTTTATTACTATTAGGCTTGAGTTGAGTTATGTTTTATAGATGTATTTTTTCCATTTCTGCTTCTTTCCAGAAGATGTGAGACATACCTGCTTCATCTAACATTTCTCTAGCCATTTCCTGTATTGTTTTTTTCTTCCTCCCCACTACATTCTGTTGTGGAGTTCTAGCCACTGAGTACTACCTCCTAATGTCATTCTCTTCATAGATTTTCTCAAAATATCTTGAGGTGTACTCTCCTCCTCTATCTAATCTTAGGCATTTTATCTTTAAGTATTTCTCATTTTCTACTTGGGATTTAAATTTCTTGAAGTAGCAGCATAAAATAACTTTCTCTATTTGAGGTTTTTTCTCTAAATGGGCCACAAATGTTTGTGTCAATGAGTTCCGGAGTTCTAGATGAGGAGAACCCTTTTGTGTTGAAATGAGTCCTAGTTTGCTTGCCAAACTGACATGACTTGTAGATTGAGTTATCGGGCCTTGACAATCTTGGTAATCCTCTCATGACTCCCATATTTCTAGCTTTATTGATCTGTCAAAATTCATATGCACAAGCCTCTTGTGCCACAACCATGCTTCACTTGTTTTTCTTAAATAACAGTTAATGCTGGAATGTCAAACATATATACATTATTATGGGTTTTTATTGATTTGCCCACCAGTTTTCCATTCTTCATGTTGCGTATCTCATGGTATTTAGATTGAAACATTACATTGTAGCCATTATCACACATTTATCTAACACTAAGATTATTGTTCTTGAGACCTTCTACATACAAAATATTTTGTGCTTCTGTCTGTTAATCAACACTGACCATGCCTTTACCCTTGATTATTGCTGGAGAATTGTTTCGAAAGGTGACAATGTTTCCTCTATCCTTTTCATTTAGTGACATAAATTTTATTTCGTTCAGTCATATGTTTGGAACAACCAATATCCACATACCATTGGTTTTCTTGATTATGAGCTAATAAAGCAAGTCCACACTACATGCTCCTTTTAGTCTTTCATTTCTAGTTCCCCGTATCCTATTGGATCACTGGCTGTCTAACATTTTGGGACATATATTGGTGTTCAAACCTAATTTTGTACTCACTTGATTTGTGCCCAAATTTTTTACATTTGAAGCATTCTACTTTTCTTAATATGAGAGAGAAGATGTTTCGATCTATGAGAGAAAGCTTTTGATGTATATAACTCTGATACCTTTTGTAGAGCTGTAACAAGGGTCTTTTTCACCTCTAGTTATCTCACATTACAAGTCAATCCGGGAGCGTTTTGTTATTGTAAAGGGTATCTCAATTTGAGGCTATTTGTCAAAGTAATGCTTAGTAGTATAGGTCTAAGAAATACAAGAGTAAATGGATGCTAAGCTATGGCTAAATTACTTTTGCATAAAGGAATCACACACGGCAATTTTATCAGTCAAGGGTACGGAAGCAATAACCCATCCCTCTAGAAACTGATGAAGGAAAAGGAATTAGAGTATGGATCATGGATCTGGGAGCATAATAGCGTCTGCTGTGTCTCATGACAGCCTTGATCCTCCTCTCACACCAAACCAATGAATGCAAGTAAAAAGGAACAGCAAGAAAGCAGAATGGAACAGCAATTCAGAAATGGAACAGCAGTAAAAGGAACGGCAGTAAAGAAACTAAATCTCGCGAGTTCAACACTCTCAATTCTATACAAAGAAAGAGCAACCTTTTGTACAAGTAGACAGCTTAATCAAATGGAACAGCAAATCACCATGAACAGGAAACGTCAATCATATATACACATAATCTGAAATAATCACTAGTAGTCCACACACGACATTAATTCCATCTTCTTATGATCATCACTCCATCCATATGTAGCTAAAACGTTCCACTTATAAATTCTATAACAGAAGTGAACAGCTCAGAACAATGTTATGTGATCAATTCTGGAAATATGATGTAAACTTGTTACAAAGATTTACAAAAGGAAAACTACTGATGAACAAGTATGGAACAGCATGTAAGTATATCAGATTATTAAAAACAATAAACAAACCGCACAAAGCCAAACTGTAAATGATACAATCAGCCAGTGTCCGTTGGAGCCGGGCCCTTAGCTTCCAATGGCACACCGCCGTAACTTACTTCAGATGCAGGGAGAAAGTAACACCAAATATATTATATTAACGCATCAATGATAGTACAGCAAAACTAAGTCTCAAAGAGACTCGATAGTCTGAGTTTAGCCAACTGTGAAGTCTGTAAACGAAAAGTAAAGATACAAGATAATCAAAAGTCCCTTAAGTCTTCGATGCTGTCCCTTTTTATACAAGTAATAGCGGAGTTAACTATACAACAAAATAATTGAAAGTAAAAGATCCTGAGAGATCTGTTAAACTGTTAACTCCTCTCTTTTCTCTGCCTAGCCTTCCGAACTGACAGTCCTTCATCTCGTCCCGGATTGATCTGCCTTGATTTACTCGCCCTGGTCTGGATTTTATTTGGTTTTGGAGGGACAGCCGTTATCTCCTCGTGGAATTCTCGTTTTGCACTGCGCTTTCCCACTTTTGTCTTTACCTGCATAGAGAAGATAACTATTAGTGATTGGGTCATTCGTGCTCATTCTCGTTACATTCTCCCTATTTTATAACAAAGAAAAGGTTACAACTATTGCTTGAAACACCACTAAGTTATTCGTTAAAACATACCTTTCCAATGCTCTACACACCCCCCGGCTTACTCTGTTTCATGGCCTCATGAAAACGTTATAATTAACATGGAGAGCGGTAAGAGAATAGGCGGGAGAGGGCACCTCGTGAGGAGGTCTGCAACCATGGTGAGCAACCAGATTATCAAAGAAGTGATTCAATTGATCTGCAGGCATATTATACAAGGCCTGGTACCCAGGTGCAGGGTGCCAAATAATCGGGCTACGGAACCGGTATCCTAACCAAGACGGCCCAGCTTGCAGAATGCGCTGGCCATAAAGGGTCAACCGTTCAGCAGCCAGCTCAAAATTCTCATATTTGAATGGCTCCCTGAGCTGGATGCTTGGGGTAGAAATCCGATAGCGGAATTTGGCAGCATCCAGGGCAAAATCCTTAATAGCCAGAAAATATTCCAAGCTACTTCGGATCAAATCCTCATGCATGGGTCCTAGCAGTTCTATGACGCCCGGGGTTCTCATAAGGCTTTTGTGTGATTACCATAGGTGAACTGGGTCTCTAGGCTCGGCCCTGACCCATAGATCTAGGCTGTTCTCCTGCCTCTGAAAGGCATTATAAGCCCTGAGCCACTTTAACTGATTGACCCCAAATGAAACAAAGGCTTGTAGCTGTATATCTCCCACGAAAGGGCCAAGGTTTAAATCAGTTTCCTGTTCAAGCACCATATTGTGCAAATAGAATTCACACAGTAACCGTTGGACCTTAACCCCATAATGTTTGCAACAATCAATAAAATCATTAACAGTATTAATCTGAATAGGGGCACCTGCCCTGACAGCTTTTATTTTCAATCTTAAGTATCTTTCAAGGAGAAATAAAGCATAATTCTTTGCAGGGGCCCTGCAAGTCAAAACATCATTATACAGCGAACATACAGTGTCCAATTGTTTAATAACAGCATCTAGTCGACGCGTTACCTTGTCAACCTTTTCCTGTTCCTTCTGCCATCCTTCAAAGGCCTGACTCTCTGATTGACTCATGTTCCGCAGTTGCTGCTGCAGTTCTTCATGTTTTTCCCGAGGGATCATTTGTTCCTTTAACTGCTCAGCTTCCTGCTGCAACTCCTCGTATTTTTCCCGAGGGATCATTTGTTCCCTTAGCTGGTCAGCCTCCCGTCGGGCTTGCTTCATCTCGTGGTGCAAGGCCTTAGTTTTTGGATCCTTTTTCCATGATTTCTCAGAGGCAGGGAGTCTTACCTGGACCTTCACGTTTCGCTGCCTGGAATTCGTATCCCGAATTATCCCTAAAGGTGGTGCCTCAGTTTGGACTGCTTTGTTTTCCCTTTCTTTCTTAACATGAATAAAGGGGTACGATGGCCCCTCTGTAAATGGAATGTCGTCTTGCGGCTCGGTTTTGATTGGAACAGCAGTTGATTCCAATGGGCTATTTGGAACAGCAGTCTGTCCCTCAGCGTCAATAGGAACGACATTCTGATGTTCCATTTCAGATGGAACGGCATTTTGATGTTCCATATTAGATGGAACGGCATTTTGTCCCTCAGTGCCGGTTGGAACAGTCGTAGGTCTATCAGCAGAGTATTGACCTACGAGACGCCTATAAGCCCTTCGCCTTCTCATCTGACAGGACCTTGCTGCGTTTGTCCTTCTTTTTCTCCTTACGGTCCTTCTTATTCTCAGACTGGCTTTCAAACTTCGAATTTTCTGCCGAAGCTGGGCTATAATGTTCAGCAGTCTCTGCTATTTCTTTCTCAATTTATTAATTTCTCTTGCCTCGGCAGTGGGCGCATGAGTGGCCCTCAGTTCTGCTCCTCTTTCATCGAGGATTTCTTCTGTGGCTAGTTCCTTATGTTTTTCTGCATGTCCAGATGCTTTAGAGGAACGTTTTCATTTTACTGACTCCGTGCGTTTCTCGGGTTGCTCGGGTGTACCCGAGGGATGCTTGGGTTTTGGTGATTCTCTGGGCTTCTTGGGAGTTTCAGAGGTACCAGCAGGATGCTTAGCCTTTGGGGATGGTGATGCCATTCCCCCTCCAATTGCTGTAATAAGCTCCCCCCAGCTACTCTGCTGCTGAGTGAGACTGTGGCTCACTATCAGGCGGATCAACCCATGGTGGCTAACCACTGCGTCTTCATGGTGTGCCTTTTTCAGGCTCCGAGAGGCATCATACAGTAATGAATTTAACAATGCAGGGAGATTCACAGAACATTTTCCTTTTAACACAGCCAGGAGCTTAAGGTGACGCGGTCTTACCACATCTTTTCGCCCCTCGCAGGTGATGTAGCTCTGCACTACCTTTGCCAATTCGCTCCAAGGCTCTCCTAGCATTGCCGGCAACACTCCTTTTCCCTTCACTGTTAGATTTTGTCCTTCGTCTTGGAAAATTTCTATGATCTTTTGCAACCTCTCTTTCTTTGTCGTCCATATTGGTCCTGAGGCTGGTAATCCTGTTACTTTCGCGATTATTTCCTTCGTGACCATTATCTGCTTCCCTCCCACTACGGAGTGTTCTTCCTGCAAATTCTGCAGGAATTCCATGGCCACAGTTTCATTTGATTTACGCAGGCGGCTAAAATAAGTTAGCCACCTCGCCCTTTCTAGGATTTCCCGAGCAGCTTCGGAGACTACTAGCTTACTAGGCTCGCTTCTGATAACCTTGCCTCCCATGGTTCTGTTTCGGAATCCTAGATGGAACAGCAATTATCTATCGCAAAAAACGTAATCGCAGCCGAGAGAAAAAAACACAGAGCATGCATGCATGAAAATAAATTGTAAATAACAACTTTTTGCAAAAATAGCATTGTCATGCCGTTAACCCATACCGTACCTTCGTTCCATATCATTTCCGAATGATGTGCTAACACGTGGCCGGCGGAGTAATGAGGTCACCTCCCCCCTCACAATATGATAGGCTGTCCCAGCCGTCAAATGGAGGAGGAGCCGCCATCCCGTCACCAAGTCATAAAGGAACAGCATATAGAATTTTGCCATGTTTCAGATTAGACAAGGAAATACCGAGATCGAGGCAAAAGGTAGATCGCGTTTTGCATAAGCCTTCGTGATGTGATGCAAGACAGGAGGATAGGACATCTGGCACTCATATAAAGTCTGAGGTAGTCATAGTCAATACCTTTGCCATGATTGGTGGTGATAGATATTCATGCGACGTATCCATCAAAGTGTAAGATATAATTATTACGAGGATAGAAAGAAGTATTTGATATGATCCAAATTGGTGTATATATTATGACTCCGATACCATTAACAGAGCTCTGCTGCCGACAGGTGTTCATAACCTTGGCAGAGTTGTTTATTTCACCCTGGAACCATGGTCCTTTGTGTATTTTTTGAAGAGCAATTCTTGTCAAAATGCAGGCCATCATGCTGGCTTGGTAACCAGATACCCATGATGCCATTCACCAGAGAGGCGCGAAATGTGGGCAGGCCGGCTCGTAATGAGACCCCCTGTTCCAAGGTTTGTTTATGTAGTGAACCCGTTGGACCATATCCCTGGTGTGGTGGCCATGATGGGAATGCCACTTCGCTTCCAATCTTATGATCATAGTAGGCTGGTTCTTTAATGAAACCCCCTATCCTGCATTTGACAAATATTTTTTTTTTTTTTTTTTTTTTTTTTTTTTTTTTTTGCTTTTGCTCTTTTTTTCTTTTGAAACAAACTTTGCTCTTGTGTAATTACACATAAGGGTGGTTCAACCCTCCTTAAGAGTGGGAATGGCGGAAGAAGTCTTGTCATCCCAATAGGAAGATATAAATCTTCTATTCTTATTTCCAAGTAATAATAGAGAAAATTGTAGGAACTTAACATGATGAAATTTTCCAACAAGGCAGAGGAGGTGAGACTATGACAGCAAAAATGATAAGTGTGTGGATCCTTCCTTTGTTGTTGCATCAATGCTAGGGCTTGTTAAAGATAGCGATTTATGATATGCTGATCTCGATATATCCTGACTTTTATATTCAGTGCATAAATGTATAGCTGCTACTTATGGCCTTGGAAAGAGGATGGACAACACATCCTTTATATGAAAGGGACAAGAGCATACTACTCCTTTTTGAAAGGGAGGGTGAGGAGGAGTTCATCTGATGCATTGTCTTAAAAAGGACAGTAAAAGCACACAAATGCTGTTTCCTTTGGAAAAGGAACAGCCAAAAATACTCAAGTGTTGTTCCTTTTGAAAAGGAACAGCAAAAACACTAGTGCTGTTCCTTTTGAAAAGGAACAGCAAAAACACTCAAGTGCTGTTCCTTTTGAAGAGGAACAGCAAAAACACACAAGTGTTGTTCCTTTTGAAAAGGAACAGCGAAAACACTCAAGTGCTGTTCCTTTTGAAAAGGAACAGCAAAAACACACAAGTGTTGTTCCTTTTGAAAAGGAACAGCAAAAACACTCAAGTGCTGTTCCTTTTGGAAAGGAACAGCAAAAACACACAAGTGTTGTTCCTTTTGAAAAGGAACAGCAAAAACACTCAAGTGCTGTTCCTTTTGGAAAGGAACAGCAAAAACACACAAGTGCTGTTCCTTTTGAAAAGGAACAGCAAAAACACTCAAATGTTGTTCCTTTTGAAAAGGAACAGCAAAAACACACAAGTGCTGTTCCTTTTGAAAAGGAACAGCAAAAACACACAAGTGTTGTTCCTTTTGAAAAGGAACAGCAAAAACACACAAGTGCTGTTCCTTTTGAAAAGGAACAGCAAAAACACACAAGTGTTGTTCCTTTTGAAAAGGAACAGTGCGCACAAATGGTAAAAACATATATACAAAATTTACAATCTTATATACAAGATATGGTAATAAAAGATGAATTTTTTACTGATCTATAGGTGAGGAAGTTTTTGCTTCCTCGCCCATAATCTCAATGTTAGTATCTTGGCGTAGATGCTGACAAAAAGATTCCCCAGTGAGCGGTTTGCGATACAGACGAACTCGGTGGCCGTTTACCTTAAATGTATGTCCAGATCCGTCGATTGTGATCAGAGTAAGGGTCCCATTGTCATTTACTTTTTGAATCTCGTATGGTCCCAACCAACGAGTCTGAAGCTTCCCCGGGAAATCCTGAAATCTAGAATCATATAACAGAGCCCAGTCTCCTTCATGAAATATCTTGTTTTTGATGAGCGCATCATGCCATTTGGCTCGCTGCTGTTGAATCAGTGCTGTATTCTGTAATGCAGAGAGCCTTATTTCATCTAATTCATTAATTTGGTGTAATCGACTTTTCTGTGCTTCGCTTAAATCCAATCCGACTTCTTGGGCAGTTCGCAGCGTTTGGATCTCGAATTCTATAGGAAAAATGGGCTGCTTTCCAAACACTAAGTGATATGGTGAATAGCCGGTGGTGCTCCTCCATGTGGTTCGATAAGCCCACAGTGCTTCGGGAAGTCGGGCGGCCCAATCACGCCGATGTGAGGCAACGGTTTTTGTCAAAATAGACTCTATTACCTTATTGCTGCTCTCCACTTGCCCATTTGCCTGCGGATGGTATGGGGTAGTAATTTTATGCTGGACACTATAGTTATTGAGTGTTGCAGCTAATTTATGTCCCACAAATTGTGGTCCTCCTTCTGTAATTACTTCTCTTGGAAGACCATAGCGTACAAACAAATGGAACAAGAATTGTATTACCGAATCTTCTGTAGCTCTAGGCAATGCCTCCGCTTCCACCCATTTGGTAACATATTCAGTTGCCACCAAAATGTAGGTTCTTTGGTTTGATGGCGGGCTGATGGGTCCGACGAAGTCCAGAGCCCAGCGTTCAAAAGGTTCAATCACTAATTGAGGCCGCAAAGGCATTTCGTCGGCTGGACCAGGTCGTCCTGCACGCTGACAGCTATCACAGGCCTAGACAAATTTTTTCGCATCCTTGAAAATTGTAGGCCAGTAATATCCTGTTTGTAATACTTTATGTGCTGTTCTTCGGTCAGCAAAATGTCCTCCACATGGCCCATCATGGCAGGCTTTCAAGATATCAAAGATTTTGTCCTCTCGAATACATCTTCTGATTTCCATATCTGCGTCTGTGTGAAACAAATAGCCCCCAACCCACAAAAATCGAGTGCTTTTCTGAACAATCTGCTTCCGTTCATTGGGGGTTAAATGTTTTGGAAGCTTACCTACTGCAAGATAGTTAGCAACATCAGCGTACCAGGGAGTCTGAACAACGACAGCAAATAAGTGTTCATCTGGAAATTGGTCCTCGACTGCTGCTGCTTCAACTGATTTTGGTATTCGTGAGAGGAAATCAGCTACAAGGTTTTCTTTCCCCGGTCGATCTCTGATTGTAATATCAAACTCCTGCAACAGGATCAACCACCTGGTTATTCTTCCATTTGTAACGGGCTTATTTGCTAAATACTTAATAGCAGAATGGTCTGTATACAAAATAATGGGATAGCCTGTAATATAGTGTCTAAATTTATTAACAGCGTGTATCACAGCTAAAAATTCTTTTTCGGTGACAGTATAATTTAATTCAGCCAGAGTCAAATTTTTGCTGATGTAATAGATGGCGTATGGTCTTTTATCCTCTTCTTGGCCCAAAACTGCACCGATTGCTGTGTCTGAGGCATCAGTTGAAATTTGGAATGGTAAATTCCAATCAGGTCCTCGGAGAACTGGAGTTGTAGATACCAGCTTCTTTAATTCTTTGAAAGCTCGATCACATTTCTCTGTCCATAAGAAGTCAACATTTCCAGTTAATGCATGTAAAGGTGCGGCAATATGTGAATAATGTTGTATGAATCGTCTATAATACCCAGAAAAACCAAGAAAACTGCGTACCTCTGTTTGATTAGTGGGGGTCGGAATAAGCAAAAGTATTTGAATTTTAGCCGGGTCTACCTGAATACCAGCTGCTGAAATGTAGTGTCCCAGAATGAGTCCTTCGGTCATCATCATGTAACACTTTTCGTGACTCAAACAAAGTCTGGTAGCAATGCAGCGTTGTAGGACTTTTTCGAGAGTATCTAGAGCTGGATCAAAGTCATCTCCATATGGTGTGAAGTCATCCATGTAGACTTCCAATCCATCATTAATTAAATCTGCAAAGATGCTAAGAACAGCCCTTTGGAATGTGGCTGGGGCATTACATAAACCAAAAGGTAAGACTCGATAAGCGAACGTTCCCCAGGGACAAGTAAAGGTAGTCTTATCCTGGTCTTCAGGGGCAATCTGAATCTGATTGTATCCGCTGAAGCCATCCAAGAAAGAAAATAATTTCTTGCCTGCTAAGGTGTCCAGTACCTGATCTATGAATGGGAGAGGGAAGTGATCTTTTTGTGTGGCTTTGTTTAATTCTCTATAATCCACACAGATCCTCTTTTTCCCGTTCTTTTTAGGTACTACCACAAGTGGAGAGACCCATTTGCTGTCAGAGATAGGATAAATAAAATTAACATCTAAAAGTTTCTGAAGCTCAGTTTTTACAACATCTTTTAAATGGGGGTTGAGTCTTCTTTGTGGTTGACGAACATGTCTTGCATCTTTTTCGATATAAATATGATGTGTGCATAGCTGGGGATCAATCCCTTTCATATCGGGATAGTCCCATGCAAATGCCTCCTGATACTTTCGTAACAGCTGGATGAGTTTTGTCTCTTGATCTGGTGTCAGATTAGCGTTAATATTTAAAGTTTTCCCCGGTTCAATTTGCACTACTTTGCTATTAGCGACAGAAGTCACAGGTATAATTTGGTCATGTTCGTCTTTCAGAGGATCCTCCTCTAATTCGTTATCAAATGCCGCTTTTATCATAAAACATTGTGTATACGATGTGGATTCTGTTTGATTAATGAATTTATTGATGGCATCGTCTTCCGTTTGATCTTTGAAATCTAGCGCTTCCTGAACTGTTAATGGGGGTCTAATATTGTCAATGATATATGAGGCAGGGCGCAGGTTGGTTCTCATCATCGTGATGCTTGGCTGCGCTGGAGGGTACAAGATTAGATTTTTAATATCCGGCCCTCTGGTTATGGTCATGTTTCCTTGCCGGCAACCAATGTAGGCATCAGCAGTAGCGAGCCACGGTCTACCTAGAATTAGCGGATGTCCATCTAGTCGGGTTCTTGGATTAATTATCAGGAAGTCGGTCGAGTATTCCCAGGAGTCCACTGAAACCATGACATCATACAAGGTGCCTTCTGGTCTAATTACTGATCGGTCAGCTAGTTCTAACAAAGTGGAAGTAGGTTCTACCGATGTAATTCCGAGCTTCTAGCAAGTTGATGTTGTCAGGATGTTAATTGCATCCCCTAGATCAACTAAGACGTTGGTCAAGGTCTGCCCATAGATTTGAACAGTGACAATTGGGTTTCCAGGGTCCTCGTATTTAACTGGTGTTTCTTTTCCTGATAGGAGGTCGGATAAGGTGCCGACTACCTGGACTCTTGGGTTAGAGGTTACATTTCTTTTTTATTTTCTGCTACACAGGTCTTTTATGGTTTTTGCATATATAGGGATATCCTGTATAGCTTGAAGGAATGGAATTCTTATATACAAGTTTTGTAGTTCTCCCAGAATATCAAAATCTGGATATTGCGTTGGTCGTGGAATGGCCAATCGTTCTGGGAAAGGTGGAGGAGATGTAATTACTTGCTGATGAGCTTGGTCTTTATTTACATCTTCCTGTTGTGACTGTTGTTCTATAGGTAACTGATCTTCAATGTGAGTTGTTCTATGTCCCTCAGTTTCTATTATTCGCCCAGATCTTAACTGAAGATCATTGCACTCCCGCAGATCAGGTTCAATTTCTGAAGATTCTATAATTTGAAGAGATTGAACTGGTCTATTATTCGGATTGGGGTTGGGTTGGGCTGGGAGCTGCGGTCTCAGATTAGGCTGGGGATTTTGTTGTAAGGCTGGCAGAGTTGGTTGAGGGAGTGGAATTGATCCTGCTAGCTGATATGTCGATTTTGGCCAGCTTGTCTGCCAGGGTGAACCTTGCGAAGTAGAAGGGGTCCATTGCGGAGGATATGAATTATTCTGCCAATATGGTGGGGGATAAGGGCAGTTTGGCCAGCCAAATTGGTTCATCCAAGGATTCGGAGTAGGAAACATTTGAGGTGACCAATTCGAAAACGGGGGCTGAGACTGATTTTGCCACATATTCTGTTGCTGAGCATTGAACGGCGGAGGTTGAAAAGAAGAGGAGGGGTCTGAAAACATACCAGATTGCCTTGGCTGCCATTGACGACGCTGGTTAATAAAATATGCTAATTCTGGCTCCTCTCCTGCTTCTTTGTATACTGCCTTCAAACCAGGGAGTGAGGGGCAGCTTTCAGTCAGGTGGTCCTTGGTGCAGATAGCACATGTTTGGACTGTATCCAGCGGGCATTCCTTGTGGCTATGTTTCTTCCTGCATCGAGGGCAGAAGATCGCTAGATTCTGTTCCGCCTCTGCTTGCTTCTGTTTAGCCTGCACAATATCAAGCTGTGTAGTTAATGTCCCCAGGATATCATTTTTAAAATTTTCTAGCAAATTTCCAAGTTCCACACGTGTTACTCCCTCTGTTGATGTTCTGTTATCTCTGGTAAAGCGATCATATTCTGCTGGTTTTATCCTCGTGCTGCCTCTCGAGCTCCTGATACACAGATCAATGATATCAGCAAAATTTTCCTGATAAATGTCTCCTTTCCCCATAATATTCAACGTTTCAATCCATTGTTCTTTCATACCTCTAATTAATGCGGTTTTCAACACGTTATCAGGCAGAGGTAACGATGCATAGGGAGATCTTTGCAAGTTATATTGAAAACGTTCTACATATTCTTCTAGAGTTTCGTTTGGTCTGGCTGACATTTGAAAGATTTCATCTTTTAGTTCTCTTGACCTACAGTAATCCTGATATTTCTTTAAAAAGGCTTCTTTCATTTGATCCCAATTGTTAATAACCCCACCACCTAAGCCCATAAACCATCTTAAAGCAGCCCCTTTCAATGTGGAGGGGAACAATTTTAATTTATGGGGATCGGTGGTGTAATCGTATCCTCTACATAATACATCAAATTCGAACAAGAATGCATCCGGATCTTCTGATGTAAGGCCATGAAATGTGGGGATATGCTGGAGAGGGATAGCTTTCATGGGCACATTTGCTGCAGAATCTACTATAGGATATTGCAATGTGGAGGTCTGGGTGTTTGGATGATTCTGCGCCATGGGATCGAATATATGCCAGTAATCTTCAGGAATTTCCAAGAGAGTGTTCCTTGGTTGAAAAGGGGTAGTCTTAACAGGGATTGTTTTGACAACACTCCCTTTATCAGGGATAATGATGGTCCCAACTGTCTGAGGTGAATGAATTCCTTCAACGAAGATTTTTGCAGCGCTTCCTTTATCCGGGCTATTTAAAGGCTGGTTTGGTTTAATAGGAGATCTAGGTTCCCCGATTTCCCCTGTTTCTCCTCCTCCTTCGCAAAGGTTACTAAGATTCCCTTCGTGCAATAGTCCAGGAGTCAAATTCTCAATTTCTTGAAAGTCCTGCTGCTCTGTTTGACTGTGCACTTCAGCAAAGGCTTCAGATGGTGATCCCGAGGCCTGAAGGGAACTAGTAGGCTGTTTAGAATTGATTTTCCTATAACCTACTGATGGCTGAGATTCGGCTTTCTTATAGATTTCGTCGATGAAGGTCGTTCGTCCAAGGGTCACCGGCCCCTTGGCTTTGGGTGGAGGCTTTTGATCTTTTTCTGGCTTTTTTCTGCTTAGTCATGCACTCCAACTAAGCTGCTAAATCCTATTTAACCAATCAATTCTGCTAGGAAAGTGGACGGTGGAGCAGGGCTTTTACGTGCTCCGTACGCAGGTTCTTACCTTCCGTTTTTAAAATCCAACCCTCCCCTAGTAGATTCGTACACTACCCTGTTTAAAAAGACAAATGGCTATAACCTTTCCCCGGCAACGGCGCCAAAATGTAGAGCTGTAACAAGGGTCTTTTTCACCTCTAGTTATCTCACATTACAAGTCAATCCGAGAGCGTTTTGTTATTGTAAAGGGTATCTCAATTTGAGGCTATTTGTCAGAGTAATGCTTAGTAGTATAGGTCTAAGAAATACAAGAGTAAACGGATGCTAAGTTATGGCTAAATTACTTTTGCATAAAGGAATCACACACGGCAATTTTATCAGTCAAGGGTACGGAAGCAATAACCCATCCCTCTAGAAACTGATGAAGGAAAAGGAATTAGAGTATGGATCATGGATCTGGGAGCATAATAGCGTCTGCTATGTCTCACGACAGCCTTGATCCTCCTCTCACACCAAACCAATGAATGCAAGTAAAAAGGAACAGCAAGAAAGCAGAATGGAACAGCAATTCAGAAATGGAACAGCAGTAAAAGGAACGGCAGTAAAGAAACTAAATCTCGCGAGTTCAACACTCTCAATTCTATACAAAGAAAGAGCAACCTTTTGTACAAGTAGACAGCTTAATCAAATGGAACAGCAAATCACCATGAACAGGAAACGTCAATCATATATACACATAATCTGAAATAATCACTAGTAGTCCACACACGACATTAATTCCATCTTCTTATGATCATCACTCCATCCATATGTAGCTAAAACGTTCCACTTATAAATTCTGTAACAGAAGTGAACAGCTCAGAACAATGTTATGTGATCAATTCTGGAAATATGATGTAAACTTGTTACAAAGATTTACAAAAGGAAAACTACTGATGAACAAGTATGGAACAGCATGTAAGTATATCAGATTATTAAAAACAATAAACAAACCGCACAAAGCCAAACTGTAAATGATACAATCAGCCAGTGTTCGTTGGAGCCGGGCCCTTAGCTTCCAATGGCACACCGCCGTAACTTACTTCAGATGCAGGGAGAAAGTAACTCCAAATATATTATATTAACGCATCAATGATAGTACAGCAAAACTAAGTCTCAAAGAGACTCGATAGTCTGAGTTTAGCCAACTGTGAAGTCTGTAAACGAAAAGTAAAGATACAAGATAATCAAAAGTCCCTTAAGTCTTCGATGCTGTCCCTTTTTATACAAGTAATAGCGGAGTTAACTATACAACAAAATAATTGAAAGTAAAAGATCCTGAGAGATCTGTTAAACTGTTAACTCCTCTCTTTTCTCTGCCTAGCCTTCCGAACTGACAGTCCTTCATCTCGTCCCGGATTGATCTGCCTTGATTTACTCGCCCTGGTCTGGATTTTATTTGGTTTTGGAGGGACAGCCGTTATCTCCTCGTGGAATTCTCGTTTTGCACCGCGCTTTCCCACTTTTGTCTTTACCTGCATAGAGAAGATAACTATTAGTGATTGGGTCATTCGTGCTCATTCTCGTTACATTCTCACTATTTTATAACAAAGAAAAGGTTACAACTATTGCTTGAAACACCACTAAGTTATTCGTTAAAACATACCTTTCCAATGCTCTACACCTTTTACATCTAGGATTTTCATTTCTTTCAACATTGATCCTTCTACATTCAACTCCTTTATGTCCAAATATATGACATTTATAACAATGACCATAAAATAGATAGACATGCCTATTGTTGGAAGTCTTATGAGATTGTGTATGAGAGTACCTTGGTTTTCTGGGTGATTGATTCATCTTCAATTGATGGTCTCCTCTTTGTCCTACTGATCTTTTATATTCATTGATTCTTCCTTAAAGATTCTTCATACCGCTCAATGGTTCTTCGAATCCTGTGGACCTAAAGTTGGTATTTTCCATAGACGATTCCTGTACCCATGAGTATCCCAAACCTATTTTGATTCCTGAGGGCCTTTGGCTATTTAGAATTTGATTTAGTTTCCTTTTCCTTCTGTAAATTTTTGTTTTAAACCCTTCTCAAATTTTATTCCCTCAAGATAATTTCTTAGAGAAACAACCTATGCTTCAAGACTCTGATAATTCTCTTCCCATTCCTAGATCGAATATTCAAGAACCTATTCTTTTCGTTTACCCTCTTCCAGTTTAACTTTCAAAGAAAAAAATATCATCTTTGCATGTCTTTGAGATCGTTTCCTTTTTTAAATTGAGAAACTCTTGTTTTAAATTCTTGTTCTCCTCTTCTAGTCTCTCACAGGTTCGTTGTTTTTCTTCTAGAAGAAGGACTAAACTATTTTTGCCCTTGATAGCTTCTTCAAGTTTTTCTTTCTGATAAAAGAATTCCTCATTATCAGAGTTATACATACCTTCTTCAACACATTGTAGTTGTTCCTTCATTTGTTTATTCTTCTTCCTTGCTTTGTTTAACTCATCAAGGGAACTGATGAGTTCCCTTCAAGATCCATTATTCCTTCTTCTTCTTCTTCCTCTTCAGAATGCATAATACCTTGTTTCTTGGAGTCTATTTAAAATCCACAATTAGATACTTGTCTCAGTCATTCTCCAATGAGTTCTCACTATCTGACTCTAGTGTTGAGCTATCTTATTTGGAGTAAAACCCCTTTTTCCTATAGATCTTTTTCTTCTAATGTTTCTGAGACTTGTTTTCAAATTTCTGATCATATTCCTTTTCAGTCTTTTCTTTGTAAGGGCATTTGGATGAAAAATGCCCAACTCTTCCACAGTCAAAAAATTTAAAGAGTAACTTCCCTTTATAATTTCCTAAACCACGCTTTAGTTTTCTAGCTAGTTGAGACAACTCTTGACCAGATTCACAACTGGAGTAGTCTTGGTGATCTTTTTTGTCCTTGTTCTTTTTTGATAATTTTGATTTTGCTTCCTTAGGTTCTAAATTTTCCCTTCCTACTCTCATCTCACACACTGTGAGAGTACCATGAAATTGGTCCATCTTAAGATCCTTTAAATTATCCATTTCTTCAATATTTGGGACTTTGGCATTAAATGTCATGGGAAAATATCTTAATATTTTCTGAACAATCTTCTCTTCCTTCACCTCTTCACCAAGTCCTCAATCATATTCGTTACTTAATCAAATCTTAGAAATTATTTTTCTATGCTTTCAACTTCACTCATTCGCAAGCTCTCAAACCTCATTCTGAAAGTTTTAAGTTTCTCCTACTTGACTTTGTTATCTCCTTCATGACTCTGATTAATCTTTACCCATACTTGCTTAGCAGACTTACATTACATAACTTTTATAAGCTCTAATTGACTAAGACTAAAGAGAATGATATTCTTGGCTTTAACATTATTTCCAAATAATTTTTTACCATCTGCATCAGTGGAAGGAATACTAGGGCCATTGTAGTCTATTAGTACTGAATTCAAAACATCTACTCTTAGGGACATAGGATACACTTCCATTCTTACTTTCCAAAATGCATAGTTTTTCCCATAAAAGATTAGTATTCTACTTGAGTGAGACTCTTGACTCTCTTTCCTAGACATAATTTCTTATAGATATACCTTCTAGTGGTTAGATTGTTCCTAAAGGAACCTTGATTCAATACCAATTATTCGAATAAGGAATTGTTGTGGGGGGGGGGGGTGTGAATCAGTAATTGTGAGATTCTTTTATTTTTCTAGTATGCTTACAGTCCCTTTTTATATTTTTTTACTTATGGGAGAAATTAATTCATAAAGGAAGTGAACAACAAGTTCAAACATACATGTTCATACAACAATCAGATGAGTCACAAACTCATTTGACACAACGTTGACCAAGCCGTGTATACACACAGGTTCACTATATACAAAGTCACGTATACGAATTGGTATACGTAGGTTCACTATATACCAAGTCGCGTATACATGTAGGTTCACTATATACAAAGGCGCATATAACGTACACATGCACTTTCACAAAAGGAAAGACATGTACATGTTGGAAAACTAAGTTTTGGTTCGTGGTATTTGGACCATGGTTTTTTGGTATTAGTCCATGGTATTTGATCCAAGGTATTGACCCCAGGTATTGGGTCCAAGGTATCAGTCCTATGTGGTTTTGTACCATGGTAATGAGAGAGGCCTAAACCTATATAAGGAGAAGAAGATCATTAGGCCAAAGTGCAAGTGTGCAAGGATTGAATATCTGATGAAGTGGGAGATCAAGTATGTTGGTTATGGGTTTCTGATGCTTTGCTTGATCTAAACCAAGGATGCACCTATGTGGATGATGATGAATGATGGATCTAGGTTATAAGGCTCATAATGTATTATCATTATGTGGTTTGATCTTGAACATTCTAGATCTGAATACTGGCGCATGTTTTTATTATGTAAATGTGATGATTTGGGTATGAATGAAGTCTGAAATAGTTGTGATGCTTTAAGTTAGCATTTCTAGATCTATACGTAGGTTGGCCTTGGTAAAACAACGTATACACACTGATTCATCATACAGAAGTAGCGTATACATCACAGAATGGAATTTGCAGATCTGTACACTAGTGTCCCTTGGTAAAAGGGCATATACACATTGGTTTGGCTTATGGATGTAGCGTATATCTTCTGAAGTATGATCTATAAGGGTTCTGTTTAATGTTGCAGTATTCTGGGTTCTGCATTGTAGTCTGGTGACTGTTTTCTGGTACCAGTATTCTGCATATTCAGATTGGTTGATTATGATTAGCTTCAGTATTGATGGATGACATCTAATGAGGATCTGATAATGAATGGACTAGATATGATCACTAACACATGTTTCATCCTCTATGTGTGATTATGTCTGAAGTTTGGAAGTGCAGCAAGGTGTTTGCAGATATACACGCTGGTTTGCTTCAGGAAAGCTATGTATACACGCAGGTTGGCTTCTGCCAAATAGCGTATACAATCTGAAGCATGGTTTTAAGATTACAACTGATTCTGAATGATAATGTAACTCAGATCTGTGTACTGGTTAGAGTGATTTATCAAGTGATCTATCTATTGCAGTTGATTGGTTAAAGTATGATTGATTCATTGGTGTCAAAGGTTCATAGGTTGTTCGTGATTGATCAAGTTTGGTTGATTTAGATTGAGTTTCAGTAATTGTTTGTTGCAAATATAGTTGATGGATATATTGCAGTGGTGATTGATTTTGAGCTTCAATATTGTTGATGGGTCCAATATGAAAATTGGATGAAACATGGCCTTTAAATTATAATGTTGTGTTCCAGGAGTATCCAGCCTGAAAATTTATGAAACGCGGTCCCTGGAGGAAGAGAAAAGTTTGTATCCTTCTATAGGCCAGTGCTTACGTACTGGTAAACATATAGGCTAGTACAAAAGCCAGGGGGTTGTAGCTCCCTTCCAGTAGAAGTTGGAGAATGAGAGAAGGTTGAAGCCTTCTCTAGGTAGACGCCTACATACTATTATGGGTCTGCGCCAGTAAAATGTTGTAAACAATTTTTCTTAATATTAAAATAAGACAAAGACGACAACAGAAAGTGGTTTTCACTGACATTGGGTTTCCACCTTAAATCACGGTCTTCATGTGTGTTTCTTATGTGTGATGATCTGTTCTGTTTTTATTGCACCTGGTTAATGTTTATATGGTTAATGAAGTTCTGATGCACTGATTAAAGATCAACATATGATGAATTAACTGAATCCTAAGATTGCTAGATATACGCTAGTTGCACTAAACACAATTGCGTGTACACGCGAGTTCCCTTAACTAAAGTAGCATATATGAATTTGATTATGGAAATTAAAAAGTTATTGATTTGATAATACTGATTCACCCCCTCTCTTAGTATTATTTCCAACAATTGGTATCAGAGCAGGTCCTTTAGTATAAGCTTGATCGCTTGAAGGAGATTCGTAGAACAATGGGAAAGAAGCTAAAGAAGAAAGCACCTCAGAAGAAGAAGACATTTCAAAGGAACTATGACAGTGGGAGAATCGATTGGGGAATATGTGGAAGCAACTCTTTAGATTCAGAATCACCTCAGAATGAAGATGAACAAGAAAAGGACCTATCAGGTATGAATTTGTTATCCTCTAGTGATACATTTCTCCATCCATTTGAAGATGATGAAAGTGATAGCGAAACAACTGAATTTGCTCTCATGGGTCAGGAAGAAAGATATCAAATAGAGGCATAATTTAAAAGACTTACTGACAAAATTAAAGATCAACAAGATCTATTGGACAAAAGGGAATGTGTCTTCAAAGAAGAAGCTACCAAACTAAAAGCTCAACTGGAGGAAGGAAACAGGGTAAGGAAGCAATTCAAGGAAAAGGACGATAAATGTCAAAATCTACATGATGAAGTGACATCATTAAGAAATGAAGTAAATGAAAGGAGCACAAAAATCAAGAAACTCAGAGATAGATCCAGTTACTATGAATGTCTTGAAGCTAAGATCCTCTCGCTAAAAGAAGATCTTGAAGAATCAAATAAGTATAATAAAGAACGACTCCAAGCTCTTGAAAAACAAGAAAACAAAGTTCTTAAATTAAGACATCAGTTGGAAGAAGGAACAAAAGTTGAAGGAATCATGAAGAAGTAGTATCTTGAAAAGGAAGAGCAACATCAGGTTGAGGTAAATATTCTAAAAGATAAGTTAGAAGAAAAGGATAAGCTCTTACGATTTCAAGATAGTACTAAGATCTTGGATGATATTATTAGTAGTCAAAGGTCTCCTGCTACCAAAACTAGTCTTAGTTTTCATGAATCTGTTGAAGGTGATTCTAGTTCACAAAGTAAGACAAGGAACGCTAATGCAAAATTTGAAATGCTCAACAAGGAGATGAGAGGTCAATCCCATCAACAACCAAGGAAAGAAATTCTTCAAATACAATCTTTTACTCCTAACTATGGAAGTGATAGTCGGTTATTTCCTCAAATGAATAATGTTGAATGTTATGTATGTCATAATTTTGAACATGTTGCCGCCAAATGCAGAAGTAGAATGATTCAAGACCGTCACACAGAAAGATCATCACATTCCAGGTACTTTAAGGGATATTGTTTTGCTTGCAATATGTTTGGTCACAAAGCCATTGACTGCTTAGAAGAAATATGAAACATGTAAGTTGTTATGCATGTAACAAGCTTGGACATATAGCAAAGGAATGCAGGAGGAAATATTAGGCACCATATCAAAAGGAGAAAACATCATCACACTTGAAGATATGGAAAAAGAAGGAAGTACAGTCAGAAAAATGTGGCATGGCATAGTGTACAGACATGAAAGACTCTGGAGAAGCTGAAAGTATGAAAATTCAATGGTCTAAATCTCATACGCAAGTTTCATTAAGACAAGTCATGTATATACGCGAGTTCGAAGCTGCACAGTCAGGTATATGTAGATCTGAGAAAAATGCAGTGGGACAGACTCAGAAAAATTGATTTGATATGGTTCAGACAATTATCAGTTATCTTTTCTGATGATAGATGTCTACAGTCTGTGGATGTTATTTATAAGTGTTTTTGATCCTCACAAGTTGTTGATAACTTGATGCATATCTGATTGATGCTGATGTCTTGATACTTCTTACTAATATATGCAATGATCAGATATGACAATGAACAGGTGGAATAGGTTCAGGGGAGAACATGCTATGCTTCTAATAAATCATTGTTGGCATTATGTTTAGAAGTCTTTGGTACCTAATCAATGATGATGATGCTTATATGGCTAAATTATACATATTGCTATGCTGGATACATGGATGATTACTTAAGTTGCAGATATTGTTGGTTGGCCAAGAGAATGGTGTTATTACAGGTCTCATGAAGACATAGCTATTTGAAGACATGGATATTTGAAGACATGGCTTACTTAGTCACATAATGATGATGAGTTCTTACCTTATGATGATAGGTTGATACTCACATATTATCATGGTTGATGCTTATCAGATGTGGGATGTTCCCTAGTAATGATACATGGTTTATATATTAAAGGTCCTTGTGGAAAGATCATGCAGTTCTTGATGAAGATGTGAAAGATCATGTGATGACTATGGTGTTTTCACATATGATATGATGTGAATGGTTTTGTTACTGCTTGGAGATATGACATATACTGAGTTGATTCATGGAAGGAAACGAAGCAAGTTGATCTTGATGAGATCAAGAGGATGAGTTGATATCTATATGCAGACATACTTTGTCACAGGTTGATGATATTTACACTGACATGGACATATACAGGTTGCTAGTCTGGATGTTGTTGACAGATGCTTATGGAGCAGATCATATATGGTGTATGATAGTTGCTGATGACTATCATGGTCTTGTTTAGATATTTGGTCTCTGTTATAAATGTCATGTATATCATTCAATGTAAAGGTCATATCAAGACTCATGATGTAATAATTTGTCTCTGTCTATTATAGTCTTTTGATGAGTCCCTTTTGATCATATGATGTAATTTTTACCCCCACTATGCATGGGAAATATGATGTAATATTTTAGTCACGTATAAACAATTGGTATATCCCCACTTGGTTGGGTGGATGAGTCAAGTTTAGTATATCCCCACTTGGTTGGGAGAATGAATGTATGTATGAGTCATTGGTGATAGGAAGGTCAAACTCACATAGTTGAGTTATAAGAGTCATGTTATTTTTATTGAAATTACTTATAGACTCTGCATATCCTCAGGGGGAGCATGGATGATACAGTACATCTCAGCATGAACAAAGGGGGAGCTCTATCATAAAATTCAGCATGCACTTAGGGGGAGCATGACCCTTTGCCTTTGATGTCAAAGGGGAAGTGTGACTTGCTGTGATTGTTGCCATCAAGTCCAAAGGGGGAGATTTTTGGTATTATGATATATGTGTTGTACTTGATGGAAACCCACTTGTAGCAAAACAACTCACTTGTATGTGGTAACCAGATGAATCTACAAAAGAGATATCAGATGTGACAAATAGATGTGATGGAGGGTAGTTCAAATGAATCAGTTCAGAAGTAATGTACAATGGCAACTCAATAAGATGACAGTTCACGGTATAACAAGTTAACATCGCCTTCAAGTCCAAAGGGGGAGATTGTTGGCATTATGATACACATGTTGTCCTTGATGGCAACTCTATTAGATGAAAGATCACAGTATAGTAGTTAAACAGAAAGAATGAAGAAAGAAAGGTATATGCAGGTTAACCATTGACCAAGTCACATATACACGCAGGTTCACTATATACAAAGTCGCATATACAAATTGGTATATGCAAGTTCACTATATACCAAGTCACGTATACATGCAGGTTCACTATATACAAAGGCACATATAACGTACACATGCACTTCATAGAAGGAAAGGTGTGTACATGTTGGAAAACTAAGTTTTGGTCCGTGGTATTTGGACCATGGTATTTTGGTATTAGTTCATGGTATTTGATCTGAGGTATTGACCCCAGGTATTGGGTCCAAGGTATCGGTCCTGTTATCACAAAACCTAACCCTGACAAGCTGTTGATTAGGTAGACCTTGAGTAACTGTTTCAAACCAACTTTTGGCTGAGGATTAGCCTCCTCAACCTGAGAGGGCTCTCTCACTAGGTTAAATATTTTGATAATGGATTAGATGGCTAACTCTAAGAAACAAATGAAGGAGTGTAAATGGTTGAAACACAGTCAATAAACATCCATTGGGCTTATGGAGTCAGAAAATGCTTAGTATGACAACAATATCAGGATAATCATTTTCTGACTCTTGTCATATATAGAGTTTCCTTACAAGCTTGAATTCCTTCCTCTAGCAAGAGGGGAATTCGAATTTCTCTAGACCTGACACTTATTGAACTTTAAACAAACTATTAATTACAACTGACTATAAACTAACAGTCTTAGAGACCTAATTTGATTAGGAGTGTAACTCCTTATCAATGTTGGCAACAACCTTAGTTATGAAAACAAACTCGTTCGTTGACATATATCTATCTTTATTTTTGGCTTGATTGACGGCTTTAAACTCCATGCTGGCCTTTGATTGCTTGTCCTTTAACTGTCCCCGGATAATAGGAAAACTGCCCCTGTTTTTTCTGCTTTGGTCTCCAAAGTGGTTCCTCGAATTCAGCTAACCATCTTATCCTTTTAATAACATGTGATGCCTTGAATTAGACCAAAGGTCCTACTCATATACTCGTGCTACGACAAAACCCCTTAGATTCTAGATGAAGCATGACAACTGTCTGGGCTACGAAATGACTGTTATTTTCATAGCGCAGAGTTTGGAGCTATTAGATGCTTCTCATTCTTTGAATTTTCCTTTGCCTAATATTCCAATCTTCTGAGGTGGCCCTTTTGTATCTTCTGCAGCAGCATTATTTCATAATGGTTCCCCCCTTTCATTTCAGAATTGATTAAAAAAAACAAAATTGGCAGCTTCAGCAGTTTTGTAGCGCGCTACGAAACTGCTGTGCATTATATGTCATTTTTAGTAGTTTCATAGTGTTCTACGAAACTGTTGTGTGATTCAAGAACACAGTTTTTTTCATTTTTGGGATTTTTCGATGGCTTATCCACATGCTATGAGCCAAATAATCTAACATTATCTATTCAAAATAACCTTCAATCTTCAAAAAGTAAACTTGACATCAAAATTGTCTCAAAATTACTTCACTTACTGTCTGCTTCATTTATGTTGAGGTTGTTCTTCTAGTTCATTCAATTGAATCTTCAAATATTCGATCTGTCTTTTCATCATTCAGATTCCAGTTCTCAATTTTTTATTGACCCTTCTGATATATCTTGCCTCTTTTATTGCAGGGCAGTCCAAGTGAAATATTGAGCATGATAGCTAACTACTTCAGGTATTGAAACTATTTTATCTTCCCACAGAGCCTCCATTCTGTTGAAATTGGCTTCCTAAACTGCATGTTTCCTTGCTTCTTTTTTTTTAAGTTTGGCAATCTCAAGATTGGCAAGCTTCAATTTCTTTTTTACCTCTTCAAAACCTCTGTCATCTTTGTGTAGTTGTGATGATGTTTCTGATGGAACCACAGGTTCTTCACGTAATTATGCTACCTCCCCTGCCTCACTTGCTTCTGGCTATGCCTCTTGTATCGTTCTTGAATGCCTTGTCAATGTTCTTCTCGGCTTGAACACAAACTCTGAGACCTGGTCATCAAATTGAAGCTTTTTGGAAGATTTAGCTCTTTTGGTTTTGTTCTTGCTGGCTTCAAGTAGCTCTGCTTGGACCAAAGGAGTCTCTTCTATGTCGATGGCCTAGAGGATATCGTTGAAACTTCTCTTTGAAGCTGGGCTTTCATCAGCAATCACAGTCTTCCCCTTTTCCTTGGCTAATTTCTAAGACACTGGCCTGATCTGTGATTTTTCCTTTCTTCAGACATGTCTATGAAATCCCTACAAGGAAACTTGAAGATAAACCTGCACTGTATTAGTTTGAACACTGCCTCGCTTGAATTTGAAACTGAGAACTGCCTCACTGGAGATTTCGAAAATTTTTGATGAGTGTAGTCCTTAAGTTTGCCAATTGTCTTCTTATGCATGAAAGGAACACGGGAAAAACCAATACTAACTCACCTCACCTTACTTTTTTTGAAATTTGAAAGAATGCGTACAAGACATCTAACGAATCTAATGATGAGAATAAATGGCTACATGTGATAGGCATGGTTCAAGGACTGACACATGGTGATGAAACATTAACGGATTTTGATGGAAAAGATAGCTAGACAAGATCTGGCATGAATCCCTGATTTTGTAGCGTAGCCAATGCAAATTCTGGGTTTTGCACTACGAAATCTCCTAGTTATGAATCCATGTTTTCGTAGTGCACATAGTGTATTTTTATGAGTTTGTGCTACGAAAACTCCTAGTTGATTTCGTAGCGCATACCAACTTTAAAACAGTCTTAACACATGACACCTATGGACCAATGTGGGACAAATGATAATTAAAAAGAGATTGTTGACCTTATTTAACAATGGGAACAAGACTCTATCCTATGTTTTAGACTCCCTAAACAAAACAATAGAAATGACTTGACCAAGACTGACTTACAACTTTGAAACCATACAAGTTGTCCAAATTTTTTATTTATTTATTTTTATTTTATTTTTAGTGATAACAGTGGCTCCACTTGGGATAGTGTGCCCTTGTGGTACACTAAGAACTCGCAGCTCTAATGCTTCATCAACTTATGATAAACATAAATTTATTTGACAAGCATCCCCTTTAAGCTTCTTGGGCCTTCACCTCGGGCTTAAGCCTTCTGTTTCAGCTTGTCATTATTAGCAAAAAACTGATAAAACGCATATATACAATGTTATGAGAAATTGGTAGTACTTCAACAATGATAATGCTTTAGGAACCTGCCATTAACAAGTCCTCTAGCATATGATCCTCCATAAATTTCCTGTAGAATGTAAGTGTTGTTTCCATGGAAAGTAGCAATCTGATAAGGACCTTTCCACAAATTCTCAAACTTACCGTGCTTGCCTTTTTCTTCGATTCTGGCCTCCCATTTTAGCACTTTGTCATGGATCTAGAAACTAACTTCTTTGATCTTTTTATCAAATGTATTCTTGATTCTGTTTTGACCGTGTTGATGACTGTCATATACTTCATTTCTCTTCTCTTGCAAGGCTATCAGCTGATTGATTCTCCTTTGAATGGCATTTGGTTCCTCTTCTAGTCCTTGAATTAGTTTCATTACCGATACTCCAAGTGATGTTGGAAATATAGCTTCAGCACTGTACACTAATTCATATGGTGAAGTGCCAATAGATCTCTTTGTACAAATCCTATCAGTGCACAAGGCATACTTCAATTTCAAATGGCAAGCTTTCTTGTTTTCCTGCAGTACCTTTTTTATGATCCTTACAATGCTTTTGTTTGATGATTCAGCAAGACCATTCCCTTGTGGATAGTAGGCAGTAGAGTGTCCAAAAGTAATGTGATATTGGTGAAAAAAGTTAATCATTTTCTTGGACTTAAAATATTGAGCATTATCAGTTATAATCTTCATTGGGTAGCCAAATCTAGATGATATGTTATATTCTAGAAAGGAGATAATTATTGAATCAATAGCTTGCCTAGTTGGAATTGCCTCTATCCATTTGGTGAAGTAATCTGTGGCTGTGAGAATCCAACGATGTTGCCCTAATGAAGGAGGATGAATTTCTCCAATAAAATCCAATCCCCATTGCTAGAAAGGCGCCTCCACCTATATAGGAACCAAAGGCAAAGGTGCAAGCTTTCTTCTTCCTTTAAAGATTTGACATTCATGACATGCAGCCACACTTTTGTAAATATCTCTGAACATAGTTGGCCAAAAATATCCAGCTTTTAAGATCTTATTTGCAGTAGCTTTCCAATAATGGTGTCTTCCACAATCTCCCTTATGAAATTCTTCAATCACTTTATCAGCTTCTTCTTCAAGGAGACAATTTAACAAAATCCCTCCTACATCTTTCCAAAACAAGTTTTGGTCATATACAAAATATATTAAGGATTTCAGCTTGACAAACCTTGCTTTGGACTTTGTTAAATTGGCAAGAGCTTTATTATGATGTAGAAAAAAAGCCACATCCTTGTACCATTCTGAAACCAAGAATTTCTCATTGAATTGGACCAATTCTTCCTCGCTTTCAGAAATTTCTGAGATTTCTGCATTCAAATTTATGTCAAGATAGTCCAAATTTGACTGAGTCATTAGCTTTGACAAGCCTTGACCCTTCACCAATTTGGTAGGTTTGATGTCAATGTCATATTCTAGCAATTTTGCTATCCATTTCCCCTTTTACCATCTGGATCTGCTTGTGTTAGAATGTCTTTTATTACAGCGCTTGGGACATATGCCATAATATGAGAATGTAGAACATAGATTTTGAAATCTTTTATAGCTTTCACCAAGGCATAAGCTTGCTTTTCTAGAATATTGTACTTCAGTTCATCATTTTATAATGTCCTACTAAAGAAAGAAATAGGTTATTCAGTACCTTGTTTTCCTTTTTGTAGCAGAACTCTAGCAATTGTATTCTTGGAAGCATATGTAAAAATAAGAAATTCCTTGGTAAAATCTGCGCTGATGAGTACCAGTGCTTGCATAAGTGCCTTCTTGATTTCCTCAAAAGATTTCTTTGCTTCAGCTGTCCACTTAAAATACACACCTTTCTTTAACATCCTTGTTATTTGACAATCTCAGCAAAATTAGGAATGAATCGCCTAACAAAATTCACCTTTCCAAGAAAAGATTGGATCTCTTTCCTACTTCTTGGCAGATCTAGCTTTTGAGTTGCACTAACTCTATTAGGATCAATCCTAATTGCTTTCTTCATAAATAATAAGACCAAGTAGCTTGCCTGATGTTAAGGCAAAGATACTTTTAGTGGGATTAAGAGAAATACCAAACCTTCTACATTTCAGCAGAATTCTTAGAATTATATGTCATTTTTAGCAGTTTCATAGCTTTTGAATTGCACTAACTCTATTAGGATCAATCCTAATTCCCTCTTTAGAAATAATAAGACCAAGTAGCTTGCCTGATGTTAAGACAAAGATAATTTTAGTGGGATTAAGAGAAATACCAAACCTTCTACTTTTTAGCAGAATTCTTAGGATTATATGTCATTTTTAGCAGAATTCTTAGGATTATATGTCATTTTTAGCAGTTTTGTAGTGCGCTACGAAACTATTGTGTGATTCAAGAACACAACTTTTGTCATTTTTTGGGATTTTTCAATGGCTTATCCACATGCTACGAGCCAAATAATCTGACATTACCTATCCAAAATAACCTTCAATCTTCAAAAAGTAAACTTGACATCAAAATTGTCCCAAAATTGCTTCGCTTACTGTATGATTCATTTATGTTGAGGTTGTTCTTTTGGTCCATTCAGTTGAATCTTCAAATCTTCGATCTGTCTTTTCATCATTCAGATTCCAGTTCTCAATTTTTCATTGACCCTTCTGATATATCTTGCCTCTTTTATTGCAGGGACCATCCAAGTGAAATATTGAACATGACAGCTAACTACTTCAGGTATTGAAACTGTTTTATCCTCCCACAGAGCCTCCATTCTGTTGAAATTGGCTTCCTTAACTGCATGTTTCTGTGATTTTTTTTCTAAGTTTGGCAATCTCAAGATTGGCAAGCTTCGATTTCTCTTTTACCTATTCAAAACCACATTCCTCCTGCTGAGTGATAACTGCCTTACCTCTGTCATCTTTGTGTAGTTGTGATGATGTTTATGATGGAACCACAGGTTCTTCATGTAATTCTGCTACCTTCCCTGTCTCACTTGCTTCTGGTTGTGCTTCTTGTATCCTTCTTGAATGCCTTGTCACAGGTCTTATGGGATTGAACACAAACTCTGAGACTTGGTCACCAAATTGAAGGTTTTTGGAAAATTTAACTCTTTTGGTTTTGTTCTTGTTGGCTTCAAGTAGCTCTGCTTAGACCAGAGGAGTCTCTTCTATGTCGATGGCCTGGAGGAGATCATTCAAACTTCCCTTTGAAGCTGGCCTTTCATCAGCAATCACAGTCTTCCCCTTTTCCTTGGCTAATTTCTAAGACACTGGCTTGATCTGTGATTTTTCCTTGCTTTAGACATGTCTATGAATCCCTGTAAGGAAACTTGAAGATAAACCTACACTGTATTGGTTTGAACACTGGCTCACTTGAATTTGAAACTGAGAACTACCTCGCTTGAGCTTTCGAAAAGTTCTGATGAGTGTCGTCCTTAATTTTGCCAATTGTAATGTTATCAAAAAACCTAACCCTGACAAGTTGTTGATCAGGTAGACCTTGAGTAACAGTTTCAACAAACATCCTGTGGGCTTATGGAGTCAAAAAATGCTTAGTATGAGAACAACATCAGCTGAACATGGAAGTTAGGGCATCAAAAGTTCAATATATCAGTTAACACATAGAAACATGTAGGAAACACCATCTACAAATGCATGAAGGAAGTTAGAGCATTGCCAATGAGTTCTAAGTATCATACATTCATACTACTGCAACTAAGGAAATGAGGACAAACATAAAACAAGCCACCATTGAACTCTTTTTGAATCCTGAGAAGTAAAGCCAAAGTCTGTATTCATGAAAACATAATCTTCTACAATGACACAATTTGAGTGTTTTCTCTGAAAATTTCCAACCCCTGGTGCATTACAACTCTTGTCATATATAGAGTTTCCTTACAAGCTTGAATTCATTCCTCCAGCAAGAGGAGAATTCAAATTTCTCTAGATCTGACACCTATTGAACTTTAAACAAACTATTAGTTACAACTGACTGTAAACTAATAGTCTTAGAGACCTAATTTGATTAGGAGTGTAACTCCTTATCTATGTTGGCAACAACCTTAGCTATGAAAACAAACTCGTTCTTTGACATCTGTCCCTCTTTATTTTTGGCTTGAATGATGACTTTTAACTTCATGTTGGCCTTTGATTGCTTATCCTTTAATTGTCCTTGGATAATAGGAAAACTGCCCCTGTTTTTCTGATTTGGTCTCCCAAGTGGTTCCTCGAATTATGCTAACCATCTTATCCTTTTAATAACATGCGATGCCTTGAATTAGACCAAAGGTCCTACGCATATACTCGTGCTAAGACAAAACCCCTTAGATGCTGGTTGAAGCATGATAACTATCTATGCTACAAAATGACTGCTGTTTTCATAGCGCAGAGTTTGGAGCTATTAAATGCTTCTCATTCTTTGAATTTTCCTTTGCCTAGTATTCCAAACTTCTGAGGTGGCCCTTTTGTATCTTCTGCAGCAACATTATTTCATAATGGTTCCCCCCTTTCATTTCAAAATTGATTAAAAAAAACAAAACTGGCAGCTTCGGTAGTTTTGTAGTGTGCTACGAAACTGATGTGCATTATATGTCATTTCTAGCAGTTTCGTAGCGCGTTGCGAAACTACTGTGTGATTCAAAAACACAGCTTTTGTCATTTTTTGGGATTTTTCGATGGCTTATCCACATGTTATGAGCCAAATAATCTGACATTATCTATCCAAAATAACCTTCAATCTTCAAAAACTAAGCTTGACATCAAAATTGTCTCAAAATTGCTTCACTTACTGTCTGCTTCATTTATGTTGAGGTTGTTCTTCTGGTTCATTCAATTGAATCTTCAAATATTCGATCTATCTTTCCATCATTCGGATTCTATTTCTCAATTTTTCATTGACCCTTCTGATATATCTTGCCTCTTTTATTGCAAGGACAGTCCAAGTGAAATATTGAGCATGACAGCTAACTACTTCAAGTATTGAAACTATTTTATCTTCCCACAAAGCCTCCATTCTGTTGAAATTGGCTTCTTTAACTGCATGTTTCCTTGCTTTTTTTCTAAGTTTGGAAATCTCAAGATTGGCAAGCTTCAATTTCTTTTCTACCTCTTCAAAACCACATTCCTCCTGCTGAGTGATAACTGCCTTACCTCTGTCATCTTTGTGTAGTTGTGATGATGTTTCTGATAGAACCACAGGTTCTTCATGTAATTCTGCTACCTCCCCTGTCTCACTTGCTTCTAGTTGTGCCTCTTGTATCCTTCTTGAATGCCTTGTCACAGGTCTTCTCAGCTTGAACACAAACTCTGAGACCTAGTCATCAAATTGAAGATTTTTGGAAGATTTAACTCTTTTGGTTTTGTTCTTGCTGGCTTCAAATAGCTCTACTTGGACTAGAGGAGTCTCTTATATGTCGATGGCCTAGAGGATATCGTTCAAACTTCCCTTTGAAGCTGGGCTTTCATCAGCAATCACAGTGTTCCCCTTTTCCTTGGCTAATTTCTAAGACACCGGCTTGATCTATGATTTTTCCTTTCTTCAGACATGTCTATGAAATCCCTGCAAGGAAACTTGAAGATAAACCTGCACTGTATTGGTTTGAACACTACCTCGCTTGAATTTGAAACTTAGAACTGCCTCGCTTGAGCTTTCGAAAGGTTTTGATGAGTGATATCCTTAAGTTCGCGAATTGTCTTCTTATGCATGAAAGGAACATAGGAAAAACCAAGATTAACTCACCTCACCTTACTTTTTTTGAAATTTGAAAGAATGTGTACAAGAAATCTAATGAATCTAAAGATGAGAATGAATGGCTGCATGTGACAGGCATGGTTCAAGGATTGACACATGGTGATGAAACATTAACTGATTTTGATGGAAAATACAGCTCGACAAGATTTGGCACGAATCCCTAATTTCGTAGCGCAGCTAGTGCAAATTCTGGGTTTTGAGCTACGAAATCTCCTAGTTATGAATCCCTGTTTTTGTAGCACACATAGTGTATTTTTATGAGTTTGTGCTACGAAAACTCCTAGTTGATTTCGTAGCGCATACCAACTTTAAAATAGTCTTAACACATGACACCTATGGACCAATGTGGGACTAATGATAGTTAAAACGAGATTGTTGACCTTATTTAACAATGGGAACAAGACTTTATCCTATGTTTTAGACTGCCTAAACAAAACAATAGAAATGACTTGACCAAGAATGACTTACAATTTTGAAACCATACAAGTTGTCCAATTTTTTTTTATAGTGATAACAGTGGCTCCACTTGGGATAGTGTGCCCTTGTGGGACACTAAGAACTCGCAGCTCCAGTGCTTCATCCACTTATGATAAAAAAAAATGTATTTGACAAGCATCCCCTTTAAGCTTCTTGGGCCTTAACCTTGGGCTTAAGCCTTCTATTTCAGCTTGTCATTATTAGAAAAAAACTGATAAAACAGATATATACAATCTTATGAAAAATTGGTAGTACTTCAACAATGATAATGCTTTAGGAACCTGCCATTAACGGGTCCTCCAGCATATGATCCTCCATAAGATTCTTGCAGAATGTAAGTGTTGTTTCCATGGAAAGTAGAAATCTAATAAGGACCTTTCCACAAATTCTCAAACTTACCGTGCTTTCCTTTTTCTTCGATTCTGGCCTCCCATTTCAGCACTTTGTCATGGATTTGGAAACTAACTTCTTTGATCTTTTTATCAAATGTATTCTTGACTATATTCTGACCGTGTTGATGACTGTCATATACTTCATTTATCTTCTCCTGCAAGGCTATCAACTGATTTATTCTCCTTTGAATGACATTTGGTTCCTCTTCTAGTCCTTGAATTAGTTTCATTACTGATACTCCAAGTGATGTTAGAAATATAGCTTCAGCACCATACACTAATTCATATGGCGAAGTGCCAATATATATCTTTGTACAAATCCTATCAGCACACAAGGCATACTTCAATTTCAAACGCTAAGCTTTCTTGTTTTCTTGCAACACCTTTTTGATGATCCTTACAATGCTTTTGTTTGATGATTCAGCAAGACCATTCCCTTGTGGATAGTAGGCAGTAGAGTGTCCAAGAGTAATGTGATATTGGTGACAAAATTTAATCATTTTCTTGGACTTAAAAGCTTGAGCATTATCAGTTATAATCTTCATTGGGCAGCCAAATCTAGACGATATGTTATATTCTAGAAAAGAGATAATTATTGAATCATTAGCTTGCCTGGTTGGAATTGCCTCTATCCATTTGGTGAAGTAATCTATGGCTGTGAGAATCCAACAATGTTGCCCTAATGAAGGAGGATGAATTTCTCCAATAAAATCCAATCCCCATTGCTAGAAAGGCGCCTCCACATATATAGGAACCAAAGGAAAAGGCGCAAGCTTTCTTCTTCCTTCAAAGATTTGAAATTCATGACATGCAGCCACCCTTTTGTAAATATCTCTGAACATAGTTGGCCAAAAATATCCAGCTCTTAAGATCTTATTTGTAGTAGCTTTCCAATAATGGTGTCCTCCACAATCTCCCTTATGAAATTCTTCAATCACTTTATCAGCTTCTTCTTCAAGGAGACAATTTAACAAAATCCCTCCTACATCTTTCCAAAATAGGTTTTGGTCATATATAAAATATCTTAAGGATTTCAGCTTGACAAACCTTGCTTTAGACTTTGTTAATATTTGCAAGAGCTTTATTATGCTGTAGAACAAAAGCCACATCCTTGTACCATTCTAAAACCAAGAATTTCTCATTGAATTGGACCAATTCTTCCTTGCTTTTAGAAATTTCTAAGATTTCTACATTCAAATTTATGTCAAGACAGTCCAAATTTGACTGAGTCATTAGCTTTGCCAAGCCTTGACCCTTCACCAATTTGGTAGGTTTGATGTCAATGTCATATTCTAGCTATTTGGCTATCAATTTTCCCCTTTTATCATCTGGATCTGCTTGTGTTAGAATGTCTTTTATTATAGCACTTGGGACATATGCCACAATATGAGAATGTAGAACATAGATTCTGAAATCTTTTATAGCTTTCACCAAGGCATAAGCTTGCTTTTCTAGAATATTGTACTTCAGTTCAGCATTTTCTAATGTCCTACTAAAGAAAGAAATAGGTTATTCAGTACCTTGTTTTCCATTTTGTAGTAGAACTCCAGCAATTGTATTCTCGGAAGAAAATGTGAAAATAAGAAATTCCTTGGTAAAATCTGAGCTGATGAGTACTAGTGCTTGCATAAGTGCCTTCTTGATTTCCTCAAAAGATTTCTTTGCTTCAGCTGTCCACTTAAAATTCACACCTTTCTTTAACATCCTTGTTATATCCTTGAAAATCTCATCAAAATTAGGAATGAATCGCCTAACAAAATTCACCTTTCTAAGAAAAGATTGGATCTCTTTCCTACTTCTTGGCAGATATAGATTTTGAATTTCACTAACTCTATTAGGATCAATCCTAATTCCTTCTTCAGAAATAATAAGACCAAGTAGCTTCCCTGATGTTAAGGCAAAGATACTTTTAGTCAGATTAAGAGAAATACCAAACCTTCTACATTTCAGTAGAATTCTTAGGATTATATGTCATTTTTAGCAGTTTCGTAGCTTTTGAATTGCACTAACTCTATTAGGATCAATCCTAATTCCTTCTTCAGAAATAATAAGACCAAGTAGCTTGCCTAATGTTAAGGCAAAGATACTTTTAGTGGGATTAAGAGAAATACCAAACCTTCTACATTTCAGTAGAATTCTTAGGATTATGTCTTTTTTAGTAGAATTCTTAGGATTATATGTCATTTTTAGCATTATATGTCATTTTTAGTAGTTTCGTAGCATGCTACGAAACTGTTGTGTGATTCAAGAACACAGGTTTTGTCATTTTTTGGGATTTTTCGATGGCTAATCCACATGCTACGAGCCAAATAATTTGACATTATCTATCCAAAATAGCCTTCAATCTTAAAAAAGTAAACTTGACATCAAAATTGTCCCAAAATTGCTTCGCTTACTATCTGCTTCATTTATGTTGAGGTTGTTCATTTGGTTCATTCAGTTGAATCTTAAAATCTTTGATCTGTCTTTTCATCATTCAGATTCCAGTTCTCAATTTTTCATTGACCCTTCTAATATATCTTGGATCTTTTATTGTAGGGACCATCCAAGTGAAATATTAAGCATGAAAGCTAACTACTTTAGGTATTGAAACTGTTTTATATTCCCACAGAGCCTCCATTCTGTTGAAATTGGCTTCCTTAACTGCATGTTTCCTTTCTTTTTTTCTAAGTTTGGAAATCTCAAGATTGGAAAGCTTCAATTTCTCTTCTACCTCTTCAAAACCACATTTCTCCTGTTGAGTGATAACTACCTTACTTCTACCATCTTTGTGTAGTTGTGATGATGTTTCTGATCGAACCACAGGTTCTTCATGTAATTCTGCTACCTCCCTTGTCTCACTTGCTTTTGGTTGTGCCTCTTGTATCCTTCTTGAATGCCTTGTCACAGGTCTTCTTGGCTTGAACACAAACTCTGAGACCTGGTCATCAAATTGAAGCTTTTTGGAGGATTTAACTCTTTTGGTTTTGTTCTTTCTGGCTTCAAGTAGCTCTGCTTACACCAGAGGAGTCTCTTCTATGCTGATGGCCTAAAGGAGATCGTTCAAACTTCCATTTGAAGCTGGGATTTCATCAGCAATCACAGTCTTCCCCTTTTCCTTGGCTAATTTCCAAGACACTAGCCTGATCTATTATTTTTCCTTTCTTTAAACATGTCTATGAAATCCCTGCAAGGAAACTTGAAGATAAACCTGCACTGTATTGGTTTGAACACTACATAGCTTGAATTTGTAACTGAGAACTGCCTCGCTTGAGCTTTTTAATTTAAGTTCTGATGAGTGTCGTCCTTAAGTTTAGCAATTGTAATGTTATCACAAAACCTAACCCTGACAAGCTATTGATGAGGTAGACCTTGAGTAACTATTCGAAACCAACTTTTGGCTGAGGGTTAGCCTCCTCAACCTGAGAGGGCTCTCTCACTAGGTTAAAGATTTTGATAATGGATTAGATGGCTAACTCTATGAAACAAATGAAGGAGTGTAAATGGTTGAAACACAGCCAATAAACATCCTTTGGGCTTATGGAGTCAGAAAATGCTTAGTATGACAACAATATTAGTTGAACATGGAAGTGAGGGCATCAAAAGTTCAATATATCAGTTAACACATAGAAACATGTAGGAAACACAATCTACAAATGCATGAAGTAAGTTAGAGCATTGCCAATGAGTTCTAAGTATCATACATTCATACTACTGCAAATAAGGAAATGAGGACAAACATAAAAAAAGCCACCATTGAACTCTTTCTAAATCCTGAGAAGTAAAGCCAAAGTGTGTATTCATAAAAACATAATCTTCTACAATGCCACAATATGAGTGTTTTCTCTGAAAATTCCCAACCCCTGGTGCATTAAAACTCTTGTCATATATAGAGTTTCCTTACAACCTTGAATTCCTTCCTTCACCAAGAGGGGAATTTGAATTTCTCTAGACCTAACACCTATTGAACTTTAAACAAACTATTAATTACAACTTACTGTAAACTAACAGTCTTAGATACCTAATTTGATTAGGAGTGTAACTCCTTATCTATGTTGGAAAAAACCTTAGCTATGAAAACGAACTCGTTCTTTGACATCTATCCCTCTTTATTTTTTGCTTGAGTGATGACTTTAAACTTCATGTTGGCCTTTGATTGCTTGTCCTTTGACTATCTCTGGATAATAGGAAAATTGCCCCTGTTTTTCTGCTTTGATGTCCAAAGTGGTTCGTCGAATTCTGCTAACCATCTTATCCTTTTAGTGACATGTGATGCCTTGAATTAGACCAAAGGTCCTACTCATATACTCGTGCTAAGACAAAACCCCTTAGATGCTGGTTGATGAATGACAACTATTTGGGCTACAAAATGACTGCTATTTTCATAGCCAAGAGCTTGGAGCTATTAGATGCTTCTCATTCTTTGAATTTTCCTTTGCCTAGTATTCCAAACTTCTGAGGTGACCCTTTTGTATCTTCCGCAGGAGCATTATTTCATAACGGTTCCCTCCTTTCATTTCAAAATTGATTTTAAAAAAAGAAAACAGGCAACTTCAGTAGTTTTGTAGCGCACTACGAAACTACTGTGCATTATATGTCATTTTTAGCAGTTTTGTAGTGTGCTATGAAATTGTTGTGTGATTCAAGAACACAGTTTTTGTCATTTTTTGTGATTTTTTGATGGCTTATCCACATGATATGAGCCAAATAATCTGACATTATCTATCCAAAATAACCTTCAATATTCAAAAAGTAAACTTGACATCAAAATTGTCTCAAAATTGCTTCACTTACTGTCTGCTTCATTTATGTTGAGGCTGTTCTTCTGGTTCATTCAATTGAATATTCAAATATTCGATCTATCTTTTCATCATTCGGATTCTAGTTCTCAATTTTTCATTGACCCTTCTGATATATCTTGCCTCTTTTATTGCAGGGATTGTCTAAGTGAAATATTGAGCATGTTAGCTAACTACTTCAGGTATTGAAACTGTTTTATCTTCCCACAGAGCCTCCATTCTGTTGAAATTGGCTTCCTTAACTACATGTTTCCATGTTTTTTTCTCTAAGTTTGGCAATCTCAAGATTGGCAAGCTTCAATTTCTTTTTAACCTCTTCAAAACCACATTCCTCCTGCTAAGTGATAACTGCCTTACCTATGTCATCTCTGTGGAGTTGTGATGATGTTTCTGATATAACCACGGGTTCTTCATGTAATTCTGCTACCTCCCCTGTCTCACTTGCTTCTGGCTGTGGCTCTTGTATCCTTCTTGAATGCCTTGTCACGGGTCTTCTTGGCTTGAACATAAACTCTGAGACCTGGTCATCAAATTGAAGCTTTTTGGAAGATTTAACACTTTTGGTTTTGTTCTTGCTGGCTTCAAGTAGCTCTGCTTGGACCAGAGGAGTCTCTTCTATGTCGATGGCCTGGAGGATATCATTCAAACTTCCCTTTGAAGCTAGGATTTCATCAGCAATCACAGTCTTCCCCTTTTCCTTGGCTAATTTCTGAGACACCGTCTTGATCTGTGATTTTTCCTTTCTTCAGACATGTCTATGAAATCCCTGCAAGGAAACTTGAAGATAAACCTACACTGTATTGGTTTGAACACTGCCTTGCTTGAATTTGAAACTGAGAACTACCTCGCTTGAGCTTTCGAAAAGTTTTGATGAGTGTTGTCCTTAATTTTTCCAATTGTCTTCTTATGCATGAAAGGAACACGGGAAAAACCAAGACTAACTCACCTCACCTTTCTTTTTTTTTAAATTTGAAAGAATGCATACAAGACATCTAATGAATCTAATGATGAGAATGAATGGCTACATGTGATAGGCATGGTTCAATGACTGACACATGGTGATGAAACATTAACTGATTTTGATGGAAAATACAGCTAGACAAGATCTAGCATGAATACCCGATTTCATAGCGCAGCCAGTGCAAATTCTGGGTTTTGCGCTATGAAATATCCTAGTTACGAATCCCTGTTTTCATAGCGCACATAGTGTATTTTTATGAGTTTGTGCTACAAAAACCCCTAGTTGATTTCGTAGTGCATACCAACTTTAAAACAGTCTTAACACATGACACCTTGGACCAATGTGGGACTAATGATAGTTAAAACAAGATTGTTGACCTTATTTAACAATGGGAACAAGACTCTATCCTATGTTTTAGACTCCATAAACAAAACAATAGAAATGACTTGACCAAGACTAACTTACAACTTTGAAACCATACAAGTTGTCCAAATTTTATTTTATTTTTAATTTTTAATTATTTTTTTTTTTAGTGATAACAGTGGCTCCACTTGGGATAGTGTGCCCTTGTGGTACACTAAGAACTTGCAGCTCCAATGCTTCATCCACTTATGATAAACAAAAATTTATTTGACAAGCATCCCCTTTAAGCTTCTTGGGCCTTCACCTCGGGCTTAAGCCTTTTGTTTCAGCTTGTCATTATTAGCAAAAAACTGATAAAATGCATATATACAATGTTATGAGAAATTGGTAGTACTTCAACAATGATAATGCTTTAGGAAGCTACCATTAATACGTCCTCCAGCATATGATCCTTCATAAATTTCCTGTAGAATGTAAGTGTTGTTTCCATGGAAAAGGAACAATCTGATAAGGACCTTTCCACAAATTCTCAAACTTACCATGCTTGCCTTTTTCTTCGATTCTGGCCTCCAATTTCAACACTTTGTCATGGATCTGGAAACTAACTTCTTTGATCTTTTTATCAAATGTATTCTTGATTCTATTATGACCCTGTTGATGACTATCATATACTTCATTTCTCTTCTCCTGCAAGGCTATCAGTTGATTGATTCTCCTTTGAATGGAATTTGTTTCCTCTTCTAGTCCTTGAATTATTTTCATTACAAATACTCCAAGTGATGTTCGAAATATAGCTTCAGCACTGTACACTAATTCATATGGCGAAGTTCCAATAGATCTCTTTGTACAAATCCTATCAGCCCATAAGGCATACTTCAATTTCAAATTCCAAGCTTTCTTCTTTTCCTGCAGCACATTTTTGATGATCCTTACAATGATTTGGTTTGATGATTCAGCAAGACCATTCCCTTGTGGATAGTAGGCAGTAGAGTGTCCAAGAGTAATGTGATATTGGTGACAAAAGTTAATCATTTTCTTGGACTTAAAAGCTTGATAATTATCAGTTATAATCTTCATTGGGTAGCCAAATCTAGACAATATGTTATTTTCTAGAGAAGAGATAATTACTGAATCATTAGCTTGCCTGGTTAGAATCATCTCTATCCCTTTGGTGAAGTAATCTGTGGCTGTGAGAATCCAACGATGTTTTCTTGATGAAGGAGGATGAATTTCTCCAATAAAATCCAATCCCCATTGCTGGAAAGGCGCCTCCACATATATAGGAACCAAAGGCAAAGGCACAAGCTTTCTTCTTCCTTCAAAGATTTGACATTCATGACATGCAGCCACCCTTTTGTAAATGTCTCTGAACATAGTTGGCCAAAAATATCCAGCTCTTAAGATCTTATTTGTAGTAGCTTTCCAATAATGGTGTCCTCCACAATCTCCCTTATGAAATTCTTCAATCACTTTATCAGCTTCTTCTTCAAGGAGACAATTTAGCAAAATCCCTCCTACATCTTTCCAAAACAGGTTTTGGTCATATACAAAATTCTTAAGGATTTAAGCTTGACAAACCTTGCTTTGGACTTTGTTAAAATGGCAGGAGCTTTATTATGCTGTAGAACAAAAGCCACATCCTTGTACCATTCTAAAACCAAGAATTTCTCATTGATTTGGACCAATTCTTCCTCGCTTTCAGAAATTTATGAGATTTCTGCATTCAAATTTATGTCAAGACAGTCCAGATTTGACTGAGTCATTAGCTTTGCCAAGCCTTGACCCTTCAACAATTTGGTAGGTTTGATGTCAATGTCATATTCTAGCAATTTGGCTATCCATTTTCCCCTTTTACCATTTGGATCTGCTTGTGTTAGAATGTCTTTTATTATAGCACTTGGGACATATGCCACAATATTAGAAAGTAGAACATAGATTCTGAAATATTTTATAGCATTCACCAAGGCATAAGCTTGCTTTTCTAGAATATTGTACTTCAGTTCAGCATTTTCTAATGTCCTACTAAAGAAAGAAATAGGCTATTCAGTACCTTGTTTTCTTTTTTGTAGCAAAACTCCAGCAATTGTATTCTCGGAAGCAAATGTAAAAATAAGAAATTCCTTGGTAAAATCTGTGCTGATGAGTACTGATGCTTGCATAAGTGCCTTCTTGATTTCCTCAAAAGGTTTCTTTGCTTCAGCTATCCACTTAAAATCCACACCTTTCTTTAACATCCTTGTTATATCCTTGACAATCTCAGAAAAATTAGGAATGAATCGCCTAACAAAATTCACCTTTCCAAGAAAAGATTGGATCTCTTTCCTACTGCTTGGCAGATCTAGATTTTGAATTGCACTAACTCCATTAAGATAAATCCTAATTCCTAATTCCTTTTTGTTGATCCACTTGAGTGCTTTCAAATTCTTCCTTTAATTCAATGAAATTATTTACCTATTCATCATCTTCAAAGCCTTTCCAATTGGTGATGTTATCCAGTATAGCTGGTCGATGACAAACTTCCACCTCATACTTTTCAGAAGAATGCATAGGAATGACAAAAAAACTTGCGGAAACAACAAGTGAATCTGCAATGGAGCTTTGGTCTCTAGTTTTGATAGTGAAAGAATATGCTTGAAAATTTTCCAACATATCTAACACTAGATTTTTGTATGCTCTCATTCTTATATCCTTTGTTTGATAAGCACCTTCCACTTCCACTTGTTTAATAACCAATTCAGAATATCCAAAAACAGAAATGTTTCGAGCCTTCATCTTTGACAAGACTTCTAAGCCCGAAATCAGAGATTCATATTCAGCCATATTATTTGTGCAATCAACTGTTAGTTTGTAAGAGTAAAACTTACTTTCATCACTTGGACTTATGATCCAAATTCCAGCTCTTGCCCCTTCCTTTCCTGTTGATCCATCAAAGTACAAAGACCACCATCTCTTCATCTCTTTCTCATTTCCTTGCTGATTTTCTGAGTGTTGATTTTTTGAAGGCATCTCTTTCGATCCACTATCAAATGACTCATTGAAAAGAATGGCAGATCCAAGTTTAGTATCAAATGAATAAATAGGAAAATTTTGAGGTTTGTCTTTGTTGCTTACCATATAGGCTATTCTGGTCTCCCGATACAATCTCCTTTGCTCACCAAAAATAGGGATGGTAGCATAAGTAAGGTCCATCTGCATTGTGCCTTTGATTTTGGCTGCCCACGATCTTGACAGCAGCATCCCAAACTTTGGTGGAATGTCAGCCACAACAATGTCCATGACAATTATCGTTGCTAGGATTTGTGTTAGACCAACAACATCATCTTTGATTAAACCAATGCATTCGACACTTTTTGAATCGAAAGAGAATAAATCATTATATGGTCTTGTTACATGTAATCCTAACCTCTCCATGATTACCTTAAGCATAAGATTATGAGAAGCCCCCGAATCCAACATAGCATTATGTAAGGTCATATCATGAGTACTAATGCTTACATAGAAAGGAGGAAATTCTTCATTCTGATAATCTTCAAGCCTTGGACCCAAGTATATAGTAGGATTATCTTCTTGCACATTTAAGATATCAACAGATCCTGGTTGTGAATTTAACAACTCCACAATATTGCTTCAGTATTTGTCTACCTTGAGAATTTCACTAAAAGGGATTGATATTTTGATTTTTGCAATTTCATTCTCAAGGTTAAAAACAGAAATATTTTTCTCAATTTCTTTGATAGGAGATGGAGGTTGAATTTGCTTTTTACCAAGAAGAGAGTCATTTTTACCTTCAACAAACTTTTGGGTATCCTTTTTGGCTTCAACTGTCTTTGAAACATCCTTCTTGGGCTATGTTTTGTTTGCAATAATTGGTACATTTCTATCTCTGAGATTGTATTGTTTTTGCATTTCAAATATATCATGTTGATACCCCTTTAAATAATTTGAAGGCTCTTCTCCTTGTTTGGTCAAACTTGACTCATCATGTTCTTCCTTAGTCAAGAAAATCCTTGACATTTCTTCATCAAGACAATGGATAGATTCTTCAGGAATCTCAGGTTCATCTTCTTCATCAACCAAATTCTGCTGAAAAGGGGGTCTCACTGGAGGATCAGGTTGCTAATTCCTATTTTCTTTGGTCTTTGTTGGTTTTGATGTCTCCTGAATTGAGGATTTCTAAATTGAGGATCCTTCTACACAAGAGGAGCAGAGGTGTTTCCAAGAGCTAACCTATCCATCAGCTTCTCCATGGTCTTCATCATTGAATCTATCTTATCTTCAGGAGCTGAAGAGGAAGGTTTCTCTTCTTCTTTCAATTTAGCTTTTCCCATCTTTGATTTTTTAGCAGCAACCATGTTTACTTCTACTTTTATTGCATCATTCTGCATATCAGCAAGTGTAGCAGAGTCTCTCTCTCTAAGCAACAGAGAAAAATCAGAATCAAATGCTTCAGCATATCTCATTTGTGCTAAAGCTTCCGGAGGTTTTAAGTGAGCTGGGATTGAATTAAACACTTTGTTAAACCTCTTTGAGAAGTTTTGAATGGTTTCATCAGGTGCCCTTCTAAGATTATTGTACTCGGTAAGAGCTTGAAATGATTAGTTCTATTTCCCCATTTCCTTATAAAGTTATCTTCAAACTCTTCCCAATCATGAGTGCTTCCTGCTGGGAGGGCTTTAAACAATTTTCTAACTTACCCGATAAAGGTTTGTGCAAATAATCTTAGCTTCACATCCTCATCATCAACTTCCTCTCTGTCAGCAAAATCATTGAATTTTTCTACATGTTCTTCTGCTGTGATTTCTTCATCACCACCCCATGTTGGAATTCTTGCAGCATATTTGCTAGGAAGGTCATGCAAAACAGCAGGGAGTGCAAGTGGAGCATACCTAGCAGGTACGGCCATGATTAAAGGAGGAACAGTAGTGACAGGTACAAAAGGGATAGAGGATGAAGAACTGATATGAGGAGGACTGCTTGGTGTCTGAAAGCCACTAGGAATAGCAGAAGCAGAAGATGAGGTACTGATATGAAAAGGACTACTTGGGCTCTGCAAACCAGTGACAAATGTACTCCAATTGGGAAGGGGTAAACCAGCTTTAGATCTAAGAAAGACTTCAAAAGGATCAAGTTCTTTCAGTTTATCTAAGGCTTCCCTTTCTAACAATAATTCAAAAGTAACTACTTCCCAAAATTCCTCTTTATCTTCTTGTGATACTAAGGTTGAGGTATCAATTCCTCTCTTTTGCAAATCTAAAATAATTCCAATGAGCTCTTCTTCGCTTTTTGATCTAAACAACACCTCATGAATTTTGTCAACTATTTTGTCCTCGAGACTTCTTGAGAATTTAGAGAGCAAAGATTTTGAATAAGATGGAGTACCTGGTGTTTCTATAAATCTTTGTCTGTTCCTTGAAAGAGTGTTGGGATTGTCCACAAGAGTAGGTGGATTTGGGTCAGGATTGATCCGTGTATATCTCCCTCTCGAAGCCACCTTTAAAACTTTGAAAATGTATGGAGTCACCAAGGTAGATTCCAACCTCCAAAAGTTTTTTGAGCTCCTGCTACCTTCAGAATTTCAGCTTCTTGATTTCAAGAATGAATAATCTTCAGACTCCTCGCAGACGCACCAAAATGTTATCACAAAACCTAACCCTGACAAGCTACTGATCAGGTAGACCTTGAGTAACTGTTTCAAACCAACTTTTGGCTGAGGCGTAGCCTTCTCAACCTAAGAGGGTTGTCTCACTAGGTTAAAGATTTTGATAATGGATTAGATGGCTAACTCTATGAAAAAATGAAGGAGTGTAAATGGTTAAAACACAGTCAATAAACATCCATTGGGCTTATGAAGTCAGAAAATGCTTACTATGACAACAATATCAGCTGAACATGGAAGTCAGGGCATCAAAAGTTCAATATATCAGTTAACACATAGAAACATGTAGGAAACACAGTCTACAAATGCATGAAGTAAGTTAGATCATTGCCAGTGAGTTCTAAGTATCATACATTCATACTACTGCAAATAAGGAAATGAGGAGAAACATAAAACAAGCCACCATTGAACTGTTTCTGAATCCTGAGAAGTAAAGCCAAAGTCTGTATTCATAAAAACATAATCTTCTATAATGCCACAATATGAGTGTTTTATCTTAAAATTTCCAACCCCTGGTGCATTACAACTCTTGTCATATATAGAGCTTCCTTACAAGCTTGAATTCCTTCCTCCAGCAAGAGGGGAATTCGAATTTCTCTAGACCTAACACCTATTGAACTTTAAACAAACTATTAATTACAACTGACTGTAAACTAATAGTCTTAGAGACCTAATTTGATTAGGAGTGTAACTCCTTATCTATGTTGGCAACAACCTTAGCTATGAAAGCAAGCTCGTTCTTTGACATCTGTCCCTCTTTATTTTTGGCTTGAGTGATGACTTTAAACTTCATGCTGGCCTTTGATTGCTTGTCCTTTAACTGTCCCTGGATAATAGGAAAATTGCCCCTGTTTTTTCTGCTTTGGTCTCCAAAGTGGTTCCTCGAATTCTGCTAACCATCTTATCCTTTTAATAACATGTGATGCCTTGAATTAGACCAAAGGTCCTACTCATATACTCATGCTAAAACAAAACCCCTTAGATGCTAGTTGAAGCATGACAACTGTCTGGGCTATGAAATGACTACTATTTTTGTAGCGCGGAGTTTGGAGTTATTAGATGCTTCTCATTCTTTGAATTTTGCTTTGCCTAGTATTCTAAACTTCTGAGCTGGCCCTTTTGTATCTTCTGCAACAACATTCTTTCATAATGGTTCCCCCCTTTCATTTCAAAATTGTTTAAAAAAAACAAAACTGGCAGCTTCAGTATTTTCGTAGCACGCTACGAAACTGCTATGCATTATATGTCATTTTTACTAGTTTCGTAGTGACTATGAAACTGTTGTGTGATTCAAAAACATAGTTTTTGTCATTTTTGGGATTTTTCGATAGCTTATCCACATGCTATGAGCCAAATAATCTGACATTATCTATCCAAAATAAACTTCAATATTCAAAAAGTAAACTTGACATCAAAATTGTTCCAAAATCGCTTCACTTACTGTCTGCTTCATTTATGTTGAGGTTGTTCTTTTGGTTCATTCAGTTGAATTTTCAAATCTTCGATCTGTCTTTTCATCATTTGGATTCTAGTTCTCAATTTTTCATTGACCCTTCTAATATATCTTTCCTCTTTTATTGCAGGGACCATCCAAGTGAAATATTGAGCATGACAGCTAACTACTTCAGGTATTGAAACTATTTTATCTTCCCACAAAGCCTCCATTCTGTTGAAATTGGCTTCCTTAACTGCATGTTTCCTTGCTTTTTTTCTAAGTTTGGCAATCTCAATATTGGCAAGTTTGAATTTCTTTTTTACCTCTTCAAAACCACATTCCTCCTGCTAAGTGATAACTGCCTTACCTCTGCCATCTTTGTGCAGTTGTGATGATGTTTCTAATAAAACCACAGGTTCTTCATGTAATTCTGCTACCTCCCCTGTCTCACTTGCTTTTGGCTGTGGCTCTTGTATCTTTATTGAATGCCTTGTCACGGGTCTTCTCGGCTTGAACACAAACTCTGAGACCTGGTCATCAAATTGAAGCTTTTTGGAAGATTTAACACTTTTGGTTTTGTTCTTGTTGGCTTTAAGTAGCTTTGCTTGGACCAGAGGAGTCTCTTCTATGTCGATGGCCTGGAGGATATCGTTCAAACTTCCCTTTGAAGCTAGGATTTCATCAGCAATCACAGTCTTCCCCTTTTCCTTGGCTAATTTCTGAGACACCGTCTTGATCTGTGATTTTTCCTTTCTTCAGGCATGTCTATGAAATCCCTGCAAGGAAACTTGAAGATAAACCTACACTGTATTAGTTTGAACACTGCCTTGCTTGAATTTGAAACTGAGAACTACCTCGCTTGAGCTTTCGAAAAGTTTTGATGAGTGTTGTCCTTAATTTTTCCAATTGTCTTCTTATGCATGAAAGGAACACGGGAAAAACCAAGACTAACTCACCTCACCTTATTTTTTTTTTAATTTGAAAGAATGCATACAAGACATCTAACGAATCTAATGATCAGAATGAATGGCTACATGTGATAGGCATGGTTCAAGGATTGACACGTGGTGATAAAACATTAACTGATTTTGATGGGAAAGACAGCTAGACAAGATCTAGCACGAATCCTCGATTTCATAGTGCAGCCAATGCAAATTCTAGGTTTTGTGCTACGAAATATCCTAGTTACGAATCCTTGTTTTCGTAGCGCACATAGTGTATTTTTATGAGTTTGTGCTACGAAAACTCCTAGTTGATTTCGTAGCACATACCAACTTTAAAACAGTCTTAACACATGACACCTATGGACCAATGTGGGATTAATGATAGTTAAAACAATATTGTTGACCTTATTTAACAATGGGAACAAGACTCTATCATATGCTTTAGACTCCCTAAACAAAACAATAGAAATGACTTGACCAAGACTAACTTACAACTTTGAAACCATACAAGTTGTCCAAAATATTTCTTTTTATAGTGATAACAGGTCCTACATGGTTTTGGACCATGGTAATGAGAGATGCCTAAACCTATATAAGGAGAAGAAGATCAATAGGCCAAAGTGCAAGTGTGTAAGGATTGAATATCTGATGAAGTGGGAGATCCAGTATGCTGGTTATGGGTTTTTGATGCTTTGATTAATCTGAACCAAGGATGTACCTATGTGGATGATGATGAATGATGGATCGGGATCATAAGGCTTGGAATGTATTATCATTATGTGGTTTGATCTTGGAAATTCTAGATTTGAATACTGACGCATGTTTTTATTATGTAAATGTGATGATCTGGATATGAATTAAGTCTGAAATAGTTGTGGTGCTTTAAGTTAGCATTTCTAGATCTATACGCAGGTTGGCCTTGGTAAAATAGCGTATACATGCTGATTTAGCATATAGAAGTAGCGTATACATCACAGAATGGAATTTGCAGATTTATACGTTGGTGTCCCTTGGTAAAAGGGCGTATACACACTGGTTTAGCTTATGGATGTAGCGTATATCTTCTGAAGTATGATCTATAAGGGTTTTGTTTAATGTCGCAATATTTTGGGTTCTGCATTGTGTTCTGGTGACCGTTTTCCGGTAACAGTATTCTGCATATTTAGATTGGTCGATTATGATTAGCTTCAGTATTGATGGATGAAATCTAATGAGGATCTGATAATGAATGGACTAGATATGATCACTAACACATGTTTCATCCTCTATGTGTGATTATGTCTGAGGTCTAGAAGTGCAACAAGGTGTTTGCAGATATACATGTTGGTTTGCTTTAGGGAAGTTGCATATACATGCAGGTTGGCTTTTGCCAAATAGTGTATACAATCTGAAGCATGGTTTTAAGATTACAAATGATTCTGAATGATAATGTAACTCAAATCTATGTACTAGTTAGAGTGAGTTATCAAGTGATCTACCTGTTGCAGTTGATTGGTTAAAGTATGATTGATTTAGTTGTGTCAAAGGTCTAGAGGTTGTTCGTGATTGATCGAGTTTGGTTGATCTAGATTGAGTTTCAGAAATTGCTTGATGCAGATACAGTTGATGGATATATTACAGTGGTGATTGATTTTGAGCTTCAATGTTGTTGATGGGTCCAATATGAAAATTGGATGAAACGTGGCCTTCAGATTATGATGTTGTGTTCCAGGAGTATCCAATCTGAAAAGTTATGAAATGCGGTCCCTAGAGGAAGAGAGAAGGTTGTAGCCTTATGTAGGTTGGCGCCTACGTACTGGTAAACATAACGGCCAGTACAAAAGCCAAGGGGTTGTAGCTCCCTTCCAGTAGAAGCTGGAGAACTAGAGAAGGTTGAAGCCTTCTACAGGTAGAAGCCTGCGTACTGGTATGATTTTGCGCTAGTACAATGTTGTAAACAATTTTTCTTAATATTAAAAGAAGATAAAGATGACAACAGCAAGTGGTTTTCACCCACATTGGGTTTCCACCTTAAATCATGGTGTTCATGTGTGTTTCTTATGTGTGATGATTTGTTCTGTTTTTACTGCACCTAGTTACTGTTTATATGGTTAATGATGTTCTGATGCACTGATTAAAGATCAACATATGATGAATTAAATGAATCATAAGATTGTTGGATATACGTTAGTTTCATTAAACATAGTTGCGTGTACATGCGAGTTCCCTTAACTGAAGTAGCATATATGAATCTGATTATGGAAATGAAGAAGTTACTGATTTGATAATACTGATTCACCCCCCCTCTTAGTATTATTTCCAACACTGTTAACCTATTGTACTGTGATCTTTCATCCAAGTGAGTTGCCATCGAGGACAACACCTGTATCATAATGCCAACAATCTCCCCCTTTGGACTTGATGGCAACAACAACACCAAGTCACTCTCCCCCTTTTACATCAAGAGAAAAGGGTCATGCTCCCCATGAGTACATGCTGAATTCTCTGATATGTTGAAATGTATTGATTGAGCTCTGATGATTGAGTCCATGTTCCCCCTGAGCACAAGCAAAGTATGCAAAAAGTTTTTCTAAAATAATAACATGACTCTATAAATCAACTATGTGAGGATGACCTTCCTATCACCAATGGCTCATACATACATCCATCTCCAAACCAAGTGGGGATATATCAAATTTGACTCATCCACACAACCAAGTGGGGATATACCAATTGTTTATACATGACAAAAACAAGAAATATTACATCATCCATCCCATGCATAGTGGGGTTACAAATTAGGTCTTTTCATGACCTTTACATCAAATGATATACGTGAAATTTATAACAAGGACAACCAATCTAAACAAGACCATGATATTCATCAGTAACTATCATACACAATATATGATCTGCACCATCAACAACATTAGGATCAACAACCTGTATATTTCCATCATCAACAGAGTCACCTAAATCAAAACAACTATGCGGATTTGTACCAAGATCTTCTAATGTAATGCCAACAATGCATTATTAGAAGCATATGCTCCCCTTGAACCTGTGCCAGATGTTCACTGTCAAATCTGATTATCGCATATATCAGTAAGAAATATGAAGGCATCATAATCAATTAAATATACATCAAATTATCAACAACTTATGAGGACCAACATATTTCCACATGTCATCAGAAGATTGTAACCATCATCAAACATAACAGATAATTGACTGAACCATATCAAACCCCTTTTTTTCTGAGTCTAGCCCATTGCTTTTCCTTAACCCAACATATATGCGACTGTGCCCATAGAAACCCACATATGTATGCGACTACGCTTCATGAAACCCGTGTATAACAACCTTTCTCTGAAAAATTGGATTTAACAGTAGGATGATGCAACAACTACTCCCAACTTTTGTCTGAGATATTCAAATGTCTCTTTGGTCAGTTGTTTAGTGAATATATCAGCAACCTGTTCTTTGGAGGGAACATACTCCAATTTGACCTTTTTATCAAGCACTTATTCGCGTAGATAATGATATTTGATGGGTATGTGCTTGGTCTTGGAGTGCATGACTGGATTCTTTGAAATACTGATGGCACTTGTATTATCACGTAGAATGGAGATGAGTGGAGTACATGTGATCTGAATGTCTTGCAAGGTTTGTATCATCCAAAGTAGTTGTGTGTAGGAAGATGCAACAACCACATATTTTGCTTCAGCTGTAGGTAACACAATTGAACTTTGTTTTTTGCTGAAGCAATACACTAACCTAGAACCCATATAGAATGCACCACCGCTAGTGCTTTTTCTATCATCAACACTTCCTACCCAATCTGCATCTGTATATGCATGGAGAGTAAGATCTGTATCTCTAGGATACCATAAACCAAATTTCTATGTTCCTTGAAGATATTTGAAAATTATTTTGACTGCCTAAAGGTGTGATTCCTTTGGATTTGCTTGGAATCTTCCAACTATTCCTACTGCATGCATGATGTTAGGTCGGGTACCTATTAGATAAAGCAGACTACCAATCATGGATATGTAAGTTGGTTGATGTACTATTGCTGATTCATCATTTGAGCTGAGGCTGCATCCTGTTACCATTAGGGTACATATAGGTTTAGAATATTCCATGTCGTGCTTTTTCAAGATCTATTCGAGATATTTGGTTTGTGAAAGAAAAATACCATCTTTATTTTGTTGAACTTGCAGACCAAGAAAATAGGTAAGTTCACCAAGCAAAGACATTTCAAATTCTTGCTGCATTACTGAAGCAAAATTCTGACTCATGGATTTTTCATTGCTACTAAAAATGATATCATCAACATAAACAACAATAATTAGAAATTTATCAGTGTCAATCTTTGTATATAAATTGCTATTTGCTGACCCTTTTGAAAAACCCTGTTGGTGCAGATATTTGTCAAGGTGGAAATACCAGGCCCTTGGAGCCTGATTCAGACCATAGAGAGCCTTTTTGAGTCTGCATACAAGTTTTGCATCATTTCCAAGAATTAATCCTTTTGGTTGTTCAATATAAACTTCTTCTTCTAAATCTTCATTAAGGAAAGTATATTTTACATCCATTTGGTATACTTTGAATTTTTGAAAGCTAGAAAGAGCAAGAAACATCCTTATGGCTTCAAGTCTAGCAACAGGTGCAAAATTTTCTTCAAAATCTATACCTTCTTGTTGAGCATACCCTTTACAAAAATGTCTGGCCTTGTTTCTAATGACTTCTCCATTGTCATTCAGCTTGTTTTTGAATGTCCATGTAGTTCCTATAATGTTTTTATCATGAGGTCTAGGAACTAATTCCCAAGTATTATTCTTTTCAATTTTCTCAAGTTCTTCATTCATGGCCTTGACCAAACATTCATCTTTGCATGCTTCATTTACATTTTGAGGTTCAGTGGAGGATAGTAATGTTAGGTAGCTTGATGTTTCTGTAATAGTTCTTCTTGTCTGCACACCTGCCTCTTTTTCCCCTAAAATTTGAGTTTCTGGATGATTTTTCTAAACATACCTAGACAGAGTCTTTTCTTCTACCATTATCTCTTCTTTTGGTGCTTCATTGGTTTCTTCTTTTGAATAATTGTGATTTGATCTAGGAAAATAATCCCCATTTTCTTCATTGTCATAATCTTTGGTTTTTATCTGTTTTGGATTTTTTCATGCTTCACCGACTACAACATTAATACTTTCAACAATTTTTCGAAATCTTTTATTATAACATTTATATCCTTTACTTCGAGAAGAGTAACCAATAAGAATACCTTCATCTCCTCTGGGCTCAAACTTACCAAGTTTTTCATCAGTCCTTTTGATATAACATTTGCTTCAAAAAACTTTAAAGTATTTTATAGTAGGTAGGAGTCTTACCATACCAAAGTTCATGTGGAGTTTGAGTGTTGTTTACCCGAACATTTGCTTGGTTGAGAATAGTTACGGTGGCGAATGCAGCTTCACCCAAGAAAGTTGCAGGAGTTCTAGATTCATCTAGCATAGCTCAAGCCATTTGTTGAACCGTTTTTTTCATTCTTTCTACCACTCCATTTTGTTGAGGATTCCTTGCGGTAGAGAACTGCCTTTTTATTCCATGTTGTTCACAAAAGTCAAAGAATTCATCCGAGATAAATTCCCCTCCTTGATCAGATCTACGGCATTTGATTTTGCGATCTGATTCATTTCAACCAAAGCTTTGAAAGCCTTGAATTTTTCAAATGCTTCATCTTTATGCTTCAGAAGACCTATCCAACACATTCTGGAAAAATCATCAATGGACAAAATAAAGTATTCTTCTCCACGATGTGACTTTTTCCTTAATGGTCCACATAAATCAGTATGAACAAGTTCAAGAGGCTTACTAGCTGACCCTTCTTTTTCAATGAAGTGAGATCTGGTTTGCTTACCGAATTGACATGGTTTGCATATTCTATTTTCAGGGATGTTGATATCTGGAAGATCACGAACAACCTTGAATCTGCATGCTTTTCTTATTTGAGAAAAGCTTAGATGTCTCAATCATCTATGCCAGAACCAGTTGTCATCATTCTTGCTTAGATAGCACTGTTGTTGTCCTCCCTTAAATATGTATAAGTTGTTTTGAGTTCTTGTACCTTTGATCACAGTTTCTCCTATATCAAGCTCATGAAAAACACATCCATTTGATCAAAACACCACTTCATTTCCTTGATCACACATTTGACTGACACTCAACAGGTTATGCTTTAGACTCTCTACATACATAACATTCCCAGCTTTAACCTTTTCTTTCAAGAAAATAGAGCCTTTACCTTTTACGACAACAGGAGTGTCGTTTTCCAAATGAGACATTATTTTCCTTTTCTAAGGCATTATATGAGTGAAGTTTTTCTTTGTCCCCTGTCATGTGTTTTGAGCATCCACTGTCGATGTATCATTGATTTTCTTGTTCTTCTGCATACAAGGCTATACCACATCTTTTTGTTTGAAGTTCTTTCCTTCTCCATATCTTAGGATTTAATGGAGTTTGATCCTTTTGATATATTTGCCAAAATTTGCTGCTACATTCAGATCCTTCATGGCCAAAGTTGTTACAGATTGAGCATTCTATTTCATTTTCAAGAAGAGAAAAGTTATTATAGGAACTTTTCTTGATCCCTGTCACATTCCTTTGATTTCATGCTTCTCTAGTGATGATGGTTTTGTAAGAAACACATTGAGGAACTTTGTGTCCAAAATTATGACATGAAAAACATTTTCCATTAAAGAAGTTTCTATGACTATCAAATATATTGAATTGGTGATTGTAGTTTCTATTGATATTCATCTTTGGAGAAGACTGAGTATGATCTACCTGAGGTTGGTTGTGGCTTTTGTTCATCCTTGAAGCAAATTGAGTCTAATTTACCTAGTGATCTGCTTTATGCCTTTGCTGATGATTGTCGTGCTATTCATTGTCCTTCGCTGCATCAAGATAGCTTTTAGTGGAGGTTGACGGCTTCTATGATTGAGATGCTTCTTCGGTATATTCATGACCTGTCTTTATCAAAGGAGAATGCTGCACTTTGATAATTTCATTTAAGGTTTCTGATCCTTTAGCAAATCTAAGATTGAGAGATTTTGTTTTCTCAAGATCCTTTCTTAGACTCACAATTTCACATTCTAGTTTTTCATTGTGTTTTTCTTTTTCAGAAAGTTGGTATGTCAAAGTATCTATAATCATATTATTTTCTTCTAAATAGATTTTGAGTTTAGATATTTCTTCATGAAGGTCATCTTCTTCTAAAGCATCCAAAAATTATCATCATCATAAGCCATTGGAATTCTGTAGTCATTACTCTTTTCATCTTCATCACTATTTGATAAACCATCACTATCTTCATGAGTATCGTAAATCTTTTTGCTTACAACTTGTTTTCTATTCCATTTTGCATATTCCTTCCCTTTTTCATATTTATATTTATGAGGACATTTGGCAGCATAATGATTGACTCTACCATAGGCAAAGCATTTTAAGGGTAGTTCACCTATAAATCTTTCGCAACCCCGTTGAAGCTTCTTGACAAAGTTTACTTCATCTTCTTCTTTCGAAATATGTCTTGATTCATTGAGTTCTTCCTTTCCTTTTGTTGAAGCTTTAAATGCGGCTTCTCTCATATCTGATGGACCTCATTTTCTCACCTCAAAGGCAGTTAAGATTCCGTGAAGCTGTGTTATAGTGATGGTCTGCATATCCTGTTTTTCTTCTATGGCATAAACTTTTGATTCAAATTTAGCAGAAAAGGATCTTAAAACTTTCTCAACTAAGGTAACTTCCTTTATATCTTCACCCAGATTCTTCTTACAATTAACAACCTCATCTATACGTAAAAAGTAACTAGCTATACTTTCATCACTGTGCATCTTAAGAGTTTCAGACTAAATTTTGAGTGTTTGAAGTTTAGCACGTTTTACTTGAGAGTCTCCTTCGTAGCTCAGAATAATTTTGTCGCATATTTATTTGGTTGTTTTGAGCTACATGATTTTGACAAACTCAATAAAGTATTGACAACCCTGGCATTGGTTTCATATGACTTCTTACCTACCGTATTTGTAGGAATTGTTGTTGGAAATGTATATCCTCCTTCCACAATTTCCCAGACATCCATTCCAAGCAATTGTAGATAGGTTGTGGTTCTTATTTTCCAATAAAAAAAGTTGCTCCCATCAAAGATTGGCGGTCTGATGGATCCCACGCTTTCTTGATTACTCATGATGATGGATCTCCCTTCAAGCGATCAAGCTTCTTCTAAAGGACTTGCTTTGATACCAATTGTTGTAAATAATATTTGGGGGGGTGGGGTGTGAATCAGTATTGTCAGATCCATAATTTTGTTTCCCAAACATATTTGTATATGCTACTTCAACTAAGTGAACTAGCGTGCATACACGACTATACTTAAAGAAACCAGTGTATATGTCGAGAACTTTAGATTTAGCCAATTTATCATGCACTGAACTTTAACCAGTATATCTGAGATTTATTAGACATTGCAATAAAAGAAGAATAAGGCATCACACATAAGAAACACACATGAACACCAAGATATAAGGTGGAAACCCAATGTGGGTAAAAACCACCTGTTGTTGTCGTCTCTGTCTTCTTTTAATAATAAGAAAACATGTTTACAATATTGTACTAGTGCAGATTCATACCAGTATGCAGGCTTCTACCTGCAGAAGGTTACAACATTATCTCGTTCTCCAGCCACTACTAGAAGGGAGCTACAACCCCCTTAATTCTTGTACTAGCCAATAAGTTTACTAGTACATAGGCGGTGACCTACAAAAGGCTACAACCTTCTTTCTTCCTCCAAGGACCACGTTTCATAAATTTTCAGACTAGATCCATCAACAACATCATAAATGCAATTCAATCATTAAATACATCCCCATCAACCAATCACTGAAACTCAACCATCACTTTCTGAATCAACCACAACTAAATCAATAAATCACTTTGACAATCAATCTGATCAGTCAGAATACTGTCACCAGAACCCAAACTTGAACCTAGAACTATGCAACAACAAACATAAACAACTGAATCATACTTTATAAGTTATACGATAATTCCATGTGTCAAACCTGCGTGTATACGTGCTTTTATCAAAGCCAACCAGCGTACACATCTGCAAATATTAATTCATAATTATGCAGCTATTCTAGACTTCAGTTATATCCAGATCATAATATTTACAGAATAACACATGCGTTAGTATTCAGATTTAGACTATACCTTATCAAACCACATAATGATAATTCATTTCAAGCTTTAAGATCTCGACCCATCATTAGATCATATCCTTCATCAACTGCTAAGGTTCATCCTTGGTTTAGATCAAGCACAACACCATAAGCCATAACCAGCATACTAGATCTCACACTTCATCAGATATTCGATACTTGCACACCATGGCCTAATGATCTTCTTCTCCTTTTATAGATTTAGGCCTTTCTCAATACCATGGACCAAAACCACTTAGGACCAATACCTTGGACCAAATACCTAGGGTCAATACCTCAGACCAGATACCTTGGACCAATACCATGGATCAAAATACCATGGACCAAATACCTTGGACCAAAAACTTAGTTTTCCAAGATATATGCACTTTTCCTTCTGTAAAAGTGTGTGTGTACATATATGTTACTTGTGTTCAGTGAACCTGCGTGTATACGCACCTTGGTCAAGGTGAACCTACATATACCTCTCTTTCTTCATTATTTGTTGTCTAATATGTGAATGTTTATTGTTAGACTGTTGTACTGTGATCTTTCATCTGAGTGAGTTGCCATCAAGGACAACACCTGTATCATAATGCCAACACACCCTTTGCTCCTTTGGACTCATCATGACCAAGAGTTAGGATATTTCTATCCTATGATATTCCATCCTCTGATATTCTAACATCACTATCCATTGTACTTTCTTGGGCCCACTAACATGCTTCCACGTTCTCATTTGAAGGAGAGAGAAAGGGTTCCATACCACCCTTGACTTTGTAAGAATTCCTTTGTCAACTTGCTTGATATTCCTCAATGCTTTTAGCATTATCAGACTTGTTAGATATTGTAACTTCTTAAAATACCTCTGTTAATAAGTCTTGATATTCCGATGTCCCGGACCTATGATATTCCAATGGCCTCTGATACCCAGATATCCTAGCCTCCAATATGTTGCATTATCCACTATTTTGGTCTTTGATACTTTGGTCTTTGAGGTTCCAATATCGGGTCCTAACGAGCTCTAATCTCTAATATTTCATACTTGTTAAGAATTCATGTCCCTCGACTTTGGGAGACCATATCGTTTCATCCAGGAGCCCATTTTTGGACTTCCACATACCATTGGAAGTCTCTTCCAGAGAAATTTCTAGTGGAGAAGATTTGATATAGGATTCGAGCCCATCCACTACCTCTGATATGGATGTAAAATCTCAGCTAGACTTTTACCCTTGACTCTTCTTCTTGTGCATGGAATGTTGAACTCCCAACCACCATAGTCATCATTTGATGGCTTCTCCAGTAAGCCTACTACTATGATGATTCTCTATATGTAGCCTGTAGCTATAATGGGATTCCATTTGGTCCATCATTGTAGATAACATTTTATGGATTTTCCAGTAAGATTGCTAGTATGATGATTTTATACAAAGCACTCCAATAACCATGGGATTCTTCCTAGATGCCCAATCATCATACTGACCCTAGTTACATCATTGCCAAAACTAACACAACCATCCATACACGACCAATTGCCCAACAAATTCTATACCATTCTAGAGTGCTAAATGCTTAGCTTGATTACTGGTCACAAAGGCTAGACTTGATTTTGTTGGTCACAAAGCCAAATCCCCAAGCATATTGAGACTGAATTTTTCATTGGGGTGAAAAATAACCCCTCCTACTTCTGCCTCCCTTATAAATATAAAATTCTTAGGGAGATTTGTAATTCATCAATTTTCAATATGAAGTTGACATGTAACATGTTAGATACTAATAAAATATTTATACATATCAGGAAGATAAATAAACATGTAACATTAAAAAATATTAAGAATAAAAATAATTTTATAAAGAGAGAAAATCTTATGAATATATGTTTTCTACTTCCAAATATGAATGGGGCATGTATTAATTAGTTAGAAAAGTTTAATATGAATTTTATATATATATATATATATATATATATATATATATAAAGCAAATGAATTATTATTCCGCTAATAGATTTTTTTAGAGATATTTGTAATTCATTCATTTTTTAATATGGAATTGACATGTAACATTATGTGTCTCACATGTGGTGCATCACTTTTCGTACGTGTCTCACATGTGACACATCGTTATTACTTTTCCATCTGACGGGGTCATGGGATGGATGGCTTAGATAACTCAAGGATACTAGATGACATAGATAGCTTGAAATCCTTAATCATTTGATTGATTACCCCCTCGACTTGTCATTTGACATTTCATGTTCTTGACAGGAAGAGGTTCCTTCAGCTCAAGACTAGGGGCTTTAGCTTTGCAAATATGCTTCTTTGGTTATTTATACTACTTTGTTTCCAAAGTGAGTTGGTTTCATCAACAATGTTTTAATCTGTGAGTAAAATGTGGTTTCATAGTCTTTTTGATGGTCATAATGTTTAGGTTTTCCCTATTATGCTTGAAATTTTTATTACAATCTTCATGTCGATTATGTCGTCGAGGGTTTTCCAAATTGAGGTTGAAATTTTTAGTTTAACTTTGGATGTGTGGAACAAAAATATTTACTGAAAGTTTTAGTTTTATTGTAGGTCCTTTCAAGAGCTTTGCAAAACGTTCTCCTGACCAATAAATTATTTGGGGGTTTCAAAACATGATTTTTCATCATAGAGGGAACTATGGATTAACACCCCTTAAGCAACACCTCATTTGACACATTTTGTTCAAGATCTATGCACAGGTAACAACCAATTTAGATGTTGGAGGTTTAAGATGATTAGGAGTGAAACTACTCCCAATAGTTTGTAATGCAATAGTCTATAATACCCTTTAATGCCTAGATAAAGACAATTTTCTAAAAAGATACTTTACATAATTATAAGGAATAACTTGAAGACTCAAACCCTAGAAATAAGAAATAAAGATGAGTAACAAATAAAAGATAAATGGCTCAATTCGTAGATGGAAATTTTCTATGTCCACGACAAGCTTCCACACTAAGTTGGCAAGGGGTTTTCTTCATCTGATGAAATCTTCACCTGAAATCCTAAAGGGAAAATCTACACATTAAAATTATGAAAGGAATTCTTGTTGAAAACATTGCAACAAAATTCTGAAAATAAATCAAGCAAAAAACCCTCATGTTAACAAAAAAAAAAACTTGAGAGGAAGATATTACATTTTAGTTGTCATGGGTTCGAGTCATCGGAAGCATTTTCACTCATAATCCTCTTGACAATCTAAACTCTAAATTGGTTGTTATGTTTGTAGATATACTGAACAAAAGGTGTCAAAGTAGACATTTCTCAAGGATTTTTACTCCAAAGTTCCTTCTTTGATAAAAAATGAAGTTTTTAAACCCCAAAATAAATTTTTGGTCAGTAGAAGGTCCTGAAGAGCTCTTAGAAGGACCTATAATAAAACCTAAATTATTAGTAAAGTTTTTCGTTCCACACATCCAAATTTCAACTAAAAATTTCAACCCTTAATCTGGTAAATCCTCAATGACATAATCGATAGGAAGACTGTAACACACATTTCAAGATCAATGGGGAAAACCCTCAATATTATGGACATCATAGTGACTATGAAATTACTTGTAACTCACAAATTGAAACAATTATAATGAAACAAACTCATTGTGGAAAAAAAATGTTATCAATAACCAAGGAAGCATAATTTTAGAGCCAACACACTATTCTTCAGCTAAAGGAACCTCCTTATATTGAGGACATGCAATGTTAAATGACAATTTGGGAGGGTAGTCAATCAAACAAGTAAGGTATTCGAGCCATCTATGTCATACAATTTCCTTGAGTTATTTGAGTCGTTCATCTATGACATTGTCACATGAATATAGGTTAGAGCAATGCCCAACATGTGAGACATGTAAGTAAGGTCCCACCCATCAAGTATTCCAATTTCTCGGGAAGGATGATCTATGGCGCAATCATAAGGATTTTGACTCTAAATGAAAAATTTGCAAGTTTGAATCACGTTGGGTTCAATCTCATAAGTCCACATCTTATTAAAGGAAAATAATCATTGACAAAGCGAAAGTTTGGACTATGGCACAAATTCATATATTATATGGAATGAGGGCTTAGTGGTTGATATAAAGTACAAGTATGAGTAATAATAAACATGTCTCCAATTCAATAAGCCACTAAGTGAAATTATGTGGTTCCTCTTAAGTAACCAAACATATTTTTATCTCAGGGATAAACCATACCGTTTCATGATGAAGGTATCATAGATTGCCAAGGATTATTTAAATGTTGTGGAACCCAAGGTTAAGAGTTTTGAATTTTATTCTTTGTCTCATATACACACACAGATATATATATCTTCTTTGTCTCATATATATATGACACCTTTTTAAAGTTAGAAATACAAATTAATCATCATAGTAAGAGTGCCGGTACACCCATGTTAACAAGCGAACTCACACTTAGGAATCAACATTTTAGGAATATTACCTCTATATGATCTTGGATAGAAATTAGTTTAAAGAACACACTTTATTCCAATTACCAATGACAATATACCAACATTACATTAAATAAGAGTAACAAAAAAAAAGTTATGTAAATTTGGAGGCACATTGCTGATATATATATATATGATTCATATTTTACAAATTAAAATGTTAATAGATGCCTGAATCATATTTGAACACATAAAACATATATCATAGGACTTTTTTTTTTTTTGGTGTGGTTCACGAACACCCTGGTCAGTGAGTGGTCACTATGTCCACAGAAAAATTTGGGCTAATCGCCCCTCGGCCTACTGGCAAGACCTAACCCCAAGGGATCTAGGCAGAATCGACCTTGTGACCTCCCGATGGCGAGACATGGTTTTTGACCAATCGAGCTAACCCTTGGGGCTATATATCATAAAACTTTCTATTTCTATATATATAATAGTAATTAATTTTTTTTTTTATTAATATTTAAAATATTTTATTTTTTGTACTAACAATTAGAATGTGAGGTGGGCTCAAATAGGGTTGAACACACCTCAATTTGCCCCTGCCAGATAGATGTTGGAAGCCATGTGTTCAACCCGCCCCACCAAGGCCAAGGAGTAGTAATATAAGAGATCGATTCGCTGATAATTGTGATTATATATGCAATTTTGTGCCACAATCTATCTATCTGAGATATGAAGGGTTTACTTCGGGTTCAAAATCGCAGGTTCCTAATATTCCCCTTAATACTTAGTATACACCCCATCACTAGAGTCCTCCCCATCATTCTCACTATTGTTACCTAGGGCTTGTTGGGAATAGTAGGGCATTATGTGAGTGGGGCTTGCACTTTGTTAGCCAAAGTGAGGCGTTGCTATGTTCAGGACTGCATTGATGACCTGTTGATACTTCTGGAACGCATTAAGGAAGGAGTAGGTCATGTCTGCCCCTTATATAGTTATACTAATCTGACCAATTGTTGAGGGAAGAAAGAAAGGATACCTTATAGAAGGGTTTAATTAGGTTCCTTACTTCTCTATAGCGTGGAGACCTTATCTATGCATATGGATGGAAACTTCTTCTCTATTATTCAGAGAGAAATACTATTTCTATAGATAGAAGGAAGGACTTACTATTTCTATCAGAGAGTTATGTTATATAGGTGATTATGCTAGCCAGGAAGGTGAAGGTACTTTCCCTTATAGTATAGATAGGATGCCCAAAGGGCATTGTAAGGTAAGGCATGCTTGCCTTCTTGCTGGAGAGAGAATGTTGAGAGAGATAGAGATAGATATTTGAAGGGAAATGTGGAGGGAGGGTTGACTTCACTTCAGGCGAATAATTGGTTTAGGAAGACATTGAAAGCATTCGATCGAGCGAGAAATAAGATTACTATAGATAGTTGGTGTCTAAAGGACTTACCTTATAAGTTCAGTATGGTACTCTTTCTTATTTGTGAGGTAGGTTCATGAAGGGTTGAATTTGATAATAATCGATCATATCATATGAAATATCATATAATAATATAAGCCAACTAGTTCAGAAAATAAGATTTCCTCCTGGGTGTGAACCGTGACAGTGACACCTTAATCAATTGTTGGAAGAGAATGTTTAGGCAGCGGTACTTCAAGCCAAGGAGATAAGAATAGTTGATTTGATCCAAGCCTAGCCCAACTAAGGAGATAAGTGAGCGAGGCAAGGCATATTTGAATAAGCCCCGACAGCAACACTGATTTCCTATTCCAATAGGATGGAAGGTATCTAATAAAAGGGCACTTGATGCAAAAACTATCTACCATTGATGCCCCATTGATGTAGTATTGTTCAGGGCTATTCGATTAGAAATAGTGATAGCACTAAAGGCCCATAACATTGAGAGAACATTTCTCTCTCTAGGTGGAGATATCGAAGAAGTAAGTGAACGTGATCGATCGGGTTATTCCAGTGCCTACATGAATATGGGGGGCCCCACGAGCGAGATGGACCAGGATTTCCCTGCCAATGAGGGCTCGGGACCTGTTACCTCATGCTTTCTTTCGCTTCAATCATATCCAGTCAGGCGCACCTGTTTCACTATCTAATTGTCGATCAATGGTGGTCAGTCACCCATTGGGAACCAGTCCACTAGTGGCGATTGGCTAACATGTATTTGTTGTCAGGAATATGGTCAAGTTATTAGGTGTAATAATTCCCCACCACATAGAAAGTTTCCGCTTCTTAGTCCACTACTATTTAGTTAGACCAGCTAAGCTAAGATTGTGTTCATTAATTATATTATTCATCGACTCACCAGTTAGCTTTACACTTGATCACCCTTACGTAAATCGATATACAACAAAATACCAATTCTTCTTAACCCATATTCTCTTCCTGGGTGCATACTAAATCTTTATTGTGGCATATCACATGGGATAAGGAAAGATAGCATACGAGGGAGGAGGAAAAGGAAAAGGAGGGAGAGATATATTCAAATGTAACCTATTGGCCCTGTGTAGTAGGTTCTGAGACCCATTCTAGAATTATATACACCTCTGTAGGAAGATAGGACTAGACTCTCGTGAAAAATCCCAAAGTTGGGTTAGGGTCCAAGGTTGGGTTAGGAAGTATGGACCATTCATTTCATGTCATGTGATGGGCCATGAATGAATTACGAATTTCTCTAGAGAACTTATTAATAAAGTAAGAATTCTCTCTCTCTTTATATATAAGATGTATATTATTTTTTTTGTTTTATATAGAATATATATAGTTGACATTGAAATATTTTATTTATGATTAACATTCTACATATTAAAATGTTAATACTTGCCCCAATCATATTTGGAAGTAGAAAACATATACCCACAGGACCCTCTCATTAAATATAATTAATTATTATTCACATTCTATACATTAAGTTGTTAATGCATACTCCAATCATATTTAGAAGTAGAAAATGTATATCCATAGGACATTATGTTTATAATATATCTATATATATATATATATATATATATATATATATATATATATATATATATTGTTGGCTAGTAGAGCCCCCCATAGTGAGTTTTTGGGGCATAAATCCTGAGTTTTGGTCCATGTAATGTAGAGACCCTGCGAAATGTGGGCATGGAGCAGAAGAGTCTAGGGTAGTCCACCCTAAAATATTGTAAATTTACTATAAAATTTGTCGACTTACCCATGGTTCGTGGACCATGGGATTGTATAAATATAGAAAGGCTCTAAGGGCAAAAGTCAGTCTTAAGATTATGGAAGTTCTTAGATGATAAAACAACTCTAAGTCTGTAAGTCCTAGTCTTGGGTTAGAGAAAAGGGTAGAGGCTCTACAGCTGAGTGCGCAGAGGCCTAGTAGAGTCCACAACTATGTGCACAAACGCCTGCAGTTGTGTGTGTAGGGTAGGAAGTGGATTGGAACTGGAAAAGTCATTAATAAATATAAGTTGGTTTTGGAACATTGCAAATCTATTTCTTTATTTCTGTTTATGCATTTGTTCATAGTTTATGATTATGCGCATGTTTGTTTATGTTGAATGGTAAATGAAAGTATTGGGCCCACTTAATTTAATTCAAGATCTATAATAATAATAAACACAACAAAAGGTAAAGAACATTCATGCTCTTTAGTTAAGTCGTGTGAAGGTAGTTGCACTGAACAGACAGCTGCGTAGCACATTGCGTAGAGTGGGATCGCGAGCCTTCCAAGACCCATCAAGACATCCCAAGGGTGAGGAAACCTGGTTCCAACACCCTCCCATACTACCTTGGGTGAGACCTCGGTCTATGCTCCATGGACTATTTCCAAAATGGCTGGTAGGTTTGGGATTTGTTTGGCTAAAATCACTTCTAAACCTCGGTCAGGCACCACCAAGCCAACAAATGGTTCCATTTCCGGGTCCAAGATCTGCCTAAGGGATGTCTGATGTCGAAACAATGGAATCCAACGAAGGAAGAAATTGAAGAGTGGGTGGATCAGAATATTCACGAGTTCGTGACACAGGAAAACAGATCTCTACAACTATATGAGAAAATGTGGCTAGATCGCTACATGTATACGAAAATCCACGAGATTTTCTTTGCATCCTTTCCGTTTGAACTGTACGATTGCATTGGGAGATTAGTCTACAGTCAGAGAAGGTATAAGCTTGATCAACTGATAGTGTGGACCCCGAAGTTGGTGTGCAGTCTAGAAGCATCAAAAGACAAGATCGCACGGGTTGTGGACCATTGGCTCGACCAGATAATAGGGGGATTCATCACTCAGTTCGCGATAGATACAACCGTGAGCTATAGCGAAGCTGAACTACGTTTCCTCAAGGGACCGCGAGGCAATTACGTCAAATATTTAAATACCTGGATGTGAATACATTACTGTTTCGGACAACGCAGAGTGGAAAGATCTACCAGGGTAGCGAGGGATTGGAAAATAGTCCTTTGATTTCATCGTCACAAAAAAGTGAGGAAGAGCTTGCATGGTTCTCTCTGAGAAGTGTAGTCAGGTTGATAAAGCAACGCATTCTGCAGTTACCACCTCCACCCTTGACACCACCCACTTCACCTCCCTCACCACTATCTGCTCCCACTCCACCTTCATCAATCCCATCATTCAACATGGTGAACGTGATCATGTTACCCGTATTCAGAGGAGTAGGAAATGAAGACCCGGATCAGTTTTGGTTCGTGGTAAGAGCAGTGTGGGAAGCGCAAGGGGTCATGGATGATAACATTAAGAAGGCTACATTGGTGAGCGCGCTGCAGGATCACGTGTTAGCTTGGTATATCAAGCACTCTAATGATCACCCTAATGTAGGAATAGCAGAGATCCAGAATGCATTGAACAAATAATTTAGCCGTCCGAGATCTAAGACACAGTCAATCATTGGATTCAAGGATATCACGATGCTCTTGGGCGAGAACCCGCGGATCTCAATCAACGGTTGAAAAGTACAATCCATGAGGCTAATATGATGCTTACAAATGCACAGCACTACACATGGTTTGTGGCATCCCTGACACCGCACCTGAGGACGACATTGTCACAACAGAAGCTTTCAACTCAGGTTGAAGCATTGGAGAGGGCGATGAGGTTGCATGAGACTCCAATACAAGATCCTGGGTTGGGATTTCAACAAATCCACGTGCAACTACAGAACCTATGCTTCGAGATGCAAAGTATGAAGCAAGATAGGGCACTGCGACTAGAGGCGTGCGAAGAAGTGTGGTGTATAAAATGTAAAGGTCAGGGTCACGATAAGGATCATTATCCCGTATTCACGAGCTATTTGGTAGGAGGGGGGCCAATGCCATTGAGACCAGAAGCACAGGCAAGGTCAAGTTTGACACCAGTGTTTTGGTGTGTGATATGTCAGTTAGGAGGAAAACACACAATAGACAACTATCACTTGCTGCAGAAGTATACGCAGACTCCCCAACAGTCGTTTTGTAAGTTTTGTAGTTTGGTAGGGCACAACGAGTGTACTTGTCGTAGCTACAAGCTAATGATGGATCAAACTCTGGCATATAGGATGCAAACAAAGACACAAGGCCTCGATCCAACTGTAGTGATGGTGTGTGTAGGGTTTCACGTCTGAGGTCGAGGATGGGGAGGAATGGGACCAGGAAGGGGTCGCAGACAGCTAATTTGCTACAATTGCGGAGGACCGGGGCACTATGCACGCAATTTTACTAACCTAACGAGAATTTCTTGTTCGTATTGTGCTCAGTTTGATCATGAGCCAGTGGATTGTCCTACATTAACCACACAAGTGCGTGAAAAAGGGGTACTTCAGCCCCCTCTAACTCAGAACATCCAAATGATGAAACCCGAACCCAGCAATGAGGATCCCAACGTAAACATGATGCTCAGAAGTGGCATGACCATAGGGGAATATAAGGGGAAGCAGCCTGAGGAGGACACATGGGTTTGTAAGGCTCCTGCAAAGGAACCTAATTTTGACTTGGAGCACGCAACATAGACGTTTATGGAAGCTAATAAGAGCTTCATGGAAGCCTCCACTTTAGGTAGTAAGGACCAACCAGAGTCGGGGATGGATCCTTCCACGCTACTACCTTTCTGGAGACCTGCATGAAGCTATTGCATGACAATAAGGCAGTTAAAGGATTATAAGAGTTGATCACTTGATGCGCGGGATCGGGAAAGTCGTGCATAGTCCGAAAGATGGGAAAGCATGTCTTGCGTACTGGGAGGGAGATGAGATTGACAGTGTAGATTGGTGAATAAGAAATGGATCAGGTTATCCTGGACTTGGGGTCGGATGCAAATGTGTTACCAAAGCAAACTTGGGAATGCATGGTCAGGACCGTGTTGCAGTGATCCCCTATCCAATTACGAATGGAGAACCAATAGAAGAATGTGCCTATGGGAAGGTTGCAAGAAGTAAGGGTCGATATTGAAGGCATGAGCACACTGACAGAATTTGAAGTTATCAAGATTGTTGATGACAACAATCCTTATCCTGCGTTGTTAGGAATATACTGGGCAATTGATATGAATGGAGTCATCAATCTAAAAAAGAGGAAAATGACATTCGAGAAAAAATCACTGTGTGTAGTAGTCCTGTTAGACCCATTCGAAGGAGCATGCTACACTAAACCCATGTGCGACGAGGACATCGATGATGAGCTGGAATGCATTTACCAAATAACAGTGCAAGATCAGGATCAGGTGAACTCGACTATGGATGGAAGGATCTTGTGGGAACGTGACAACTCCTGCATGTCGGATTCAGATGAGGAAGTAGAATGTTGGCAGAAACTAGTTACACGAAGTGACGATGCTGAATTGTAACATGATGACTAGATCATTCCGTCACGTAACAACAGAAGCAAGGGAAATACCAACAAAGGAGGATGGGACAAGTGTAGGGGAATGCATGGACAAATTTGAAAGCGTAGTATCGAAATAGCAGCAGGACGCAACAACAAAAAAAAACTGGGCATGACGCCTACACGCTGAGGGAGTACACATCCAAATACCATGGTAAGTTGGCACGAGGGTAAAAGGCGAGTGTGATTGTGGATGAGAAGCTCCCAACATCAAACAAAATTTGGGCGGCCAGGTCAGAAAAGGCTACGCATTCCCCACTATCAATGAACATGGAACTAGCTACAGCAGTAGAAAAAATGACACGCACCACGAAAGTACCACCTAGAACCAGTCAAAAGGGTATGCGGGATCTTGAGCAAGGTTCACCAGGTCAGGCAGACTGCGTGGGACCGTCGCGTACCAATGATCTGATGGGCCTCTAAAGCTATTTACAATCGTCTGAGCACGGAGACGACCAACAGAATGGAGGCCACTGATTTGCAAGGAAGGTTTCCTCACATAATTGGCATGACTCACAGGGACTAGGGGGAAGGAGTTATGCCGCCGCACAAGAACAACCATATGTAGATGTAGGGAGCCATTCGACAAGCGTACTTGAAAATTCACGCACTTAAAGAAGGTTGAGTTTGGCTGAGGCCGAAAACCAAGATCCTAGATGAAGAAATTAATGAACTAGAGACCGAAATCACATAAACAGGCCGCATGGAGAAACTAAGCTCAATAGAACAAAAGACAACCAGTCACGCTACTACACTAGAAGAATTGGTGGCTCCACTACTATGGTTGTGGTCGCACTTCATTGGCCAAAGGAACCAAGGAAGTGCATCATATAAAGACGAACGTGAAACACTGACAGATGCAAGGGTAATTAAGGGGTGCCCGCGAACTAGGCTGGCAGGTACAAGGACGCTTCACGCAGGTGGTGTCCCCACCTTACTAGCCATAGAAAGCATTGTCTCAACACTTCAAGCAGTTGAAAGAAAGTGTGGGACTATAAACAAGTCTATATAAGAATTGTGCAGGAAGAAGGTTACGTGCAGGGATAGGATGTCACAAGGATCACTGTTATGCAGAAGGGGCTATGATGTTGTGTGGATAGACTAGAAGGTGACCGTTGATGTCACTGTTCATGACAAGAAGTCCAATTTAAGGCGGAAAGGAGCGGGCGAGGGGCAATTAAGGCAAGAATTAACAGCTAGATTTGGGATGATCTGCCGCCAAGAAGGTATTAATGACTTAGAAGTGGAGGGAATGGGCAGATTCAAATTCAAATGACACTATAAAATCCCATGGGATAGCCTCGAGGTAACACTTGGTTGCTCGAGATTTAAGCTAGTACAGAGCATTGAGCACCTAGCACTCTTACCACCTTTGATTATGCAACCAAATAGACCCAGTAGAGATACAATGACAACTGCAAGAACCAGAGTGCACTTCGCGGAAGTTACCCCAAAGCCCCGTATGGCCCAAGAAGGGTCAAGAGAGGTGGCAGCTGCACCAGAGGTTCTAAAGTCACCCCACACGCCATGCCTGCAGAAAGACAAGAAAACAATGGGGCTAATTCGGGTGTCACCACAAAACCCATGATTTAGTAAACTGTCAATGGCGGAGAAGGGAAAAGCCATTAGTTTAGAAACAAAGGAGGAGGAGGAAGAAGATTTACAAGCCTTGATCACCCAAATTTAAGCATGGGATGACGAGGCAGAGAATGCCTCCCAAGTCCCATCGGCGATAAGGTTACCCCCCTACATCCCTTCGTGGAAGGGGAAAGCCAAGATACCCAAAGATTTGGAGGCCACGGAGAGTGCACTCCAGACCCCACTCCTTCCTGATGAACTAAGGTTTGACAGACCGCCGATGCGACAGGTGCTGAAGATGAAGTTTCAATATTGGGACCTCGCGGACGGCAAGAAATTCCCTCAATTGGCCATGGCGAAACTGCTGAAATAGAAATGGCTACGCAGAGTAGGAAGGTCTGGGTCACTCCATCTATGATGGATACCCCACTACCACCACGCGCCCATTACCATATTTTTCATACGGCAGCTGCTATGTTTGGTTCATAATGGGTATCTCTAGCTGGAGGAGCTGATTCCCATCATAGCAAATTTAATTCACAAGATTTCTCGATTATTAGTCCAAGGGAACGACCCCACCACCTAATAAGAAAAAGTAGTGATTCAATGCTCGCAAAAGCAATGAAAGCCAACTATAAACTAGAGAAAAAGAAGAGGGGGTACACAATAGCCAGTATTAATGACTGGGGGGTGCGCATAGCTACCTAGCTGCTAGCTGAAAATTTGATGAGGAAATGTCAAGCAGACAAAGTACCAGCCACTGTCATTGCATTAGCAGAGCAGTGTGCAAAGGAGGTCCATTTTAACTGGGCATGGTTCCTCTGCAAGGCATTTTTGACAAACTGTAGAGAAGCCTAGGAGCAGGGTAAGACCTTCAACTATGCGTGGTTGCTCTTATCCATCATGTTGGTTGCGGGACAGCTACTGAAGCACAACCAATTTCCCGTGGTCGAGGGCGACCTTCCCGAAGCCGCGAGGTTCACCTCGCTATGGGCAACAAAAGACGCAATGAGGATTCCCGAAATAAAGGTGTTTTGGGTGTTTGTAGAGGCAAGTATATGCAGATGGATTGACGCAGGCTGCACTTGTCCCCGACAATGCATAACAGTTTACAGAGAACGACATAATCCAAAGTGGATATGCATAACCTGTATTTATGTGCCCACATGGATCCTACACGAACATGGGTAAAGCTCCCATTCATCGCAACGGATGATTCAATTTGTGCGGTAATGGAAGCATGGCCTCTGGAGTGGTGCGCCCAAGACTTGGCCGCCCTGGAGAAGATTTCCAAATAGCAGCAGAAGAAGGATGCCAAACTGCGCCCCGTGTGGCTGGCTGAAAAATGCGCTAAGAACAGGAAAAGGCCGTGCAGCTGAAGGCGGCCGAGGCAGCAATGGCAACACAAACAGAAGAGACCACAACCGAGTTGAGCAGGGACCCTGATGAGGGCCAGGCAATGTCCACAGATCCAAACATACAGGGGGAAGATTAGCCAGAGCTACGCATGGACCTTGGCCCGACTCAACTCAAGAGACCGCGCACCCTAGAGAAAGTAGTGTCACGGAAAAGGATAAATGCATCAAAGTCAACAAATGCCTTGGAGGAATTAATCACAGAGTAGATGATTGTGTTGGGGGGCACTTAGAGAGCAGTTACAGGCATTACAAGTGCAACCCCTGGGAGTAATTTCACCACACGGAGCAGCAGGGCCACCCAACGACAATCAGCTAGTGCACACACCCACACAGCTCACACAGTGGGATTACCAGAAGACGCAATGTTAGTAGCAACTGAGGGAGATAGGGCCACAATGAAGGGATGGGGGTTGAATTTGGCCACCCTTCCCAGAGAGATCCTTTACGAGTTATAGGATGGGGTAACCACTGAGCTCCGCACCAGGGAAGGTCGCACCCTCTAGGTCTTAATGGAACATAAATGAAATCTGGAGTAGATCAAGTTACAGCATGACGACTTTATTTTTCGCAACCAAGGATTAGAATAGGCTGTGAAGGAGTCCTGTAGAAGCGTACTAGAACTAGCTATGCCATTGGAACTCCCAGCAGCTGAAAAGATTCACCATATGGCAGCAAGATTCTGTAAGGCCCAGGAGGAGGCCGTGAAAGTTCATTTGGAGCTGAACTCGCAGATTGCTGAGATGCAGATGAAGGCACAACCCTCTACACCCCCGGAAGAAAAAGAGCAGAACCACCGTGCCATTCAATCAGGGTTGGAAATGATAAAGCAAGTTGTACAGGATTGCACGAGATTGCTAGATCAGTCCCTCTTCACGCTTACTTCACTACAGGAGGACCCGACACTACAGTAGTTAGAGACAGAAACGTGGGAGTTGCAGTAGGCCTATGACAATATCTATGTGACCACGCAGACGGTTGCCCTTATGCAACGATTGGCCGAGATGAGGGAGGCCTAGGGTCTGAAGGAATAGGTGGATGCCACATGCCAGAAAGAAGCAGGGCTTAAAGCACGCATCTAGCCTTGGCTCGAGGAAGCGTTCACGGTCACCGCCATGATCGAGGGGAAGCTAGCCCAAATGCAGGTTACATATGCGCTCAGGTAAGAAGGTTCCTCTGACAATGATGCATCAGAAAGTCACATACAATTGATACAGCGGACAGTAGAGGAATGTGTGGAAGACGTCAACAAAGTGTAGCAGTTGCTAGCTGGACTCCGAGCAAAAATCATCACATCAGCCAAGTGACTCGGGACGAGTCACATTGATTGTGTTGGGGGCCTGTTGGGTAGCGGAGCCCCCCTTAGTGAGTTTTTGGGGCATAATGCCCAAGTTTGGTCCAAGTAATGTAAAGACCCCATGAAACGTGGGTGCGGAGCAGAAGATTCTAGGGTATTCCACCCTAAAAAATTGTAAATTTAATATAAAGTGTGTTGCCCTACCCGTGGTCCATGGACCATGGGATTGTATAAATAGAGCGAGGCTCTAATGGTAGAAGTCAGTCTTAAGATTATGGAATTTCTTAGATGATGAAACAAATCTGAGTCAGTAAGTCCAAGTCTTGGGTTAAAGAAAAGGGTAGGGGCTCTGCAGCTAAGTGCGCAGAGGCCTAGTAGAGTCCGCAGCTGTGTGCGCGAACGTTTGCAACTGTGTGCCCAGGGTAGCAAGTGGATTGGAACTGGAAAAAACAGTAATAAAGATAATTTGGTTTTAGAACATCGCGGACCTATTTCTATTTATGTTTATGCATGTGTTCCCAGTTTATGATTGCTTGCATGTCTGTTTATGTTGAATGGAAAATGAAAGTATTGGGCCCACTTAATTTAATTCAAGATCTATAATAAAAATAAGCATAGTGAAGGGTAAAGAACATTCACGCTCTTCAGTTAAGCTATGCAAAGGTAATTTCACTGAAAAGATAGCTGCACAATGCAACACGTAGAGTGGGATTATGAGCCTTCCAACACCCATCAAGACATCCCAAGGGTGTGGAAACCTAGTTCCAGCACCCTCCCATACTGCCTTGGGTGAGACCTCAGTCCATGCTATGTGGACTGTTGCTGAAAGGGCCAGTAGTTTCTGGATTTGTTTGGCTAAATCACTTCTGAACTTGGGTCAGGCCCCAACAAGCCAACATATATATATATATATATATATACACCTTAGTAAATTTGGATTGGAATATTCTATTTAATTCTAGATAATCCAACCCTATCTCTATATATACTTTTATCTCCACTAGTTCTCTTCACCATCTCATCTCATTCATGCTTCTTTTCTTTCCTTCTGCAAATTGTTTTTTGTTTTTGTTTTTGTCAATATCAATGGCTTTGAACATCGTATTAGTGTTTGTCATTTTTATTTTTCCCTCTCGCTTCTATCTCCTAGAATAACCATAGATGATGATCACGCATCTGGAAACAAGGTAAAAAACCTGCAAGCAAGGCTAGTGCCACCAGGTAAAATACCATTGAATCACTCAACTCTAGGCACAACATCCAAAGTAGAGTCCTTTGGATTTAAGAAAATAATTTCACACCCAAAAACTATTTTGCATTACATTAAACAAAAATATAAATAGATCAATTATTGGTTGAAGATAGAAAATATATCTTAACCACATAATGACTTAGTTGATCAAATCTCCTGACAAAACACTCAACTAGGAACTATTTTACTGAAATAAATATCTCAAAATATAACTAATTAACAACCACACAACAATTACATTTAATGATGAGGAACATCATTCGACAAGAAAAATACAAGTAGGAGTTAAATCTCCACATCCCTCCCTTAACGAGTACTTATATTTGATCTTCTTCTTTGCAAAGTCTTCATTAGATTCTTTAAATATTTTTGAAATTTGATAAAGTGAACTCCATCGAATTCTCTCACAACACTTGTGAAGGTGTAGTCGACAAGCTGGATTCTTGAGTTCCACTCTCAAACTCTCAAATATCATATCTCTCGAAGTCAATTATTGAACAATGTCCCAAGCTATCACATAACCTCAGGAGAATAATTGTCCCACATCTTCAACAAATGAGGGATCTTTTCCTAGGTCCACAATTGTCAAAATATTTGGAAAACCATCCATATTGAGTCTTACTTCCACTCAATCTCTTTAAATAGTAGCTTTAGACACAATCAATTACTTTTTTTCAATAGGTGAACTACTACTCATTCTATGGATGTGTTTCCATCTACCCAAATATATGGGTTCTAACTATTATTCTCCCTAGTTGTATAGGAAATTCATATAGACACAAAATGTATATAGAGTCATTTTTACAAAATGACTTCTTGATATGGTTTTGGAAGTTCATATAACTATATCACCATATACAGTTTCTCTAATGGCCTTCAAACAATTCAAAAATACACATATTTTTAAGCAAGTCGGTTTGTCATATCAAAACTGGAGCTCAAGCAAGGCACTTAGTTGCTCTATAGAATAAGCTTTCAAGTTTGGAAAATTAAAAATCATGTTGTGATGTAGTCAATCATTGGCCAAAACCTTTTCTATCTCTGGGAAATTACTCAACAACCTAGATGCATCCAACAATCCAAATCCACTACATGATGGATCAACTGAGCCCAACAACATAACCCACTCTTGCACAACTACAAAAGAAACAACAATCATTGTTGGTAGTTATATCCTTGTTTTGACTTGAGAAGCTTTGTTATGCTCTTGACCCGCAATAAATTCCAGAATACCAAATATGCAAAGAAATACAACCCAGAACACATAGAGAACACAACAAACTGATGCACTTATCTTCATCTGAAATTTTAATATCAACAGATGATAACTAACTTACCATAGTATTAAATTCATTCAGATGCTCTGCCACTGAGTCTCCATCTTTCATCCTTAGGTTATACAGCTTTTTCTGCAGGAACAGTTTATTCACCAGAGACTTAGATTGGTACAAAGTCCCTAACTTGTCCCACAAAGCCTTTGTCGTAGCTTCCCCTGATACGTTTAGCAATACGGAATCTGAGACACACAATCGTATTGTGCTCTTTGCCTTCCGACCCAACTTCTTCCATTCTTCATCAAACACTCCTGTTAGTTTAGAACCCAGATCTACCGTGACCCACTGATCTTTATCCACCAACAGATCCTCCATCTTGAGTTTCCACAACTCAAAACTCTGACCATTAAATTTCTCGATCTCTATCTTTCCACTGCTCGCCATCTTCTTTCACCACCAGAATCGATCTCGCAGATCTCCCATTGAACAGGGTTTACCACAGGCCCAAGCGAAAACCCCTCAGCAACAAAGGCGTTCCCTTAAAGCCAAAATAGCTCTGATACCAAATGTAGGTTTTAACCCCGTACAGAAATTACCTGCATACGAATTCTTAAAACACAAAAAATAAACAATGCAAGAGAATAACACATAAAACACATATACATAGAGATTTTTCCCTGGATCCCAAAACCGGGACTACCAGCTTGATTTTTCATTATGTTCCTTTTGAAGTTATAATACATATTTATACATGCCGAAGCATCCAATACAATGGACTGAAAACCATCGTGTCCAATACCATGGACCGAAAACCATCACGTCCAAAAACATGTGCGAAAATCATGCACAAAACCATAGGTGAGTCTGCCCAAACTAACATAGGTTCCAAAACCAAAACTTTCCAGGGCGCTGCCTTGGACCCCATAAGGTGGGGTTACCTGCACCCCTCAAACCCCCTGTGACCCCCCACTACGCAATTGGTGCAACTAAGCTGGGGCTTCGCCCCCCCTCTAACCCCCTGGTTAACTACGTGGGCTAGTCGTGGAAAGAACATTCTTGTTTCTAATACCCAATTCTTTTATAGAAAGAAAATTTAAAAAAAAAAAATCACTTTGAAACACTCTCCCCGGCAATGGTGCCAAAATGTTGGTGCACAAAGATGACTATTAAAAGAAACCTTAATACCTATATTAATTATCAAACTAAGGTAATTCTGTTTATTTCAAGAGTGTTCAGCATTATCTATGCAAGTGAATTCAGAGGCTAATTCAAAATGAAATGATTTCAGATCGTTGCAATAATCAATATCTAATTCTTGAAGTTCAATCCAAAACAAATATGAAGGCAAACCTTAAAGAATTTTCAAATCTATTTTAATCTATCGTGGAGAGAACTGAATCATAATGCAAGTAAAAGGAATCACTCTTAATAGATTGACTAACTAACATTGAAAATAATTCATTCAACATGAAGGAACACTATAAAAAATAAACAACAAGCAATTATTCAAGCTCTTAACTGAAAGTAATCAACTTTGAACTCAATATCTCTGAGAACACTACTTCAGAAGGAACATCAATCAAATAATTAAGTTAATCTGATCAATTCATCAAATATTAACATGCCACTGTAAACATAACAAGATCTAGAATCTACTTTGAACGGTAAAGGTAAATCTTAATGATCAATACTCATAGCAATCAGAATAATTCTAGTTTCATGAAATAATAGGAATAAACAATTACAAGAGTAAAAAGAAATAAGTATGAAACAAGCAAAGCAATAAATCTCCTATTGACTGGGCCTAGAGTCTCCAGAAGTCACTGCCAAAAGAAACTCAGAATTCGATTACAAGTAAAAGATGGTATTTCTCACTAAACTCAATAATAAAGATACATCATCACCGTAGTGAGAATACTCTGTGTCAAAATGAAAGTTACAATCTCCAAATTTCTAGCTAGCTATTCTATTCCACTTGTGGGTTTTACATAACCTATGGGAGACAAGTGGATAGGAATGAATCCTCAGGATCATGAGATCTTGAGGATTTCGCAACCAAAAATTGAATATTATTATAAAATAAACTCGATTCCCCTAGTCTTTCGCTAGCCTTCGTGAGCGAGACATTGTCCTTTTTCTTTTCTTGGTTGTTGTTGTTCCATTGTTTGAACAACAATCGTTCAATTCATGTTCCTACATATCAAAATAGCGAAAGTTAGCTTTCATGCCCAGAATTACACAATTCAGTAATGGTTGATTTTATTCAGCTTCTATAATCATTTCTTCTAAATTCTTTTCTAAAACGAAGATAGACATATAAATATAAATGATTAATTAGGCTAATATGAGGATAAAACAACATTTTCTACGGCCCAGCATTTTCCACCAAATTGGAGGCAAAAAGAGGCTAGATAGCCATTTTTGAGTATTCTGGACTCATTGGAGAAAGTTTCAGAAGCATTTGAGCATTGTAAACAAAGGATTTTACACTTTTGAGCATAATAGAGAGGCCCAAGCCATTGGAAGCTGGACCAAGGAAATGTAGCCCATGAGGGGTGAACTCTTTTATCATGTTCCTATTGTAATGTGTTTTTGATGATGTTATGTACATGCTTATGATGTTGTTCAATCTCTTATTTATGTTAAAATTTTCATAAAATTAACATAAAATCTCTTCATTTCACTTGCAAAAATTCATGAATCCTTAAGCACAATAAAATCATTTTGTTTATAGTCTGAGGAGGATCTTAGCACCGCAATATAATATTCTAAATGAGATCAATCAACCCTACGGCATATGGGTGAATTACTTGGGAAAAGGATAGCTCCTGCAACTTAGATTCAAATGAGGAGCTCAAACTATGGCATAATAGACTACATGAAGTATCAACTTTGTGATGCAACATGATTACTAAGTCACTCCGATGTATATCCATTGAGGTACACAACTGATGGCTTAGAAGATGTAAATCTATTTATGGATAAATTTTAAAGGAATTTTCTGGAGGAACATCAATAACAGGCACTAGACATTGTGCTGAGTGTTAGGCCTACCAGATGGTAGGATACACATAAAAACAATTTTACAGACTAGAAGGAGTATTGAAGAATGATGAAGTTGTAGTTTGGATAAGCCAATACCGCATTACAGAGAAATATACAAGAAAGGATGATTCACGCAAGAATTTTTCTCAATGGATGAAAGAATGGGTAAAGGAACCACAACCTGAATGGGTCCACATATTCTGCCACACTTTGGATACTATTTCGATGAACTTGTATCTAGAAACAGAGCTGCGACATAGAACCATAGAGTGGGAAGTTCTAAATGAAAGTTTTCTCCTAACATTCAATTTTGAGGATGGGTTTGAGTGTATTGATGAAGTGTTACAGGAGATCAAAGTAGCAATATTCAGAATGGCTAAAAAATCTCTCACATGGGTATAACTAGGTTGGAATACGTAGCTTTGTGATGCGCGAGAATGCTACAATGTAGCCATATAAGAAGGTAAGGAATATCCTAGGAACATCAGTATTCCCGATGTGAAGTTGCCAAGCCTAATGTAGAAATTCCTGACATCTCAAAGCCCTTGAAAGCTAAGTAGGTAAGCATTGGGTTAGAAGCATAGTCGAAGTTTGCAAATATAGGTGATTATTGGGATGATGACAGGATTGAAAAAGTTGGGGAGTTACTGCGAGAGTATAAGGACTTGTTTCGCACAAAATTATCTAATTTGAAGGGGATAGTAGGTGATCTGAGTATCGTGAACATCAATCTGAAGCTAGATACGAAGCCAATGAAGTAGCACCCATATCGATTGAATCCTAAGTACAAGGAAAATGTGCACAAAGAAATAGATAAGATGCTTGTAGTAGGAAATATTGAGGCTGTATAAGAATCAGATTGGGTTAGTTCTATGATGGTTCAAGAAAATAAGACGAAGGGTGAAATTTGGATCTACGTAGATTTAATAAAGTTGAATTATTCTTGTGTCCATGATGTGTTCCCTACATCATTCACAGATGAAGTATTGGAGAATGTTGGAGGTCAAGAAGCCTACCCATTTACAGATGGGTTCTCAAGGTATCACTAGATCAAGATCATGCTAAAATATCGAAGTAAGACTACCTTTGCCATAAAATGGGGTTGTTTTCAGTATAAAGTTATGCCCTTTGGACTTAAGAATGCCCCTACGATCTTTTCTAGGGTGGTAGTCGCAGCTTTTAAATAATTTATTCATTATTTTTTGGAGGTTTACTTTGATGATTGGACAATGTTTGGGTTAGTGAAAAAAGATGTTTCTAGTCTTTTCCTAATGCTAGATACTTGTTGAAAGTGTCATATATTCCTTAATCTGAAGAAGTGCATCTTTTGTGTACCATATGGAATACTTTTGGGCCATGTTGTTTGTAAGTAGGGGTTGATGGTGGACCCTGCCAAAATTGCAGTGATTATCAATTTGGAACCTCCAAGGAATGTTAAATAGTTGTGCGTGATGCTAGGCCATACAAGATATTATAGAAAGTTCAACAAAGCATACGCGCAGATCACTGCGCCCACAGAAAAATTATTGAAGAAGGATACAATGCTTTGTTGGGATGATGATTGATTGAAGAGTCTGGATGTATTGAAGGAAACAATAGTTACAATTCCAATTCTAGTGTTCCCTGACTAAAGAAGGAATTCCACGTACATGTAGATGCATATTACGTAGCGTTAGGAGGTGTGTTAAACCAACCAAGCACAGGTGATATTGACCATGTGATTGTGTTTGCGAGCAGGAAGTTGTCTACGGCAAAAAAAAAATATTAAACCACGGAACGCGAAGTATTGGCGATGGTATATGCACTCCAAAAACTCAAGAATTATTTGTTGGGTGCACACTTCAAAATGTACACGGACAATTCCGCGTTGAAATACCTGGTCAATAAGCCTGTGTTGGAGGGGGGAATTTGTAGATGGTTGCTTATCTTTCAGGAATATGACTCTAAAGTAGTTGTGAAGCCAGGATGATTAAATGTTGGATTGAATCAGCTCTCGCAGATTGAGAATGGCGATGAGCCTAAAAATATGGATGAAGGATTTCTTAATGCATAACTCTTTATTTTTCAAATTGTAGATGAACACTTTAGAGACATAATCCAATTTTTGTCCATGGTTATAGTGTCTAAAAGGTATACAACACAGCAAAAGAAACAATTGGTAGTCAGGGCTGCAGATGTTTCTATCATTATAGGGCACTAATATAAAATGGGATCTGATGAAGTCTATGTAGGTATGTCCGAGATTATGAATGACAAAGTATCCTCATTGAAGCACATGGAGGAGTTGCTGGAGGTCATTATGTAGGAAGGGAAACCACACAGAAGATCCTACGAGTTGGGCTATGGTGTCCAATTGTGCATAAGAATTCCAAGGAATCATATTGAGCATGCGATGTCTATCAGAGGACTGAGAAGTCATCATGAAGGGATGAATTTCCTTTGAACCCACAAGTGTCATTACAGACATTTGATAAGTGGGCAATGGACTTTGTGGGAGCAATTCAACCACTATGAAAGAAGACAGGAGAAAGATACATCATTACGACGACTGAGTACTTGACCTGGTGGGCTAAGGTCCAGGCCGTGAAGGATTGTAGCATGAACACAACTACAAAGTTCATATTTGAATACATTTTGTCTCGGTTTTGCTACCCTAAAATTTTGATAAGTGACAAGGGTTCACATTTCTTAAATGAAATAATTGCTTCTTTGCTTGAAGTGTTCCAAATGTATGATCATAAAATCACACTATATCATCCTCAAGAAAATAGAATAGTGGAAGCCTTTAATAAGATCCTCGATAATGCTTTGACGAATAATTGTAATGAAAAGCGGAATGATTGGGATGTGTGCATACTAGTTGTTCTTTTGGCATATAGAACTACCTGTAAGAATTGACTGGTCAGACACCATTCATATTGGTTTATGGACAAGAGGCATTGATGCCAATGGACTACATCATGCCCAATTTGCAGATTTCTGCACTCACAAAGATGGATGATCAAGATACCATTGAAGAACACCTCCTACAGATAGATGAATTAGAAGAAGATCACCTCTTGGTAGGTTTTCATTAGAAGGTGCATAAAGCTCATGAAAATTCATGCCATGATCGCCACATTAAAAAATGCACCTTTAAAATTCGATATTTAGTGCTATTGTATGATAGAAAATTTACGAAGTTTCCAGGGAAGTTCCAGATGCATTGGTTGTTGGAAATAATACTGAGAGGGGGGGTGAATCAGTATTAGCAAGTCAATAATATTTCATTTCCATATTTTTATTCATATATTCTACTTCAGTTAATGAAACTTGCGTGTATACGCAACTGTATATAAGGAAACTAGTGCATACCTTGTAAACTTATAATTTAGTTAATTCTTCATATGTTGATCTTTAATCTGTGCATCAAAACCATATAAACAGTAACCAGGAGCAGTAAAAACAAAACAGACAGTCACACACATGAACACAAGATATAAGGTGGAAACCTAATGTGGGTGAAAACCACCTGCTGCAATCATCTCTATCTTTCTTTTAATAAGAAAATTCTTGTTACAATATTTTGTACTGGTACAGTCTTATACCAGTACGCAGGCTTCTACCTGCAGAAGGCTACAACCTTCTCTTGAGTTCTCCAAATTCTCCTGGAAGGGAGCTACAACCCCCTAGCTCTTGTACTAGCTGATGTACTAGTCAGTAGGTGTTGACCTACAGAAGGCTAAAACCTTCTCTTTTCTTCCAGGGATCACATTTCATAAATTTTCAAACTGGATCCATCAATAACATCAATCAAACGTCAAATATATCAGCATCAACCAATCTCCTTTGCACCAACCAAAACTGAATCAAACAATCACTTGTATGAATGCTATAACCAGATCACAGTAACTAGAACCCGAGCCAGAACCCAGAACACTATAACAGTAATCAGAAGTAGCTAAAGCATATTTTTATGAGGTGTACGCTACTTCAATGTGACGAACCTGCATGCATACGCACTTGTATCAAGGCAAACCTGCATATATGCACTTTTGAAATGTCGAACCAGCGTGTATATGCACCTTTGATATAATGAACCTACATACAGATCTGTAAATGATGATTTTAACCTTTACAATTATTCAGACATCAATTATACCCAGATCATCATATTTATAGATTACGACATGCGCCAATTATTCAGATGAAAGATCAAAACCACACAAAGATACTTCTCTTCAAGCCTTAAGATCTTAACCTATCAATAGAACTTATCCTTCATCACGTGCTCAGGTTCATCCATGATTCAGATCCAGCTGTGCACCATAACCCAATCACTTGTATTCTAGATCTTGCTCTTCATCAGATATTTAATTCATGAGTGCCTTTTCCTAATGATCTTCTCCTCCTTTTATAGTCTTAGGCCTTACTCAATACCATGGTCTAAAACCACTTAGAACTAATACCTTGGACCAAATACCTACGGTCAACACGTCGGACAAGATACCTTGGACCAATACCATGGATCATAATACCATGGACCAAAACCAAGTTTTCCAACATGTACGCACCTTTCCTTTCGTGAAAGTGCGTGTGTACCCCATACGTGCCTTTTGGTCTACGAACCCGTGTGTACATGCAGCTTGGTCAATGGGAACCTACGTATACCTCTCTTCCTTCATTCTGTGAGCCTAAATTGAGATCTGTCATCTGAGTGAGTTGCCATCAAGGACAACACCTATGTCATAGCACCAAATCTGAGTCATAATGCCAACAATCTCCCCCTTTGGACTTGATGGCAACCACAAGTCACTCTCCCCCTTTGTCGTCAAGGGCAAAGGGTTATGCTCCCCTTGAGTATATGTTGAATTCTCTGATATGTTGAAGAGTGTTGCCCATGCTCCCCCTAAATGTAAGCAAGGTCTGATAAAAGAAGTTCTACGAGAAGAACATGACTTTATACATCATAAATGACCTTCCTATAACCAAAGACTCATGCATACATCCACCTCCCAACCAAGTGGGGATATACCAAGATTGACTCATCCACCCAACCAAGTGGGGATATACCAAATGTTTATACATGACAAAACAAGAACATTACATCATCCATCCCATGCATAGTGGGGAAACACAATAGGTCGTTTCATGACCTTGATAATAAAAGATATACATGACATAGAGATAAAATATCTAAAACAAGACTATGATAGTTATCAGCAACTATCGTCAACAGCATTTGTCAATCACCATCTAGACTAGGAACCATTATCTCCCTCTGCACCTGTTCCACCAGAATCAAAACAACTTGTGAATTTGTACCAAGATCTTCTAAGATAATGCCAATAATGCATTATTAGAAGTATGTGCTCCCTGTGAACCTGTGCCAGATGATCACTGTCAAAACCATATCAAACTCTTTTCATCCTGAGTCTGGCCCACTATTTTTCTTCAAACCAGCACATACACGACTATATCCACAGAAATCAGTGTATGTACACGGATACGCTTCATGAAACTCACGTACAACCACTTTTCTCTAAAACAGATAAGTTTCAACAGCAAGATGATGCATCAACTACTCCCAGCTTCTGTCTGAGATATTCAAATGTCTCTTTGGGCAGTGGTTTGGTGAATATATCAGCAACCTATTCTTTGGAGGGAACATACTCCAATTTGACCTTTTGTTCAAGCACTTGTTCATGGAGAAAATGATATTTGATAGGTATGTGCTTGGTCTTGGAATGCATGACTGGATTCTTTGAAATACTGATTGCACTTGTATTATCACATAGAATGGAGATGGGTGGAGTACATGTGATCTGAATGTCTTGCAATGTTTGCATCATCCAAAGGAGTTGTGTGCAGCAAGATGTAGCAGCCACATATTCTGCTTCAGCTGTAGATAATGCAATTGAACTTTGTTTCTTGCTGAACCAAGATACTAATCTGGAACCCATATAGAATGCACCACCACTAGTGCTTTTTCTATCATCCATGCTTCCTGCCAAATCTGCATCTGTATATGCATGAAGTGTAAGATCTGTGTCCCTAGGATACCATAAACCAAAATTCTGAGTCCCTTGAAGATATTTGAAGATCCTTTTGACTGCCTAAAGGTGTGATTACTTTGGATTTGCTTGGAATCTTCCAACTATTCCTACTGCATGCATGATGTCTGGTCGGGTACCTGTTAGATAAAGAAAACTACCAATCATGGATCTGTAGGTTGGTTGATGTAATGTTGTTGATTCATCATTTGAGTTGAAACTACATCCTATTACCATAGGGGTACATACTGGTTTAGATTCTTCGATGCCATATTTTTTCAAGATCTGCTTGAGGTACTTGGTTTGTGATAGAAAGATACCATCTTTATTTTGTTGAACCTGTAAACCAAGAAAATATGTGAGCTCACCAAGCAGGGATGTTTCAAATTCTTTCCACATTACCAAAGAAAAGTTTTGACTCATGGCTTCTTCATTACTACCAAAAATGATATCATCAACATAGACAACAAGTATTAGCAATTTATCATTGTCAATCTTTGTATATAAATTACTATCAGCTAATCCTTTTGAAAACCCTTGTTGATGGAGGTATTTGTCGAGATGGTAATACCAGGCCCTTGAAGCTTGTTTTAGACCATAGAGAGCTTTTTTGAGTCTGCATACAAGTTTTGGATCATTTCCAAGGATGAATCCATCTGGTTGCTCAATATATACTTCTTCTTCTAAGTCTCCATTACGAAAGGTAGATTTTACATCCATTTGGTATACTTTGAAGTTCTAAAAGCTAAAAAGAGCAAAGAACATTCTTATGGCTTCAAGTCTACCAACAGGTGCAAAAGTTTCTTTAAAATCTATACCGTCTTGTTGAGCATATCATTTACAAACAAGTCTAGCCTTGTTTCTAATAACTTCTCCATTTTCATTCAGCTTGTTTTTGAATATCCATTTGGTTCCAATGATATTATTATCATGAGGTCTAGGAACTAATTCCCAAGAATTATTCTTTTCAATTTGCTCAAGCTCTTCATTCATGGCCTTGACCCAACATTCATCTTTGCATGCTTCATGTATATTTTTAGGTTCGTTGGTGGAAAGAAATGCTAGATAGCTTGAAGCTTCTGTAATAGTTCTTCTTGTCTGCACCCCTACCTCCTTTTGTCCCAAAATTTGAGTCTCTGGATGATTTTTCTGAACATACCTAGATGGAATCTTTCCTTCTAGCATTATCTGTTCTTCTGGTGCTTCATTGGTTTCTTCTTTAGAATTAGTTTGATTTGATGTGGAAGGATAATCCTCATCTTCTTCATAGTTTTCAGTTTTTACCTGCTTTGGATTTTGGCATGCTTCATCAACCACAACATCAATACTTTCAACAATTTTCCCTAATCTTTTACTATAACACACATATCCTTTACTTCGCGAAGATTAACTAAGGAGAATGCCTTCATCAGCTCTAGGTTCAAATTTGCCAAGTTTTTCATCAGTCCTTTTGATGTAACATTTGCTTCCAAAAACTTTGAAGTATTTTACAGTAGGAGTCTTACCATACAAAATTTCATGTGGAGTTTGAGTGTTATTTACCTGAACGTTTGTTTTGTTGAGAATAGTGACGGCAGCAAATGCAGCTTCACCCCAAAAGGTTGCAGGAGTTCCAGACTCATCTAGCATGGCACGAGCCATTTGTTGAACAGTGTTGTTCATCCTTTCTACCACTCCATTTTGTTGAGGAGCCCTTGCGGTAGAGAATTCACTTTTTATTCCATGTTCTTCACAAAAGTTGAAGAATTCATTTGTGGTAAATTCCCCTCCTTGATCAGACCTGAGGCATTTGATTTTGCAATTTGATTCATTTTCAACCAATGCTTTGAAGGCTTTGAACTTTTCAAATGCCTCATCTTTATGCTTTAGAAGTCCTATCCAACACATTCTAGAAAAGTTGTCAATGAACAATATAAAGTATTCTTCTCCACGAGGTGACTTTTTCCTTGATGGACCACATAAATTAATATGAACAAGTTCAAGAGGCTTACTAGCTGATCCTTCCTTCTCAGGGAAATGAGCTCTGGTTTGCTTACCAAATTGACATGATTTGCATATTGTGTTTTCTGGAATGCTGATATCAGGAAGATCATGAACAACCTAGTATCTGCATGTTTTTCTTATTTGAGAGAAGCTTAGATGCCCCAATCTTCTGTGCCATAGTCAGTGTTCATCATTTTTGCTTAGGTAGCACTATTTTTGTTGTCCTTTGAGTATGTATAGGTTATTTGGAGTTCTTATTCCTTTGATCACTGTTTCTCCTATATCAAGCTCACGAACAACACATCCATTTGATCGAAATACCTCTTCATTTCCTTGAGCGCACATTTGACTAACACTCAATAGATTATGCTTTTGACCATCAACATACATAACATTCCCATCTTTAACCTTTTCTTTTAAGAGAACAAAACCTTACCTTTTATGACAGTAGGAGTGCCATTTCCAAATGAGACCTTCTTTTCCTTTTCTAAGGCATTATATCATTGAAGTTTTTCTTTATCACCTGTGATGTGTTTCGAGCATCCATTGTCGATGTACCACTAATTTTCTTGTCCTTCTGTATATAAATCTCTACCACATCTTTCTGGTTGTGGTTCTTTCTTTCTCCAAGTTTTGGGACCCAATGAAGTTTGCTCCTTCTAAGATGCTTGCCGAAATTTACTCTTGCATTCAGAATCTTCATGACCAAAGTTGTTACAAATAGAGCATTCTATTTCATTTTCAAGAAGCAAAAAGTTATTGTAGGTCCTTTTCATGATCCCTGTCACATTCTTTTGATTTCGTGCTTCTCTAGTAATGATGGTCTTGTAAGCAACACATTGAGTAGCGTTGTGTCCAAAGTTATGACATGAAAAAAATTGGCCATTAAAGAAATTCCTGAGATTATCGAACCTACTGACCTGGTGATAGTAGTTTCCATTGAAATTCATTCTTGAGGCAAACTGAGTATGATTTACCTGAGGTTAGTTGTAGCTTTGTTTATCCTTGAAGTAGATTGAACCTGATTTACTTAGTGATCTGCTTTATGCCTTTGCTGACAATTGTCAAACTGTTCACTGCTCTTTACTGCATCAAGATAGCTTTTAGTGGAGGTGGATGGTTTCTATGCTTCTTCAGTATATCCCAGACCTATCTTTATCAGAGGAGAATGTTTCACTTTGATAACTTCATTTAGGGTCTCTGATCCTTTAGCAAATCTAAGATTGCGAGCTTTTGTTTTCTCAATATCCTTTCTTAGACCCACAATTTCACATTCTAAATTTTCATTGTGTTTTTCCCTTTCAACAAGTTGGAATGTCAAAGTATCTATAATCGTATTCTTTTCTTCTAAACAAATTTTAAGCTTAGAGATTTCTTCATAAAGACCATCTTCATCTAATGCATCCAAGAAATATTCATCTTCAAAAGCCATCAAAAATCTATAATTATTACTATTTTCATCTTCATCACTATTTGATAAACCATCGCTATCTTCATGCATATAGTAGGTCCTTTTACTTATACTTTGTTTTCTATTCCATTTTGCTGATTCCTTACCTTTATCAAGCTTATCCTTGTGAGGACATTTGGAAGCATAATGACCAACTCTTCCATAAGAAAAACATTTGAAAGGTAGTTTACCTCTGAATCTTCCAGAACCCCGTTGAAGGTTCTTGACAAAGTTTTCTTCTTCCTCTCGTTCAAAAATATGTCCTAATTCATTGAGTTCTTCTCTTCCTGAAGCTTTGAATGAGGCTTCTCTCATATCTGATGGGCCTACTTTTCTCATTTCAAAAGCAGTTAAGATTCCGTGTAGCCGTGTCATAGTAAGACTCTAAAGATCCTGCTTTTCTTCTATAGTAGAAACTTTTGATTCAAACTTAGTAGACAAGGATCTTAAAACCTTTTCAACTAAAGTAACTTCTTTTATCTCTTCACCCAAGTTTTTCATGTGAATAATTTTGAGACGGTTTCAAAATTATTCCACTTCCTCCAATGCAATACTTCATGCTCCGTGAATGGTGAATCTGTTAATATTTTTCCTCTTTAATGCAAGCCCCCAAACAATAACTTACTTAGTCCGCTAAATTTTTCCCTCCGCCCTCGCTTACTATTCTTACTCTTCTGAGCCAATTGTTTTGGGGCAACTTCCTTTTATTTATTTATTTTGTTTGTTTTTTCCACAATAAAAATTAACTGACAAATTACTGGTTATGAGATGATTTGAAATATGGATGAAAGTCATTGGTTAAAATCATTTAAAAATTAATCATAATATAGTGTTAATACTCATCAAATTTGATGAGTGAACTTGATTACCACGGAACAGAAAGTAGGCCCTTCTTTAAAGTTGTCGATGTCTTCACTGAACAAATTTCGCTGGATCTTTCCACATGATGGCGCAGTTTAATTATTTTCATGCGAGAGTAAATTATTTTCACAAATCAAATAAAACTAGTAAAAATCAATTTTAAAAAGCATGTAAAGAGCAGTTTAAAAATAAAATTCAAAGATTAAACACTTACTACAAAGAATTCGTTTTTCAATGTTAAAATATTTTTTTTTCTATTTTTCTTCAAATTTGCATTATTTGTTCTCCTCGAATATTGGGTTGTTCGTTGTTTCTTTTTCATTCATGTCTAAGAAATTTCTTCTAAATTATAAAATTATAATGCACATTGTTATTTATTATTTTTTCTTTTCAATTTTTTTATTATTTTTTCTTGAATATTTAAAATATATATATATTAGATTGTTGGAATTCATAATACACGTTGTTTTTCATTCCGGCAAAGAGATTTCTAAGTTAGATAGTAAGAAATCATATAGCATATTAGGAGGTTTGAACCTTTGGTACCTATATTGCAATTTTATAAATGCTTTTAATATAGATTTGGTTTTTAAATTATATATTTTTGTTTATTTAGTCAATTTTTTTAATTTTAGGAGTAATAAAATAATTAAATTATTTTATCATATATTAGATTTTTTTAATTTTAAGAGTAGTAAAATAATTAGATTATTTTTATAATATATTATTTTTATACCATTATAGAAAGAATTTTGTATAACTAAATAGCTAGTTTTATTAATAATGAAAGAATAATTCTAATAATTTTTATTTTTAGTTTTTTTATTTGGTTGCAAATAATCTTAGTAGGGTGTTATTGGTTTGTAAGATCTATTTCCTATATCTCAATATTTAAAGAATATATATATTTTTTTAATTGTGTATTATAATTAAGGGGGTCAGGTGTTTTTCAATATGGAGAGAAGTTGTCAAGAAAACATAATGTTACATAAAAAAATTCAACAATCATAAGATTATATTGAAAAACAAAAAACCTTGTAGATCTAATCCATCTTCTTCTTTTTTCCTTTGTATCTATAGGAATTGACAATTGGACCAATCTCATATTCATGTGACATGGGTTTGATTCCAATGACTATTACTATAACCTCTAGGCTAGGTGCTTAGATATGACCATTCCACGTATATATGTGAGTTGGGTTGATGTGAACCAAAAACCTCTTCACATATAATATTTCATTTATTTACACAACCATCATTAGTTGATTTGTCCCTTGAGGGCTACAAATCTACTCCATCATTAGCAACATAAGACATATATATATGAATGACAACATTTAAAAGAAGATATTTACTATTTAAAATATTTAATTCCTCTCATGCAATCACCCCTTTAAACATTTGCATGTCCTTCTCTCCTATCACCTAGGTCTACTCCAAGACTTCACAAGAAAGGATAGGCATGCCTAACCAAGTCTTACATTTGTGTGCCATATACATGTAATTTACAATTTTCGTCTCCAAAGTAATATTTTTTTGTTATTATTATTCAGTATTTATATCACTATTCTCTCATTTTAACACACTTGCTCACACCAGGTGCTCTCCTCCCTAGATCTCACTTTTGTAGTTGCATATCACCCTACTAGACCTCTATTTCCTCTCATACAATATTCATGTATGTACGTAAAATCCCAATCAGGCTTCTCTATGTTAGCTTTAGCCTCAACATATAATGCTTTGACATTTGCAACCAGCATCTCCTTCTACAAGCCACAATCCCTTGGCTTTGAAACCACTTGTGACTAAAGTAAAAAATGAGATAAAAATACGTTTTATAATAGAGGATAACACATAAACAATTAAAAATACATGAACACCATATTTTACCCTAGAATACCTTATGAGAAAATTGAATAATATATCTACTATTTCTCATGGCTTAAAAGAAGCCAAACCAGCCAAAGTGAGCCCTCCACTCAATTCAGGAATATTACAATAGAGAATCCTCAAGCTTTTAACAACTTCATCACATATAATCGACAGGCTCTAAGACCATGGGCCACAAAAGTCATGTGCCCACATTTATGATTTCCTTTTAACTTTATTATTACTTAGTATACAAGCAAATGATGTAATCACGAGTCAAAAACATACTAAATTACTCCATAATGGCTTCCCTCATCATTTTTAATACTAATAAAAATCTTCGCTATATCCCTCATAACTTTGTAAAAATCTTCTTTTAGTAAGAAGTCAAAGAAAACTTCATATGGATGATCCAATTAAATACTTTCTTTTCAATATTTATCCAGTTTCTAAAATTTCTTATAACATACTACAGCCTTACGCTGTTTCCATTGCAACATGTGGTGCAATTACTAGTTTAGAAAATATTTATTTTAAAATGGACACTTACGAACCTAAGATTAAGTATGGATGGAATTCATATAAAATGTGTCTCTGGGCACAATAAGAAATTTTTTACATTTTAATTTTTTATCTCTCTATATAAAGTTAACAATGAATTTTTTAATAATATTTTTTATAAAATACAAATATCAACTCTATGTTGAGCATGGAATGAATTTGACATATGGTTCATAGTTGGTTGTGATATGTTGAGAATGCAACAAGATGATGGAGCTTAGTGGAAAGGAGTCGCCTTCACTAAGTGGGCCCGCAGGCAAAATTATGGTGCAAAGTCTATTTTTAGACATATGGATCATGGTCTATGAGTTGCAGAATGCTGTTTATGGATGATTGGTCATGTTGGGAAAAATAGATGGACTTCTATTTCTGGTTCACAGCAGGAGTGATCAAAGTCTATTTTTAGACTGCCAGGCTAAAAATAGAAACAGTGAAATATTATTAGCCCTTAGTAATATTTGTACTATAAACTTTATCTTATTCTCTTGGAGCACTTCAGTTCGAGCTACGGATGTGGCACATGCAGCTGACAGAAGGAAATGCGCTTTTCTTATGTGTTAGTTGAGCTATTGGATGGAGGACTTCAGTTAGAACTCATGCATGTGAGTTCTGTGGAGTTGGATGTGGAGTTGATGGAGTTGTGTTCAATTGAACTAGTTGTATTCAGTCTAACTGGAGAATACACTAGTGATGAGTTGTGTGAATTGATTGTTAATTAATTCACTAATCATTAACTCATAAAGAAACTAAAGAATACATCAATTAACTCAGTGCATGGACAGTTCAACAGAGACAGGTGTTAGAGGTAAGTGAAAGGGTGAGTTGTGACTATCAGTTGTGCATGAGATTTGCACAAGCAGGGATTGATTTATGCCAATGAGTATTGTGCAGTATTGGCCAATGCCCAGTAGAATAGCCTGTGCTCACGTGATTTCCAGTGTGAGTGATTCTTAGCAGGTATTGTGCAATAGAGGCAGGAAAAGCAGCAGAGGAGATTTGAACTTGTGACTTGTTCGAATCTGAGCTAGTTTTTGTGTGTAACAGGTGGAGATAGTACTGAGTACTTGTGAGGAGTATTGTACTATGTATTGTTACATGTTCTCAATCATTAATATACAGATAGTGTGGGGTTTTTAGCTGTAATCTTTCCCCGGGTTACATACTTTGTTAATGTGTGCATGCTATTGATGTTTCATTGTTTTTTATGCTGCTAAATTGATGATCAACGTAGAGGAGGTTATGTATTATGCATGTATTCCGCAATAGTGTATAATCGGGATAATCTCTGTGAATAAGTGTTTATTATTCAAAATTTCTACATGGTATCACAGCTATTGATCATCAGATCTACTATTCAGGAAGTGTTTACATTTTATTTCTTCAGGCAGAGTCTATAATCGGGCCAAGTAGCCTCTGGATTCATCCTTCCTTTGGAAGGTGAGATATCCGGTAAAAGCCCATACAATCAATCTCTATACAATAAATACTTTGTTCTCACGAATTCTAGATCAGAGGCGGTTGAGTTTGGAGCTAGTGGAATTCGAATTTGCAGCAGTGTTTTCTTGGTATCAACGAGGCAATGTCTTTCAACGGATTGCGATTGGAGTATGCTCTTGAGGGCAGCTCAAACTATATTGCATGGAAGGACAGGATGGAGGCAGTGTTGGATGATAATGGGCTGAAGGAGTTCATAGAGGCTGAGGTCCCAAAGCCTACTGATACTGCGCAGGTTGATGCTTGGAAAAAGAAGACAGCAAAGTGTCGAAGGATTCTGTTGGAGGGCGTGAAGGATCACATTGTGTCCAGCCTGCATGGAAAGGCTTCTCCATACTTGATGTGGAAAGCGTTGACAGATCTATTCCAAAGCAAGAGCGATCAGAGGAAGCTGGCGCTCAAGGATAAACTCAGAAACATCAAATGTGAGAAGGGAGACAGTATGCCCAAGTATCTCACGAAGTTCACTCAGTGCGGAGATGAACTGGGAAGTGTGGGGGTAACTGTTGATGATGAGGACTTGGTGAGCTTGGCTCTCCTTGGTCTTCCGAAGAGTTGGCATTCCTATCAGGACTTTGTCAATGGTCGGGAGAAATTTCCAGGATGGGAAAGACTTTGGTCAGATCTTGTACAGGAGGAGATCAGGCGGAATACCAGGGACGGATCTTCATCAAAGGGAACTGATGAAGAAAATTGCGCTTTGGCTACCAAAGCAAAGAAGGGGAAGAACAAGAAGGCTTCTCAGTCTGGTGCGAAAGGCAAGAAGCAGGACATGTCCAAGGTGAAGTGCTTTCACTGTCACCAGCACGGACACTATACCACTAATTGTCCGCAGAAGAAGAAGAACAAGCAAGCTGCTGGATCTGCAACAGGAGAGGCTCTAGCCTCGTAGTTTGAGCTTGATTTCTCATTTATCGCATGCTTGGTTTCAAGTGTGATGGGATCGGTATTGTTCTTGGACAGTGGTGCGTCTTTTCACATGACAGGAGATTGAGATTTGTTTTCTGATCTGGAGGACAAAGATCTTGGAGTGCACATCGAGATGGGCGATGATGGTAGATACAGTGCGACCGGTATCAGTACCATTTCCTTTGAGAGGGAGTCTGGTAAACCCTTCGTATTGAAGGAAGTAATGCATTTTCCAAGATTGAAGAAGAATCTTATCTCTGTGGTGATGTTAGAAGACAAGGGGTATGATGTTGTTTTCAGCGAGGGAAAGGCTTTCCTGCGCAGTAAGACAACTGGAGAAATGATCCAGGTGGATATTGGTGGCCACCTGCCAAGTCCACCTGGACCCCCACCATTGTTTTTCTCAGCATTTTCAGCACAACTTACTATTTTTAGCAGTTTTTCGGGTCCTGAACTTCCGGAGCCGTTTTGAGGCCCTAAACGACGTTTTTTGGGGAATCTGGGGGCAATAGTTCCAACAATGGTAGTGCTCGGATAGATATTTCTAACGAGCTATTGTATGCGTCAAACGGAGATCGTATGCCAAAGTTACGACCCCGGGAAGTTGATGTACCAATTTACCCCAAACGGGGCCCACAGTTTGGCGTTTCATCTCCTAGGGTTAGGTTTTGGAAGGTTAAGGGTTTTCCATTGTTTCTCAACAATAAATAGGCCTTCGAGCCTCATTGTAACACAGTTCAGAGGCATGTAGCCACCACATCTCTTCTCAGAGATAAGCTACCATCGCCCTAGCTGGTTTATTTCCATTTCTGGTTGTAAGCATATTTCAGTATTTTCCATTAATGAAATGAAGTATTATTTCCGCTGCATCTTTGTGTATATGGTTATCTCTGTAATTTGTTGCGTTCCTGTTTAAATCCGGATCAGTGGTATCAGAGCGGTCTGCTTTTTCTTTGTTTTTCTTTGCATGTCCCCAACAAGGTCGGGATATAAGGAGTTAGGGCTTGAACTGGTTGAACCTTTGCAAGACCAGCCTCGCAAATCCCGACGGCCTCCCATGGCGGATGAGAAGAAAGACGAGGGGGCAGGAGATCCCATCAAAATCTTGCTCGAAGAAGCCCTCAAGCGACAACGGAACGCGATGATGGACAGCTTTGCCCAGATCCTTCAGCGGCTACCCAGAAGCAACGCATCGGCTTCCAGCAGCTACTCCGGAAACGCCACACCCTTTAAGGTACAAGTTAATTTTGAAATCCCCATATTCGAGGGTCAGATAGACGCAGATGCCGTAGATAAATGGTTAAACCTGCTAGAGGGTTATTTTTCTGTTCATGAATTTTCGAGTTGGGAAAAGATTGTTTTTGCTCTTCTCAAAGCAGCCCCCCACGTCAAGGACTGGTGGGAAACCTACTGCGAGCAGAAGGATGAAAGTACTGGCTCACTATTTTCAGCCGCACCCACCTGGAATTCATTCTGGGATGCCATCAAGGAGCAGTACTACCCTGTTGGAAGCTATGAGGATGAATACATAAAGTGGACCACGCTGCGGCAGGGAAGGGACCAAGACGTGCCGAAGTTCACCAATCTTTTCCATACCCTTCGCACAAAGTTGGGTATCAAGGATTCGGAGCAACATTTGATACTCAAATACTGTGGCTGCCTGCACAAGTACATCCAGGAAGAAATACAATTCCTGAACATCTCCTCGCTCGGTGCAGCATACCGATATGCCGTCAAGGTCGAGCAGAAGTTTAAACAAAAGAAGCGAGACTTTGGATCTGCGAATCCAAAGCAGGGGAAAGGTGCCCTTAAACCACATAACAAAGGACAAAGCCAAGGCGGGACAGCCCAAGACAACTAGCCGAAGCTGCAAGCAAAGAACAGTGCCGCAAAGCCGAGAAAGGACACTGGAAAATGGTGTGAGTTCCATAAGAGCTCCACTCACAACACAAGTGAGTGTCGGGCCAAGCAGTCACTGGTGGCTGAGCTAAAGGTTTCAGAATCAGATGCATGTTCCGACTCTGAGTCAGAACCCGATAAGGGGAATGAAAAAGGGAAGCAGATCATTGATGCGGATCCCAACGCCACTGTTGCTACCGCCAAGATCCAGAAAAATGAACCCGAAGATCCAGAGGAGGAGGAGCGTCTCTTCCACTCCCAGATGTGGGTAAAGGGCTCCCCGATACAGTTCATTGTTGATAGCGGTAGTCAAAAGAACCTCATTTCGGCAGAGGTCGTGAAGCGGTTGGGCTTACCGACCACAGCACATCCACAACCATACACCATTGGGTGGCTTCACCAAGGACGAGATCTTCGCGTGAGCCAGCAGTGTCGCCTTCCATACAACATCAAGCCCTTCACGGATGAGGTATTGTGTGACATTGCTCCCCTTGAAGTTTGTGATGTATTACTAGGACAACCATACTTGTGGAAGCGACATGTTGTGTATGAATCAAGGCCCCGTGCTGTTATTATTACATTGGGAAATAAGTTATACAAGATACCAGAGGTAGCACCACCTACTGCCATCTCTTTGATTACTGCAAAACAATGCAGTAAGATCATTTCCAAAACCAGGAAATTTGTTTTCCTGATGATACGCCCTCAAGGAAAGAAGAAGACAGTGGTCGTGGCCTCCAGACGGGGTCCCTTTGCACGACAACTACAGATGGACAAGGTTGTGGAGGAGTACGAGGACATCTTCACCTCCCCTGCAGGGGTTCCTCTACACTGTCAAGTCAAGCACTCCATCGATCTGACCCCAGGTGCGCCGCTACCCAATGGACCAATTTATCGGCGCTTCGTTCTGGAGAACAATTAAATCAAGAGGCAGATTCAGGAGCTCCTGCAGAAAGGTCACATCCGTCCGAGTTCATCGCCTTGTGGGAGCCTGATCGTGTTGGTACAGAAGAAGGATGGGACGTGGAGACTCTGTATTGACTATCGGGCGCTGAACAAGATCACTGTCCGTAATAGGTACCCGATCCCGCGGATTGATGACCTCCTAGACCAACTAAAGGGGGTGAAATATTTCAGCAAGATCGATCTGAAGTCAGGATATCACCAGGTACCAATCGAACCCTCTGATGTGTGGAAGACTGCCTTCAAATCCAAGGAGGGCCTTTTCGAATGGTTGGTTATGCCTTTCGGATTGACGAATGCTCCTGCAACCTTCATGAGGCTAATGGATGACATCTTGCGGCCATTCACCAACTCCTTTGTAGTAGTATACTTGGATGACATTCTGATCTTCAGCCAGAGTTGGGAAGAGCACCTCCACCACATCTGACAGGTTCTCCAAACACTGCGGCAACACAAGCTATGTGCCAATTTGGAGAAATGAACTTTTGGCATGACCCAGGTTCAGTATCTGGGATACATCATTGATGAACAAGGGGTGCATGTCGATCCAGCCAAGATCCAAGTCATTCGGGATTGGCGCTCTCCAACCACTCTAACAGAGCTCAGCAGCTTTCTAGGTCTTGCCAACTTCTACCGCAGGTTTGTGTTGGGGTTTTCTCATATTTCTTGGCCCTTGAGTCAAGTCACCAAGGGAGGGGCGAAAGCAAAATTCTTTTGGTCTGAATCTCAACAGAAGGCATTCATGGAGTTGAAGGATCGCCTCTGCACGGCACCAGTGCTCGCGTTACCAGATTTACAACAACCATTTGAGGTCGAGACAGATGCCTCTGACTATGCTATTGGGGCAGTCCTTACTCAACATGGACATCCAGTGGCATATCACAGTGAAACACTTTCAGACACAGTCCGGAAGTACCCCACTTATGATAAAGAGATGTATTCCATTTTACAGGCCTGCCGACAATGGAAGCATTACATTTTGGGGAAGGAAACGGTCATCCACACAGACCACCGACCCCTGCAGTTCATACAGACCCAAGGGAAATTGCAGAATGATCGCCATCAGAAGTGGTCTACATACCTGCAACAGTTCCACTTGAATATCAAGTATAAGAAGGGCAGCACCAATAATGTTGCAGATTGCCTCAGTCGACCACCGATCATGGCGTTAACCACCATGCTCAACTCTTGTGGGCACGAGACTTCTGATTGGCCACTTCTCTACAAAAGCGACCCAGAATTCGGCCACACATACCAGACACTCTTGGAGGGTCGGCATGTTCCAGATTTTCACCTCCAGGATGCCCTATTATGCCACCTCGGTCACCTTTGTTTTCCTTCAAGCGAGCGTGCCAAGATGATTTGGGAAGCACACTACAATCGGGCTGCTGGGCATTTCGGGGTCGAGAAAACAGTGGCAATACTGCAAAATTATTTCTATTGGCCGAATCTTCGACAGGATGTTGGGAAGTACATCAGATCATGTACTGCCTGTGCCATTTCCAAACCGACCATTAAGAAGCACGGCCTCTATACCCCGTTGCCTACCCCTAGTCGACCTTGGGAATCCATCTCCATGGATTACATGTCAGGCCTTCCTTCCACTAAGCATGGGAATGACTGTGTTTTTGTGGTCGTCGACAGGTTCTCGAATATGGCCATTATGGTGGCTTGCAAGAAGAATATCACAGCAGAAGCCACTACTAAACTCTTCTTTGAACGAGTGTGGGTGCACTTTGGGATCCCACAGTCTATCATCTCAGATCGGGACAGTCGGTTTCTCAGCACATTTTGGTCCAGTCTCTGGTCAATGCTAGACACCAAACTCACGAAGTCCACAGCCTTCCATCCTCAAACTGATGGCCAGACAGAGGTTGTCAATAGGATGATTGTGCACATTCTGCGCATGTATAACTCAAAGAATCCACACACATGGGACGAGAGCCTCCCCTATGTTCAGCACAGCTACAACCGAGCTCTTCACAGCTCCACTGGCCATAGCCCTTTTCAGGTGGGTTTGGGATTCCAGCCACTATGCCCCATTGATGTGGCCATGCCACTTGCAGCTACTCACATAAATTCAGCTCATGTCCAGTCCGAAACAGATAAGGCCACCAGCTTCATTGAGCACATCCAACATATTCGCCAGCAGGTCCATGACATTCTTGAGAAATCAAATGCCAAGTACAAGCAGCGACATGATCAACATCGGGTGCCACACAAGTTTCAGGTGGGCGACAAAGTCTGGTTGCATTTGCAAAAGGAACGCCTTACTGGAGCCTATCGGAAATTGAGACCACTTTGATATGGTCCTTACACCATTACTAAGGCTATGGGAGACAATGCATTTGAGCTCAGCATTCCTCCATTCCTTGGCCTGCACCCAGTGTTCAATATGGACCGCCTTCGGCCATACTTTCCACCATTGCTAGACACATCCGACATTGCAGAACAGCTCAAACCCACAGAATTAAATCCAGATTGCATGGAACAAGCTGCAACTGATCGAATCATGAACACACAGATCAAGAACACTCGCCAACAAAATATCCAACTGTATCGAGTTGTCAAAGCAGGCCAACTCCTTCAGCAGGGCAAGTGGCTCACCAGGGAACAAGTTCAGCAAAAGTTTCCTCATCTCATGGAGGAGCTCAACGCAATGGGGACCATTGCTTCCTAAGGGGGGAGGAATGATCCAGGTGGATATTGGTGGCCACCTGCCAAGTCCACCTGGACCCCCACCATTGTTTTTCTCAGCATTTTCAGCACAAGTTACTATTTTTAGCAGTTTTTCAGGTCCTGAACTTCCGGAGCCGTTTTGAGGCCCTAAACGACGTTTTTTGGGGAATCTGGGGGCAACATGGGTCCATGGAATGGACCCATGTTGCCCGTTCCAACAATGGTAGTGCTCGGATAGATCTTTCTAACGAGCTATTGTATGCGTCAAACGGAGATCGTATGCCAAAGTTACGACCCCGGGAAGTTGATGTACCAATTTACCCCAAACGGGGCCCACAGTTTGGCGTTTCATCTCCTAGGGTTAGGTCTTGGAATGTTAAGGGTTTTCCATTGTTTCTCAACAATAAATAGGCCTTCGAGCCTCATTGTAACACAGTTCAGAGGCATGTAGCCACCACATCTCTTCTCAGAGATAAGCTACCATCGCCCTAGCTGGTTTATTTCCATTTCTGGTTGTAAGCATATTTCAGTATTTTCCATTAATGAAATGAAGTATTATTTCCGCTGCATCTTTGTGTATATGGTTATCTCTGTAATTTGTTGCGTTCCTGTTTAAATCCGGATCAAGAAACCCGGAAGATAGGGGTTCGAGTGAGGAACCTTTATCAGTTGCATGTAGATGGTTGCGCAGCAATGGAATGCAAGGCAGAAGGATTGGTGAGCAGGGATGATGGTGAGCTGTGGCACAGGAGATTGGGTCACCTTCACCATGGAGCCTTGAAGATACTGCAGCAGATCACTACAGGGCTTCCTAAAGGCACTCTTGTGCAGTCAGATCAGTGCAAGGGGTGTACTTTGGGAAAGTTTGTGAAAGCCACCTTTCACGAGAAGGATAGTCACGCCACGACGATCCTTGAGACAATTCACACAGACGTGTGTGGACCTTTCTCAGTAGCTTCGACAACAAAGCACAGGTATTATGTGATTTTTGTTGATGATTTCTCTTGTAAGTGCTGGATCTTCTTCATGCAGAAGAAGAGCGAGACATACTCAAAGTTCTGTGAGTTCAAAGCACTGGTTGAGAAGGAGTCAGGGAAGAAGGTGAAGGCTCTTAGGAGCGATAATGGTGGTGAATACATCTCTGGCGAGTTCAAGGATTTCTGCAGTGTAGAAAGGATTCTAAGAGAGCTCATAGCTCCCCATAACCCACAGCATAACGGGATTGTTGAGCGAAAGAACAGAACGATCGTGGGTGCTGCATGGGCGATGTTGCATGATCAAGGCCTACCCCTTCACTTGTGGGCAGAAGCATTCAATACTGCAGTATATGTGCAGAACCGTTGTCCTCACAGGATACTTGGCATGAGTACACCCGAGGAGGCTTATTCTGTTAAGAAGTTTGATCTTTCTCATTTGAGGATTTTTGGTGCTAACATTTACATGCATGTGACGAAGGATGCCAGGAAGAAGTTGGAGCTAACCGCAGAGGTTGGGATATTTGTGGGGTACACTGATACGCCCCACAACTATCGTGTGTATTTGCCAGACAGTGGTAAGACTGTTGTGAAACGGGATATAAAATTTTAGGAGGAGAAAGCCATGAAGTGTTCACTTGAGAGGGAGCCACACTTGCATGCAGATGAGGAGCTATTAGTTCCTAAATATGAGCTTCAGGACGTGGATCAGCCACAGGACGAGGTTCATGGAGTGGAAGAAACCACTCATGCAGCGCCAACCATCAAAGGGCAAAAGCGCTTAACAGAAGCTGAGTGACTGGCTCAAGATGTAGAGAAAGTTGTAGGACCACCTACAGCCCAACGCAGGCAGAGATAGTCACCTGATCGGTACACTGGATACATGGCTCTTATGAGAAAATGTGTTGTGACTAAGCCATCCCCTTTCGAGGAAGCTGTGGAGGATCCCGCATGGGTAGACGCCATGGAGGAAGAGTATGATTTGATTGTCAGAAACAGTGCATGGGAGATTGTTCCTAGACCAGAAGGGAAATCAGTGGTGGTTTCGAGATGGATCTACAAAGTTAAGTAGGTGACTGACGGGAGTGTGGAGAAGTACAAAGCAAGATTTGTTGCCCGAGGCTTTTCACAGATAGAGGGGATTGATTATGAGGATACCTTTGCACCTGTCGCAAGGTATTCTTCCATACGAACAATTCTTGCTCTCTCAGCGCAGATGGGGTGGCACATTCATCAGATGGATGTGAAGACTGCGTTCCTCAATAGAGTCATTGAGGAGGAGGTGTATATAGAGCAGCTCGAAGGTTTTGAGATCTTCAGCAGTGAGTCGCATGTGTGCAGGCTCAAGAGAGCGCTGTATGGGTTGAAACAAGCACCACGTGCTTGGTACACACAGATAGACAGTTATTTCACCGGACTTGGATTCTCCAAGAGTGAGGCGGATCCTAACCTGTACCAGATTGTGGTGGAGGGTAAGTTGCTTATCATTTTACTTTATGTAGATGATTTGATTCTAACGAGTGATGAGCTGTTGATACTTTCATGCAAGGATGATCTTTCTAAGGAGTTTGAAAAGAAGGACTTGGGCCTCCTTCATTATTTCCTGGGATTGGAAATTTGGCAGCGCAGTGGTGACTATTTGTTTCTCAGAGTAAGTATGCACGGGAGATACTGGAGAAGTTCAACATGCATGGCTGCAAGCCTGTTGATACTCCTCTTCCTGGAGGTTGGAGAAAGGAGGATGCCACTTCAGCAGAAGTGGATGCCACTGTTTATCGACAATTGGTGGGGTCGCTTATGTATCTGGTCAATACACGACCCGATATATGCTATGTTGTTAACCAGCTTTCACAAGCTATGGTTAAGCCAACCAAGCTCTTCTGGAAGGCAGAGAAGCATGTATTGCGTTATCTTAGAGGCACATCGGGATATGGATTGTGGTACAGACAGGAGGATGAGGTGAAGCTATGTGGCTTCACCGATGCAGATTGGGCAAGGAGCCCAATGGACAGAAAGAGCACATCAGGAGGGGTCTTCAATATCGGGTCGACAGCAGTTTCTTGGTACAGCAGGAAGCAGAGATCCATGGCACTCAGTTCAGCAGAGGCCGAGTATATGGCAGCAAGTTTGGCTGCATGCGAGGCTATATGGATGAGGAAGATTCTGGTCGGTTTGTTCGGTTCTCACTTGGAGCCTACTATGATTTACTGTGATAACCAGAGTTGCATTAAACTCTCGGCTAATCCTGTATTTCATGATAGATCTAAGCACATTGACATCAGGTACCATCATATTAGAGATTGTGTGCAGCGGAGAATCATGTTACTTTCATACATTCCAACGGAGGATCAGGATGCTGATATCTTGACGAAGGCGCTCACCAGGAGCAAATTCGAATACCACCGAGGCAGGATAGGGGTTGTTGATAATCCATATCTTGTTGAGAGAGAGTGTTGAGAATGCAACAAGATGATGGAGCTTAGTGGAAAGGAGTCGCCTTCACTAAGTGGGCCCGCAGGGAAATTATGGTGCAAAGTCTATTTTTAGACATATGGATCATGGTCTATGAGTTGCAAAATGTTGTTTATGGATGATTGGTCATGTTGGGAAAAATAGATGGACTTCTATTTCTGGTTCACGGCAGGAGTGATCAAAGTCTATTTTTAGACTGCCAGGCTAAAAATAGAAACAGTGAAATATTATTAGCCCTTAGTAATATTTGGACTATAAACTTTATCTTATTCTCTTGGAGCACTTCAGTTCGAGCTACGGATGTGGCACATGTAGCTGACAGAAGGAAATACGCTTTTCTTATGTGTTAGTTGAGCTATTGCATGGAGGACTTCAGTTAGAACTCATGCATGTGAGTTCTGTGGAGTTGGATGTGGAGTTGATGGAGTTGTGTTTAGTTGAACTAGTTGTATTCAGTCTAACTAGAGAATACACTAGTGATGAGTTGTGTGAATTGATTGTTAATTAATTCACTAATTATTAACTCATAAAGAAAGTAAAGAATACATCAGTTAACTCAGTGCATGGACAGTTCAACAGAGACAGGTGTTAGAGGTAAGTGAAAGGGTGAGTTGTGACTATCAGTTGTGTATGAGATTTGCACAAGCAGGGATTGACTTATGCCAATGAGTATTGCGCGGTATTGGCCAATGCCTAGTAGAATAGCCTGTGCTCACGTGATTTCCAGTGTGAGTGATTCTCAGCAGGTATTGTGCAATAGAGGCAGGCAAAGCAGCGAAGGAGATTTGAACCTGTGACTTGTTCGGATCTGAGCTAGTTTTTGTGTGTAACAGGTGGGGATAGTACTGAGTACTTGTGAGGAGTATTGTACTATGTATTGTTACATGTTCTTAATCATTAATATACAGATAGTGTGGGGTTTTCAGCTATAAGCTTTCCCCGGGTTACATACTGTGTTAATGTGTGCATGCTATTGATGTTTCATTGTTTTTGATGCTGCTAAATTGATGATCAACATAGAGGAGGTTATGTATTATGCATGTATTCCATAACAGTGTATAATCGGGATAATCTCTATGAATAAGCGTTTATTATTCAAAATTTCTACAATCTCTACATAATAATATATAAATTTTGGTATTTATTTTTCTTTTACAATTTAAATAATGTGTAAATTTTGGTCTTATCAAACTTACAAAAAAAAATTGTAAATTTAATATTTTTTAATTATGATCTTAAATCAAAAATTTTGTGCTAGATGGGCTCTCCAACCAAGTATGGAAGAGATATTGTAATGTTATGTAAACATTTTGACTTAGTCAAATTACCAATGATATATTCTTTAATTTTTTATCTCATTAAAAATAAATTTAAATGATGAATACAAATGATTAAGTGAATTCCATTAGAAGTTAATTTTGTGTAGTTTTTTAGATGGTGCTTAGTTAGGTTGGTAAAAGTGAATAGATGATACATTTTTTATCAAGTGTTTGGGCCACTCTTAATATGTAATATGGTTGTGTTTGTATTCATAAGCTCAATGAATGTTAGTGAATATTATAGTTGTTGGGAGGTAACTTTTCCATAATAGATACTCAACTAATAGTGCAAATAATTCTCATTATAGTTTGAGTCTCACCATGTAGCATGTTTGTGTGTATTCACACTTGTGATATGTGTCAATGTATGTAATAAGGATAGGGGTTAAATATGAACATTGTATAATTTTTGGGTAGAATAAATAATGATAGGGGTTAAATATGAACATTGTATAATTTTTGGGTAGAATAAATACATAGCAGAATTGATGGTGTTAATAGTTTTTTGTAATGTTAAAAATGGACACACTAGTGTCAACATAATAGTAAAAAGTTAATTTAAAAAATATATATACACAATTTGATTTATTATTAATTATAAATTAAATCAAAGAGTATTGCATCAAGAAGTCCTCTACAACCCAGTATGGAAGAGATGTTGTAATGTTATAAACATTCTGACTCTGTTAAAATACCAACTCATTGTTTTTCCCATGGTTTTTAACAACTCATGGTTTTTCTCATGGTATTCTTCTCTAATGTAGAACATTAACATATAAATAACATATAAAACAGTCTATATTCATCTTAAATGTGGATCTATCAAGCCCCAAGAGGGACCAAATCTCTCAAGGTGCAAACCTCTTTTTTTATTGCAAAACTTGAGAAAATGTTTGCACCTCGAGAGATTTTATCCTCTTAACACTTGATAAATTCAAAGTTAAGATGAATCTAGGTTGGTATACATTAAAACAATAATCACATAAATACATAAAATTAACATTAAAATTACATACCTTAAAATGTATAATAACATAATTATTACAATACAGTAACCCTCAATTCTTATATGTTAGCTTTTTAATAAAATTTGTTTTAAAATCTAAACAAATATGATTCTTATAACTTAACTAACATAATTATATATGGAGTTCTTAGAGTTCCACTCAATTGTGATGTTAAGCAATGTTAACATGATACTTTATCATATAAATTAATTATGAGGGGATGACTTGTCAAAGGGTGCAAACTTACATGTATCAATGACTATATTAAGGGATGCAAATCTATGCAGAAAAAAGACTATATGATTAATTATCTTGTAGTAATTAATTTAAATTAATTTATTATGATTTTTAAAATGTCCTCGATTCGGGTGGGAAACAAGGACACTCGGGTGCTTAGGGGGAAATCCCACCACCCCGTCACCTCACAAAACATTTAAGAGGGGAGCGATGTGGCCCGACGCCCACATGCATACACATGCAAACTCACCCTCTTGGGTTTATGAATATGGCAAGCGCACATTTCAATTACATTTTTTGTTACAAAGCTTATTTGTTATAGTTCATATGGTGTGATTCAATCTTTCTCCCACTACAGGTGGGATTTCTCAGGCTTTACGGCATTAAGAAATCTGTGCATAGAAATCTAGTTCTTTTCTTTGAAACCTTCCTTCTATTATTATGAATTTGTGCATGTATGTTCCTAAGTACAAAGTTGAGGAAGCTTGGTTTTGCTTCTATGTTGTAAGGGTGTATGGCGCCAAGATGGTCGGGGGATTAAGATATGAGTAGGATAGTGGTCTAACAAAGCTTGTTATTTGGGCCAATGGTTTAATGCATTAGATGTTGCGACTTCCTCTGAACCTGGATTTTAAGCTGATAGTGGTCGCCCCTCCTTTAATTTAGAAACCATCGAAGGCATGGACAGTGTACGATGCTTTCTCTGGGGTAATTTCTAAGTCTCCTAGCTTTATATCTATCCTTTTTGGTGTTGAATTTATTAGTTGCAACGCAAGTTGATGTGAAACTTTCTCTGGTTTTTTGTTATATGACCTGTGGAGTCAAGGATACTATTTGAAAAATTCATCCTACTCGAGGGTCTTCTCCTGCCCCCCAGTTTCTCAAATTTTTTTTTTTGTGTTTGTTTTTTCCCTTCGAACCTCCCTCGTATCCTCATTTCATATTTCTATTGAGCGCCATGTATTCATGCTTCTCCTTTTTGGTGACTAGTATCTTGTTCACTATAATTGTATTTGTATTCCCTTGAATAGTGTGTCGTGACTTTGAGGGGGGTGGTCGCAAACCACAAGGGAAAACTTGTGCCTAAGCCCAGGGAGAAGAGGTTGCGACTATTTACAATTTGGCTACCCTTTAGACATTTGTATTGAGATTCGTCATCTTAAATCCTTATTCGTTGAAGATCGCCAAGCGTTTTTAGATCCTAACATCCTAGAAGAGGCATCCCAATGGGTCCCCAACCATAGTCACACTAGGGGAAGATAGAAACATTACCTCAACTCTATCACCCTTTATTGGCAATTGAAAACCTTCTTGGACAGAGTTTTAAAGGAGAAACAAGAGTAGTATGACATCTTGTCTTCCTTGAATGGCATTAAGTGTGCCTAGCAATACCAACATTCGTGCTTGGAGAGTTTGGATGCTATGATAGCTTACTTGGATAGTTGTCTTTAGCGCGATGAAAAACCACCACCTCCTCTAAGTTCTAGTGCAAAAAATCTTGCCCTAAAACTTCATCTAATTTCTTATTTCTATTATGTATTCTAATAAGATTTGTATATATGGTTTAGTAATAGACAAGCATATTTATTTCCAACCATTATTTTATTTTGTTTAAATTTTAACATATATATTTTCAATATATCTCATTTCACTTGTCACGTATTAAAACTAGACTAGAGATAAACCATAAATATTTTCCGTTTATATTTATATCTTAAAATAATATCAAAATTAATTCTTAAAAAAAACAAAAATTAATGAAAATAATGTATTAAATAAATATTGGTCCTATCATATTACTTTGTGTGTTTGATATTACCGATTCATGTATTTAATATAAATATTACTTTGCGTGTGTGATATTATTGATTCACCTATTTAATAATAGGTCATAATTATATTCAAATCACTTTAAGTTGATTGGATTAAAAATATATATATATATATATATTTTTTATTTGATGATAATGATTTATGTTTTTAATATTAATTATTTAAAATAAAGGAAAATCGATTTATTAAAAAATAATATAATTTATACGATATATTTAACCAAAAAAAGTATTTAGTTATTTTTTTTTTAATAAATTTTGCTTTATCATACTTTAATTTATTAAAAAATAAATTATGGTTATATAGGTATAGTCTAATTTCTCTATATTTTAATTTTTTTGAGATATTTCATTGTGGTTTAAAAAACAAAGTAGATTGATATAGGTGGTGTAATTTTTCTATATTTTAATATTTTAAAATATTTTTAAGTGTTTTAAAAAACAAGAAACTATAGTATTGTTTATTTCTAAATAAAAACTAAAATGTAAATTAGTGACGTTATATTGTTGATATGTTATAAAGTTACATTTATAAAATTTAGTTTGAATTTATGTATTAGAAGCGTTGATATGTTATAAAGTTATATTTATGAAATTTAGCATGAACTTATGTATTAGAAGTGTGTGTGTGTCAATTTGGTTTATCTTAGATGGTCGGAGGAATGGTTGAGGCCTTCTCCACTTAGGTTCAATTCTCACAAGTGACACGATGAGCTTTAATGTAATGGCTTCAAGCCTATGACGTAATGGACCGAAACATATATGGAATATAAAGAGTATTTTCCATATGGAAAATATCACTATCGCCTTATAAGCCTTTCCATGACATTATTTTTTAACCTAAACAAGGATTTCTAGAGAATTGCTAACTTCAAAAGATCAACTGTCATTATTACACTAAATACAACTATTTTATAAATGCAACAACAAGTCGGTTACAACATGGCTCTGGAGACTTGAACCCATGTAGCTAGGAAAACAAAATTGTTAACCAAACCACTTGAGATAAGATCCTTTGACCATGACATTATGTAGAGGTGGGTGAGTTCATAGTTTTAGGTGGGCACTCATATCTTTAGAACTGGTCTGTATGATAGCGACAAACAATGCATGCTTAACACTACACCCTCTAACCTCTTGATTTCTTCTAATTGTGGAGTCGGAATTCTCTACTGCAATGACTAGCATGCTCCACCCTCGGCAGTTTTATGGTCTTTTATGGAATTTATTTGGTTAATATTCTCCATTGCCTACAATTACTTCTCTAAGACTTGGCGTTAGTTCTTCCCAGTCAGATATATTCATATTAAAGTTTCTTTTCTCCATGGTAAACTTTAGGGGCAAAATTTAAGGGTTTTTTCATTTTAGAGGGGCAAAATTTTTATAAAACACCCATTTCATATATTTAGCCCAACTTTTATATAAAAAATAATTATTTTTTTCATCTTAGCCCAAAAAAAGGGGCGGATAAACTGTGAAAAAATTCATTTGCAAATAAATAAAAATATAAAACCTCTTTTTATACTTACTCCAAAGGTATGGTAAATAAATATAAATATAAATAAACTAAAAGTATGGTAAATAAATAAAACTTGTTTTTATATTTAGTCCATAACCTCTTTCTATTTAAGAATGCTCAAAAAAGAGGTTTTATTTAAGTGAATCCTATGGGCCAAATACCATATTTATAAAAGAGGTATGGTAAATTAATAAAAATATAAATAAACGAGAGGTATGGTAAATTAATAAAACATTTTTTTATATTTGCACCATAAGTCACCTTATATTTACGAACACGCAAGGGTGTAAATAAATAAATATATAAATAAAGTGGTTGCATGGTAAATAAATAAAACCTCTTTTTATATTTAGTCCATAACCCTCTTTCTATTTAAGAAGACTCAAAAAAGAAGTTTTATTTAAGTGAATCTTATGGGCCAAAATAAATAAATATATAAATAAAGTGGATGCATGGTAAATAAATAAAACCTCTTTTTATATTTAGTCCATAACCCTCTTTCTATTTAAGAAGACTCAAAAAAGAAGTTTTATTTAAGTGAATCTTATGGGCCAAATACCATATCTATAAAATAAGTATGGTAAATTAATAAAAATATAAATAAACAAGAGGTATGGTAAATAAATAACACATTTTTTTATATTTACTCCATAAGTCACCTTATATTTAAGAACACTCAAAAACTGCGTTATATTTAGGTGAAGCCTATGGGCCAAATACCATGGACCAAATTATTATTAATACCATGCAAAAAAACATTATTAACCCTAATATTAGTATTAATAAAAATAAAAATGTCACATGGTATTGACCCATGGTATTCACGTGGAATGTAGCCTATTTAAAGGGGGGAATTAAATCAGCATAGATCCATCTTTACTCTGGATCTACTAAGCGCCCAGAGGGATCAAATATCGTGATATGCAATCTAACATAAAGTGAAAAATATTTGATCCCTCTCGAGGCTTGGTAGATCAAAAGTAAAAGTGGATCTTGTAATTTAATGTCACTTAAACATTTTAACTTGGTTAAAAAAAATAAAAAACAAAAAAACAAAACCAATTATTAATTTTATTAATTTTTATAAATTACTAATAGTAGTTTTTAAGCTCCAGGTTTATGATAACCCATGGTATTGACCCATGGTAATACCATGGTATTCATGTGAGCATAGACTATTTAAAGGGGAAATTCTATCATCTTAGATCCATCTTAATTCTGGGTCTACCAAGCGCTGAGAGGGATAAATAGATTTCATCTCTCTAAGAGTGGTGGATGTGGAGTTAAGATGGATACACGTTGGTTTTTATGATAATGAAGATATTAAATAGACTTAGGAAATTATATAGTAAAAAACATATTAAGTTGAATGGTTAAAGCTACATTTAGTCACTTCATAAAATTTCGTAAAAAATACCAATATTTATATTAATATTGGTTTTTCTAACAAAAATAAATAAAAATCAAAACAGTGAAATCTTATCACTCTTTCCGCATCACCCTCGCAGAAGAGAGATAGTGGCGGCTCAGATTTCCCACCATTTTTCAAACGTTCTCAATATGTGTTGTGGCCAGCAACAACCCTGCTTCTTATTTAGTGTTATTCCTATTACTAAATAAGTGGGGACCCTTAGTTAAAAATTTAAAAATCAAAATAGTGCTTAAATTTCCTTTTCGAATAAACTTACCATCATAAGCTTAGGAAACCCCCTTGCAAAATCTAAAAAACCTAAGTTTTATGACAAAGTAAGACAAAATCTTTCCTTAGGAAAAATCGCATCGCAAAAAGATGACAAGATATCACCTTACAAGCCGGATTCCAACATTGCGAGATCGCGATACGCGATAATAAAATATTGCATCGCATACATCAAGCACAACTTACAATGAAATACTTTAATTCGCCGATATGCGATGACGCCGATGGCAAATCGCATTTCGCAAAAAACAAGTTAACAAAAATTGTCATATATAACGTTTTTGCGATCTGTGATATTGCGATATTGCGATTTCGCGATACAGCAACAATGCGATAATGCGATGTCACGAGCAATCAACTCTGCGATGTTACGATTCTGCGACGTTGTGATTCCGCGATATTGTGATCTGCGATATTGCGAAGCAAATCGCAAAATCGCTTCATCGCAGATCTTTCGAGCTCGTTATTCAAGAAAAGTATTTTCCATAAGCTGACACCTGGTTATGTGCTTTAATGCTAATAAATGAGTTAGTTGCCAGTTATTAATGGAATATGGTTTCGTGCTTATCGAAAAATCATCTCACGTAAGGTGGTATATTTGATGTGTCTTCGACATTTAAAACTTTCCCATCACCCTTCCTTGTCATTATTTTCACTTCACTTGTGAATTGCAGGAACGGAGAACAAAGAACGATACAAAGCAATACGCAGGATAAAATGGGAAAGAAAAGCAAATCTCCGAGCTCTGAAGAAAAAGAAATGGCACCCTTGTATACAGACACGGCCTGTAACAGAGACGCGAGAATTGCTACGTGGGAAGGCATGTATAATCTACTTGAAGAGGAGAATCCCAGAGTAATGGAGGTTACTGCTACTGCGGGCTCAAATAGTTCATCTGAGGCATCCATCACAGAGCTAGCTTGCTCATTCTTACACCGGATAGCAGCAAGACCCAAAATTCTCCCATACACGGACATGGTTAAGTGGGTACTGGACAGCTTTGATATAAGAAATAGACAGTTTAAGACTCAGGGCCAAGAGCTTGCGGAAATATTATTTTCACAAAATTTGAACTTTATATCATCTAAAAGGAAAAAGCGCAAAAGGCGAAAAACGCATCAAGGAAACCCGGATCAAAAAACGGAGGCAGTTTCCGATGCGCAGTTAGCGCCATCATTGAGAAAATTTCTCGAAAAGGAAAGCTTCTAATTGCTAGGTCACCTGCAAGCCCCGAAAATTGCAAGAAAGCAACGATAGAGGCAAATTGGAAGCAGAAGACCCAAGAAAAGGCAGAAGCAATCCAAGGGTTAACGAAGTTGAAATGGGATTATTACTGGGAATACTTGGTAAAGCCACATAGCCAGTGGATGACCCTTAAGTGTATCATCAATTCGGCCGAAAAGATGGTGCCAACTCTTGTCGATTTTGTTTTCTCAGCTCAGCTAAAATCGGAACTCGGTCAGCCGACTCTTCTCAAACAGATGCTACATGCGTGCAATTTCAAGGACCAAATACATAAGTAGTTTTAATTTTAGATTCAATTTTAGTTTTAATTTTGTTTTATTTTCCTGAAATGAGGACGGTCATTTAAACCGCATCCTACATTTTTGTAATAATTTATTTTTAGATTTAGTTAGTAGTATTTAAACCCTTCTCATGCATTTAGAGAAGGGTCCTGAAATTTATCAAAAACTTATCCCCAGAACATGCACTTCTGTACCCTCTGAGGAGGTTTTGATGAATGAATGGAACAGAATTTATTGATGTTTGCATTTGATATCTGCTACTGATGTTGCACTTTTTTCCTCTTAGTGGATGTTAGATCAAGAAGAGATAAATCGTTATCGCTTGAAGCTCATGAGTAGGACTAGTTATAAATGGTATTTCTATCTCTTAACTATTTATGCCATGTGTTAAAGTGATTTTCATATTGTTCAGTTATTTATATATTGATGTATGAATGCCTGAGTTATCATTTGGCACTTTTGTACGGTGATAGCTATTTATTTATGCTTAATGTATGAATAGCTTATTATGCAATATGTTTTTCACAACTGTTTTGTCTAACTTTTTATACGAAGTGGTTCATCTTTATTGAATTCTTTTCTCATAACAGTTGAATGATCTTTATTACCAGTTGTTATTTGAAATCATTTTAGATCGCAAAAAGGAAAGATTACACCCCGGGTTAGTATAGATTTAGATATTTCTGCTTATTAGAATATAATTTCCTTATTATTAGATTAGAATTAGAGTAGAAGTATTCCATTTAGAAACTGTTAGAAAGAGAAATATCAATCTGTCACACACACACACACACCTAAATTGGGAAACTGGTCCCATATCCTAGTCGGACCCACTATACAAAACGGAAAAGGAGCTGCTAACCAAGGTCTGGACCGGGTGGGTATCCCATTAGTATAGATTTAGATATTTCTACTTATTAGAATACAATTTCCTTATTATTATATTAGAATTAGAGTAGAAGTATTCCATTTATAAACTGTTAGAAAGAGAAATATCAATCTGTCACACGCACACACCTAAATTGGGAAACTGGTCCCATATCCCCAGTTGGACCCACTATACCAAATGGAAAAGGAGCTGCTAACCAAGGTCCGGACCGGGTGGGTATCCCCCTTGTTGTAGACCCGATTTTTGGGGCTTCAACATATTTGGCGCTAGAAGGAGGGCATCGAACTGTGAATGGCAAACAAATCTAAATCTAAATACCATTCTGAGAGTAAATCGCCCTCACCATCTCCTCCGACTTCTCCATTGCATTTAGAATCTGGAAATCTAGAGTTAGAAGTTGCTGGAGCAACAGCCGCTGCTACAAACCTTGATATTTCAGAACAATCTACTATTGAACCTCGTGAAGTTGAATATTTGATTCACAAACTTCAGCGATTTTCTATATCTTCTCAAAAAAATCTGATAAATCTCAAGGCAACGTGACTTCGCAATATAACCCTGCTCATCCTCTTACCAGGTTAAAGAGTGAAAATTTTGGTGTTCAGCCAACCGAATTACCTCTACCTACTAGGAAGAGAGCAAGGAAATCTTCTAAAGGATCTGATAGCGAGACTCTTTCATCATCATCATCCATCTCAACCTCTTCACCACGAAGTCAACCATCCACTCCTCCACTTCAGATCATTGTCCATCAGCCTACTGGAACTTCCACAACTCCCTCTCAACCATCTGGAGTCGTAATATCCCCATCTTCTCAACCGCAAGGATCATCTTCTGCACCTTCCTCTATTAGTAGTTCAGTGATGGCCCAATCTCCATGGAATAACCCAGGGGTAGTCTTAATGCCTGCACCTTTGAGTCAGTTACTGGCCCATCCTAAAAAATGGCTGCCTAAGTTTAATCCTGAGGCAGGCATGCTAGCCAAAGAACATATAAATAACTTTATGCTATCCATAAATCTCAATGGAGTGGTTAATGAAGATGTTGTTGTTCGACTTTTTCCTTATACTCTGCAAGGAACAGCCGGATCATGGTATTTCTCATTGCCATCTAGATCTATTACTAGTTGGAACATCTTCCAAGAACAATTCCTGACCAAGTTTGGTGATGACAAGTCTACAGCGACACTGATAAATGACTTGTCTAACCTTAAGGCCGAATCAAGAGAACCTATCAAAGATTTCAATTTACGTTTCAATAAAATCTTAAACAAAATACCTACTGCTTCTCAGCCTAGCGAAGAAGTGCGAAGTGAATGGTACATTACTGCTTTACCATCAAACCTAGCAATCTTTGTTGATAGGGCTAACAAAACAACCTTAGTTGAAAATATGAAAGAAGCAATAGCAGTAGAGAAACGTATTATGGCCCTAGAAAAGAAAAATGTGATAGAAGAACGAAGATCTAAGAAGGTGTCTTTCAAAGAAGATCCCAAGAAAAAACAACCGAAAGATCCATTCGATTTAGAAGGATTACAAAAAGTTTTGAAGACCATGTCTAACGAAATGGTAGACATTAAGAAACAAGTAGCAAAAACTTCTTCTAAAAAGCCATACATGCCTTTTAAAAGAAATCCTTCAACCGATTCTAAACCCCCTAACACTATTACAAACGCTGAGTCAGAAGAAGAAGAGGAAAACGCTACTGAAGAACATACTGATGAAGAAGAAGTTGTAGAATTACAAGGTATGTGGGATTTCATCCTCCCAGATGAAGAGGATCAAGAGGCATTCCCGGTTAGTACTCGCAGTAGAAATCAACTTGATCCTCCTCAGCCTACACCTAAGCCAAAGAGCGCAAGTTCGATGACTAAGGATAAAGTCGCAGCCAAGAAAACATCACCTAAAGCGACTCAAACCAGCCCAGTCCAAACAGACACATCTACTCCATCTAAAACGCTAATCATTTCAGATGAAATGGAGTATAATATCATAGAAGACATGAAAAAGACTAGGGCCAATATTACTCTTTTTGAATTGAGCAAGTTAAAACACCAGTAAAAATTACTTTTGAAAGAATTACATGCTGTACCAGTTGCACCTTTACCAGCTGCTGTAATCTCTCAAGCTTCCCATGATATGGGAAGACCTCCAACTAATGCAATTAATAAAGTTGATCCAAACAATATCGCATTAATTGGAGGAAGATCGAGATCGCATACTCCCCCATTTCTCCTTACTTATGAAATTTTCAATAAAAACGTGCATAATTGTTTAGTGGATTTTGGAGCTTCATCGAATATTTTACCAAGGTCCATTTGTGCAAAATTGAACGTTCAACCACAGAAATCCGCTATGCGCATAGTCCAATTAGATCGATCGCAAGTCGAAGTGATTGGTGAGTTAAATCAGGTTACCATAAGGCTGTCATCCAACCCAAAGGTATGTCAAGTTATCGACATTTTAGTTGCTGATATTCCATAGTTTTATGGCTTAATTCTTAGCAGAGATTGGTCAGAAAAACTTCATGGATACTTAGCAACTGACTAGTCGCACATGTGGCTGCCTTATAATGGTAAACCCAACCAAATAAAAGTTGAGCGCGAACGACATCAAAAATACATAGTAACAGAAATTGAGGGAGAAAACGAACCAGTAGCATACAATTCTAACATCATAGGCAACTATTCAGTAGATTCTTTCCTAGGAAATTTTATTGCTCATACCTCACCTTACTTAGAACATTCTGTTTTATCTTAAATAGAAAAATTTTCTCAAACAGATAGTTCTAAATGCATCAATTTTATAGATAGTCCTGTAAATAAATCTTTGTTTTGGAAATTATTTTTTGATGGTTCTAAGTCTAATGAAGGAGCAGGAGCAGGATGCGTGTTAGTAAGCCCAGAGGGAGATAAAACCATGCTAACTTGCAGACTCGAATTTGAGTGCACCAACAATACCGCAGAATACGAGGCTCTAGTCCAAGGGTTATACAAAGCGATTGGATTAGACGTCAAATACCTGCAAGTTTTCGGAGATTCTGAAATTGTAATCAGACAGGTACGTAATACTATACACTGTTTATCAGGTCATTTAAAGCATTACCAATCTTTAGTTCAAGATCTGACTGAACATTTTATAGCATTTAATATTTCATCAATTCCCAGACTCCAGAATGCTAGCGCAGACCTCTTAGCCAACGTAGCTTCCAAGCTCATTCCTTCATAAGATTTTAGCCCTAACCGATTTTCAATTGAGTTAATTTTTAGACCATCTATTCCTGATAACATTACCAATTGGAGGATTTTCAACGACGATCCTGATATCGTGAGTTTCCTCACATCTGAAGGATCCTACACCAATCAAATAATTGACGAAGACCAACATGACCAACAATTGCAACAAGATAGTACTAACAATGTTATACCTAAATCAGTAGTCAAATTAGAAGACCTTTATGATTTGAAAGATTGATTCAAAAGATATACCAATTCAAAACTCCAAAGTTCAACTTTGAATTATGAATTAGTAAATCTAGGAACTAATACTAAACCACAGAATATCAACCTAGGCCTTGGCCTAGCCCCTGAAGAAAAATTAGCATATATCTGTCTCGTGAAACAATACAAAAGTGTCTTTGCTTGGAATTACGATGAACTCAAAACATATGACACCTCCATCATCCAACATACTATCCCAATGATTGATAATGAAAAACCTGCCCAACAAAAATTGAGAAAAATCCACCCAAATTTAGAAAATCAGATTAAAACTGAACTCAATAAGTTATTGAAAGCCAAAATAATCTTTCCCGTTAGACATTCTAAATGGGTCTCCAATATGGTACCTGTTAGAAAGAAAAATGGAGATATTAGAATCTGCATTGACTTTCGAAACCTTAACAAGGCCTGCCAAAAGGATAATTTTCCTTTACCTCCCATGGAACAAATATTGTAGGCAGTTGCGGGCTCAGAATTAATGTCATTCTTGGATGGATTCTCAGGATATAACCAAGTTCTGGTACATCCTGACGATCAATTAAAAACCACATTCAGAACTAAATGGGGCACATACGCATATCAAAAGATGCCATTTGGTCTGATAAACGCAGGTGCCACATTTCAGAGAGCCATGGACATTGCATTCAAGGGGTTAGTTAATAAATCAGTGGTAATCTATTTGGATGATATAACTGTTTATTCCAAGAAACGAAACAACCATCTTAGAGATTTGAAACAAATCTTCCAACGTTGTTTAAGGTATGGGATTTTGCTTAACCCGAAAAAATCTTTTTTCGCATTAAGTGAAGGAAAACTTCTAGGATTCATAGTGTCAAAATCTGGAATTCACATTGATCCTGACAGAATCAAGAAAATTTCCGCAGTACCCCTACCTCATAACAAGAAAGCCATGCAATCTTTCCTTGGCCAGATTAACTTTGTAAAGAGATTTGTGCCAGATTTTTCAAGAATCGTATCTCCTTTACAAGCCATGATTAAAAATAATGCAAACTTTAAATGGGGCCAAGATGAACATGAAGCATTCAATCTGATCAAACAAGCAATTATCAATGCACCATCTTTAGCAACTCCAAATTTTTTCGATCCTTTTATTTTGTATACATTTGCCTCAGATAGGTCATATGCTGCGATACTCACTCAAGAAAATCAAGAAAAGGCGGAATCCCCAATTGCTTTTTTCAGTTCCAATTTACAAGGTGCTGAATTGAATTATTCAGATGTGGAAAAACAAGCTTATGTTGTTTTTAAAACAATTAAATATTTCAGACCTTTTTTACTCAAAACACATACCAAGATCATAGTATTGTTTCCAGCGGTAAGAAATCTTCTAGTACAGAAGGATGTGGGTGAGAAAAGGGCCAATTGGGTTACTGCCTTACAGGAATACGACGTAGAAATCAAACCAACAAGTATTGTAAAAGGTCAAGGCTTTTGCAAAATGATGGCAGGAGCATCGCTAATGCCCGAAAATCCATCTGAAGAGGTACAAGTGTACGAGGTAAGCCTAAACGATGCTGAGTCATTATACGTTGATATTATTTATTATCTAAAGAATGGATATGCTCCTCCAAACCTCGATCATACCAAGAAAAGAGCCCTGAGATTAAAAGCCAAACAATATCAACTCATGAATGACGTTCTTTTTAGAATAAATTATGATTATGTTCTTCTTAGATGTCTTGAGAAATCTGAAGTTGAAAAAGTCTTGCAGGAACTCCACGATGGGCCAGCAGGCGGACACTACGTTGGAGATGCAACTGCTCACAAAAGTTTACGCGCAGGCTATTACTGGCCCACATTATTCAAAGACGCACATAATTACGTAAGGAAATGCCAAGTCTGTCAAACCGCTACTGGGAGACAAAAGAAACCATCCTTGCCACTGCAACCAATTACCATTGAACAGCCTTTCGATCAGTGGGGATTCGACATAATAGGTGAGATCGTTCCTCACTCTTCTAAACAACATAGATACATCCTTACAGCGACAGATTACTTTACTAAATGGGTAGAAGCAATTCCACTCAAGATGGCTAATGCTGAAAATATCATTGAATTCATAGATCAGTTCATAATCACCAGGTTTGGATTGCCTTCCGCTTTAATGTTTGATAATGCATCATATTTTTCTAGTAATGCAATGACTGAATTTGCACTCAAAAGGGGTTTCAAGCTTAAATACTCTGCCAATTATTATCCACAAGGGAATGGGTTAGCTGAATCTACAAATAAGAACTTAATTAGAATCATTAAGCGAACCATTGACCAAAATCATAAAAATTGGCATAAGTCTTTAATATATGCTTTATGGGCAGATCGAATAACGTAGAAAGCCTCTATCGGCACTTCTCCCTTTAATTTAGTTTATGGGAAAGAAGTGGTTCTTCCAACACATCTGGCAATTCCCTCTTTAGCCTTGGTTCAATATATTGATGAAGCACCAACTTCTTCTTTACAACTTAGGCAGCTGGAATTAATTAAATTAGAAGAACAACGAGAACGGGCTAAGATAACTCATGCTCATCATCAAGCATTAGTAAAAGCCTCTTTTGATTCCAATATGATATCCAAAAAAGATTTTCAGATGGGAGATCTAGTTTTAAAATGGGACAAGGCTCATGAGGAAAAGGGAAAACATACAAAATTTCAAAGAATGTGGCTTGGTCCTTTTCAAATCATAGAAGTCATAGGTCCGTCTACCTTCATGTTACAAGATTTAACAGGGAGAAGAGATTCTTTACCTGTTAATGGTCAGATTCTTAAGAAATATTTTCCATAGAAGATCATTCTTCTATTTTTGTAGAGTAGTTGTTTTTCTTTCCATAATAAAACCGGTTGTGAATGGTTACATTTGAGATTCACGAAAAAGACACAAATTCTCTTCTTCTTCTTCTTCTTTTTTTTCTTTTTTTTCTTTTTTCGCTTGTATAAATAGAATTCTTTCTGAAAAATTAATCATTACTATTGAAAGATACAGTTAAAGACTATAGGCCTAGAAATGATATTAGTTTCGACTTTGTAAATTTTGATGTAAAGCCACCTTTAGTTAGAAATTGTTTTATTTCAGTCAATGAAAGGTATCAATAACAAAATGAAGATTCTCTGTAGAAAGGATCTTTCCAAAAAACTCTATCAAAGTCGTCCAGAGCTGTCTTAAGGAAACAATGACTTCCTCCCCACCTAGGAAACTACAATATTCAGAGAATCAACCAAAGATACACTTTAACTTAAAGAGTGAGAGGTCTCATCACGAGCTGACTTATCATGATCATAGATGTATAGCTTGCTGACTTTGCCAAATATTTCATACCACAATAGGGAAATGATTCAAGATTGTTGCAATCAAAAGACAAGGGGTCTCGTCACGAGCCAGCTTGTTCAGCAAAGTTATAAATCAGTGAATGACTGTGTCATGAATTGGCTACCAAACAAAGACATTGCTCTTTAAGAATAAAAAGAAAATGAAAGCAGAAAGTGTGGAAATGGATTCTTCTTTGAAAAGTTGAAAATTTCTCTAAGTAGGATACAAGATCACTGCTGGATAATAGGTAACCCTGTCGAAGCTATAAACGCTTGCTGGCAGCAGAGGCTCTACCTACGACAAATGAGCATATTTTAAACTAATTTATAGAGAAGACTTTGTTTTTATCTTTATAAAACCAAGTAATGACTGATGTAGATACAAGGACTAGCTTGAGGAAGTAAATAATCAAAGTTGGGAAAAGAAGAAACAAAATATCATTGATGGGCAAAAGCATAACGTACTTAGTCTTTCTATGGTAACGTTTAATTTTCTGGGAAATTTTCTGTTTTAGAAGTTTTGAAAATTCAAAAAGCAGCAAAGATAACTTGTTCTTCCAAGTGAATCGCCAATTGTTGTGGCCAGCAACAACCCCCCTTCTTATTTAGTGTTATTCCTAATACTAAATAAGTGGGAACCCTTAGTTAAAAATTTAAAAATCAAAGTAGTGCTTAAATTTCCTTTTCGAATAAACTTACCATCATAAGCTTAGGAAACCCCCTTGCAAAATCTAAAAAATCTAAGTTTTATGGTAAAGTAAGACAAAAGCTTTCCTTAGGAAAAATCGCATTGCAAAAAGATGACAAGATATCACCTTACAAGCCGGATTCCAACATTGCGAGATCGCGATACGCGATAATAAAATATAGCATCGCATACATCAAGCACAACTTACAATGAAATACTTTAATTTGCCGATATGCGATGACGCCGATCGCAAATCGCATTTCGCAGAAAACAGGTTAACAAAAATTGTCATATATAACGTTTCTGCGATATTGCGATATTGCGATTTCGCGATACAGCGACAATGCGATAATGCGATATCACGAGCAATCAACTCTGCGATGTTACGATTTTGCGATGTTGTGATTCCGCGATATTGCGATCTGCGATATTGCGAAGCAAATCGCAAAATCGCTTCATCACAGATCTTTCGGACTCATTATACAAGAAAAGTATTTTCCATAAGCTGACACCTAGTTATGCGCTTTAATGCTAATAAATGAGTTAGTTGCCAGTTATTAATGGAATATGGTTTCGTGCTTATCGAAAAATCATCTCACGTAAGGTGGTATATTTGATGTGTCTTCGGCATTTAAAACTTTCCCATCACCCTTCCTTGTCATTATTTTCACTTCATTTGTGAATTGCAGGAACGGAGAACAAAGAAAGATACAAAGCAATATGCAAGATAAAATGGGAAAGAAAAGCAAAGCTCCGAGCTCTGAAGAAAAAGAAATGGCACCCTTGTATACAGACACGGCATGTAATAGAGACGCGGGAATTGCTACGTGGGAAGGCATGTATAATCTGCTTGAAGAGGAGAATCCCAGAGTAATGGAGGTTGCTGCTACTGCGAGCTCAAATAGTTCATCTGAGGCATCCATCACAGAGCTAGCTTGCTCATTCTTACACCAGATAGCAGCAAGACCCAAAATTCTCCCATACACGGACATGGTTAAGTGGGTACTGGACAGCTTTGATATCAGAAATAGACAGTTTAAGACTCAGGGTCAAGAGCTTGCGGAAATATTATTTTCACAAAATTTGAACTTTATATCATCTAAAAGGAAAAAGCGCAAAAGGCGAAAAACGCATCAAGGAAACCCGGATCAAAAAATGGAGGCAGTTTCTGATGCGCGATTAGCGCCATCGCTGAGAAAAAATTCTCGAAAAGGAAAGCTTCTAATTGCTAGGTCACCTGCAAGCCCCAAAAATTGCAAGAAAGCAATGATAGAGGCAGATTGGAAGCAGAAGGCCCAAGAAAAGGCAGAAGCAATCCAAGGGTTAACCAAGTTGAACTGGGATTATTACTGGGCATACTTGGTAAAGCCACATAGCCAGTGGATGACTCTTAAGTGTATCATCAATTCGGCCGAAAAGATGGCGCCAGCTCTTGTCGATTCTATTTTCTCAGCTTAACTAAAATCAGAAGTCGGCCAGCCGACTCTTCTTAAACAGATGCTGCATGCGTGCGATTTCAAGGACCAAATAAAAAAGTAGTTTTAGTTTTAGATTCAATTTTAGTTTTAATTTTGTTTTATTTTCCTGAAATGAGGACGGTCATTTAAACCACATCCTACATTTTTGTAATAATTTATTTTTATATTTAATAGTAGTATTTAAACCCTTCTCATGCATTTAGAGAAGGGTCCTGAAATTTATCAAAAACTTATCCCCAGAACATGCACTTCTGTACCCTCTGAGGAGGTTTTGATGAATGAATGGAACAGGATTTATTGATGTTTGCATTTGATATCTGCTACTGATGTTGCACTTTTGTACTCTTAGTGGATGTTAGATCAAGAAGAGATAAATCGTTATCGCTTGAAGCTCATGAGTAGGACTAGTTATAAATGGTATTTCTATCTCTTAACTATTTCTACCTTGTGTTAAAGTGATTTTCATGTTCAGTTATTTATATATTGATGTATGAATGCCTGAGTTATCATTTGGCACTTTTGTACGGTGATAGCTATTTATTTATGCTTAATGTATGAATAGCTTATTATGCGATATGTTTTTCACAACTGTTTTGTCTAAATTTTTATACGAAGCGGTTCATCTTTATTGAATTCTTTTCTCATAATAGTTGAATGATCTTTATTACCAGTTGTTATTTGAAATCATTTTAGATCACAGAAAGGAAAGATTACACCCCGAGTTAGTATAGATTTAGATATTTCTGCTTATTATAATACAATTTCCTTATTATTAGATTAGAATTAGAGTAGAAGTATTCCATTTAGAAATTGTTAGAAAGAGAAATATCAATCTGTCACACACACACACCTAAATTGGAAAACTGGTCCCATATCCCCAGTCGGACCCACTATACCAAACGGAAAAGGAGCTGCTAACCAAGGTCCGGACCGGGTGGGTATCCCCCTTGTTGTGGACCCGATTTTCGGGGATTCAACAATATGATATCATCATGAAAAGTTAAGGTATTGATGTTGGGTTAGTTGTTTGAAAAATATGTTGGTTTCTTTCATCTTCTCTGTTATTCTTAGTTTGTCGTAATGATCTGTAGGGGTTGGGCCACTGCACCATATTGTCCTAAAAGGCGGAGATTGTGCACCAAAAAGGAAATTAATCCACATGTTACAACGTTGTTAAAAAATGCAAGACATATGAAGGTAGTGAATTATGCTAATAAGAAATTTAGATTGGGAGAGACGTAATTAAATTTTATTATTTAATTCAAGATTTCCAATTAAAATAATAATAAATCTACATTTATATATTTATATATTGATTGGAAGGCTTCTGAAAATGGTCACTTCTTTCCATTAGATCCCCTTCAGGCCTTTGGGATACCTACTACTTTCTTATATTATATAGTTGGGGCTTGCTACTTGTTGGCGTGTTGGGGTAAACAAACTTGATGTGTTTTTTTTTTATCTTGCAGTTGGAGTCTATGGAATAAGAAAGAAATTTGATAGCTTGACAAAAGTGGTAGAGGAATTGGTGATCAAGATCAACACCTACATGAACTTTGTTGTGGAATATTATCAAAACTATAGAAGGATATGAAAGAGTGTAAAGTAAGAACCTTGACAAACATGATCATTGAAACTTGCAACATTGTTTGTAGGAAGAGAAAATTATGTTTCTTTTTTCCAAACATGTATGTTAGTATATTACAATTTAATGAATATATTTTCCTATTATCATATATGGTTTCATACTTTAACAAAACATTCGCCAATACTTCGCAATGTTTTATTATTCAATGAAAGATTTGCCAAGATATTACAAGATTTTATAATTCAGTGAAAGATTCGCCATGACTTTACAAGATAATATAATCGGGTGAGAGATTCGCCAAAAAAATTATATATACATATTATATTATTGATAAAATTGCCTCCCATTTTTCCTATGTATCATGGGGATTCGCCCATTTATTATACATATAAATTTAGGGTGGTTCTTAAAATTTTCCCTGCTTTTCTCCCCAATTGTTTTTTCTTGATGGATTCTGGTATTCGCTCTCTTTACTTTCTCTCTGCACTCACTCCTTTCTCTTAGCCATTTCTTCTCTGGCAGTCTAGACATGGATTTCATTATTATCCATTGTATATCTTGCGATGGTTCCAAAGAGAGTTCATAGTCATTGTGGCAGTGGAGGAAAGGACGGCAAAGGGCTTATTTGCATGCAAAGACATCAGCTCAACTATATAGAGAGAAAATCCCCCCACTAATTAGAGCTCAAATCAAAGAGGTGGAGAATGAGTTAATGGAGGAGTGTCGGTGTTTATCAAACTCAAAGGCAATGAAAGTTGTTTCTTCATGGGTTTCGGATGCTAGCCACACCCATGGTATACAAGACCAATATCTTTAAACCATTTACCTATATTGGCTTATGAATGCTTTGTCAAGCATAATTTTGTTGGATAGGAACAATGTAGAAGAGCATATTATTCTAGTATTGGATGACATTGTGCTACAACACAAGGAAATGTATGAGTGCCTCGTGCATATTGAGGATATCGTCAACCCTAGTTCAACTCTGTGTCGCCTTGTTTTTGAGCTCTTGGTCCAACTAAGTTTAATAACTCCCATTCCACTTAATTTGTTGTGTCTCTCTTTAGTTGGTCTTTCTTGGTCCTTGATATCTACATTACAAGTCTATTAGAGCCAACACTACTAGATTTTTTAGGCAATTTATAATCATTTTAGACAGTTTACTTTTAAGTTTGGACAAATTTCCTTTTTGTCAATGGTCTAGTTTAACAAATCGCATGTCAGTAACAGACAATAGTAAATGCCTTACGTAACTTTTAATTACCAAACTGTTAGGATATTCCGACACATAGGAAATAGTTAAGTACAACTTGGTCTAGTGTAGAGTTAGGTAAAGTGTGTTTCTTTACCGTTGTACATTTTGTAACTTACAATCCGACGGTCACGATATGTAGTGATCCGACGGTTCATTCTCTCCTCGGTATTACCGACACTTGATCCGTGGCTTGACACCCGATTGGTCCATGAATTCTATTTAAAGCGCATGGAGGGTCATTTGTAGGGTAATCCGTGCATGAGAGAAACATATGTAAATTTTCATTATTTTATTAATAAATTGCCTGAAGTGGCCGCGTTGGCTCAGGCCGTGGACTGTTTCCCTCTTTGAGGGTTTTAACCACGTCAAAAATACTGGTGTATTGATCTGCGATCTGGTTGTGAGTGGTGTCCTTTGGTGCTCTGATACCATGTAGGAATTTACAAGGTAAGTTCCTCAGACAGAACACCAAAGGACACCGCTCACAACCAGATCGCAGATCAATACACCAGTATTTTTGACGTGGTTAAAACCCTCAAAGAGGAAAACAGTCCATGGCCTGAGCCAACGCGGCCACTTCAGGCAATTTATTAATAAAAGAATGAAAATTTGCTCTTTGCCCTGCGACTCTGTGCGATCTGGGCAAATCAGAAACAGAGAGGAAGGATTTTTCTCATGCGTATGCTCTTTTCCCTGCGCCTTAGGGTGATCTCGGAAAATCAAAAACATTGAGGAAAATATTTAGTTTCCGGCTAAAGCTAACTTTGAGCCACAAGGTTCATTTTTGAAAATATCTAGTTTTTCGGCTAAAGCTAACTTCGAGCCGTAAGGTTCGTTTTCTTTGCATGTCCGTGTTGGGTTTTGTGTTTTTTGTTTTGTAGGGAAAAGGAGCCTTTTCAAAGCAAGCACGCAACCCAAAGCACCCCCCCCCCTCTCTCTCTCTCTCTCTCAAATTTTTTGTATAGATCAATTGGTTCAAAGCTATTTTAAGAGAGTAGAGATCTTGGGTTCAAGTCTCCATTTTGTGGGGGCGGACTTTTTCATTTCCGCACATTCCCGCACTTCGTCGGCAACTTCAACAACTTTTTTTCAAAAAGCCATAACTTCTTCATCCGGAAGCCGTTTTCAGAGCCGTTTCTTTTAAACCAGCCTAATTTTTCGAGATCTATCCATTGGAACACTTATTTTCAGCATCTTTAGCTTCAGTTTCCATTGAAATGGAAAGTCAATACCAAGTTACCCTTGACAGCACTAACTACTTCCAATGGTTGGCTTACATTGAGGATTTACTTAGAAGTAAAGGTCTCTACAGAATAGCCTCGGGCCAAGAAAAGAAACCGAAGGATGAAGATAAGGCTGCTAAATGGGAAAATAGGCAAGATCAAGCATGTGGATTGATAGGGATGTCTATTTCTCCAGATCTTAGATTCCATATTGCAGAAATTCATACTCCTGATGAAGCAATAAAACAAATCAATAAAGTTTTTGGGATTAAAAATGAAATTAGAGCCCATCAACTTGAAAATGAGTTGCTTACATTGGACCCTAATAATTTTTCTTGCATTGAAGATTTCTTGTCCAAGTTCAAGACCCTTAGATATCTTTTGGAAGGTGTTAAAGTTAAGAAAGAAGATAGTAACCTTATCTATTCCATTCTTACAAAGTTGGGACCAGCCTACTCTGTGTTTGTTTCCACCTTCCATTCTATAAGAGAAGCCTTCATTTCTCAAGGAGCAGACTACAAGCCCCCTTCCTTTGACTCTTTTTGTGATTCTTTAATAAGAGAACAAGAAAAACTCTTACACCTTGGTCTTCTTAATCTTGGAAACTCTTCCAAGAAAGCGTTAGCCACCCAGCAACAACCAAATTCAAAGAATCCTAAGAAGTCATATCCTAAAAAGAATGGTCCTAAACCAAACAAGGGTCCTAAGCAATTTCAGCCCCAAAATGAAAAATCATTTCAACAAAATGATAAGACAAATAAAAACAAAGGGAAGAAGACTAATAGACATTGCAATTTTTGTAATCGAGATGGCCACTTAGAATCAAAATGCTTTAAGAAGATGGAAGCCTTGGAAGCAGCAATGAAGAAGCATAACATCCATTTGGGGCAATCTTCAACTTCAACTTCATCTTCAGGAATGGCACTTTCTGCATGTGGTTGTCAAGCATCTCGGTCTGGCTATGCATTAAATGTATCTTCTTCTTCTCATTCTCATGAGTGGCTCATTGATTCTGGAGCTTCTTATCACATGGCCAAAAACAAAGCCATGTTTTCTTCTTTAAATGATTGTAACACCAAAAATATATATGTTGGTGATGATAGATCTCTTAATGTTGTAGGGACTGGAACTGTTCATCTAGACAATGGTCAGTTTAATGATGTATTATGTGTTCCAACCTTATCCTGCAACCTTCTATCTGTATATCAGATAACTCATTCAGGTGAAGGTAAAATCGTTGAATTTTCACCTCATGATGTTGTAATCAAGGACTTAAGAGATCCTAAACAGATTTTGGCTACTGGCATTGTTGATGATTCTACAAGGTTGTATAAGTTTCACAACTTTGGGTCATCAAATCTTCCCTCAGTATTTGTTGCTCATAACGATGAAGTGAGCAAACTTTGGCATGAGCGATTTGGTCACTTAAACTATCGCTCCCTTCAGCATCTATGTAAAGAAAATATGGTGACAGGTCTTCCTATGGTATCTTGCAGAGATGGTGTTTGTTCCGGATGTGTACTCGGAAAACATCATCGGGACAGTTTTGAAAAACGTGCCTCTTGGCACGCCTCAGCCCCTTTACAGCTTGTGCATAGTGATTTATGTGGTCCACTTCCAGTTGTGTCATTCTCTGGCTGCAAGTATTTCTTAACTTTCATTGATGATTTCTCCAGACGCACTTGGGTATACTTCTTAAAACTCAAGAGTGAAGTATTTAACACTTTTTTGGCCTTCAAGGCCTTTGTTGAAAAACAATCTGGACATCAAATTCTTAAGTTAAGATCTGATAATGGCGGAGAATATGTTAAAAATACATTCATCAACTATTGCACTGAGAATGGAATTCAAATGCAACATACTGTTCCATATAGTCCACAACAAAATGGTGTAGCTAAAAGGAAGAATCGCACCTTAAAGGAAATGGCTAATTGTATGCTACAATCTAAAGGACTTGGTCTTGGTTTTTGGGCAAAAGCAATTAACTGTGCAAATTACATAATAAATCGCACTCCTACTAAGGCTTTAAAGAATATCACTCCAGAAGAAGCATGGAGCTCAATCAAACCAGATGTAAGTCACTTTCGTGTTTTTGGAAGTGAAGCGTGGGCCCATATTCCAGATGAAAAGCATAAAGCTTTAGAACCTAAGAGTGAAAAATGTACTTTTGTTGGATATTCTGAAGATGTCAAAGGCTATAGACTTATTCCATTTAAGTCCAAAAATGTTATCATTAGAAGAGATGTAAAATTTGATGAAAATATATCGGCCTGCGAGCCTAGTCCGGCGGATGTGCCACCTCTCCCTATCTCTTCTACCTTTGAAAACATTTCTTCTTCAGATGATGAAAGTGAGGATGACAATCCTCCCCCACCATCTCAGGATCCTCCTTTAGCTCCTGAGCTTCCAAAATGGGTTCGTGCTACTCGAGATGCAGCAAGTGATCTTGCCGGTGATCCTACAGATCAGCGACGCACACGTTCTCAGTTCGAGAGAGCCTCTTCTTTACTGGCTCAAGCTCCAGTAAATTATGATCTTGACACCTTTGCAGAAGCTTCAGGCCATCCAGATTGGGAAGCAGCTATGAATGAAGAATATCATTCATTATTGGCAAATGATACATGGGATCTTGTTCCTCTACCAAAGGGACGAAAACTTGTTAGATGCAAATGGGTTTACAGAACCAAGTATGGACCAGATGGGAAAGTTGATAAACATAAAGCCCGTCTTGTTGCTAAAGGTTTTTCACAGGTTGAAGGCATTGACTACACTGAAACCTTCTCCCCTGTTGCCAAAATCCCTTGCTGCCTCTTTCAAATGGGAAGTCCATCAGATGGATGTTAAATCTGCCTTCTTGCATGGGGACTTGCATGAAGAAATCTATATGGAACAACCCATTGGCTTCATACAAACAGACTCCAGCCTTGTATGTCGACTTAAGAAATCCCTTTATGGTCTCAAGCAAGCTCCTCGGGCTTGGTATGCCAAAATGGATAGCTTTCTTTTAGAATCTGGCTTTTCTAGGTGTCATTCTGACAATACTGTCTACACCAAGAAAGTGGGCAACTCTCTTATCATCCTTGTTCTCTATGTTGATGATCTTATCCTTACTGGTAGTGATCCCAACCTTATAAACCATGTGAAGTCTAGCCTTAAAAGGAAATTTGAAATGACAGACTTAGAACACTTACACTATTTTCTCGGTCTTCAAGTCTTGCAATCCGAGGGTATTTCCCTTTCCCAGTCCAAGTATGCTTGTGATATTCTACGTTATTTTCACATGGAAGACTGTAAGCCAGCCCCTTCTCCCTTTCAGTCTGGAGTCAAACTTTCAGTCACTTGTACTTCTCCTGAAGTTGATGCTACCTTATACCGTCAACTTGTAGGAAAACTTTTGTATCTAACCCATACTCGTCCTGACCTTTCCTTTGCTGTTGGCCTTGTTGCTCGGTTCATGCAAAACCCCCGTGAAAGTCATTGGAAAGCAGCTAAAAGAATACTTCGTTATATTCGAGGTACAGTTCAGTTTGGGATTCATTACAGTGCCGAAGCATCTCCTCTATTGATTGGTTTCACTGATTCCGATTGGGCTGGTGACCCTGATGATCGGAAGTCTACTGCCGGTTATGTGTTCACTCTTGGTTCAGGACCTATTACATGGGCTTGCAAGAAACAAGGTGCCATTTCTCTTTCATCAGCAGAAGCAAAGTATCGTGGTGCCGTAGAAGCTAGTAAGGAAGCCTTGTGGCTTCGTCAGATCCTGTCAGAGTTTGGCTTTGAGCAACAGCATCCGACTACACTTTGGTGTGATAATCAAAGTGCCATTCAGCTATGCAAATATCCAGTCCAACATCAGCGCAGCAAACACATTGAACTGCACATGCACTTCATAAGAAAGCTCATTCACGACCATGTTCTTGAAGTGCAATATTGTTCAACAGATGATCAAGTTGCAGACATCTTCACAAAGGCTCTCACAGAGGCGAAGTTCACTAAACTTCGATTTATGGTTGGAGTTCAGGAAGTTGTCACTAAGGGGGGATAGGCTCTAGTGCCTCCTTCCTTCTCCTATTGTGTCATATTTGTAAATCCTTCAATCCTATCCCAAGTTGTTCTTAAGGGGGGATGTTAGGATATTCCGACACATAGGAAATAGTTAAGTACAACTTGGTCTAGTGTAGAGTTAGGTATAGAGTTAGGTAAAGTGTGTTTCTTTACCGTTGTACATTTTGTAACTTACAATCCGACGGTCATGATATGTAGTGATCCAACGGTTCATTCTCTCCTCGGTATTACCGACACTTGATCCGTGGCTTGACACCCGATTGGTCCATGAATTCTATTTAAAGCGCATGGAGGGTCATTTGTAGGGTAATCCGTGCATGAGAGAAACATATGTAAATTTTCATTCTTTTATTAATAAATTGCCTGAAGTGGCCGCGTTGGCTCAGGCCGTGGACTGTTTCCCTCTTTGAGGGTTTTAACCACGTCAAAAATACTGGTGTATTGATCTGCGATCTAGTTGTGAGCGGTGTCCTTTGGTGTTCTGTCTAAGGAACTTACCCTGTAAATTCCTACACAAACAAAAATTTAGTTCACAAAAAAAAATAAAAAGTGTGTGTGTGTGTGAGAGAGAGAGAGAGAGAGATATTTTTATGGTCTTTAAAATTAATACTTAAATAATTATGAAATTTATTATATGGACTTAAAATCAATTAAAATGGGCACAGTGTAACTATTATATGTTTGGGCTTTTTTACTTAAACATGGTGATATAATTATTTGTGAAGTTATAATTTTGCATTATGTAAAATGTTTATTTAAATGTATAAATAGATTCAACGCCCTGAAAAGTCTCTAGATTACTTGGATTGTGTAGACCACATAGCTTGAACTTGTAATTCCAACAAATTCCTACTAAATTTTTAATAAAACTTATGAGAAAATAATATCGGAAAAAGAAAAAAAAACAAAAATAAAACATGAGATGATATTATTAAAATGTGTATTTAATTAATAATCAAACTAACTTCTATACATTCAAAAGATTTAATATTAGAAAAATTATGTGAGCATTTATGACATGAGGCATATTGAACATGACATGCTTCCAACCATCTGTGCATGTTTTAAAAAGTAAATTTTCGATCAATGCAATCTTAATTTTACCATGTGCCAAGGTGACTTATATCTCTTCGTCATTTTGCCTTCGATTTGTGCATTTTGACACAGTTGGGACAACAATATACTATTTATTTTTTTGTTAAATAGATGAAGCCTAGGCTAGTGTCTGTGTGACAACCCCCATGCTAACTCCCCTTCATTGTAAATTTATCTCATATATTTTGATTTTAATTAAAAGTCCTGAGAATTGGGACACAAATTTCGGAGTTTGAAGAAGGAGATTGCTTGGGATTGGAAGGAAGATTGACTTGTTTTATTGTAGCCATGAATAACTAGAAGATATGCATTAAATAGGGTTTATGATATTAGTCAGTGAAGCTGGGAAGAGGACAGAAGAGCCATTCCTGCCTTGGATAAATCCACAAGGCAGAGAGGAAATAAATTTAATGAGGATGGGTTGCACTGGAAGTTGAGACAACCTAAAGTCAAAAAATAGGAAATGAAAGGGGAAGTGTTGACACACAACATCCCCACTAGCAATCATATATGAAAAAACCACCATAGCCGAGAAGGAAGGGGGAGACAACAACATCTACTCACACAACCAAAAACGATTGCATTGGTGTAATGCAAGAAGGGGGGGGAATCATCACACTCCATGCATAACAAGAAGAGAACATTCATGAAGAGACCACTCTCACACGCATGGACGGAATACTAAGATAGATACAGAGAACAACATAGAAGAAAAAAAAGAAGTTAGAGAACATTATTGAGGGAGAATACCAAGAAAGTCATGAATAACTCGAAGATATGCTTTAAATAGGGTTGATGATATTATTCAGTGAAGCTGGGAAGAAGATAGAAGAGCCACTCCTGCCTTGGATAAATCCACAAGGCAGAGAGGAAAAAAATTTAAGGAGGATGCGTTGCACTGGAAGTTGAGACAACTTAAAGTCAAAAAATAGGAAATTAAAGGGGAAGTGTTGACACACAACATCCCCACCACCAATCATATATGAAAAAACCACCATAGCCGAGAAGGAAGGGGGAGACAACAACATCTACTCACACAACCAAAAACGATTGCATTGGTGTAATGCGGGGGGGGAATCATCACACTCCATGCATAACAAGAAGAGAACATTCATGAAGAGACCACTCTCACATGCATGGACGGAAGACTAAGATAGATACAGAGAACAACATAGAAGAAAAAAAAAGAAGTTAGAGAACATTATTGAGGGAGAATACCAAGAAACTCTTTGAAAGAGGGTTGTCGTAGATATAGCTACGTTATAGGGAAGGAAAAGGAAGCATAACGCGGGAGGGAAAAGGGAGCTCATAGCCTTGTGTTGCTATCAGGATGAAAGTAGTAGAGAAATAAATCGATCAAGATTTGGGAGGTTGTAAGAATATCTCTTAGGTTTGGACAATAGTCTTTGGACTCCCTACAAGGCTCGGGGGTGGAGATAGTTGTCTTTGGATTCCCTTAATAGCTTGGGTGGAGGCTTGACCCTTGGATTCGTAGAAAGGAGAGTTCTTTAGCCCCCTCTATTTTTTTTTTCGATTTATACAATGGGTTATGGATTCCTAGGATTGGGTGGAACCACTGGGTGAAATAATTATTGAGGGTGGAGGTGTTAAACCTCTGTATTCCCTCATTCGATTTAGGGTGGAGGTGATGAACCTCTTGTTTCCTTGCTTGCTTGAGGGTGGAGTAATAAGCTTCGATATTCCCTTATTTTATTAGAGAGTGGAGGCATAAGCCTTTAGATTCCCTCATTCGAATATGATGGAGGTGGTGATCCTCTGGATTCCCTGCATGCTTGAGGGTGGAAGTGTGAGCTTCTGGATCCCCTTATTTGATTGAGGGTGGAGGTATAAGCCTCTAGATTCCCTTGTTGATTGGAGGGTGGAATTCAGAGCCTATGGATTCCCTTGTTTAGCTTGTAAGCAGAGGAGATCCTATAGATTCCCTGTTTCAGCCTGTCGTGTTAGAGCTACAATTCTAACTAAGTGGTTGGTGGGTGGAGGTGGCTCACCTTTGGATTCCTTGTGATTAATTGATTGGACTAAGTAGCTGGTGGGTGGAGGTGGATGATCCCGTGGAGTCCTTGTTTCATCTTACAACATTCATTTAATCCCATAAGCACTAATCCGCAAGCTCTAGAATCTGTCTCTGGGGTGACTATTGTAAGAAAGGCTTAGCTACAACATGTCTAAGGTTGGGTGGAGGGTTGAAGTCCCAATCTTAGTTGTTGGGCCTTTCAATTTATAAGATAAGTGTTTAATCAAGCTCTTGTAGCTTGAATGTTATGCATATGTTTAATGTGTTGGTTTAATGCCTGCATTGATATAGGTTGATGTACTAACTTAATACCTATGATATGTTGAGGAAAACGAGTTCATGTATAATGCCAAGTTTTGAGTCATGGATGAGGAATGGTTCATTCCTAGAGGATTGATATATCTATGTTTGCTTATATTTTAATGTAATGGTTATTATATGTTAGCACAAGGCTATTAATTTTCTCAATTTAATGACCAAGGATCTCAATCTAGTATAGAAATGTATTGCATGTGCCTAGAATATATTTTCAGGGATGAGCTTATATTTTGCGTTCATCTTGAACTTGGAATTTGGCTTAAGGTTTATGTATGGTGATATGGGAACATCTATGTTAACTAAATAGATGTTTAAACTTGAAATAAATTGGTTATTCAGCCCTGATTTAAATCCAGTAAGCTCAGGAGGAAGAGTTGATATATATGCCTGTGTGCATCTATGTGGCCAGGTTCAGCATGTGTTTCATATATATATAATGATGGCCATCATTATATATGTGTGTGTGTGTGTGTGTGAAGTTATTTTATATCACAAAGTCTTTGGCTCATGAACATATCTGCATAATGATGGCCATCAACCTTAATTTCTCCATAAAACTCATGGAGAACTGCCTTGACAAGTTCAGTGACTGGCTTATCACTATTCATAATATTGAGCTTGTCATATTCATGCATTCTAGACCACCATAATTCTAAGTTACCTTGGAAACCCCAAGTTATCCTTAAAGCTAATTCTGACCATGAGACTTTGTTTCTATGAATGGACTTTTGAGTACTTGCCCTGCACTCCAAGTATGGATTGCCATGAGGATTTCGTTTCTAGATTTGCAGTTCAGATTTGTCATTAGAGCTTGATCTATGTTAGCTCGACTAAGAGTAGGGAACTCATCAGTGTTTGAAGGATCATATGGAGTTTTCCCAGGAGAACCATACTTAGCATCACACCACTTTTCCCATGCAGATTCAAAAGGTTGGTTTGGTCTATCGCTATCTTCACTTCTGGGTCTTTTACTGGATCCTTCTCCCTCTTCTTTTAGCATTTTTATTTCGGATTTATTCTGTGGTGGCATATCAAAGACTAGGATTTGTGATTGGACTAGAGCCAATTTTTCTCTAGCAAATGAAATAACATTTTCACATTGAAAAATTATGGGATTATGTACAGAGAAATTTTTGAGCAATAGTGGAGTTTTTTCTTTTCAGGGGTTTTTTCTTCTAGCTGGAATGTCTGGCTATAAACTTCTGCTGCAGTAAGTTCTTCTTCTAACTCAGGATTTTCTTTCTCCATACTACTTTAAATCTATTAATACTTCCATAATTTTATCTAACTTCATATTTACATCTTTTAACATGTCAAAATTCTCAAAAGCTTTTTGACTCAAATCATCTAAACTAGAATGGATTCCTGACACATGGGACTGTATTTTCAACACTTCCTGTGATAGGTCATCTAAATTTTGTGCTACACATGTTAGTTGATAATTGTTGTAGTTATGAAGCCTTATAATCTCTTGGGGCTTCTCATCTATCACTTTCCTATAATGGAGGAAATCCACATCAGCTACAACATTCCCATCTTTGAATTTTGTACAAAATTGCCAGGAGCAAGCCTCCTTTCTGGGAGTAGAAGTTTTTCTAAATCTTCCCATTCCTTTTCTCTAGGCAGTGTGTATCTCATGAACTTAATATCTCTCGGAGAGGCAATCTGTAAACATTCCTGACATTTTGTATGTTGGCCCAAATGTTCCTCTTTCAAGGTGGACTGAGGTTTGTGAAAGACTTGAAATTTTTTATCTGAACTTGGACTTCTAGAGGCAATACAGAACTTGCATTGAGAGGATGACCCATACTTGTATTTTTCCATATGCCTACTAAGGTCTAAAGTATCATGGCTTCTGAGAGAATGAATTCTAACAAGGCTTTTGGGTAGTGTGGTTTCATTCCTTAGTCTAATGACTGGTCCTCTACTCGACTCAGAAATAGACAATCATTTAGGTTATGGAGTCGGAAAATACCTTTGAGACAATGGATGGTATTCTACAGTCCATTCATTAGGGATTTTTAATGGAGAAAACCCTCTTGTGATAGGAGTGACATTACCAGGTCCAACCACAACTCCTTCTGTTGTGGCTCTCTGAGTAAGCTGAGGATTGAGTGCTGACAGAGTTGTCAAGACAAATCGTAAACAAACAGTGGAATGTAACTGGGCAATATCAGACTGCTCAGTCATATTAAAGCCAGAAAAATGGATGTAAGCTTGGAGTAGTTCATTAATATGGGGATCGGTTAATGAAACTTGGTATCGTGGGATGATGGATGACCAAACTGGACCATTGTGCAAAGGGGCCTCAAAACCACCTAGCAGGGCATCAGTAAATTGATTATGGCATGAATCAATCACACAAGCTAAGAAATATACATTCAAACCAGGTCTGACAAGAGGGTTAATGCTAAATTGTATTAGTCCAAGATGCACATACTTATAACCTTGTTCTAGTCCCCATTGGACATCTTTTGGTTTTATGAGAGGTATCTGATACATAGGTTGGGTAAGATTGATAGGCACATTTACAAAGGCATATCGAATAAGATTGGTTGCACGAAACTTAAACATTGGAAGGTCATAAATCTTGTTAAGAGATATATGAGGAAGATGCCAATTAGGAGTAGGGGTAAATTCCTGAATTACTACCCTGGTATCATACAAGGGCTTAGATTTGTTTAATATCCTTCCAATCCAACTAGTTTTCTTTGAAGTTTTCATATCAGCAGAGAAATCAAAACTACTTGAGGCCATTTCTTACTACAATTCACTACTCAATGTTGCGCAAGCAGGTAAGGAAAAGAAATACGTGAAGGTAAAATACTATGCACCTAAGGAATGGGACTCCCTCGGAATTACAACGCCTTCCTTTGGCTTCAATTATCCAAAGACACGGTCCACCAACAATCTTTGCTGCAACAGGATTTCGTATAATGTCTTCACCCTACTAACCACATCTCGCTTGCTATACTAATAGTTAATATGGCTAATGCTTACTCAAATAATAAAGACAACTCTCAGAATGAAAAGGCACAACTTTTATTGACTGATTGAAAATATTACAACAGATACATTATAAATACAGAGATTGATAGTAAGAGCATTTATCAACCAGACTAAAATGGGAAAGCCAAAGCTAACATTGTTCAGAGGTCGAAATCTTTCTAGCTTGTTACAAACTTTACCTATTACAATGCAATCTTTTGGCTCCGATACCAGACTATAGCATAACGCGGAGCACCCGGATCGACCTTAGAAAAGTCTCAGACTTAATGCTTCCTAAGAGTCCCACCACTTTAGGTTCACATATGCATCAAAGTGCACATGCGCAGGCATGTCGAACTCGACCTAAGACAAAATTATAGAGAACTTGTAGAAAGAGAGAGCTCTAGCGACTCCAATGCCCAAATGGCGATACATTTTTTTTATTTATAGGATTTCAAGAGAGCATCCAATCTATTCTCAAAATCTGACTTGTCTACATAAAGTGTACAAACTATAGATCTCAAATATAAACTTTTCCATAGATTCTCTGAAATGTGGGTCAAGTCCCACTAAAAGTTAGAGAAGTTCTCCGAGTTTCATATATTCGTCCTGAAAGTTAACCTAAGATTTTATTTTGGAGGACAAACCCCTCCACTTAGTCATTTAAACTGTCAAAAAATATCTTCTAAGATTTACACAGTGGAGATTTTATCGGAATCCCACGATACCGGTCACACTCACTGTCAGGTGACTAGACATGAAATACAATGAAATACAACCCACCATGCTTCCTTACAAAGATTTTGTCAGTCACTTGGATATCCATAATTATCACTGTCACTTGAGTAATATAGATGTTGCGGGCTAGGTGACAAATGAGCTTCTGCATGAGGTGGCATGATATTATAACACGGAAAGAAAGGAGATCCATACATACTAGGTACCCTCTCATCTATTGGATTACAAATTGATCCAAAGAACTGAGATATTTCCTTGTATACGGGTTTCTCTGGTGGCTGAGTAGTATGTACTTTAAGTGTGCTGAACAAATGCTCTATCTGGAAGCAAAACCATGCCTCAGACTATGCTGTTGTTCTGATATCTTCTCGAAGATAATCAATAAATTCATGTCTTCTGATGGTCCAAAATATTCCTTCTCTTGGGCACCAGTCATGTAGCAATGTTTTGAACTAGGGTGACCAGTAATTATTAGGGTTACACATAGATCTACATTCGAACATCAGCCAAACTCTCTTGGCATATTTGGTGTACAACAAGATATTACAATAGTCTACATAGCTCAACCATGGCTTGTACAGAAAAATATATCTTTGTCCTGCAAAAGGTTCAAATCTAATAGCCCCTTGAAACATTACGGGTGACTCTATAAAATACATTGATATTACTTACATTACTATCGCTACTATAAACCCATTTTTCAAGGATATATTCATATGCAGGACTCTCCTTTACCCTATCTATAAGACATTGAAAACAAAATGACATATGACAATATTTACATATTAGAACCCATTGAAAACCGTCTGGAGCAGAGGGAGGTACTGATGAAGTCGAAGCTAATGAACAACTGAACATATCAATTTCTTTTGGAGCAGCTTCTCTTGTAAGCAAATATGCTAAACAATTATCTTTTCCCTTTTTATACTCAATCTCAAAGTCAAATCCGTCCAACCATAAGCTCCATCTTAGTATCCTATTATTTCCTTGTTCTAACAATCTTTTGTTTCTAAGCATCCCAGACATATGTTTGAGGTTTGTTCTTACAATGAATCTTACTGGCTTCAGGAACAACCTGAATCTCTTGATTCTATTTTTTTTGGCAAGGATTTCTTTATGATAAGATGGATACCTGAGTTCAATGTCATTAAAACATCTTGATGCATATGAGCAAACTTCTTCCCTTTTTTCATGCTTTTGCATCAAAACTCCTGCCCATACTTCATTGGATGCATCTGTTTCTAAAATATAGGGCAATTCATGTCTTGGAAGAACCAGACTTGGCAGATTTTGAACCTTTTGTTTAATAATTTGAATTGCAATAGTCATAGATGGGGTCCATTCTATTCCTCTGAGCCTCTTCTGTTGGACCTTGACATCTTTGGCTTGATTTTCATAAAAATGACTAACGTAACTGAGTCTTCCCAAGAACCTTTGCAATTGTCTGCGATCATAAATGGCATCTGGAAATTTTGTTAAAGCTTTCAACACATGTTCTTGTAATTCAACTTTGCCTTGGAATAGGATTAGTCCTAGATATTCAATTCTAGTTTTTTCAAACTCAAGCTTAGGCTTGCTGAGGAGTAACCCATGCTTAGAAATTTTGTGGTGAACTATCTCCAACTGCTTTCTATGTTCCTTTAAATCAAAAGAACAGATTAATAAGTTGTCAATATAAATAATAACAAATTTCAAGTCCCCAAAAATATCTTCCATTATTTTCTGGAATTCAAAGGGTGCATTCTTCAATCCAAAGGGCATTACTCGTCATTGGAACTGCCTATGTGGTGCCACAAAACCAGTCTTGTATCTGTCAGATGGTTTGATCCCTATTTTCCAGAATCCGCTCTTAAGGTCAAATTTGCTAAACACATTATTATTACTAATTTTCTAAAATAAAGCTTCTTTGGATGGCAAAGGATACTTGATAGGAAACAAAGCATCATTTAATTGTCTATAGTTAATCACCATCCGAGGTTTACCTCTCTTTTGCTCTGAGTGCTTGTTGACAAAGAATGTTGGGCAAGCCCAAGGGCTTCTTCTTGGTTCAATCAACTTTCTTTCTAATAGTTCAGCAATCTCCTTTTTACAGAGTTTGAGCTCTGGTGGGGACATCTGGTTTGTTGATGATTTCTGAGGTGTCCCAGAATAATTTTCTTTGTAGGGAAGATCCACAAAGTATTGCTCTCTTTGCCAAAATGCATTGGGTGCATCTGCTGTACATTTTGCTTCAATTTTCTCTTTTATTTCTCTGATATATTCTGGCCCTTGGATCTCAGATTTCTGATTACTTTGTTGATTTTTGCTAGCTTGTCAAGAGAACATTCAACTATATCTGGGATAGGGTCTACAATTCTATTTACATAGCTCGACTTGCTCTGGATTTTTACAGTTCTTCCTTGGATGTTGAGGCAAATATGGCTTGCTTCTACAACAAGAGGAAGATGTCTCCTTACAAAATATTGTCCCAACAAAATATCACTACCTGTATCAAAATTGTACAAATTTACAGAAGTAGGAATTCCATTAAGAATAATCAGGAAATTAGGAGCCATAGCTCTGATAGTCATTAACGTCTTATTTACAGCTATAAACTGCAAGTTTGTGGGTTGCCAACAGTATTTAGGAATGGCATTATGTTTTGCACAAGAATTCATAGCTCCTGTGTCTAATTGTGCATCTAGAGAATATTTTTTATAACCACTTACTTTGACATCTACTCTAATAAAAATCCTATCTTCAAATCCCTTCATATGGAGAACAGATGTACCTAGTTCTGGTTGGTGGTCTTCTAGTATGAATTGTAATTCTTGTTGCTCCCAGTTATGATCTTCTTCTTCTCCGAGCATATCTTCAAATTCTTCTATCATCATTGAATCTTTCAATTTTACAAGTTGTTTATGTTTTTCGGCCAATTCCTTTTGGTCAACTCTCATACTAGTTAGAATTTCTTTAACCAAACCTCTTTTCTCTTCAATGGTGGTTTCTATATGCAATATTTATCCTTATAGTTTACTAACCTGGTCTGATTCTTCTTCTTTGTCTGAGAGATTCTCAATGATGGGAGTAGCTTTCTTAAACCCATAGGATTTCCTCTGATGAAGAAATCTTACTTCTTCTCTGCTTAGAGTAGACCTGCGGGAAATTGCTTCTTTGGTGGAATGTTGGATGAGGGTGTTAAGGAAATTTGTGCAGATGTGGTAGGTGTGTCACTTGGATCGCTGGCACCAAGATTCACCACGCTTGGCTGCGTGATTTTGGCAATTTGGTGCTGGAGGGTTGAGAGATGTTCCATGAGTTGAAGTCGGATGGCGAAATCTCCTGGTGTGAGAGAAGAAATACGAGATTGTATAGATGTAATTTCAAAGCGGAGGTCTGAAGGATTTTCTAACTGAAACATCTTGACATCGGAAATGAAGTCAAGATCTGAGGTGGATTCATAACAAAACGAGTCTTCAGGATGTGGAGATGGAAGGTTGGACTCATATGAATCTTTGACTAAAAAATATTCTTCATTTTGTGGGGGATGATCTACTTGATCCCATTCAGTCGGATCATAAATATTAGAAAAAATGTCAAGCAATTTATTTTGGAAACGATTTTTACCCTTCGAAGGACATTTGCTTGCCCAGTGGTCCAGCTTCTTATAAATGAAACAAGTTCCTGATTGTGCTCTTTGGGCGCATTCTTGCATTTTCTTGAAATATCTTTTCTCGGTCTCTGAAACCTTTGTCTTCTAGGGTAAAACCTTCTAGGTTGGCTTTTATTCGTGCATTTTCAACATTGGCAATCACTTCCACATTGTTCTTTGCTAGTGTTCTTCTTTTTTCTTTTGCAGCCAAAATGATAGGTTTTTGCATAGATATCACAAACACTTGCATTGAAGCCGAGTTGTTTCTTCATTGATTTGGTTGTCTTCTTTCAGAGGCATTCTTTCTGTAGAGTAAATACAATTTGTTCATGGAGTCCTGCAAGAGAAAGATTTTCAATATCTATATTTTCAACTTCAAATTTGGCCCTGACAAGGTCTGGGATCCTGCCAGGCATTGCAAACAAATATTTTCTCAAATAAGTTGTATTTTGTGGGTCTCTTGCCTTATAAAGAAGATCCTGCATTGTACAGAAGAACTCAAGAAGTTCTTTTATATCACAAAGTCTTTGGCTCATGAACATATCTGCATAATGATGGCCATCAACCTTAATTTCTCCATAAAACTCATGGAGAACTGCCTTGACAAGTTCAACGACTGGCTTATCAACCTTAGAAAAGTATATATGTGTGTGTGTGTGTGTGAAACACATTTCGAACCTGGCCGAGATGATGCCAAACCTAGGAGGGATAGCTCTAAAAATCTGTGTAAAATCAAATGTGTGTGTGCCCATGGGTTTATATGGGGTAGTAACCCTTATCTGTTTGGAGGAATGACGTTAAGCCTTGTTAAAACCATGTAAATCAGGGTTGTGACAAAACGGGCATGCATGATTAATTTGGGTTGTAGATGGTTGCCTGGTAGTAGTAAAGTTCCAGCATCAGATGACCTTGGGACTTCCCCCCCATAGAATTCAAGTGGAGGAACGATCAACCCCGTCAGGATTTAAACTTGAAATAAATTGGTTATTCAACCCTGATTTAAATCTTGTAAGCTCAAGAGGAAGAGTCGATATATATGCATGTGTGTATCTATGTATCCAAGTTTGGCATGTGTGTGTGTGTGTGTGTGTACAGGTCGGCAGCCAGTTTGGGCTGAGATGATGCCAAACCTAGGAGGGATAGCTCTAGAGACAAGGGTAAAATCAAATGTGTCTATGATGATGTGTTTATACGGGGTAGTAACCCTTATCTCTTTGGAGGAGTGACGTTAAGCCTCGTTAAAACCATGTAAATCAAGGTTGTGACCAAATGGGCATGCAATCTTTAATCTAGGTTGTAGATGGTTACCTCGTCATAGTAAAGTTCCACCATTGGGTGACCCTAGGACTTTTTCCCCATAGAATTCAAGTGGAGGAACGATCAACCCCGTCGGGATTTAAACATTGGGACAAGTGGCATAGTGGGGGCCTCCAAACCTGATCTCGGCCATTGAATTGAGTATACACTCTCGACATTGGATGGACCCCAACAAGAGTTACCCAAGGGTTTTAAAAGGGAGGCAAAGATGAAACTTCTAGGATTTAAGCATTGGGACGACATGGCGTAGTGAGGCCAATTAACTAGTGGAGGACTGGTGGGCTCCAGTATTGTAGCAATAATGCTACAACTCCTGGAGCTTCCTTCTCTAATTTTATCAACCTAGTAGTTCGTACAAACTTGGAAGCGACGGTGCTGTATGCACAAGTACTAGCTCTTGTCGCAGCTGTCACTTGGTCAGCTGGCACAAGTCCGCTAGGGCTCAAGCCAACTTCTATATGTTCTCAGAAGAAGCTTTTTAAGTGATGAACGAAAGCTATCTCAAAGGAAATTAACCTACTTTGCAAGAATGAACTGAAAGCCAACAAAACATGGAAACCCTAGTAAACCCTAATTTTACCAGCTTAATCCTTATGGTGCAATGGTGGGAATGCAACTTCTAAAAGTGATGCCATTACTTCTATTGGGATGAGATGCATGTGTTTAAACTACTTTCATCTGAAGAGAACATGTTTTTGTATTTTTGCTCAAGTGGTTGGAGTTATTATGACTGTGCTTCTTACTGGGTCTTGACTGTGCAGGAGTAGATAAAGGGGAGGAAGGCTTGGAAAAGGTCAGGAAGGCTCATAGAGGGTCTAAGGGATCCCTAGCATCATTCCACAGAAGTTCACAAGGTTCAGATGCCTGGCAACCGTGTTTGCAAGCTTCTACAGGATGTCTGCAGGGGATTCTACAGGAAGTTCAGGATTTCTACAGGAAGTCTGCTAACTTCTACAGGATGTTCTGCAATAGGATTTTTGGGTGATGGAGGAGTGAATGAGCTGTATGGGTGGATAGGTAGGATGAGAGGGGAGCTTGTGATGGCTTATGGACAGAGGGATGAGATGGAGAGGGGGTGTGTAAGGGTGGAGGCAATGGAAGGCCGAAAAGACAAAACAACGTGGATAATAGAAGAGTTGGTGGGCGATTGATCTAGCTGGGAGGTAAGGAGATGGCTTAGGCACGGCTGAGAAGGATAAGGAAATGGTAAAGTGGTGCTGCGCAGTGTAAATGGAACAAATCACCTCTGTCTTGCACAAAACCGAAATGTCATCAACCTACTCTAACTGTTTTATTAGAAACCAAAGAACAGCAATGTAGTCTAGAGAGAAATCGTGCATGGTGCTGAAACAAAGAGTTATTGCTCAAGATCTAAATGCATGGACACTTCTACCAATGGAAATATTACTTTAAAGCTTGCATGAACATGTAAAACTGCGTTTTTTGGTGGTTGGCACGGTCTACACTCCCAATCTCTAAGCAGAGGTGGAAGTGAGTGTACAATCAACCTTTTCTTGGAACTCTGATGAATTCTAATCCTCCTACTCTAATCTAAACTACTGAAAGCACTTTATCCATAAAACTAACCTACTTAATCACATCAAGAAATTCGAATCAGCAAACTGTGTTTTCCAAGTGCATGTAAAGGACAAGAAATATGATGCTGAAGAAAAGACAACAATACAAAGAAAGGAGGCCTATTGCTCTCAGGTTGGGCCCAAACCTGAGAGCTATAGCTCCTCTAAGAACTCAGAATTGAACTCGAATCTGCCTGCCTTTTATTAAAAGATCATAATCATAAGTCTAACAACATGCCAAAAATGGCTTACAAAGAGCAAAACAGAGCTATAGCTCGTGATTCAAAATCTGCAACAAAGGTTCAAAAGTTCCCATCGAAAGCTACAGCCTCAAGATTTATACATTATGAGGGCCAATCTGGCCTCCTAAATTAGTGGGGCTTGGCTGTCCAACTAAAAGTAAACTGCTATTCCTTTAGAATCCGTTGGCTGCCTTCTAGCTCGGTGGTGATAACTGTTGGAGCTCGGAGTTAGGGTGGAGATCACGAGGAAGGTCATTCAAGGCTGTGGACAACCTTCCTACAAAACCGCAATGCCACCTTGGCTGTCTCCTTGCCTTCATCTGCGTGGTTTTGCTCCATTTAATGTCAAAAAACCTGAAATAAACATGTATTAGCCACATAGGCATAATGACTGCCCTCTTTCCTACAAATAACATGAATATACTAAGAAATGATGCATAAGTGATAAAAAATGAAGGGTGCCAAATGAGCCCAAAATGTTACCAAAATTTGGGGCTCATCATCACCCCCCAGCTAAAATATTTGCTCATCCTTGAGCAACTAGTCCAACTCTTCATCCTTCATTGCCTTTACTGCCACCCTTACATCCTAAGCCTCTGTAGTAGTGTCCTCCTTGCTGATATGAAACCCAGCCTTTCTATTCACCTCTTCCCACTGTTCATTATCATCCTTCTCTGTGCTGCCCTCCATTAATCCTAGCAGCAGTGGTGGGCTTAGTTTGAGGCCAATCCAGCTGGCCTGGAGGTTTTGCATGGATTTCTTATAGAGGGCTACCCGTACTAGAGCTTCCCTCATCCGAGTTGGGGTATGATACTCTCGGATTTTCAGACTGTGGGCCAATGTATTCCATCTGCGGGTGCATGCTTGGACAGCGTTGTCTCCTAACAGTCTCTCCATGTCCTCAAAATGAGCTATGGCTTGGGCCTGTTGATCCATATATCTCAATGAAGCTTGAGGGTCAGTGGACAAATGTTGGTGTGCCGAGATTAGTGCAACTGGATCCCCTGGTTCTGGTCTGATGAGCAATGGCTCATTCAGCTCTCGATTTATGACCGCTTTGGCTTCTGCTGCTCTTTTGTCCTCATGGTTCAGCCATGAGGCAAATTCCATTAATTGCATATCTCCCAAGGCCGTATTGGGATCCCATGAAACTACATTAGGCAGGGCCAAATTATGGAGGTAGAACTCCGCTAATTTGGCCTTATCCTCTGATGAGCTGGTGCTGCATACTTCAGTGAATTGCTGCGGGTCTTGGAGCTGAGAGATACCTCTTTGCGCCAAGGTATTGATTTGAAATTGCAGCCATTGGTCTTTCAAGTACAGGCCATAGGATTTGGTCGGTTGCCTGCATTGTATAGCATCCATGGCCCAACTGGCCATGCAGGCCAATTGTGCCTCTTTCTGCTGCAGCTGTTGTCTGAGAGCTTGCACCTCAATTTGTGCTTGCTGCTCTGCTTCCTGTAGATGTCTGGTTGGCTCTCCAAGACCGGTGTTCAGTTCCTTTTTGCCTTGTTGTTCTGCTGTGGTATCCTTGGAGGATGTAGTTGTCCCTGTCCTCAGCTCCTGTAGCTGCAATCTCAGCTTTTGGTTTTCTTCCTGTAGGAACACTCGTTGGCAATTTTCCACGTGTTTAGCCATGGACAATTCACTTCTGGCCTCCTTGAGCTGCTCCTGCAAGGGACCTATGTCCGCCACACCCTTTGACTTGGCTATCTTCATCCACGTGTGTGTACGGACTCTTTCTTCCTCCAATGCAAAAAACAGTGGCACAGTAAATTTCTGAGGTATAATTTTGCCAGCCTCTAAAAAGTGGTAATATGAACTCAGACTTGGTTGAGGGCTAGGCTCTGGTATATGCTCTTTCTCCACTTCTTTTGGTGGCTCTACTTCGCCCTCCCTCGGTGGTGATGAGGGTGCTTCTCCTTCCATTCTCTCAGTTTCTTTAAGCTTGGCTAAGGTTTCTTGTAGAGCATCTTCAGCATCCTGTAGCCGGGCTTTCGAGGCCAATTGGTCCAACCTATCCTTCCAGGTAGTTTTCTTCAAGATCCCCCTCTCATAGGTGACTGATATCCTCGAGGGGGACCTCTCCTTGGGCGAAGTAGGGGCATCTTCGATAATGATTGGGTTGCTGGACGGAGGCTGTGGCTTGCCCGTCTTTATTCTCACACTTCTTCTAGCTTTAAAATATAGAGGGGTCTCCCTCTTTCTCTTCTCCTTTGGCTTAGGAGGTGTGCTAAGGGCGGCCAGCTCAGCTGCTGCCTCCCTTGCAAGAATGTCAGCTTTCTTCTCCTTGGGTTTCGCTTTTTCAGGGCTTCCTGTAGAAGACCCTGTTTTAGTTAATTTCGGGCTTCCTGTAGAAGACCCTTTTTCAGTTGATTTCGGGCTTCCTGTAGAAGCCAGTTTCGGTTTTCCTGTAGAAACAGGTATCACCGCTTTGGTTTGGTTTGCTGCATGAGTTTTACTTTTTGACTTGGTTGCAGTTGCTGTCGAGGCACTTTTGCTGATGTGGACCTTCTCAGCCTTGTCCACTCTGCTTTGCAATCTTCTCTCTCTGGCTGTCAACATGGGTGTGTCATCCTTCTCTTTGGCACCCGTTTCCTCTTGTTTCCTCTTTTGCTCCTTCTTCTGCTCCGTGGTCGTGGTCTTCTGGCCTTTGTCTTTCTTCCCTACGGGCACGGACTCCTTCTCCTCACTGCTAGATGAACCGAGCTCTTCGGTCAGCATCCTTATATCACCATCCTTGGTCAAATTTCTGAAGGCTTCCCATGAGAGAGGAACCTTGTATGTGTGGAGCGCATCCTCCACGAGGAGTTTGATGAGTCCATGGTGGGCTACCTGGTCTGGTGTGCCTTCTTTCAGCTTGGTGGCACACTCAATCAGAGACTGTAGTAGGAAGTAGGGGATACTGAGTTTGTTTTCTACAGGTAGGTCCATCTGGTGCCTTAATTCCGTGAGTAACCGAAAATGGTACCCATATACAATGCTAAAACGGCCTTCGCAGGTGATGTACTTCATAATCTGCAGGCTAACTTCACTCCACGGTGGCAGTAAGCTGGTTCTACGAACCCCATTTTTATCTTCTGAGAATTCCTCCTCTGCTGGAAAGAATTCTTTCTTAGCCTGTTGGCCCAATTTTCTTTCTTCTTTATCCCATGGTAATCCCATTGGGAGTTCAGTAACTCAGCTGATAAATTGTGGGGTGAGTCTGAGACTCAAACCCTTGAAGTTGACGGTGGCCAATGTTTTGGATTTCGGCCTCAGAGCTTGCAAAAACTCCTCTGCCACCTCGTCGTCTTAGCCCTGCAAGTTATCGCAGAATAACATCCATTGTGCTTGCGTGAACAGCTCCACCACCTCAGGATTTTCCCTTAGCTTTGTGGAGTCGGTTGGTTCCCTTCGAATGAACCCACCCAGCATGGTGAAAAACTGCCGCGTTAACTGGAGGTGGCGGGTGCGGAAGAAAATTGGCTTACTGTGACAGAGCGTAGAATTACGCCTCTGCCACGCATACAATTCACAAAACTTATCTCCCGACGACCTTAACACGGCTTAACTATAACTCACATCCTGTAGGACGACAATTCATGCAACAGCAGACAATATTTGCAAAATTTTCTTACGACCAGACTGTAGACGTCGATTCTGCCACCCTCAAAACCAATTGCATGGAAGGTTCAGGCTTACCTTGTTAATCCGCCACCTTTTGACGTGAGGAACCCAATTTCCTGTAGAAACAGCTTTCCTGTAGAAGCAGCACGCGAATTCCGGAGGATACTGCAGTGGGTCTGCGCTCTCTGTGCTGCTTAACAGGCATTCGAACGGCCAAAGACTTGGAGTGTCGAGCTGCAGAGAGATCCGGATGATCACTCGACTTCCAAACGGTGAATGATAAATGCATGGGGTGGCAATCTAGCCGATTAGATTTGAATTCGGCGGAATCCGTGGCACGGGGGTGAGCTGTCCCTGCCGGACCGTTGGACGACGTCACTCCATCATTCGTCTGCGAGTTCCCTTACTGCCGCATCATTCCCCGCAGATCCGCCGCCGTCACTTCTGTTAAAACTCGTTTTTCCCGACTGGATGGCTCTCACGTGTGCACTGCCCGTTCCTTTTTGCCACGACCACCGTTCAAACATCCGACTAGACCACTGACTGGTCGACGTGGCCATTCGAATGGCCATACGACCGCTCAACCCATTCACTTTACACTTCGCAAACATTCCAAAGTAAAATTCATGCAATTCGACGGAAGAAAGGGCGAGGCACTTACCTGTGCGGCCGCGACACGATTCTTCAGGCTTTTGGACGATGATGAGTCGATTTGTTTGCTGCTGCGTGATTGCACAGGTTCGGAGGTTCCTCTTTACAGGTCGCTGACGATGAATTTGATGCTTCAGCTGCATGCGCTCGCGTGATCTTTGCATGTTGCAGGCGGTGGAAAGGTGTGCACTCTAGTTGGCTTAACTGCTACGGGACTCCTGCAGGATGTCCTGTAGCAGTTTTTCCTCCTCGGGTGCATGTTGCATGGTGAAGACGGTGGCCCCACGATCATGCTCACAGGGCTCTTAGATAGCTGGGATGGGTATGGCACGGCATCTCAGCGTTTTCTCATTAAAAAAAATTGCTTTCTCTTGAATCTCAATGATCTGCCTTGATTGTGCAGGTACCTTCATTGCATGTCGACAGGGGTGGTAGAAGGAGGTGACAGCAGTGTGTAAGGGTGAAAATGGTAGCTTGCATGCGTCCATACCGAACCTTGGTTGTTAGATCTCCTCATATAATGAATTCTGGGCCATCCCGAACTTCTACAGGAAGTTTCCTGTAGAAATACAGAACTTCCTGTAGAAAGTTTGCACCTTCCTGTAGAAAGTCTGCACCTTCCTGTAGAAAGTCTGCATCTTCCTGTAGAAGACTTAAGCTGTGATGAAATCGTGCCCATGCCTTGGAGAAGATGAGTATTCTTGGAGGAGGTGCTGGTGAGGTCTCCTGGCAGCATGATAAGGATCCTTGACTTTGAGTTGAGAGACCTCCTCTCCTTCATAGAACACCTGCAACCTGCATGCATTTCCACATTATAAACTTGTTGTCCCTGTCTTTTTTTGCTTATTGTTTTCTTTTTTCTCTCTTTTTTTTTTTTTTTTTTTTGAAAGATAGCAGGGGCGCCTCAATGAGGTTTTCACCCTTGCCATCTGCCTTAAGCGCCTCAGAGAGGTTTTCACTCAAGGATCTTTTTTCAAATCCTTTTTCTTTTTTTTTTTGAAAGACAATAGGGGCGCCTCAATGAGGTTTTCACCCCTACCACCTGCCTTGGGAGCCTCAGAAAGGTTTTCCCCCAAGGATCTTTTTTTTTTTTTTTTTTTTTTTTTAGATCTTTCAGGGTATGCCCAAAGCAGAGGCAGAACCCTTCTCTATGACCAACACTGATTTCTCCATAGTTTTGATGAACTCTTGTCTTGAGAGAGGTTTCCTGTAGATCTTCAGTCGATGCCCATTGACAAGCATGGGGATGGACTCCTCATCAATGGTCCGAATAAGAACAGATCCATTGTCATGACATTTTTCCACTGCATATGGTCCCAGCCATCTAGTTCTCAGCTTCCCCTTGAAATCTTTGTGCCTGGAGTCATACAACAATGCCCAATCTCCTGGCTGGAATTGCTTGTCATTGAGGTGTTGGTCATGCCACACCTTTCTCTGAAGTTGAACCACTTCTGAGTGAAGGAGGGCCTGCATTCGGTGCTCCTCCAGTCCATTCAGCTGCAATAACCTTTCTTGTTGTGCATGGCTAAGATCTAGGTCCAGCTGAGCTGCCATCCTCAAAGTGTTGTATTCAAATTCAATGGACAGCAAAGCTTTCTTCCCATAGACCAGCTCATAAGGTGTGAAGCCGGTGGTGGTCTTCCAAGTGGTGTTGTAAGCCCATGTGGCCTCAACTAGGCGATCTGCCCAATCTTTCCTACTGCTGCTCACCACCTTAGTCAAAATCCCTTCCAATGCTCTGTTGGTGACTTCCACTTGCCCATTTGCCTGTGGATGATAGGGGGTGGAAGTCCTATGCTTGATTTTGTGATGAGCTAGTAGGTCTTCAATTAAGTTGGATGTGAACTGGCTTCCTTGATCGGTGACTAGCTCTCTTGGGTAGCCAAACTTGTAGAAGATGTTTTCTCTTAAGAACTCGGCCACCTTTTCTTCTGTTGCTGCTTTGATTGCTTTAGTCTCTGCCCACTTTGTCAGGTAGTCGGTGCACACAATGATGTAAGACCTTTGCCTCGAAGGAGGGTTGATTGGACCCACAAAGTCCATACCCCACTTCTCAAATGGCTCAAGAGTCACTTGAGGTTGGAGAGGCATCTCATCCCTTTGAGTCGGTTTCCCCATTCTTTGGCATCGGTCACATTGGCTGATATATCTTCTGACATCTTGATGAAGAGTGGGCCAATAGTAGCTTGCCTGCAGGATTTTGAAGGCAGTCCTCTTTGCTGCAAAATGTCCTCCACAAGGCCCATCATGACAGGTGAGGAGGATATCAAAGACTTCCTCCTCCCTTACACAACGCCTTAAGATCTTATCAGGGCCAAGCTTGAACAGGTTGCCCCCGATCCAAGTGAATGAGGCACTTTTTCTGATGATTCTGCTCTTCTCTCTTGAAGATAGGTGCGGAGGGAACTGTGCTGAAACAAGGTAGTTTGCTATATCAGCAAACCATGGAGAGAGTACTGAGATAGCAAACAGATGTTCATCGGGCATCTGGTCATCCACTGTTCCGTCCTCATCTGCAGATAGATCCAATCTAGATAAAAAGTCAGCAACAACATTTTCTTTACCTGGTTTGTCAACAATGGTCAAATCAAACTGCTGCAACAAAAGTAACCATCTAATAATACGAGCACTCACATCTGGTTTATTCATTAAATATCTAATTGCAGCATGATCGGTATGTACAAATGTTTGATAGCTAGTGATATAGTGTCGGAACTTGTTCAGTGCATGGACCACAGCCAAGAATTCTTTCTCGGTTACAGTGTAATTCAGTTCTGCTTTGGATAAGTTTTTGCTGACAAAGTAAATGGCATACGGAAGTTTTTGTTCCACTTGTCCTAAGGCTGCCCCTATGGCTTTGTTCGAGGCATCAGTGTGGATGTGGAAAGGTAGGGCCCAGTTGGGACCTCTCAAGATTGGGGCAGACACCAACTTGTCCTTTAATTCATTCAAAGCCCTCTGACAATCGTCAGTCCATTTAAACTCCACATCTTTTGCCAACAAACCAAACAATGGTGAGGCTAGCTTGCTGAAGTCTTTAATGAATCTCCTACAATACCCCGCTAATCCTAAGAAACTCCGAACATCCCTTACCTTTTGGGGAGGTGGAACCCTCTTGATGAGAGCAATTTTGTTAGGATCCACTTGTAGCCCGTGGCAAGAAATGGTATGGCCTAGCACGGTCCCTTCAGTCATCAAGAATTCACATTTTTCAGGACTAAGGGACAGGTTCATCTCAATGCATTTGGTTAGGACTTTTCCCAAATTGGACAATGCTTCCTCGAAGTTGGACCCATAAGGAGTGAAGTCATCCATATAGATTTCCACTGCATCATGGACCAGCTCAGAAAAGATGCTCAAGACAGCTCTCTGGAAGGTAGCAGGAGCATTGCATAGCCCGAAGGGAAGAACTCGGTAGGCAAAGGTACCCCAAGGACAAGTGAAGGTGGTCTTATCTTGGTCTTCCGGGCTGATTTGGATTTGGTTGTACCCGCTAAACCCATCTAGGAAAGAGAAGAACTTCTTTCCTGCCAGTCTATCCAACACTTGATCTATGAAAGGTAGAGGGAAATGGTCTTTCTTGGTAGCTTTGTTCAGTTCTTGGTAGTCCACACAGATTCTCCACTTCCCATTTTTCTTGGGAACCAACACCAGAGGGGACACCCATTCACTATCTGAGATGGGGTAAATGAATCCGGCATCCAACAGTTTTTGCAATTCTTCCTTGACAATGTCCTTAAGGGCTGGATTCATTCTCCTCTGGGGTTGCCTAATCGGTTTACAATCCTCCTTGATGTAAATGTGATGGGTACAGACCGAAGGATGGACTCCTTTCATCTCCTTATAGCTCCAAGCAAAAGCATCTAGATGACTGGCCAACAGACTACACAGCTCCTTTTCCTGGGAAGGAGATAGGGAGGCGCTGATCTTTAACGTTCTCTCAGGGCCGAACTCCACACTCTTGACTCTGGGAGTGACAGGGTTGGTTGCACAAAGGTCCACTAAGGTGCTAGCTTGGGCATCCTCCACCAATTCCTCTAAGGTCAGTGCACTAGGAGGTGGATTCTGGATCAAGGTCTCAATCAAATCATCCTCAGTTTGAGGGGCTCCCCTAGTGGTGTCTAGGGTGCACAAAGGTGCTGAGTACACCTCATCTTCTTCTCCTCCTTCTAACCAAAGTGGTAAGTCATGCTCTAATGAGGGTTGGGCAGGAGGGTATAGGACTAGTTGCTTGGACATAGGACCATTTTTGATGGTCATGTTTCCTGCACGGCAACTTATGTAAGCATCTGCAGTGGCTAACCAAGGCCTTCCCAAAATAAGAGGATATCCAGTAAGCTTTGCCTTTGGTTGCAGAACCAAGAAATCTGCAGGGTATTCCCAAGAGTCAACAGAGACCAAGACATCCTCCACAATCCCTTCGGGAGTCACGGTGGAGCGATCTGCTAGTTGTAGGACTGTCGAGGTCTTCCTCAGGGAACCCTGAAGATTGAGTTTGAGCATGGTATCCCTGGTCATCACATTAATGGCAGCCCCCAGATCAATCAAGGTGTGCAGTATGATGGTGCCATTGATGTGGACATCTACTACAGGACTCCCAAGATCTAGATACTTTGGGCAGATGACTTGTCCTAACATAAGGTCAGATAGTTGTCCTAAGACATTGATGGTTGAAGCATCTCTCTTTCGCCTGCCTGGGTGTTTGAAACACTTCTCTTTAACCAGTTTGTTGTATATTGGCACATCCTTGATGGCTTGGAGAAGTGGTATTTTCACACACAACTGCTTGAGCTCTCCCAAAAGCTCATCCTCCTCTGGGTTGGGTTGTGTGGTGGTTGTTAGTCTCTCAGGAAAGGGTGGAATAGCCTTTGGTTCACTTTCCTGTTTGTCTTCCTCGTCCTCTGGGGGAGGAGGTTGGCGATCCGGAAGAGTCTTCCCAGATCGCAGATTGATCTCCTGGATCTCCACAGCATAGGTAGGGCATGATGTTTCCCCAGTGTATACCTGCTGGGCCTGTCTGTTGTTGGGGTTCGGGTTCGGTTGAGCAGGCATTTGAGGTTGCCTTGGAGGAGCAGGAGGTAATGGTTGAGGTTGAACTGGTGGTGGAGGCAAAATGGCAGGAGGAGTGTTGTACTGGGGCCTCCACCCCGACTGAGGTGCATTCCATTGAGGTTGTGGCTGGGCATGTGAGTGATATGAATGAGTAGTGGGTTGAGAATGGTACTGAGGTGGGTAAGACCATGGAGGAGGCACAGACCAGGAAGGATGAGTAGGGGGACCCCAGGAAGGCATAGGAGTATATTGGTTGGGGCTGTAATAAGCTTGGGGTGCCCCTTGCATCCCCTGCTGGTAAGGTCTAGGTCCTTGTGGCCTCCTTTGGTTGAGGAAATAGAGAGGTTCGGTGGGGGCTTCTGTCCCTTGATACATGGCTTTGAGCCCAGGTAAGGTTGGACATTGATTTGTGGGATGTTCCTCCTCACAAACGAAACATACTTCAACCAAATGCAATGGGAACTCGTTCTTAGGGTGTCTCCTTGTACACCTAGGGCAGAAGATAGCCAAGGCCCTCTCAGCTTCTTCCTTCTTCTGCTATATCCTGAATGTATCCAGTTGCATGGCAATGGTCTGTCTCACCTCACTTTTGAGATCCTCTAATTGATTTGCAAACTCATGTTTGGAGAAAGGAATACCAGCTGAGAGGAGGTTTCCTCTACCTCGTTTCCGGGCTGCCCTAGAGTGGTTTCTGAACACAGTTTTGATGTCCTCATAAGGCAGCTGGTAAATATCTCCTCCAGCTAACATGTGAAGGGTATCTAAGAGGTCTTCAGGGACTCCTCGGAGCAGGACCAACTTGAGAGATTCAGGGTCAAGTGTGCACCTGGCCCGTTTATAGCTAAGTTGGAACCTTTCCTCATAATCCTCTAAGGACTCATCATTTCCCATGGTCATCCGAAAGATTTCTCCCTTGGTTTCCTTGGACCTACAGTAGTCCCGGTACTTGGTATTGAAAGCTTGCTGCATCTGAGCCCAAGTGGTGATACTATTCCCAGGTAAGCCCATGAACCAGCGTAATGCTGCATCCTTAAGAGTTGAAGGGAAGAGTTTCAGCTTCTGCTCATCTTCAGTATAGTCATAGGTTCGACAAAGGACAGCAAACTCAAACAGGAAGGTATCAGGATCTTCAGTAGTCAGTCCATGGAAGTGAGGTAAAGCGGAGGGGCTAATGTTCTTCATTTTCATGTCTCCATTGGTTTCTCGGATGGGGAAGGCACCTTCTATTCTCTCATCTTCTCCTCTATTGTCAGCCATAGCTTCAGATGGAATGGTCTCTAATTCTTCTTCTGCTATAGGATCTTCGTATATCTCAGGAGGTTCACCTATAGGTTCTTCTGGATCACTGTCACCAAAGAAGAGAGAAGGGTGACTCAGTGATGTGGTGGGGGTGTTGGGTAAGAATTTGCCTGTTTTATCTCGGTTCCTACGAGGCATGAAATGGAAAGACTTTTGATTGCTTTTGTTTTTTTTTCTCTCTGGTACCTGCAAAAACTGAAACAGATTGATCTACAACTAACTATCTTGCTGAAATGAAAATGCAGAATTGAAATGAAAGCAGGAAAGAACTAATCTACTTTGCTCAAATGAAATTGCAGGAATGTAAATGCTAGTCTACGCATGCAGAATTGAAATGCTAATCTATGCTTGCAAAATTGAAATTGCGGAATTGAAATGCTAATCTATGAAAGCAGGAAATGTCTATGCTACTTTTGCAGAATGGAAATGAAATAAACTACTTGGCAGAAAACGAGAATGTGAAAATAGAAGAAAAGCAACAATTACTAATACTCTGACGCTTCCCCGGCAACGGCGCCAAAAAGATGGTGGGCTCCAGTATTGTAGCAATAATGCTACAACTCCTCGAGCTTCCTTCTCTAATTTTATCAACCCGGTAGTTTGTACAAACTTGGAAGCGACGGTGCTGTATGCACAAGTACTAGCTCTTGTCGCAGCTGTCACTTGGTCAGCTGGCACAAGTCCGCTAGGGCTCAAGCCAACTTCTATATGTTCTCAGAAGAAGCTTTTTAAGTGATGAATGAAAGCTATCTCAAAGGAAATTAACCTACTTTGCAAGAATGAACTGAAAGCCAACAAAACATGGAAACCCTAGTAAACCCTAATTTTACCAGCTTAATCCTTATGGTGCAATGGTGGGAATGCAACTTCTAAAAGTGATGCCATTACTTCTATTGGGATGAGATGCATGTGTTTAAACTACTTTCATCTGAAGAGAACATGTTTTTGTATTTTTGCTCAAGTGGTTGGAGTTATTATGACTGTGCTTCTTACTGGGTCTTGACTGTGCAGGAGTAGATAAAGGGGAGGAAGGCTTGGAAAAGGTCAGGAAGGCTCATAGAGGGTCTAAGGGATCCCTAGCATCATTCCACAGAAGTTCACAAGGTTCAGATGCCTGGCAACCGTGTTTACAAGCTTCTACAGGATGTCTGCAGGGGATTCTACAGGAAGTTCAGGATTTCTAAAGGAAGTCTGCTAACTTCTACAGGATGTTCTGCAATAGGATTTTTGGGTGATGGAGGAGTGAATGAGCTGTATGGGTGGATAGGTAGGATGAGAGGGGAGCTTGTGATGGCTTATGGACAGAGGGATGAGATGGAGAGGGGGTGTGTAAGGGTGGAGGCAATGGAAGGCCGAAAAGACAAAACAACGTGGATAATAGAAGAGTTGGTGGGCGATTGATCTAGCTGGGAGGTAAGGAGATGGCTTAGGCACGGCTAAGAAGGATAAGGAAATGGTAAAGTGGTGTTGCGCAGTGTAAATGGAACAAATCACCTCTGTCTTGCACAAAACCGAAATGTCATCAACCTACTCTAACTGTTTTATTAGAAACCAAAGAACAGCAATGTAGTCTAGAGAGAAATCGTGCATGGTGCTGAAACAAAGAGTTATTGCTCAAGATCTAAATGCATGGACACTTCTACCAATGGAAATATTACTTTAAAGCTTGCATGAACATGTAAAACTGCGTTTTTTGGTGGTTGGCACGGTCTACACTCCCAATCTCTAAGCAGAGGTGGAAGTGAGTGTACAATCAACCTTTTCTTGGAACTCTGATGAATTCTAATCCTCCTACTCTAATCTAAACTACTGAAAGCACTTTATCCATAAAACTAACCTACTTAATCACATCAAGAAATTCGAATCAGCAAACTGTGTTTTCCAAGTGCATGTAAAGGACAAGAAATATGATGCTGAAGAAAAGACAAGTAACAATACAAAGAAAGGAGGCCTATTGCTCTCAGGTTGGGCCCAAACCTGAGAGCTATAGCTCCTCTAAGAACTCAGAATTGAACTCAAATCTGCCTGCCTTTTATTAAAAGATCATAATCATAAGTCTAACAACATGCCAAAAATGGCTTACAAAGAGCAAAACAGAGCTATAGCTTGTGATTCAAAATCTGCAACAAAGGTTCAAAAGTTCCCATCGAAGGCTACAGCCTCAAGATTTATACATTATGAGGGCCAAGCTGGCCTCCTAAATTAGTGGGGCTTGGCTGTCCAACTAAAAGTAAACTGTTGTTCCTTTAGAATCCGTTGGCTGCCTTCTAGCTCGGTGGTGATAACTGTTGGAGCTCGGAGTTAGGGTGGAGATCACGAGGAAGGTCATTCAAGGCTGTGGACAACCTTCCTACAAAACCGCAATGCCACCTTGGCTGTCTCCTTGCCTTCATCTGCGTGGTTTTGCTCCATTTAATGTCAAAAAACCTGAAATAAACATGTATTAGCCACATAGGCATAATGACTGCCCTCCTTCCTACAAATAACATGAATATACTAAGAAATGATGCATAAGTGATAAAAAATGAAGGGTTGAGCAAGGTAAGTAGGCCAAATGAGCCCAAAATGTTACCAAAATTTGGGGCTCATCAAGGACCTTGTATAATATCTTATAATGTGGGATTGAGAAGACCCACATTGATAAAAAAATTGAAGATACATAAAAAAAAAACAATACAAACAAACAAACAAACAAAAACAAAACAAAAAAAACAAAAACACAACAAAACAAAACATGATTTTTATTAATGTGGGTCTTTTAAAACAATTTCATAATTGGTACTCGTTGGATGTGGAATTTAATTCTTCATCCAAAGAGTGTCCACACTTGAAATTTGAGTAAATATATAAGTAGATAAACCAAAAAGACAATTAAAAAAGGTAGTTTTTTTTTTCTTTTACCTCCAAAATATTTACATGTACCTCTTTTTAAATTTAAAGGATTTTGATTAGTTTACATATGATGACATGGAAATTTCATAGGCACTTTTACGATAAAATTTCCTCTAATGCCTAATTTTGGGGTTTTGGTAGGGCCAAGTGGCCAGTAAAGAGTGACACATGGAACACCTAGAGTGGATTCACATGGAGGGTGACATCACCTGGCGTAAAGGGTTGCTAACATCGCACTGGTGCCTTGTCCTCGACGATTTCTTGTGGAACTAGATGTAATCCCAATAGGAATTAATCCACAGGATGAGGTCGTTGTGGTGGGGCCTACATGCACGTGATAGTGAGTAAAGGGTGATGTAGCATGTATGGGGAGAGGTCCATGGTGGAGGAATGACCCCACACCATTAGTTGAAGTGCAATGGCTGGCAGTTAAGGTGGGGGGAGGGGGCCTACACAACATGTGTGTGTGTGCGCGTGCATGTGGTTCGAAGGGGTTTAACACTTATATTATATGCATGAGCCATAAACAAAGGGGTGAGTGTGACATCGATTATGAACGGGTCAACAACTGCCATGTGGACTCTGACTCACATAGCCACATGGGTGCCACGTGGTAGGCCAAAATGATGTGGCATTGTCTAATAGGCCGATATTTAAACTACCATAGCTTTTGATCCAGGAGTCTGATTTAGGAAAATTTTGTATCACTCGAAAGGTCTTGATGAGATGAATACAATGGTGTCATATATTTTAAGTTTTGAGGAAGTCAAAAAGAGATCAAAATAATTGGACCCAATTTCAATAACTAGACTTTGGAGGTCATGTCATCAAAGTAATTGCCTCCTTCTACCGTTAGTAAGGAATAGGGAAAATGGGGGGGCACATTACAACCAAGCCCAATGTTGAATGGAAGAATGATTAGTAGGGACAATGATATACTATTTTTTTTTCCAACTAGATATAGCTTAGGTTAGGGTCAGCCGTAATGTTGAATGGATGAATGGTTAGTGTAGATAACGATATACTACTTTTTTCCTTTTTCCCAACTAGGAAGAGCCTAATCTGACAATAGAATGTTATCACTAGGATTGTACAAAGCTCGATTAAGATTGGATGCCCCTTGGGATAGTTTAATTCCCCCTAAAGGTGACTCCCATCCTCAACCTAATCCGAACTTAAACAAGAACGCAACAACTTACAGATATAATGATAAATACAGAGATGTAGCAGAAAAACACTTCATTTCATTAATAGAAAAATATTGAATTATGCTTACAAACAGAATGGAAATAAGATAGATCGGGTGATGGTAGCTTATCTCTGAGAAGAGATGTGGCGGCTACATGCCTCTGAACTATGTTACAATGAGGCTCAAAGGCCTATTTATTATTGAGAAACAATGGAAAACCCTAAACATCTGAAAACCTAACCCTAGGAGATGAAGCGCCAAAACTACGGGACCTGTTTGAGTAAATTGGTACATCAACTTCCCGAGGTCGTAACTTTGGCATAAGATCTTCATTTGGCTATCATAATACCTCATTTCAAAGATCTCAAAGAGAAGGCGACAAAGAAACTAGTATGCAAATTTGGGACATTTTCGATCTCTCCGTTTTCCCGAAAAACGACGTTTAGGGCCTCAAAATAACGTCGGAAGTTTAGGACCCGAAAAACTGTGAAAAATAGTAAACTGTGCTATAGTCAAGGAAAATGAAAAACTGAAAGAGACAATGTTGGGGGTCTAAGTGGAATAGGCGGGTTGCCACCAATATCCACTTGGATCATTTCTCCCCCCTTAGGAAGCAATGGTCCCCATTACATTGAGTGCCTCCATGAGATGGGGAAACTTCTGCTGAACTTGGTCCCTGGTGAGCCACTTGCCTTGATGAAGGAGTTGTCCAGCTTTGACAACTCCATATAGTTGGATCTTCTATTGGCAAGTGTTCTTGATCTATGTGTCCATGATCCGATCAGTGGTGGCATGTTCCATGTTGTCTGGGTTTAGCTATGTTGGTGCGAGTTGTTCTGCAACATCGAATGTGTCCAACAATGGTGGAAAGTATGGCCGAAGGCAGTCTACATTAAACATTGGGTGCATACCAAGGAACGGTGGAATACTAAGCTCGAAGGCATTGTCCCCTACAGCCTTGGTGATGGTGTATGGCCCATATCGGAGTGGGCAAAGCTTGTGGTGGGGTCTAGCAAGGCGCTCCTTCTGCAAATGTAGCCAAACTTTGTCACCCACCTGGAACTTGTGCGACACTCGATGTTGATCATGGTGTTGCTTGTACTTAGCATTGGCTTTGTCCAATATATCATGGACCTGTTGGCGGATGTATTGAATGCACTCAATGAAGTTGTTAGCCCTGTTGGCTTCGGACTAGACATGAGCCGAATTTGCCTGAGTAGCTGCAAATGGTATGGCCACATCAATGGGACATAATGGCTGAAATCCAAACCCTACCTGAAAGGGGTTGTGGCTCGTTGAGCTGTGGAGAGCTCTGTTGTAGTTGTGCTGGACATAGGGAGGCTTTCATCCCATGTGCGTGGATGCTTCGAGTTGTACATGCGTAGAATGTGTATGATCATCCTGTTGACAACCTCTATTTGGTCATCAGTTTGGGGATGGAAAGTCATGGACTTAGTAAGTTTTGTATACAGCATCGGCTAGAGACTTTACCAAAATGCACTCAGGAATCCGTTGTCCCGATCTGAAACAATGGATTGTGGGATCCCAAAGTTTACCCACACTCGCTCAAAGAAGAGCCAACAATGGCTTCTGCTATGATACTCTTCTTGGGGGCTGCCATGATGGTCATCTTAAAGAATCTGTCGACGATCACGAAAACAAGGCTGACTAGGAGTAGGTAGAGGAGTATACCGGCCTTGCTTCTTGATGGCTAGTTTGGTAATGGCGTAGGCGGTGCAGGATCTAATGTACTTCCCAACATCCTGATGAAGTTTCGGCCAACAAAAATGCTTTTGCAATATCACTATTGTTTTCTCTACTCTGAAATGTCCAACGACCCGACTGTAGTGTGCCTCCCAAATCATTTTGGAAAGCTCGCTTGAAGGAACACAGATGTGTCCTAGGTGGCATAACAGTGCATCCTGAAGGTGAAATTTGGAACTTGCTCCCCTTCCAGGAGTGTCTAGTACGTGCTGCCGAATTCTGGATTTCTCTTGTAAAGATGTGGCTACCCTGATGTCTTGTGCCCACAGGAGTCGAGCATAGTGATCAACGCCATGACCGGTGGTCGATTGAGGCAATCTTTGACATTATTGGTGTTGCCCTTCTTATGCCTAATGTTCAAATGGAATTGTTTCACGTAGGTGGACCATTTCGGATGGCGATTGTTCTGCAACTTCCCTTGTGTTTGTATGAACTGTAGAGGTCGGTGGTCTGTTTGGATGATCGTGTCCTTCCCCAGAATGTAATGCTTCCATTGACGGCAGGCCTGCACAATGGAATAAATTTCTTTGTCATAAGTGGGGTACTTTTAGACTGTGTTTGAAAGTGTCTCACTGTGGTAAGCCACTGGATGCCCATGCTGAGTAAGAACCACACTAATAGTGTAGTCGGAGGCATATGTCTCAATCTCAAATGCGTTGTTGCAGGTTTGGGAATGTGAGCACTAGTGCAAAACAAAGTTTCAACTTGGAGAATGCTCATTGTTGGGTTTCAAACCAAAAAAACTTTGCTTTTGCTTTGCCCTTGGTGACTTGACTTCACGGGGGCTTCACTAAGGAAGCAATACCATACCACGTGGGTTCATATTGGGGGATATATATTAAGGAAAAATGACATAATATATCGATCATATATTATGGGAAGTATATAAAATGGAGCTCAAAGTTAATGAAAAAATATAAAGGGGTATAAAAGATGTTAACGAAAAAATCGATACTTACAATATCTGGTGAAAGTAGGGGTTTTTTAAATTGTGAAGGTGTATTGGGTTCATATTAGTAGGGGGTTAAACAATGTGATTTTTAGAGGTATTTTCCAATATGTAGTCAAATTAGGGGTATTGTTTAATATGCCACGAACGCATATGATATGTAATAGGTGTAGGTTTTAACCCTGTACAGAAATTACCTGCATACGAATTGTAAAACACAGAAAATGAACAATGCGAGAGCATAACACATATACACAGAGAATTTCCCTTGGATCCCAAAACCGGGACTACCATCTTGATTTTTCATTATGCTCCTTTCAATGTTACAATACATATCTATACATGCCGAAGCATCCAATACCATGGACCGAAAACTATCGCGTCCAAAACCATGGACCGAAAACCATCACATCCAAAACCATGTGCGAAAATCTTGCACAAAACCATAGGTAGGTCCGCCCAACCTAATATAGGGTGCAAAAAACAAACCCCGTGTGACCCCCCCGCTATGCAATCGACGTAACAAACGAGGGGCTCCGCCCCCCTCTAACTCCCCGGTTAACTACATGGGCTAGTTTTGGAAATAATATAACACAACCCAACATTCTCCCACTTGTTGTTTTTTTTCCACGGGGGGCCACAAGAGAGCTTAGTCATTTATCCAGCTCTGCAACGCCCATTGTTTCTCTACACCAAGAGAACTTCTCAAAGCTCACAAATTTTGTCAATGCATCTGCAGTGTTCTTCAAAGTGTCCAACTTTACCAGCAAAACCTTTTTGTCTTCTATCATATCCCTCACAAAGTGATACTGAACATCAATGTGCTTTGTCTTTGAATGATATGCAGAGTTCTTTGCCAAGAAAATTGCACTTTGGCTGTCACAATCTATCCTTATAACTCCCTGTACTAACCCCATACTTGAACACAACCTCTGCAACCAAATTGCTTCCTTTCTTGCATGAGTGGCTGCCATGTATTCTGCCTCTGTAGTTGATAGTGCCACTACAGATTGTTTCTTACTCATCCAACTGACTGCACCTCCAAATAGGTTAAACACATACCCACTTGTAGATCTTCTCTAATCCAGATCTCCAGCCCAGTGTGCATCAACAAAGCCACGAATATCTAACACTCTGTCCAATCTTGGTTTTCCTTGGTAGCACAAACCATAATCACTAGTGCCACGCAAATACCTGAAAATTCGCTTCACTGTTGTCCAGTGCTCCTTCCCTGGATTTGACATAAACCTGCTCAATACTCCCACTGCATGTGCAATGTCTGGTCTAGTACAGACCATTGCATACATCAGGCTACTGACTGCACTTGCATATGGAACACGGGACATGTCCTCTTCCTCTTCTTGTGTCTTCGAACATTGTTCAGGAAATAACTTCACACCTACAGGAATAAGAACGTTCACTGGTTTACTATCCTGCATATTAAACCTCTGCAATATAGTCTTGACATATCTCCTCTGGTTTAACCAGAGCTTCCTCTTTGCCCGATCTCTTTTAATTTCCATGCCCAAAATATAGTTTGCAACACCAAGTTCTTTCATGTCAAATTTGGAGGACAATTGGGTCTTCAAATTTTGGATAATTTCTTTGTCATTTCCAACTAGCAACATATCATCCACATACAAGCCCAGATAAATAACATGATCACCAATTAATTTAAAATACACACTGTGATCTGCTTTGCTTCTAGTGAAGCCAAGTCCCCGTATAAATGTATCAAATTTCTGATACCACATCCTTGGTGACTATTTTAACCCATAAAGAGACTTCTTTAACTTGCATACCAACTCTTTCTTACCCTTCACCGCAAAGCCTTCAGGTTGCTTCATGTAGATTTCCTCTTCCAGATCCCCGTGAAGAAATGTTGTCTTCACATCCATCTGTTCTATCTCAAAATCAAAAGCAGCAGCAACATATAAAAATAATCTAATAGAAGTCACCTTGACAACAGGAGAAAAAATATCACCAAAATCAATTCCCGACACCTGGGAATAACCTTTTGAAACCAACTGAGCTTTGTATTTATCCACCTTTCCTTCTGCATTTGTCTTTTTCTTGAACACCCATTTGTTGCCAATGGATTTCCTTCCAGCCAGCAACTCCACCAGATCCCAAGCCTCATTTTTGTGCAAAAATGCCATTTCATCAACCATGGCCTCTTTCCAGAGTTTTCCATCATCTGAATCTACTGCTTCCTTCATAGTTCTGGGATCATCGTCAGTAACAGATAAAGAAAAATTTGAACAGAAAGTAGATGAACTATACCTTTTTGGCTGCCTTCTTTCTCAAACTGATCTTATCACACCCAGAGTTTGTGGCTATTCATCTTATGATTCCTCCTCTATTGTAGAATCTGATTCTTCCTCTTTAAGCTCAAACTCTATCTTCTCAGGTTCCTTTGGTTGGACTTCATGTTTAATAACATCTTTTACCTCTCTGAACACCACATCTCGGTTGTACACAACCTTCCTTGTTACTGGGTTCCAAAGCTTATAACCCTTTAAACCATCCTTATACCCAATAAAGATGCACTTGTCAGATTTACTATCCAACTTGGTTCGTTTCTCCTTTGGAACATGTACATATGCATCACATCCAAATACCCTCATATGTGAAAGAGAGGGTTTCCTACCAGTCCATACCTCTTGTGGAGTCTTATCCTCCAACGTTGATGAACGTGATCTATTGACCAGGTAACATTCTGTCTCCACCGCCTCTGCCCAAAATTCCTGTCCTAACCTAGCACCACTGAAAATGCTTCTTGCCCTTTCCATCAACGTCTTGTTCATTCTTTCTCCAACTCCATTTTGCTCAGGTGTGTATGGAGTAGTCTTTTGTCATGCTATACCACACTTCTTACATAATTCTTCAAATTCCTTACTGCAAAACTCTCCACCGTTAGCTGTCCTCAACACCTTTATTTTCTTCTCTGTCTGGTTTTCCACCAGAGCCTTAAATTCTTTAAACCTGTCAAAGAATTCAGATTTCTGCTTAAGGAAATATATCCATGTATTCCTTGAGAAGTCATCTATAAATGATACATAGTACACAGATTTACCCAGTGATGGAACCTTCACAGGTCCAAACACATCACTGTGCACAAGTTCTAATATATGTTTCGCCCTCTTACCACCAGAGGGAAGACTCACCCGATTCTACTCCCTATATACACAATTTTCACAAAAATCAAAATCCAGAGAGTTATTACTCATACCTTCTACCATACCTTTACCATGAAGTATTCGAAGGCCCTTCTCTCCAATATGTCCAAGCCTTTGATGCCATAACATGGTCTTCTCTCCAGAGACCACTAGATTTTTTGCTCCACTTTTAGGAACCACATAGTTGTTGCACCCACCAACAACAGTGCTACCTTGCAGCTTGTACAGAGTTCCAATCCGAACTTCGTGCATCAATACCAGTGCTCCCCTTGTGGGTATCCTTCTCGAACACTGTTTTTACACCTGCATCATCCAGCTTGCTTACAGAAATCAGATTTTTGGCCAATGCAGGACTATGCAGAACACCCAGAAATGTTCTAACCTTCCACCTTTCAACTTCAACTTTACTTTTCCGCGACCAACGATTCTAGCCTTCCTATCATCCCCTAAGAATACATCACCACCATCGTATTTCTCATACTCGCAGAACCACTCTCTATGGGGAGTGAAGTGAAACGATGCATCTAAGTCAATCAACCATGCCTCATGAGCTACATGTGTACTTGAAGGATTCAAGTACACACCCCCACCTTCATCTGAGGTGGTTTTCGCCTCTGCAGAAGGAGCATCATCAGAACCCTTCCCTTTATCAGGAGCTTTAGATTTACAGTGCCTTTTGTAGTGCCCTTCCTTTCCGCATTTCCAGCACACCACCTTTACAGGTTTTCCTGGAGATTTAGATATCCCTCTAGATTTCGATCTCCCACTCGATGACTTATTTTTGTTTCTGTTCTAGGATCGTCCTCGTACAAATAAGACATCATCATTCTGGCTCTCTATATTTTTCTGTCTCATCTCCTCCATCAATAAGGATGAGACTATTTCACCAAACTGCAAGGCAGTTGTATTGCTACCTATTGCAATAACCAGACTATCCCACGAATCTGGTAGAGAACACAACAAAGTAATGCACTTATCTTCATCTGAAATTTTAATATCAACAGATAATAACTGACTTACCACAATATTAGATGCGTTCAGATGCTCTGTCACCGAGTCTCCATCTTTCATCCTCAGGTTATACAGATTTTTCCGCAGGAATAGTTTATTCACCAGACTTAGATTGGTACAAAGTCCCTAACTTGTCCCACAAAGCCTTCGTTGTAGCTTCCCCTCATACATTCAACAATAATGAATCTAAGACACACAATCATATTGTACTCTTTGCCTTCCGATCCAACTTCTTCCATTCTTCATCGAACACTCCCATTGGTTTAGTACCCGCATCTACCGCGATCCACTGATCTTTATCCACCAACAGATCCTCCATCTTGAGTTTCCACAACTCAAAACTCTGACCATTAAATTTTTCGATCTCTATTTTTCCATTGCTTGCCATCTTCTTTCACCACTAGAATTGATCTCACAGATCTCCCACTTAACAGGGTCTACCACAGGCCTGAGCGAAACCCTCAACAACAAAGGCATCCCCTTGAAGCCAAAACAACTCTGATACCAAATGTAGGTTTTAAACTTGTACAGAAATTACCTGCATACGAATTCTAAAACATAGAAAATAAACAATGCGAAAGCATAACACATATACACAAAGATTTTCCCCTAGATCCAAAAACCTGAACTACTAGCTTGATTTTTCATTATGTTCCTTTCAATGTTATAATACATATTTATACATGTCAAAGCATCCAATTCCATGGACCGAAAACCATCGCATCCAAGACCATGTGCGAAAATCATGCATAAAACCATATGTAGGTCCGCCCAACCTAATATAGGGTGCAAAAAACAAAATTTAGGGGGTTACCTACACCCCTCAAACCCCCTATGACCCCCCCACTATGCAATCGGCACAATGAAGGGGGGGCTCCCCCCGGTTAACTACGTGGGCTAGTCGTGGAAAGAATATAACAAAACCCAACAATAGGTTCATTGAGTGAAGCCCTTGTGCTTGACTTAAAGGCCAAGTGATATGAGATAACCCCAACACGAACCTATGGTAGAAGTTGGCAAGACCCAAAAAGCTACAGAGCTCTGTTAGAGTGGTTGGGGTTGTCCAATCCCAAATGACTTGTATCTTGGATGGGTCCACATGTACATCCTGCTCATCAATTATGTACCCCAAATATTGAACCTGGGTCAGGCTAAAGGTGCATTTCCCAAGATAGCACACAACTTGTGTTGTCGCAGAGTTTGAATTACCTGCCGAATATGATGGAGGTGCTCGTCCCAACTCTGGCTGAAGATCAAGATGTCATCTAAATACACCACCACGAATGCATTGGTGAAGGGTTGAAAGATGTCGTCCATCAATCTCATGATGGTTACATGGACATTCATCAATCCAAACGACATGACCAATTATTCGAAAAGGCCCTCCTCGGATTTGAAGGCAGATTTCCACACATTAGAGGGTTCGATAGCCACTTGGTGATAACCTGACTTCAATTCAATCTTGCTAAAATATTTGGCACCCTTGATCTCGTCAAAAAGGTCATCAATCCGTGGGATTGGGTACCTATTCCCGACAGTGATCTTGTTCAACGCCCAGTAGTTAATACAGAACCTATGGGTCCCATCCTTCTTTTGTACCAATACAATCGGGCTCCCATAGGGTGATGAGCTTGGCCTGATGTGCCCTTTATGCAATAGTTTATGAATCTGCCTCCTGATCTCATCGTTCTCCAGAACAGAGCGTCAATAGATCATCCCATTAGGCAGTGACGCGCCCGAGGTCATATTAATGGAGTGTTTGACCTGACAGTGCATAGGTACCCCTGTAGGTGAGGCTAAAATATCCCTATACTCCCCCCCAACCTTGTCCATTTGTTGTTGTTGTGTAGAGGAGCCTTCCTGGAAGTCGTGACCACAACCTTCTTCTTGCCCTGAGGGCGAATCATAAGGAAAACAAATTTCCTTGTCTGGGAAATGATCTTACTACATTGCTTAGTAGTGATAAAAAAGATGGCAGTAGGCGGGGCTACCTCCAGTATCCTGTATGACTTGTTGGCCAAGGTAATAATCACAGAGCGAGGTCTAGACTCATATACAACATGTCGCTTCCATAAGTATGGTTGTCCTAACAATACATCACAAACTTCAAGATGAGCAACATCAAACAGTACCTCATCCGTGAAGGGATTGATATTGTAGGGAAGGCGACATTGCTAGCTAAAGTGAAGATCTCGTCCTTGGTGAAGCCACCCGATGGTGTACGACTGTGGATGTAGTCTTTAGGCCCAACCACTTCACAACCTCTGCTAAACTGAGGTTCTTTTGGCTCCCGTTGTCGACAATGAATTGCAACAGAGAACCCTTCACCCACATCTGTGAGTGGAAGAAGCGTTCCCCTCTTCTGGATCTTCAGGCTCAATCTTCTGGATCTTGGTGGTGGTCACAGTGGCACTGGGCTCTGCATCAATGATCTTCTTCCCTTTGTCAATTCCCTTATAGGGTTCTGATTCAGAGTCGGAAAATGTGTCTAATTTAGAAGCCTTTAGCTCGGCCACCAGTGACTGCTTAGCCCAACACTCACTTGTATTCTGAGTGGAGCTCTTATGGAACTCACACCATTTTCCTGTGTCCTTCTTTGTCTTCGTGGTGTTGTTCTTTGCTTACGCTTCGGCAGCCTATCCTAGGTAGCCCTACCTTGGCTTGGTCCTTTGTTCTGTGGTTTGGGGTCGTCTTTTCCTTTGGATTTGCAGATCCAAACTCTCGCTTATTCTGTTTAAACTTCTGCTCAATCTTGACAGTGTACCGGTACGTTGTGCCGAGCGAGGAAATGTCCAAGAACTCCACCTCGTCCTAGATGTACTTGTGTAGACATCCGCAGTACTTGAGAACCAAATGTCGCTCAGTATCCTTAATACCTAGCTTCGTGCAAATGGTATGGAAAATATTTGTGAACTCTGACACATCTTGGTCCCTTCCCTACCATAGCATGGTCCGCTTTATGTATTTATCTTCATAGCTCCCAACAAGGTAATATTGTTCCTTGATGGAGTCTCGGAAAGAATCCCAAGTGGGTGCGGCTGAAAACAACGAGGGTTCGCTCTCGTCCTTTTGTTCACAATAGGTTTCCCACCAGTCCTTGACGTGTGGAGCGGCTTGGAGAAGTGCAAAAGTAATCTTTTCCTAATTGGAAAAGTCATGAACTGAAAAATATCCTTCCAACAGATTTAACCATTTATCTACGACATCTGCATCTATCAGGCCTTCAAATATGGGAATATCGAAGTTAACTGGTACCTTAAAAGAAATGGCGCCTCCAAAGTGGTTGTTGGATGAAGATGCATCGCTTGTGGGTAGCCATCAAAGGATCTAGGCAAAGTTATCCATCATTGCATCCCTTTGTTGCTCGAGGGCTTCCTCGAGTAACATTTTGAAAGTATCTCCTGCCCCCTCGTCTTTCCTTTCTTCCGCCATGGGAGGTTGTCGGGTTTTGCGAGGCTAATCTTGCAACGATTCAACCAGATTGAGCCCTAACTCCTTATACCCTGACCTCGTTGGGGACATGCAAAGAAAAACAGAGAAAGAGAAAACCACTATGATACTATTGATCCGAACTTAAATAGGAACACAACAACTTACAAATATAATCATAAATACAGAGATGCAACATAAAAACACTTCATTTCGTTAATAGAAAAATAATTGAACTATGCTTACAAACAAAATGGAAATAAGATAGCTTAGGCGATGGTAGCTTATCTCTGAGAAGAGATGTGGCAATTACATACCTCTAAACTGTGTTACAATGAGGCTCAAAGACTTGTTTATTATTGATAAACAATGGAAAACCCTAAACATCCAAGAGCCTAACCCTAGGAGATGAAGTTCCAAAACTGTGGGCCCCGTTTGGGTAAATTGGTACATCAACTTCTTCGGGTCGTAACTTTGGCATACGATCTCTGTTTGGCTATCATAATACTTCGTTTCGAAGATCTCAAAGAGAAGTCTATGGACAAACTCATTATGCATATTGGGATGTTTTCGGTCTCTCCGTTTTCCCTAAAAACGTCATTTAAGGCCTCAAAACGGCTCCAAAAGTTCAGGACCCAAAAAACTGCCAAAAATAGTAAAATGTGCTACAATTAAGGAAAACAACAAAATTGAAAGAGACAGTGTTTAGGGTCCAAGTGGAATAGGCGGGTGGCCACCATTATCCACCTCGATCACAACCCCTCCCTGCGAGATTTGAACCTGAGACCTGGTGGGAACTAAACCCCACACAAACCAATTGTTCTACACCTCATGGGTTAGAGAGTTGTATATTATATCACCAAATTGATTTGTCACAAATACTAGTTCTGGGTATAAATTTCATTGTATTTAATGTTTCACTTGTGTCCTTAGGTATAGATTTTTTGAGGTAATTAGAGTAAAGCATGGAACCAAAAAAAGGACAGAGGGAGTTGGTGGTTATGGTAGAAGGTTACTAAATTAATTATTAAAATATAAAACAATGTTGTTTTAGATTTTAAAGTTTTTTATAAGCAAAATTTCAGTTGAAAAACTAACTTATAAGATCATAAGTAAATGAAATGTCATAGAAAAGGATAAATGAAAATGTACACACCTAAACACACATGTGGCTAGCAAAGAAGTCGTGTCTTTTCATTTCACATTTTCATTCACACAACTAGTGTATATTGATGTTAACATCAAATCCATCAAGTATCGAGAAAGATCAAATCTCTTTAGGTGCAAACCTCTTTTAGAGTGCAAAACTTGAGAAAGGATTGCACCTTGAGATATGTGATCCCTCTCGGAACTTGATTGATTTGGAGTTAACATGGACCTATATTGGTTACATATATGGATCAAATCCACGCTAAAAATGGAAATATTTACATTTCTCCTTGATCTTCTACATTTTAAGCAACACACTAACAAAATGTTTTAATCACAACACGCACACACATTTACTTTATATAATATATTTTTTTCAAGGATAAACATATACAAATTTATATTCTAGACGTGTTATGGCATTCCTATGGCTATTTGTCTCATGTATTGGTGTAATGCTAGATAAATCTTTTTTCCCCGTGAAGAGAAATACTAAAACCATCTTTTTTTCTTCTTTTTTTAAGCAGATGATGTGCATTACTTTATATAATATATGTGTAGTCGACATTGAAATATTTATTTGTGACTTATAATAAATACATATGTGTGTGTGTGAAAACCTATCATTACTCAATTGTCAGACTAGCAAAGTGTACAATCATCACTAGCTACTATCCATGAATGCAGGTTGACTCATTTTTTATTAATTAAGGAAAACCGCGATCTATAAGTGGGCGGGCTTTCACTCCTTCTAGATGCCTCTAGGTCTTGGGTCATAAACCTATTTCTTTATGTCTCAAGACTATGAGCTCTCTCTCTCTCTCTCTCTCTCTCTCTCTCTCTCTCTCTCTCTCTCTCTCTCTATATATATATATATAATGAACATATTTTTGTAATTAATAATTTTTTTCAAATACCACCTTTTAACTAAATGAATTACACATCTCCTTTGTATTATACTATACTACCAAATATTATTGCTAAATGTTGTGTATCATCCTGATCTGCCACGTGGCTACCAAAGTCATAGCCATGTCATTGCCACGTGACAGCTCTGCGCCAGTTGTTGACGTGACCATGCTATGTCACAACCTCCCTCTTCCATGGCTTGCAAAACATTTATATAAGTATATATTATAATATAATGGTGAACACCCACTTTCTACCATATAAGTGTCGTGTAGGCGTCCTTTGCCACCTCACCCTGAGAATAAAATCCCAGGAGTTTCCCACTCGTCCTCACTTGAAATCCCCGAGATAGAGACATTTGGATGATGGGGGGTCCACATGAGTGTGTACGCATTTTGTTGCAGAATGCAAAGACCCCCACACGCACGACTTTACCTTTGAGTGGGCCCCTTAGCACCACATCACCCTCATACTTAAATATTTAGAATTATATTATGCCCTTTATCTGAAACCTCTAGGGTTTGGGGATTCGAGGTGACATCATCAAAGTCAAACGTTGGGTTGCAAAGCCTCCAGGATGATCCAACGATGGTAATGCCCTATGCAGGTCAATGGCCCATATCTCCTCCAAACAGTTCATCGTATACAGGCCACCTTGTCATGTCCTGCAAGGGATAAAATCCTAGGAGTTTCCTATGCCCCCCTTTAAATTCTTCCGAGAAAGACAAGTCCCGAGACAGAAAGATAACTCTGTCAACTTCCGCCAAAGACCTTTTCTCCCAAGGATGGTAATTTCCTAGACCCTTTTTTCAAATGCCCTCTTTTGAATCCATTGTGGTGACATAAGTCTTGGGGTGAAGTCACAACCACATCCTGTTAACATTATGCCCTCCACGTGGCCTCCTCCAAAAGTTCCACGTGTCACTTGCTTCAGGCCCATTTAGACCTACTAAAAGGCCAAAATAAGGTGCCATGTCACCCTCCCTTCCATGTCACTAGACATGCTGACCATGGATCCTACTAGCCTCGTGCAAAATATGATGGTCATCGATGCCCAACCATATTCAATGGTTTATATTCAAACACAGATCCCCCTCCTCTTGCTAACCTAGTAGGGGTTGGATTCGCTATCATGGTTTTGTCTTGTAATTCATGTCATTCCATCAATGGCTATGATGCATAGTAGCCCTATGACGACCAGGATTTAAACACTAAACCCCCCCTCCCCTCATTGAATTCATAGGGGGAGGGATTCACTTTTGCATCCCCACCGTTCATTACAAATTAACCTTTGTTGTCGATTTTTATTCATGGTTCCCTTGCAATATTCCTCCTCACATCATCGATGGTTCCAATGCTCCTACGACAACCAATGATTATGTTATTGATGAGGAGGTGTACTACCAGAAGGATCACCGACACCTTGACGGCCATGATCTGATGGTGTGGTACTACTGGAAGCATCATGATCGCCACCCTCATAATCATGTTCATGATCATCACCTTGATCATCATCACCACCACCCTCATCTGATGTATCTTTTGTTGCATAATGTTGGCCTACATCCCTCATCACTATCAGTACCTTATTAGCTTCGATGAAATGTCGCATAAGGGACACCATCTCATGGGTACAGTCCTTGTAAAAACCCACGAACATAGGATCCATGGTGATATCTTGATCCCTCATAGGGCAAACTCCTACATCAAACAAAACTCTGACCAATTTGTCGTAGTAGTCCATATGAACTCGCAGACCAGCCCTATTGCCCCCGGATGCCCACACCCCCTGAGGATGTGCCTCACCCTCTTGGCCCATGCCAATCTCCTCATCTCCTCGACATCTGGTGGGGGAAGAGGCATGTCCCCATCGAATTTTCCTATGTCTGCAAAATATATCATACAGAAAAATAATTAGACAATTTCATTAAACAATTTAATAAAACAAGTTAAAGAACGTGCTAAAATAAATTTTATTCTAATTCATTAAAACAAGAAAATGAAACTAGATTAATTTAAAGAAAACATTAATATTACCTCTATCATTTGGAGGCTCAACGGTTGTGAAGAGGATGTTGAGACACCCTCTCCAATCATTTCTCGCTTATGGAAACGCTAACGTGACAAACGCATGGTCATCCTCACTTAACAAAAATAAATTAATATCATTGTTGCACTGAGAGGTACTATCCAACCTAGTATGGAAGAGATGTTGTCATGTCCTATCCTATTATGTAAACATTTTGACTTGCTCAAATTACACAAAAAAAAAATAAAAATAATATTAAATTATAATTATAATAATTAATTCCCCCGATCGGGGTGAGAGAAAAGGACAAGACGGTTAACAGGACAACGCAGGGGAGAGGCTGGCAAGGTTGGCCACCAAATGCTCTAATAATTACTCAGTGGGACGCGGGGGCATCATGCAGGCCTGCTGGAATCCCGAGGCGCCGAGGTGACAGGGGAGTGGAGGAAGAGGGAGTAGGAAATGGCGGCGGAAGAATGATGGGATGTAGAATAGAAGGGAGAGGGTTAATGAGGAAGGCTAAGGGAGGAAGAGAGACCAGTACTCAACGAAGGAAGGAGAAGACCGGAGCCAAGCGAAAGCTGGATTCTTCTGCGACTGAGCGACAGTCTGGGTATGTTTTCTCAGTGCTAATTCTTGCTTCCCTTTCAACCTTTTGTTGTATGATGGAGGAGGGAGGGGAGATAGGATTTGCTGTGAGAGGAAGAAGCCTGCACGAGTCTGCAACCCTCCCTGCAGTGCACAATAAGAAGGCGGAGGGGGACAAGACGAGGAATGCAGAGGGAGATTCTTGCATGGTAAAGAACCGCGAAGACCAGAATGAAAACCTGGCGGGGTTCTGTAAGTGTTGGGTACAGGGGAAGGCTGAGGAGGTTAAACAAGCAGTCTGGGAGGTAGAGAAGATTATAGAGGGTATTCACATGTCTGGCCCAAGGGGAGGGAATCCGGGGAGTAGCCAAACCATTGGGAGAACCTGGAGTGGGGAGGGCAAAATCTGGGACAGGGACACTCAGGAGATGGGAATAGGAGTAAATGCAGATAATCTAACCTTTGTTGTTGGTCATGGTAAACAGGCGGCTGCAAAACGCAAGATGACGCGTTCAGGTCGAGGAAGGGGCCGAGGTGGAAGAGGCCGGCAAAGCCAGCTAGGACGTAATGACCCCACGACCTCTGCGCCTGCACTTTAGAGGCGTAGCCGGAAAACTATGAGGAAAACAGTACAGGAAGCTGCAAGGGCATATCGAGAAGGAACTGATGCGGATATACGCAAGCTCATTCAGGAATTGGAGGAAAATGTCATGGAAGAAGATTCAGAGCCTGAAATGGAGGAATGGGGAGATCTCATTCCTGACCCAGGAAACACCAGGGGAAGAATGACTCTATACAAGCAAGCCTTGCACGTTTACTGGGTGCTGAAACATTTACTTGCAAAGGCGCTGGAACAAGTAGCAGGTGAAATGGCAGAGCTTGCCTAGGGCATGCCAAACATGAAGAAAGAAATGAAAAATCTTCAGATCATAATGATAATGCAAGACAGTAAGCTGGAGGAGATCCAACAACACTTGAAAAAGTTAACTCCAGTAGCGAGGGACGTGGCAATAGCACCCGAGAACGTGGAAGACATAAAAGTTTAGCTCTAGTAGTTGTTTATTATGTTTGTCTATGAGGATTAGTATTCTCTTTTCTTTTTACTCGTTTCATGACTGTCTGGAACATATTTAGCATTTGCTGGTGTGTTGCATGGATTGGTAGACTTATAAATTTTTTCTACTAGATGACCTATAATAACTTGAGGTGGCCAATAGATATGGTTTCCCATCTGGGCAAGTTGAGGCCACCAAATTGATGTATATGGTTTAACCTGTTTTTGATATAAATAGAAAAAGAAAGGCACTACCGCAGCTTACAAAATATATATATATATATATATATATATATATATATATATATATATATATATATATATATCTATATATATATATATATATATATATATAATAATTAATTAAAGCACTTTGACTCTGTCAACTTACATATATATATATATATATATATATATATGTAATTATAATTAATAATTAAACCAACCTAAATCGTCTTAATTCTTGATCTACCAAGAGTTTAGAGCAATCAAATCTCTTGAGGTGCAAATCTCTTTTAGAGTGAAAAAAATAAATTGATCTCTCTTTGCATGTAGTAAATCCAGAGTTAAGATGAATCTAAACTAGTAGTAAATCACCTTTAAAATATCATTTAACTTTTAATTGTTTTTTCTATTTCTAAGAAAAAATCTTAATGATTAAGTTGAACCTATCACTATCTTCTCCCTTAAATCCCAATCCCTAATCAAAAGGTATATTCATGTAAATATTAAAACTTCTCATCCACTTGCACTTGATAGCCCTCATTATCAAAGCTATGTATGGGTGGATTTATTTCTTTTGAAAAACTTCACATCTATATAATCATTAATAAAGGAATCGACATTTATTGTTATTTAAAATAATAATAATAATTATAACTGTTATTTTTATTAAAGATAATGTATTATTACTAAAGTTAGTAAATGTAAAATTTTCATGAGAATGATAATTATATAATAATGATAACAAAAGAAAAAACGAATTATTACTTGTAATGTTACATTTAAAAATAATAAAATAATACTTACATAATAAGTTAAAAATATACATTGCCTGAATATATAGAGCTAGAATACCATGATGAGATATGGCAGCAACCAATGGATTATGAACACATACCTTTCAGGTGTAGAAGGTGCCATGAATACGGGCATCTTTACAAGCAGTGCCCTTTAAACAAAGAAGAGGAAATATCAAGAAAACAAGAAGAAGAACAAAGGAGGGCAGAGAGAGCAGATGTTGGGGAAATGGGCTTCCAGGAGGTCCATAGGAGGAAAAAATCAGGCAAGGAAGGAATAAGGATACAACAACAAGCGAAACCTGTAATAGTTGAAAGTCAAAATAAATTCCAGGCCCTACAGGAGGATGAAGAAGAGAACGCAGGAAAAACGATTGAAGAAGATGACAATGAGAATGAGCCAATGGAAATTATTAAAGAGACAAAGGATAATGACATAGCTCACATCAGGGAGGCCGAAGAAGGGGTAGGGGAAAGCCTGGAGATAACAATAGAGCAAGCCCAGACAGGGATAGAATCACAAAAGGACAGTGGGAATGAGGAGGAAAGAATCATGAGGAAATTGCTACAGGAATGGAAAAATCTTGATGAGAGATTTATCCCGGAAACTCAGAAACAATTATATAAAGAAACATTCCAAAAATACAAGGAGAAGAAAGGCAGCACCTTGGAAAACCAAATAGACCAAACAGGGGCACAAGCAAGCCACAACTTGGGAATGGACAGTACTGGCAAGGGGGGCAGAAAGAGAGGCAGAAGAACACTAAATGAGACTATACAAGCGGTAGGAGAAATCCTGGTCAACTCAGGTAGGGTTATACCCCTATCAGAGGTATTCCAACAACCACCAAAGAAGTTTTAAATGATAGTCACAAGTTGGAATATTAGGGGCCTCAACAGTAAAGGAAAGCAGAGGTATTTAAAAGAGAGGTTGAAGAAAGACAAACCTGGTATCATGATAATCCAAGAGACGAAAATTAGCTCGCAACAATTGGAAGGAATAATTAAAAAACTAAGAATGCAATATGAGGTAATGGGCCAAGATGCGAGTGGTACAGCAGGGGGCCTAGCAATCATATGGAACCCTGAGGAGATAATATTTGAAAACTGGATAAGCCTTCCCAGAATCCTCACTGGTTTGTTCAGAATAGTAGGATCAGCGGAGAGGATCCTCATTTCAGGAGTCTATGGACCGCACATACCAAGAGAACGAGAAAATTTTCTTAAGAACGTGGCGAGTAGGAGGAGATTTTAATATGATTAGAACTGCAGATGAAAAGAAAGGTGGCATAAGAAGACCAGATCAGAATATGGAGGCATTTAATGAGATGATTACAGAACAGAGGCTGGTGGATATACCAACAATTAATGGTATTTATACATGGAACAATCGAAGAGGGGGAAGAAATCAAATAGCTTCTAGATTAGACAGATTCCTTTTATCAGAACAAATTATGAACCGGGATGTTTTTGTGGAAGCAAAAATAATGCCTGCAATAGGCTCAGATCATTGGCCGATCAGGCTGGAAATAGATATCAAGAAAAATTCAGGTAAAAAACCATTCAGGTTTGAGGCCTTTTGGCTCAGGAACCCTCAATTCTTACTAAAAACAGAGGAATGGTGGACTCAAAGTACACTAAAAGGAAAAGGGAAGATGCACACCTTCCAGCTAAAACTCAAAGAATTGAAAGGGAAAATAAAGAAATGGAATAAAGAAGAGTTTGGGAATATACTGGAGGAGAAACATAAACTAGAAAAAGAAATGGAAGAAATACAACAAAGAATAATTACAGAAGGACGAACGGAGGAAAGATGTAAAGAAGAAGGAGTCATAATAAGTCAACTAGAAGAGCGGAGGAAACAGGAGGAGATCCTGTGGAAACAAAAATCCAGGGTCAACTGGTTACGGGAAGGAGAAAGAAACACCAAGTTCTTTCACCAAGCTATGATACAGCACAGACAAAGGAATAGGATTTTCTCCATTAAAAATGAAGAAGGGGAAAGGATAATAGAACAAGAAGGAATTGAGAAAGTATTGGTTGAACACCACAAAGAAATTCTGACAGAACCACAAAATGATCGTACAGCAGCTATAGAGCGCATATGTAATGAAATCCCTAAAATAGTAACAGAAGAGCAGAACAAGGCCCTGATAAGAGCAGTTACTCTTGAGGAAGTGGAAAAAATTGTGAAGAGTATGAATAAAGGCAAAGCACTAGGACCTGATGGATACACGGTGGAGTTTTATCAAGTAGGATGGCATTTTCTGGGTAAGGATATCCTGGAGGTAGTAGAAGAATCCTGCATGAAACAAAAGGTATGGCCAGCTATAAACTCGACTTTTTTTACTCTGATCCCTAAAAATGCTAACTCTGAAAATGCCCAGGATTTTCGCCCAATTGCCTTGTGTAATGTAATATACAAAATAATAGCCACTCTGATAGCAAAAAGATTAAAACCCCTTCTCTCGAGCTTAATTTCTCCAGAACAAACAGGATTTGTAGAGGGAAGACAAATTCTTGATGGTTTAGTAGTAACACAATAAGTGATACACTCTCTAAAAAAGAAGAAACAGAACGTAATGATGATAAAGCTTGATTTGTCAAAAGCCTATGATCGATTGAGTTGGAAATATCTCAAGAAAGTCCTGGAGACCTTCGATTTCAGTAACAGATGGATAGAATGGGTGTACATCATTATATCAACTCCTAATTTCTCAATTCTAATAAATGGGGTACCTACAACAACTTTCAATGCTACTAGAGGAATAAGGCAAGGGGACCCTTTATCTCCTTTCTTATTCATAATGGCAGCAGAGGGTCTAGGAAGATACTTTAAAAAGGAGCTGAGGGAAAGGAGAAGGGCTTAAAGTTATGGGGAAATAATCTGCCCATAACCCATCAACAGTTTGTAGACGACATTATGCTATTCTGTGAGGTCTCAATAAAAGAAGTAAGGAATATTAAAAGAATCCTGGACCTGTTTATGGAGGCATCGGGTATGGAAGTTAATAAGGAGAAATCATGTACTTTCATATTTAACACTATGGATTCAATCAAGACTCATCTAACCAGAACGCTAGGGTTCAGGCAGGGAGAACTTCCAACAAAATACTTGGGGATTCAGTTAGATACAAATCCCACAAGAATGGTAAACTGGTAGAAGATTGTAGAAAAACTCAAGAACAAATTGGCAAGTTGGTATTTTAGATCTCTGAATATAGCAGGCAGAATAGTTCTTCTGAAGTCAGTCCTCCAAGCAATACCTATTTACCCCTTATCTATCATGGCTGCTCCCAAAGGGGCGTGCACAAAAATAAAAGAAATTTTTGGAAAATTCATTTGGGGCGGACCAAATCAACAAAGGAAATGGGCTTTGGTCTCATGGAAAAGTTTAATGAAAAGAAAAGAGGAAGGGGGCCTTGGATTGAGAGACCCGGAGGTGCTAAACAAGGTGCTAGGAGCAAAACTGTGGTGGCAGTGGATGAGGGGAGGAAATGACCTATGGAAGAAAATATGGACCCAGAAGTATAATATGCCTGCAACAACGGATGAAATCCTCAGAATGGAAGAGACCCCGAAAGGCTCTACAATTTGGGAACTTGCAAGCCAGAACAGGAATATTATAAACAACCATGCCTTCTGGGAAATAAGAGGAGGAAGGAATGCTAGATTTTGGGAAGAGGGGTGGCAACAAAGAAACAAATTGATCAATATTCAAGCTCTGCAAAGTATACAACAAAAAGCGCTCAGGGAGGAGAGAAAATATGTAAGGGACTATTGGATAGAAGGAGAGACAGATGGAATATGGAGAATATGGAGAAAGCCAGAAGAATGGGATGAAAACATCAATCAAGAACAACAAGGAATATATTTAAAAGAATTAGAATCAAGAAAAATAAAAGCCAGAACAGGGGAAGATATTCTCAGATGGGGAAAATCAACGAAAGGAACCTTTACAGTTAAGGAGGCCTACTATTTGACAAGGCATCAAGAGAGGGTGGAGGAAATCACAGAATGGAAAGCTATTTGGGACAGCAAATGGTGGCCAAAGATAGCCATATTTGCATGGCTAGTTGGAAGAGAAAGAATCTTAACATGGGATAAAATCCAAAAGAGAGGCTTCCTTGGGCCATCGAGGTGTAGTCTCTGCAATATAGAAACTGAAACCCAGGAACACATTTTGAACAACTGCTCATTTGCTCGGCATATATGGGAAGAGGTCAGAAATCTTTTTGGTAAATTAAATAGAGACCCCAGTGACATAAAAAAGACCATTTTTCAATGGAGTAAAGAACAATTCCTCTGTAAAGTGGTCAAGAGAGCTTGGAATCTGACAGTGGGTTTTGTGATATGGCTCCTATGGAAGGAACGAAATCGAAGGATTTTCTTAGACAAAAATAATAAACCAGAAGGAATATGGAAAAGAATTCTAAACTCTATTAGAGAAACGGTTCTGGCCGAAGACTGGGATGAGGAAGATTGGAAAGCAAACCAGGAAGAAGGACAAATCCTAACAAAATTAAATCTGAAATTTGATATGATATACCCCAAGAAAGAAAGACGGCAAAGTACTCAGGTTCATAGCCCAGAGCAGTTCAGATACCCTAGAGAAAAATTCATCAAGTTGAATTTTGATGGGGCCTCCAAAGGGAACCCAGGGAATGCAGGCTTTGGGGGCATCTTTAGAGACAGTGAGAAACACACCAGATGGGTGTACGCGGAATGGGGAGGTGAAATGACTAACAATGAAGCAGAACTGTGGGCGGTGCATCAAGGGTTAAGGATAGCTATAAGGAATAGCTACATGAACCTGGAGATAGAGGGGGATTCACAGGTGGTAGTAGAGATGCTCCGGAAACTCAATAATGGGAGAAACTGGGAGCAGATAGTTGGAAGCTGGAGGATAGCCGGGATTGTTCAAGATTTGGTGGAATTATTAAAGAGAATAGACTATAAAATTATCAATCATGTCAGAAGGAAGGGCAATAAGGCTGCAGACTTCCTTGCCAACTGGGGGAGTAACGAACAGGAAAGGAAAATTGATAACAGATGGCCTACAATAATGAATAATCCGAGATGGGAGGAACTTGCAACCATAATCAATCAAGACCATGATGAATCCACAAACCAATAAAAATGATTGCAAGAGATCCCCGATCGGGGTGATTTCGACGGTGTACAGAACAATTAATTCAAATCAGGTGAGAAGGAAGGACAGGACAGAGGAGGGTCAGGTAATTATGAATAGGGATAGAGGGATCATCAGAAGAGATCGCATCTCAAGGAGGAACGCTGATGGAGTGGTGACGGAGGGAGGTGGGAATGACAGAATGTCAGAAATCAAACATGAGTATGACAGTACGAAGGAAGAACGAAAGGACGCAGGCGGTGAAGGAGGTAACAAGTGGCAAGTAGAACGGGCAAAGGAAGCAACGAGAAATCGGAAGAGACGAAGACATAAAAAAGGAAAGCGGGATAAAGGAAAGCAAACGCGAAAGGAAACAATAGAGAATTGGCGAAGAGGTAGGGTGGCGAGGGCTCGGACCAAGATAACAGGAGGACAGAGGAGCTGGAAAATTCAAACAGACAGTGCAGAAGGTAAGGGTCGAATGGCGACAAGAAGGAGGTCGAGAAACGATGGGAGTGAAGCCAATAGAGAACGAAGCAGCCAGGAAAAGAAAGGAAAAGGAATAGCGGAAGAAGAAACGGCTGAGGAAATCTTAATTGTCCAGGAAGATTCAGAGGATGACATAGAGATGTTTGATTCGGACCAGGACAGAGGGGAGCAGGCACGAGAGAAGGTTAGGAGGGTAGTAAAGCCCGGGACGAATGACAAGCAGGAGACCAGGGAAGATGACGAATGGAGAGGTCAAGGGCGAGAAGGAGGTCGTGACTTCGGCAGTGCCTCGGGCACGAAGAGTCGGGGAGGCAGAGGAAATTACAGGAATAGAGGAGGCACAGGAGGGAGACGGGGACAACGTGGAAGGGGAAGGGGAAGAGCAGGAGGCTACCGGGAAGAACATGCAACTACATCTGCTAGAAAATCCAAAAGATCTATAGGAAAAAAGATTTAGTTCGCGGAGAGAGACTATTGTGAGAACACCAACAAGGACATTAGAAGGATAATACAACAACTGGAAGAGGAAGCAACTCAGGGACAATCAGACTCTGAAATGGAAGACTAGGAATATCTCCTCCCGGATCCAGGAAACACGAGAGGCCGTATGACTCTGTATTAGCAAACTCTACACGTATACTAGGTAATAAAAAGACTGCTAGCTAAGGCAATGGAGCAAGTAGCTATGGAAATGGCAGAGCTTTCTCAAGGAATTCCAAATCTAAGGAAAGAACTGAAGAACATCCAGATCACTCTGTTAATGCAGGACAAAAAAATGGATGAAATACAGCAGCAGATAAAGGACTGCTACCCAGACATCAAGAAAGAAGTGGAGCAGCAGACAGGCATGGCGGCGCAATAATGGAAGATATGTATATATGCTGGTTTCAAGAAGTTGTTAGATAGTAGAGTGGCATCTTTAGTTCCTTTTTGAAGTTTAGAATGCAGACACGAAACAATAGAAGTCTTTATGATTGTTTAGTATATTTAGCTTGGACAAGAAGAATTAGGACTTTCTATTTTTGGATGGCTGTTAAGAATTTAAGGTGGCCAATAAACCTGGTTTCCCCTTGGGGCGGGTTGAGGCCACCACGAACATGTAGTGGTTTTGATTCGCAGTAATAGAAAAAGAAAGGTCCCTCCGCAGTTTACAAAAAAAAAAGAAGTTAAAAATATACATTAATAATAAAAAAAATTAAATTTTAGATTTTAATAAAATATTTTAATTTCCACCTTATTTTTACATCAAACTTTATATAAAAAGATTAAGTAATTAAAAGTAAAAAAAAAAAAGAAAAAAAGAAAAGAGAGATATGTAATTCCCTCACTACATAATATGGAGGTCATAAATGACATGTAAATATAATATTGTTGATACTACATTATGTGTAATTTATTCTATGTTGAGTTGACACGCAACGTTTGAAATAAAACTAGCAATTGCCCCTAAAGGTGCAAAGACACACCGAAGGAATAGAAGATTTGGGAAGACTAGACAAATTCTGAAGACAAAATGGACATTCTTTTAGACCCTTACGCTCACCAGTTGGGTCAATAAAACTCAGAGGACAGCTTCAAAGAGCTAGAAGTAAAGTTGATGAGATAAAGGGCAAACGAAGATTGACCAAGGGAGGTTGGAGCCACTTTTGACTTTCAAAATGATGATTACAAATCTCACTAGCCTGCCCATGTAAAATAGAGTGCAGGGTTTGGCTAGGGTGAACAGTGTTTTCCCACCCCAAGCAAGCAGAGGAAACACCTTCAATGTGAATATATAATAATTATTGAACAATAATCACATTTAAGTGAGAATCATATTGAACAATAATCACATTGAATGTTGTGGGCATATAATTGTTAACAATAATGAGGCATATAGATTATATAAAGAAACTGAAAAAACATCATCACAAAGGGCATCCAAAGTGAGTGTAGTGAGGTGTGTATCGGTTATTGCATGGAGCGTCAGAGTCCACCAAGAATGCAAAAGGTCGTACTTTATAAAAGATTGCATACACCCAATCATACATGCAATCCAACCAGGTCAGGGCAAGTCCCACCCCTGTCATAAAACAACATAGTCCCAACATTTTTACAACCACAAATACAACATTAAGACTTTAAAGAATGGTGCAATTACTAATACCGAGCTCTGGATTTATTGATCAAATCGAAGCTCTTCCAACAATTAATGTTATTTCACAAATAGTACTTATAAAAATTTCCTAACAAACTGCTCAGTGTTCATTATTGAATGGATGCAATTTTTTTGTCTTTTCACAAATAGTACTTACAGGTTGAATCGTTTTGCAGAAATTTCCCAACAAACTATTCAGTGTTCATTGTTGAATGAATGCAAGCTCAGATCCCATCATCGCTCTCTAGAATTTCTTAATGGATGGAGCAGTGGCTTTCATGGTGCCATCGTATACATACGGAGTGCCTCCTACCCAAGTCACATTATTTATCATCGATGGCTTCACGAATTCCTTCCATGGATCTCCTTTGGTAGTCATGGTGTTATGATAATGGTAATATCTTATTTTTCCCTCCACCTTGTCCTGTGTTCCCCTATCGCATTCTTAGACAAGTGAACTCTAGTGGCATACATGCTTATAGCCTGCAGTGCATACTTGTGCTCTCTCCTTATGCCTCTCTTCACATCCCTGAATAACAACTTCTCAAATCCCCATTCCCTACACAACGAAGTTATCACATTGAATTTCAAACCAAAAAAACATAATCGAATCTTTACTCATAATTAATTGGAACTTTAATGGGTCTTACTTGGAATAAAGACTGTTGGCCAAGATGTTGTGCAATTTATTTTGCAAGAAGAGCTTGTTGCAAGCAGGTCCAGAGAGTTCCTTCAAAACATATTGCAATGTTTTCTGCCGAGGAATATACCGATACACATATACATCGAAGAAAAATGTCCACTTTGCGATGAATTTGTACTCGTGCAAACAATCATTTAAATAAGGAATTGATTTTGGTAATACCCATTAAACTATTCTTGCTTAGTTATATCATGTAATGTCACACGACCAACTTGAATCCATGGCTCCACTCGCATCAGGAAAAACAAAGTGTTATTTGGGCCCAAAGAATCTGGCATGATAAGCCATCCACTCTCTCATTCTCTAAGGACTTAGGTCACGATACAGAGAGGAACCACAATAGAGATAATCATAGGGAGGGAGTGGCTATAAACAGAGCCATTGTAAGTACCTTTTGCTTCCTTGAGAACAACGATCCTCTCTGGTTTCTCAAACTCATCGCCATGGATTCCATGAAGAATGAGCTCTCCACCATTGCCATCGGTGCCCATGCTCTGGGAAAACCTGTAATTGACAACCACGATTGTGTAAACTCAATCGTAGCCCTAATTTGGGAGCATTTTTTCAGCATTGGATTTTATTAATCTTCCAAAAGACGAATTCCTAGGGATCCACTGACATTCGAATCGTGGCTTTCCATAAACATGGAGAGGGTTGGAAGAAAGCCTAATTATAGGGAACGTGGTCGGACCTCCTCTGTAAACCCCCATTTGGATAAACAAGTATGTGACATTGCCATATGGATGAAACACACTCTTATTCAGATCTTCTTTCACATGAATTATCTCAACGCCTCTACTGTCGATGTTCATTGCAATGCTGACATTATGCATTGCCTTGCTCGTCTCGTTCAATTCGATTGTTCTAAATTTGACACTGTATGCACCAGTGTTCTGCCTGGAGAAATGGAGAAATGCTCGTAGCAACAACCTTTCCCAACGACAACGACTTTCCACTTGTTAAATTTCGATGGGATAGAGGAAGACGAAAATGAAGTGTGGAGATTAGCTGGGTGAACAGTGTTTGCCTAACCAACTCCATAGAGGAACACCTTTGGTGTAAATATATTTTACTATCAATTATAAATACATAATTTTATATGAAGTTTATATAGAGAAAATAAATAAATAAAATAAATAAATAAATAAATAAATAAAAAATATATATATATATATATATCTTATATTTGCAAGTTCCGTTGTGAGGGAGATGAGTAATTTATTCAATACTTAACATGGAGTTCAAATTAATATTTAAAAATGGTGTAGTCTAACTTATAGACGAAATGACCTTTTTCACAACATTTGTTCTGCTTAATTTTAACCAAAATCAGAGAGAGGTTTTTGAAAACTTGAGTTTAGGTTCTTCAATCTGTAGAATGCTAGTGCCCCAGGAGGTTTTTTCAAGGTGTTAAATCCATTTATGCATTCAAAAATGCATTTTAAACAACAAAAATCACATTTTTTCTTAAAACCGCTATTTCTTCTATAAGTTAGACTACGCCTTTAAAAATTATATATATATATATATATATGGGTTATAAATAAAATATTTCAATATGCATGTTGATATATATGTGTGTGTGTGCTGTAACAATTGATTTGCTTGTTGACCAATATTAGTTTAGCACTCACCAATGCAACTTCTAATGTTTAACTTTGAAAAATAAATATTTATTTTTCAATATCATTAAACAATCTATTTTTCAAACATTTGATTCAACCATATCTTAAAGGTCTTATTGATGACGATGATGGTGACGACGATGATTGACGTCCACTAAGACCAATACCAATATTGCATCCTTTGCACAATATAATATCGTGTGGATCAATGTTTCACATATTTTATGCCATAAATTATGGATATAGTTGCAATATTCATGCATCATTTTTAGATATTTGTGTAGACTTTTTTATTCTTAAACTTTTGAGGAAAACCATTGAAAAATAAATTCCTTGAAAATAGTTCATACCAAGGTAAATAACATATTTACCATTAGTTACTTCCGACCATAATTTAAACAAATCTTTGCATAAAATCGGATAGGAATAAGTTGTAAATAAATATACTTACTAGGAGTTAATGGAAGAAGGAATGCACCTTAAGATATTTGATCCCTCTGGACACTTGATTGATTTGGATTTAACATGTACCTATGTTGGTTACATATATGGATCAACCCATGCTGAAAATGGAAAGATTTATATTTCTCCTTTATCTTCTTCATTTTAAGTAGCACACTAATAAAATGTTTTAACCATAACACACACACACACATTTACTTTATATAATATTTTTTTCCAAGGATAAAGATATCAAATTTTATTTATATATAAAACAAAAATATATTCTACACATGCCTTACGGAATTTTTATGGCTATTTGTCTCATGTAATGGTGTAATGGTATGATAAATCTTTTTTCCCTGCGAAGAGAAATACAAAAACCATCTTTTTTCTTCTTCCTTTTTTAAGCAGATTCCATGCATAGCTTTATATAATATATGTGTAGTTGACATTGAAATATTTTATTTGTGACTTACAATAAATACATCTCTCTCTCTCTCTCTCTCTCTCTCTCTCTCTCTCTCTCTATATATATATATATATATATATATATATCTTTTTATTATTAATATTTGTTTTTAAATACCACATTTCATCTAAATGAATTACACATCTCCTTTGTATTATACTATAATATCAAATATATTGTTAAAGGTTGTGTGTCATCTTGATCTGTCATGTGTCGCCCAGTTGCTACCCAAGTAATAACAATGTCATTTCCACGTGGCATCTCTACCCTAGTTGCCGACACGACCATACTATGTCACAACCTCCCTCTTCCATGGCTTGCAAAACATTTATATAAGTATATATTATAATATAATGGTGAACCCCCCCCCCTTCTACCATATAAGTGTCATGTAGGCATCCTTTGCCACCTCACCCTGAGAATAAAATCCCAGGAGTTTCCCACTCATCCTCACTCGAAATCCCCGAGATAGAGACATTGGGATGATGGGGGGTCCACATGAGTTTGTACGCATTTTGTTGCATAATTCCAAGACCCCCACATGCATGACTTTACCTCTGAGTGTGCCCCTTAGTGCCATATCACCCTTACTTAAATCTTGAGAATTCTACTATGCCTGAAACCTCTAGGGTCTGGGGATTCGAGGTGACATCATCAAAGTCAAATGTTGGGGTGCAAAGCCTCGGGGATGATCCAACGGTGGTAATGCCCTATTTGGATCAATGGTCCATATCTCCCCCACACAATTCATCGTATACATGTCATCTTGTCATGTCCTCCAAGGGATAAAATCATAGGAGTTTCCTATGCTCCCCATTTAAATTCTTCCGAGAAAGACAAGTCTCGAGATAGAAAGGTAACTCTGTCAATTGTCGTCAAAGACTTTGTCTCCCAAGGATTTCCTAGACCCTTTTTCAAATGCCCTATTTTGAATCCATTGTGGTGACATAAGTCTCAAGGTGTTGTCACAACCACATCATGCTGACATCATGCCCTCCACGTGGCCTCCTCTGAAAGTGCCATGTGTCACTTGCTTCAGGCCCATTCGGACCTACCAAAATAGGGTACCATGTATCACACCCTGTGGGTGCCACATCACCCTCCCTTCTATGTCACTAGACATGCTGACCATGGATCCTATTAGCCTCATGCAAAATATAACAGTCATCGATGCCCAACCATATTCAATGGTCTAGATTCAAACGTGGACCCCCTCCCCTTGCTAACCTGGCAGGGATGGGGTCCGCTATCATGGTTTTTCCTTGTAGTTTCATGGCATACCATCAATTGCTATGATGCATAGTAGCCCTCTAACGACTAAGATTTAAACACTAAACCCCCCTCCCCTTGTTGAAGTCACAGGGGGGAGGGATTTGCTTTTGCATCCCCACTGTTCATGACAAATCAACCTCTGTTGTCGAGTTTTATTCATGGTTCCCTTGCAATATTCCTCCTCACTTCATCGATAGTTCCAATGATTCTGCGACAACAAACAATTATGATTAAAATGTGGACCCCCTTCTTGTTGACCTAGCAAGGGGGGGCTCTGTTATTGGATCCTTGCCATCCAATATACACCCAATATCTACCACTGACCTCACTTGGGGATCACACACCTATGTTCACCCCTCCTCTCTCGACATTAGTCATAGCGCCTGCCCCTATCGCTTAACAAGGTCAAGCCCCTTTTCCTCCAGATATTTAGAATTTTCGGCCCCACGTGAACAAATATATATGTATTTATTTATAATTACAAATATAAATGGGCCTCTACCCTTGGCATTGGTCATATTGCTTGAACACATGGTGCCAAGGGCTCAAGTCCAGACCCTCTTGGGCATTACAATCCTCGGCCCGTTCCATTTATTATTATTTTTATTTTTTTATATATATAAAATGTGCATTACACGCAAGTGATGGCCCTCTTGAGCTAATTAAGTATTGAATTGGCCTATACCCAAAATATATACATATATTTATGTTCATATACATACCTATGCATGTATATGAACAACATGCATGTATTTGAACAACACGTTATCTCTTTTGAGCTTTTTTCCCCGTTGGCACACACACACACACACATAAACATTTAATTGATTAGGCTTGTAGCTAGGCTTATGCCATTTTTTCAAACCTTATACAATGGTGCCAACACCTATTTTAAATTTGATTTCATTCATATTCAAGTAGACATTTATTTAAACAAGGATTTAAACCTTCTTTTCAAACTCAGGCCTTTTAGGCCAATTACAAGCACACATTAGCTTAGAATTATAAATGCCCTTCTAGACTGGAATTTAGCATAAATAGGCTCAATGTTACACATAGGAATTCATCCATTCTTCCACGAAAACAAACAGGAAAAAACAAGATTTCCTCAAAATTATTTAGCCATCGAACATCATACTAGTCACACACATGACAATCATGAGTACAAGATACAACATTATCCATTCACACAAGAATTAGCATTAACAAGGTATTAACTCAACACCTTCATCACATGTATAATATTCAAGTGTACAAGTGCTTGGAGAAACACTTATCTATAAAGTAGATCTGGCAATTGAGATTGGAACTAGGTCTCTCCACCCAACCTTAGATAGGTTGCAACCAATATTTCTTGCAGTTGTCACTGCTGAGCCAGATTCTTGAGCTTGAGGTGGAGTGCTTTCAAAGAAATAAACCGATATTATCAGTTGAACAGGGTGTCCCTGGCCTTCACCACCTCCACCTACTAAATATGCAAACAACCAAGTTTAAGATAATGGACAACTTTATTTGCACATAATCAACTTCAACATAGGAAGTAAATGTGTATCGTCAGCTAAAACAAGGTGCCTGATGTTACACCACCTCCAACCACAAGTTATTGAAGTAGTTAAAACACAGTTGGCATCAACACAAGAATTCTTTCATAACAGAGAATTTCAACTCGATTTCAGGAGAATAATTTCATTATAACGTGGTATGTTTCATCAGCTAAACAAACTATTGATAAGTTGGTAGGTTCTCTAGTCCACAAGCTTCCCAGTGGTTTCTTCAATCCTAAAGAAAGCCACACTTGGTGGATTCTTCAGTCCTTAGAGAAGCCATACGAGGAGGAGAGCTTAATATGGGAAGGTTCCTCGGTTAGATAAGGTACCATGGGAGCACAAAGATCACCCTTTTAGGTAGTTCTTCAGAGAGTGCAAGCACTAGTGTTCCCAACCTAGGGCCACACCTGGTGTTTCCTCAGCCACCCCAAGTACCTAAGCATTTATGTCTCCTAGTCATTATTTTCATCAATCCACAAACTTCCTAGTGGGTTCTTCAGTATTTTGTAAGTCATTGCTCTCTATCCTCAACCAACAAGCCCTCATGGGTTTCTTCAGCTAGTTATCACCCTAGTATTATCCCATTTTTTTTGCTTATATTTTCACTACATTCCTCATGAGGATATTCCCCCTTTTTCAATCTCGTGATGCCTTCTCTTTTTCTGCTACTTTTGCTTTACCAGAGGATATGGATCGCAAATGAATGAGAATTATTCAACACGAGCCTCTCGACCTCCACCCCCTATTCTCCTCTAGCAGAACGTCATTTTGCCCTCCTCACCACATCCTCCAATAGATAAAACCATATCCTTTTGTGGCCTACGCAAACTGCTGCTTTGGACAATGTGACACCCTCTTTCATAAATCCTTTGTCCTTTTATTTCTTGCATTTTTTTCCCGAAAGAGACATGAGCATGTCCTTATTTTTCCAGCAGAATTAATAACATAGTAATCTCCATTAAAAACATATCAATTAGCCCATAACTGACATTAATAACAACCAAACATTCTCAAGCAATCTCCCTCCTCAAGCAATTGAATTTGTGTCCCTTTCTCTCAACCATTTCAATTGATAGCGACATACTTCCGAGGAATTATTGACAATGTTTAAAAGGGGAGTTAACCCACAAGGGATGTCACCCAAAGAAATATAGATATACTTTTAATATTCACAATCCCTTTCTTCACATTAGATTGAGGATGGTAAGACGAGCTATGAGCCAATTGAGTACCCAAAATCTAGTCCAAAAATTTAGAGTGAAAATTAGATCTCTATCATTTATAATAATTTTCGATAGTCTATGTAGATTTTGGATTGTTTCTACCACTATGATTGCTTTAAAAGAATGAGATAAAGAGCATAAATGGGCATAATCTATCTTTTGATCTAATATTACAATAATGACATTGAATTTTAGAGTGCAATAGGTACAAGCACAAAAAATATGAAATATTGATAATTACTTCTAATGATGTAGATCTTCTTTTAACAATTCTAGTTTGTCATTAAGTAATTACACTTTATAAATTCAACCATAAAACCATAAGGACAATAGACATCACAATTGACAAAGAGAACACAAGATTTACCTTGGGAAAACCCACCTGGGGGAAAAAAACAACAATATTTTTCTTAGAAAAAATCTTCAGTTCAACAAGATATACATAGAATGCAACTAGTCAACAACAAAGTCAAATTGACCAACAAGTTATGATCAAACATCGTTAAGCAACCTTCTAGTTAAATCAAACTTTTTTCCCTTCAAACTTTCGCCCTCTCTAATCTACCTATGCCAATTTTCATCCTCCCTAAATGTGCCCAGTAACTTGCCCTGCCCAGAATATGCTACCCAAAATATGTTGCCCAAAAACTATTTAGAAATTCACATGTGCGAGATCAAGAGAGAGAGAGAGACAAATGCTAGAGATGAATTCATTCTTCTTGTCCTTCTTTGTCCTTCTTCTCCTTTCATTGGATGCCCAAAAACTGTCTTATCTTGTGCGTGATCGAATGATGCCTTGAGGAGGAGGTCAAATGTTATTTATATAGTGATCTGCATGTCCGAATGGGTGTGTCTCTTCACTGAGGCTGACTTGACTTAAGAGAGGGTCAACTTGACTAGTTTGGAGCCAAAAATTCAAGATTAAAAATTCAAAAATTTCTCCTTTAAATCTTACATGAAGAACATGTCTTATAATAATTCTTTCAAGGGCTAATCAATGAAAATGACATGAATAACATGTCTTACAATTACATTATCCATTTTAAGGGATGAAAATGTAACTTATGAAGACCAACCATAGATACAAAATTTAACGCTCCCTTTTAGATAGGGGAGGTATTCATACTGACTAAACACATGTTCTCATGTTGACAAATTTCTCTAAGAAAAGGTTATAATATATCTTCAATAATGTCAACATCATTCAACTACCACAATTCCTACCAAATAACTTTAACACATGGTAGATCAACAACTTCAACAGACTCCCATAATTTTGGTCAGTACTTCTGACCTATGATGTATCCTCACCATAATCCTGGTTGGTACTCTTGACACATGGTACATCATTAGCATCAACTAGTCACCATAATTTAGGTCCATCTAACACACGGTATATGGACTAGTCTTGGTTCACCATCACTCCAGTTAATATCTTTGACACATGGCGAATCCCTAAAGGCCACACTCTACCTAATTAATTTTGGGCCTAATGCTAAAGGAGCTTAATGGTGCAAGGCCACACTCTATCTCAGTAATTATGGGCCTATAGGACCATTCTACATAATTCTGGTCAATATAATTTACATAGGAAGAATGATTATCCTCTACTGGACCATTCTCCCTAATTCTAGTTATATATGACACAGGGAGAACGTTTGTTCCTGATGTTATCTCATGAGCACTCCCTCTCAATAAGAGAGGCATTTTGGGAATCATGATTGTCATTAGACCAAAACCCACAGGTGTTAGTCAACGATCACATCGCCAAAGGTAAGGATCCATGAGAGGCAGTTAGTCCATGTCGTGAAACACATAGGGAGCGTGTAGGTTTTAACCCCGTATAGAAATTACCTACATACGAATTCTAAAACACAGAAAATAAACAATGCGAGAGCATAACACATATAACACAAAGATTTTCCCCTAGATTCCAAAATCGGGACTACCAGCTTGATTTTTCATTATGTTCCTTTTAATGTTATAATACATATTTATACATGCCGAAGCATCCAATACCATGGACCGAAAAACCATCGCATCCAAAACCATGGACCGAAAACCATCGCGTCCAAAACCATGTGCGAAAATCATGCACAAAACCATAGGTAGGTCCACCCAACCTAACATAGGGTCCAAAACCAAAATTTTCTGGGGCGCTGCCCCAGACCCCATAGAGTGGGTTACCTGCACCCCTCAAACCCCTTGTGACTCCCCATGCTACGCTATCGACGCAATGAACGAGGGGCTCCACCCCCCTTCTAACCCCCCGGTTAACTACGTGGGCTAGTCGTGGAAAGAATATAACACAACCCAACATTCTCCCACTTGTTGTTTTCTTTCCACAAGGGGCCATAAGAGAGCTTAGTCATTTATCCAGCCCTGCAACGCCCATTGTTTCTCTAGACCAAGAGGACTTCTCAGAGCTCATAGATTTTGTCAATGCATCTGTAGTATTCTTTAAAGTGTCCACCTTTACCAGCAACACCTTTTTGTCTTCTATCATATCCCTCGCAAAGTGATACTTAACATCAATGTGCTTTGTCTTTGAATGATATGCAGGGTTCTTTGCCAAGAAAATTGCACTTTGGCTGTCACAGTCTATCCTTATAGCTCCCTGTACTAACCCCATATTTGAACACAATCTCTGCAACCAAACTGCTTCCTTGCTTGCATGAGTGGTTGCCATGTATTCTGCCTCTGTAGTTGATAATGCCACTACAGATTGTTTCTTACTCATCCAACTGACTGCACCTCTAAATAGGTTAAACACATACCCACTTGTAGATCTTCTCTGATCTAGATCTCCAGCCCAGTCTGCATCAACAAAGCCACGAATATCCAATGCTCTGTCCAATCCTGGTCTTCCTTGGTAGCCCAAACCATAATCACTAGTGCCACGAAAATACCTGAAAACCCGCTTCATTGTTGTCTAATGCTCCTTTCCTGGTTTTGACATAAACCTGCTCAATACTCCCACTGCATGTGCAATGTCTGGTCTAGTACAGACCATTGCAGACATCAGGCTACCAACTACACTTGCATATGGAACACGAGACATGTCCTCTTCCTCTTCTTGTGTCTTGGGACACTTTTCATCAGATAACTTTACACCTACAGGAATAGCAACCTTCACTGGTTTACTATCTTGCATATTAAATCTCTGCAATATTGTCTCGACATACCTCCTCTGGTTTAACCAGAGCTTCCTCTTTGCCTGATCTCTTTTAATTTCCATGCCCAAAATATAGTTTGCAGCACCAAGATCTTTCATGTCGAATTTGGAGGACAATCGGGTCTTCAAATCCTGGATAATCCTTTGTCATTTCCAACCAGCAACATATCATCCACATACAAGACCAAATAAATAACACGGTCACCAATTAATTTAAAATACACACAATGATCTACTTTGCTTCTGGTGAAGCCAAGTCCCCATATAAATGTATCAGATTTTTGATACCACATCTTTGGTGACTGTTTTAACCCATACAGAGACTTCTTTAACTTGCATACCAGTTCTTTCTTACCCTTCACCGCAAAGCCTTCAGGTTGCTTCATGTAGATTTCCTCTTCCAGATCCTCGTGAAGAAATGTTGTCTTCACATCCATCTGTTCTACCTCAAAATCAAAAGTAGTAGCAATAGATAAAATTAATCTAATAGAAGTTACCTTGGCAACAGGAGAAAAAATATCACCAAAATCAATTCTCGGCACCTGGGAATAACCTTTTGCTACCAACCGAGCTTTGTATTTCTCCACCTTTCCTTCTGCCTTTGTCTTCTTCTTGAACACCCATTTGCTGCCAATGGGTTTCCTTCCAGGCAACAACTCCACCAAATCCCAAGCCTCATTTTTGTGCGAAGACGTCATTTCATCAACCATGGCCTCTTTCCAGAGTTTTCCATCCTTTGAATCTACTGCTTCCTTCACAGATCTGGGATCATCATCAGTGATAGATAAAGAAAAATTTGAACAGAAAGCAGATGGAATATACCTTTCTGGCTGCCTTCTTTCTCGAACTGATCTTCTCACACCCGGAGTTTGTGGCTCTTCATCTTCTGATTCCTCCTCTACTGTAGAGTTTGATTCTTCCTCCTTTAGCTCAAACTCTATCTTCTCAGGTTCCTTTGGTTAGACTTCATGTTTAATAACATCTTTCACCTCTCTGAACACCACATCTATGACTTATTTTTGTTTCTGTTATGGGACCATCCTCGTACAGACAAGGAATCACCATTCTGGCTCTCCATATTTTTCCGTCTCATCTCCTCCGTCAACAAGGATGAGACTATTTCATCAAACTGTAAGGCAGTTGCATTGCTACCTATTGCAATAACCAAACTATCCCACGAATTTGGTAGAGAACACAACAATTTGGTGCACTTATCTTCATCTAAAATTTTAATATCAACAGATAATAACTGACTTACCACAATATTAAATGCATTCAGATGCTCTATCACCGAGTCTCGATCTTTCATCCTCAGGTTATATAGCTTTTTTCGTAGGAACAATTTATTCACTAGAGACTTAGATTGGTACAAAGTCCCTAACTTGTCCCACAAAGCCTTCGTCGTAGCTTCCCCTGATACATTCAACAATACTGAATCTGAGACACACAATCGTATTTTTCTCTTTGCCTTCCGATCCAACTTCTTCCATTCTTCATCGGTCACTCCCGTTGGTTTAGTACCCGGATCTACCGCAATCCACTGATCTTTATCCACTAACAGATCCTCCATCTTGAGTTTCCACAGCTCAAAACTCTGATCATTAAATTTCTCGATCTCTATCTTTCCACTACTCGCCATCTTCTTTTACCACTAGAATCGATCTCACAGATCTCCCACTGAACATGGTCTACCACAGGCCCGAGTGAAACCCCTCAGCAACGAAGGCGTCCCCTTGAAGCCAAAACAGCTCTAATACCAAATTTAGGCTTTAATCCCGTACAAAAATTACCTGCATACGAATTCTAAAACACAGAAAATAAACAATGCGAGAGCATAACACATATAACACAGAGATTTTCCCCTGGATCCCAAAATGGGGACTACCAGCTTGATTTTTGGGATCTAGGGGAAAATCTCTGTGTTATATGTGTTATGCTATCGCATTGTTTATTTTCTGTGTTTTAGAATTCGTATGCAGGTAATTTCTGTACAGGGTTAAAACCTACATTTTGAATCATGATTGTCGTTAGACCAAAACCCACAGGTGTTAGTCAACGATCACATCGCTAAAGGTAAGGATCCATGAGAGGCAGTTAGTCCATGTCGTGAAAAACACAGGGAGCATTGGTTTATATAATGTGCAACAATTCCCCCCCAACGCAAGTAGGTTGTGTATCGAACCCATGACCTACGCTAAGATACCACTTGTTGGGAATCACGATTGTCGTTAGACCAAAACCCGCAGGTGTTAGTCAATAATCACATCGCCATAGATAAGGATCCATGAGAGGCGGTTAGTCCATGTCGCAAAACACACGGGGAGTGTTGGTTTGTCCAATCTCCAACAAGGCATTATCAACAAGTCCAAGCTTGTCCGTAGAGTATACAAAAAATTCTCTAGACAAAGGCTTTGTAAGAATATCAACAATTTGTTCATGAACATACTAAAGCTTCACTTATCCCCTCTGCACCATGTCATGAATGAAGTGGTACTTGATATCGGTGTGCTTCGACTTGTCATGGAAAACTAGATTCTTTGTCAGCTTCGCACGACTTTTATTATCACAATATATCACAGTCAGTTCGAGCACATGATAAAATAGTCCTGCGAGTAACTTCCAAAGAAAGACTACTTCACAACTTGCTAAACTAACTGCAATATACTCTGCTTCAGTAGTACTGAGTGCAAGAGATGTTTGCTTCTCGCTCATCCACGAAATCATAGCAGAGCCCAAACTGAATCAAGCTTTAGATGTACTCTTTCTATCTTCAACACTCTTTGCCTAATCTGCATCCATATAATTGTACAATTGTATACCACTGTTTGAGACATGTCTCAAACCATGATCAATTGTAGCACACAAATATCTGCATACATGCTTTGTTTTAATCTAATGATCGTGTCTTGGTCCCACCTAGAACTAGCCTAGAGTATTCAGCGCAAAGCAAATGTCTCACCTAGTATTAACCAAATACATCAGTGAGCCAATCAACTTCTAGTACATGGATGGATCTACCAAATCTGACTCAGATTCTCTTAACTTTCTTAGATTTGTCACCATGGGAGTCGCCATCAATGTACAGTCCATCATTCCAAACTTTGGGAAGATATTGATAATATATTTTCCTTGACCAAGGATATTTCACCGGGATTTGTCCATACTTCTAGCCCCAAATAACAGTGCATCAACCCAATATCCTTTAATTCGAATTTAGAAGATATCTCCCTCTTACTTTGAATAATGAGACGCTCTACACATGTCATAAATAAATAATCAACATACAATAATAGAATCATAGGTTCATTCTTCTCAACCTTGATGTATAGGTTTGGATCAACATCACTTTTGGAGAAACTAAGTCTTGTCAACTAACTGCTAATTTGAGAATACCAGGTTCTAGGTGCATGCTTAAGTCCATACAAGACTTTCTTCAATATGAAAATATGAGACTCTCTTCCATGAACCTCAAAACCTTGAGGTTGTTCTATGTATTCTTCTTCCTCAATCACATAAATGAGGAAAGCAATATTTACATCCATTTGATGTAAATTCCAACCCATAGAAGAAGCAATAGAAATAATAGATCTAACAGCAGTGTACCTAGAAACTGGAGCAAAAATCTCATCATAGTATTCTCCCTCTTTCTAGGAGAACCCACTAGCCATAAATCTCGCCTTATATTTTTCAATACTGCCATCCACTGCATGCTTGATCTTGTATACCCATTTGGAGGTGACAACGAATTTCCCTTCAAGTTTTGGCAAAATATCCATACATCATTCTTCATGATTGACTGGTATTCTTTTAGCATCACATCCTTCAAAACTTGTTGGCTAGTTGCTTCCTCGTAGCTCGAAGGTTCATAATAAATAAGATTAGTCATTAATGACGCATAACCAAAATACTTCTTTGGTCTCTTGCTTTTCCTAAAGGGGCCATGTGGTGATGCACGTCCTCTTGTTTCTTGTAAGGTATATCTAAGCCAAGTTAGCCTCTTCTTGATCTTAGGGACAACAGTCAGATCCAATGGTTCACTAAGCCCTTCTGGCTCTTCTTTCTGATCTCTAGGATGTTTTGAAGAATTGGATGGACCAGAACCTTCTTCCTTGGGAGCTTCATGTTTTTCATCCTCATCATAATCCATTGGAACTTCTTTAGATTTATAGTAGGCAAGATTCTCATCAAAGGTCACATCCCTGTTAGCTTCAACCTGTCTTTCTCTTGGAAAATAGATGCTATAAGCTTTTGATGATTGACTATATGCATTGAAAATTCCTTTCTTTCCTAAAGGATCTAGCTTCTTCTGCTTATCTTTGGGTACATGAACATAAATTGGACAACCAAATATTCTCGAATGACCAACCTTAGGTTTCTGTCTGGTAAACGCTTCTTCAGGAGTCTTGTCTTCCAAAATTTGATGAGGACTTCTACTTTGAATATAAATAGTTGTTATTGAAACTTCACTCCATAGAAACATAGGTAAGTCTTGATCATTCATCATTTCCTTAACATATTCTTTAATGGTTCTATTATTTCTTTCAACAATCCCACTTGGTTGTGGATTATAAGGGACTATTAACCCCCTCATATTCCTAGGTTCTTGAAAAAATGCAATGAGCTCCTTGGAAGTATATTTGCCTCCATTATCATATCTAAGGATATTGATTTTCTTTCCCTTCAAGTTTTCCACTTTAGCCATAAATTCCCAAAACTTTTCAAAGACTTCAACCTTTGTCTTCATGAAGTATATCCAAGTCTTGCGAGAGAAGTCATCAATAAGTGTTACATAGTATAAAGAGTGTCCAAGGGATTTCACGTCCATTGCACCACATATATCATAATGAACTAGATCTGAAATTTCTTTAGACCTACTTTTGCTGCTTGGAAAGGGCTTCTCGACATTTCTCCCAAGCACACATCCTTTACAAACTTCTTCATGTTCTGCCTGCAAAATCTGAAACACCTGAAACCATATGTTTTAAAGCAAGAAAAGCTTTATAATGAAGGTGTGAATATCTTCTATGCCAAAGTTCACATGGATTGATGTCATTATGTACTAATGGTTGAGTAGGTTATTTCAAAAATCTATACAACCTTCCTTCATGAACTCCAATTAGTCTAGTATAATCTCTACTAGATCCCTTAGTTTATACAAGAACTTTGCCGTGAACAAATACTACTCTATCTCCCTTATCTTCCAAGTGGGAAATGGAAACCAAATTCTTTTTCAAACCTAGTACATATAGTGTGTTGCTAAGATGAACATTTTCACCTTATTGTAGCTCAATGGATGTCTTCCTAACGCCTTTGATTGCATAAAGGTTATTGTCTCCAAGATCTACCTTTTGAGATAATCTCTTTTCCATTAGACCTGTGAGATTTTCATGATCTCCCATCATGTGACTTGACGCATCACTATATACTAGCCACAAATCATCGCTATATGTAATAGCTATAAGATAATAAAAAAATAAAAGAAATATCTGGTACCTAAATATTCATTCTTGGGTCTCTTTGGAGGTTCATAAGTGTCTCTTGTAGTAGCATGTTGTTTCCCTTTCTCTTTTCATGATTTGATCTTTCAGTAAAATCACTTCTATAATGACCAAAATTGTGACAATGTTAACATTGAACCTTTGACATATTATTCTTCCCTTGAAGAGCATATCTTCTATCTTCATTTCTTCTTTGGAATCCAAATTTCTTTCTTCCACCAACCTTCTTAAACGTGTTGCATATGATTGAGAGTCACCTTCTTTGGACCTCTGAATCTTTCCTTTTGACATGAGCCTAGATTCCTCTTGAGTACAAGCAATCCATAGTTCATCAAACTTTGGAGCTTCTTTTTTGGCACATGTACATGATGCAAATGAGTCCCATAAATATGGTAGACCATTAAGTGTTGTAGTCACTAGTTATTTTTCATAGATGACTTCATTAATTGCTTGAAGTTTATCTCTTAATTGAGAAATCCTCATGTAATATGAGGCTACGGTGTCATTTCTTGTCATTCCAACATCACGAAGCTCATTCTTCAAACTCATTGCTTGACCAATGTTGTTGATAGTATATAATCCAATTAGAGCATTATACATTTACTTTGAATATTCAAGACTTGCAACATAAATAATCAAATGATATTTGATAGAGTCTATAATGATTCTCATATTTGTGATGCCATTCTTCTCATGTTTCCTTTTTCCTTTAGCATCTGAAGGTTCAATGACCGTGTCTTTCACAATACCCAAGAGATCATTCTTTGCAAGAATAAGCTCAATCCTAGTTTTCCAAGCCCTAAAATTTGAACCTCCTTTAAGATTGTTTTCTAACTTCATAGAGGAACCCATGGATGTAGACAAATGATCAAAAGTGATCTTCCAAGCCTCTTCTCTAAAGCTCTTCAACTGTGATATCAATGTCCTTTCCTCCACCAAAGCTCCGATACCATGTTGATTTTTCAAGTGCAATAGATACAAGCACAAAATTTATGAAATACTTATAATTACTTCTAACAATGTAGATCTTCTTTTAACAGTTCTAGTTTATCATTAAGCAATTACACTTCATAAATTCAACCATAAAGCCACAAGGACAATAGAGACCACAATGCACAAAGAGAACACAAGATTTACCCTTGGTAAACCCACCAACTTCTTTCTTAGAGCAAATTTTCATTTCAAAAAGAGATACATCTAATGCAATTAGTCAACTATGAGGTCAAATTGAGTAACAAACTATGATCAAACTTAGTGAAGCAACCTTCTAGTCAAGTCAAACTTATGCATTTCGAACTTCAACCCTCTCTAATCCACCTAGGGCAAATTTCAGCCTCCCAGAATATGCCCAAAAACTGTTAAAAAATTCACATGTGAGAGGTCGGGAGAGAGAGAGAGAGAGGTGCTAGAGATGAATTCATCCTTCTTGTCCTTCTTCAATTTTATTCTCCTTTGCTTGGATTCCTATGAAATGTCTTGTATTGTGTGTGATCAAATGATGCCTTGAGGAGGAGGTAAAATGCTCTTTATATAGTGATCTGCTTGTTTGAACGTGTCTCTTCATTGGGGTTGACTTGACTTGAAGGAGGGCTGGTTTGACTAGTTTGGAGCCAAAAAATTCAAAATTCAAAATTCAAAATTTTCTCTTTTAAATCTGACATGAAGAACATGTCTTATAATAATTATTTAAAAGGCTAATCAATGAAAATTAGATGAAGAACATGTCTTGTAAACTAATTATAAATTTCAAGGGCTAAGAATATAAATTATGAAGATCGACCATAGATAAAAAAATTCGACAAATGACACTCTTTCCTTTAGATTTGGGTAAATCCATTGAAAATTCTTCCTAGTGTTGGCTTAGTATGGCTAATGGTTTTAGGATCCCTTTGGGTCTTGATTGTCTCTCCCTAATTTTTTTCGCATACCACACATTCAACCACAAACTTTTACACATGTTCTTTAAGACCTTCCCAAAAAATCATTCTTGATCATACAGTAAACCTTCAAGAATATTGAATGTTCTCTTGTGGGAGAAGTGTGTAATTCCAAAAGGACCTTTGTTTGAGTTGAGAATTCTTACATAAGTATAGGCGATCCCGATACCACAACAAATTATTCTTCCATGTAATTTTTTCTACTACATTGGGATCTTCTTGTAGTTGTTGAATGATCTTGCATACCTTCTCATATTGTTTCCATTCTATCCTTGCTTCTTCCACCTAATCAAATTTTGGAATGGACATATTGCATAGTAAACCCTTTATGTCTTCCTCTTTTCTTGAGAGTGTATTTGCAACAATATTTTGTTTTCTCTTTTTTTTTTTTGTAGATAATTTCAAAGATATAACCCAACATCTTTGTAACCCATTTTCGTTGCTCCCTTAAAGATAATTTATTATTATAAGAAGTGCTTCAAACTATCGTGATCTATTTTTACTTTGAAGTGTCTTTCTATTAGGTATGAACACCATTTTTTAACTTCATGTAGCATGGCCAACATTTATTTCTCATGGAAGGGTGTGAGTAAGTCATTTCCTTTAAGTTCACTACTCTTGAAGGAAGGGGACCTTCCTTCTTGCATTAAAATTGTACCAATTCAATGGCCCGAGGCATCACACTCTACAGTGAAGGTTTTTGTGAAGTCAGGTGTCGCAAGGATGGGGATTGTACACACAGGCTATTTAAGTTTTTCAAAATCTTTGGTTGCTTGTTTTGTCCAAAAAAAGCTTCCTTCTTCAATAATTTTGTTAGAGGTGCTACTATTTGACCATAATTGTTGACGAACTTGAGGTAATATCCTGTGAATCCTGTGAATCCTCTCAGTTTCTTTAAATTCTTGGGGATTGGCCATTCTTCCATAGCTTTGATTTTATTAAGATCCACTTTAACACCTCCATGGGATACAATATGACCCAAATATTCCACTTGAACCCCAACGACACACTTGGAAGACTTTGCATATGTTTTTTGCTCTTCAAATAGTGTTAAGACATTTGTTAACATCTTATACATGTTGTTCCCAAGATTGGTTGTAGAATAACATGTCATCAAAATATACTAACATAACTTTTATAAGGAAGGGTTTGAAAACAAAATTCATCAAGCTTTGAAATGTTGAAGATGCATTTATAAGTCCAAATGGAATTACTAAAAACTCACAGTGACCTTAATGTGCTCTTAAGGTTGTTTTGGAGATGTCTTCTTACCTTATTCCGATTTGATGATATCTAGAACGAAGATCCAACTTAGTAAAGAATATCGCTATGTGCAACTCATCTAATAATTCATCAATGACATGAGTAGGAAACTTATCTTTGATTGTCAAATTTTGTTGAGATGTCTATAATTTGGACACGTACACCATGAACCATCATCTTTTATAACCATCACCACTAGTGAAGGGAAAACACTTCAACCAAGTTCAATGATGCTAGGCTTTAACGTTTCTTAAACAATATGACAAATCTCACTCTTCTATGCATATGGATACTTGTGAGGCCTAATATTGGGTGGTATGCATCCAAGTTACATGAATAGTATGGTCATGATCTCAAGCAGGTAGAAGACCCTTAGGCATCTCTTCAAATACGTTGGAATGATTTTTAATAACATTTTGGAGATACATTGGAATAGGATTAATGTTTGCATATCTAATGAAAATAATTGTGTTATTACATCATGGTATCCATTTTTTAGCAATTTTGTCATGCTATCATAACTTATCACTTTACATGATTTCCCTTAGATACTATAAGCTTGATTTCCTTTCTTTTTGAGGAAAATCTTATGAAAAAACCTTGAAAATTAAGGGCAACTATTCCTAATGATCATAACCATTGGACACCTAATACAACACCAATACCACCCATTTGAATTGCAATCATGGGACTATCCAACAAATGCTCTCCCATATTCAATTTAATACTATGGCATTTCTTTGAACAATTTATGGTATCTCTATGTACAATCATTACTTAATTTTTTTTGTGCTAGATATACAAATCAATTAAGAAGTTTTGCCAATCTGTAATTGATGAAGTTGTAGGTACTATTTTAATAAATCACTGTTACCTTTTTATTTTTTCATATATCCTTGTATCTCGAGGGTTTTTGGAGTATTTATTTTGGCCAATGCATGACAAGATATTGTTGGAATAGTCTCTTCTAGTTTTAGATCTTGTGATAGATTCACTTCTTTATCTTCTTCATCTTCACATTCTATGAAGAATAATTTATTTTCGTTGGATTTATGCACCTTACTGTAATTGTTGTTGTAGTTGAAACATAGTCCCCTTTCTCTTCTTTCATCCATTTATTGAGGTGCCAAACCTATTGGTTTATGAGCCGAAGCATGGATTTCTTTATAGATATTAGTGACCAATTTTATTGAAACCATAATTTTACTTCAACTTTTCTTGCTAGACTAGAAACATGCTCCAAATATCTGTGTCAAGGATATGCACCTCATGTTAGATGCTTTCTTTCAAAGTTCTCATAAAGAGGTCTAACAAATTATCATATGAAATGTTCTTTACCCGAGACTTAACTTTTGAATTATTAAATGTGCTTTTTAACTAGACCTTTTTGTGGAAGATTTACCAATTGAATAGAAATGTATTGCTCTTAATATCCCCATAATATGCCAATCGATTCCTTTAAAAATGGACCACGATACAATATATATATATATATATATATATATATATATATATATATTTCCTTTAGCAAATCCATTGATACCATACATGTTAATCTTGTTCTATAAACATAGACGCAATATTACCTCTTGTAAGGTTGCCACCTGGTGTAGATCAACATATTGCTCCATCTAGAATATCCATGTTACATGATCATTACCATCAAGCTTTCTCATATCTATCTTTAGAATGTAGTAGTTCCTTGGTGTTGACTTGAAGACCCGTTGATGTGGATCTCATATTGAAAATTCATGATTATGGTTCTATGATTCAATATTCGTGCTCTCCAATTGCAATAAAATACTCCCCATATTTGATTAGGTCTTAATGCCATGCTTCTCCTTGTGTATCCTTGGATCCCCTTATCCCTTTTAGGGAGATCCTTTAACTGAATGGTTTGTAATTATTTTATTCCTTCCCTGATGGGTTTTTGTATATCTTTATTGACATTTTGTATTTATTTCTTATTTCCAGTCATCTTCTTTTGCTTTTCATCCATTATTTCTCTTTTAAGGTTTTCCTAAGAACTTGGAAAATCCACCCTTTTCAACATACTATCATCCATTTCATTAACTTTCTTATCCAAATGGGAGAACCTAAATTCTAAACCTTCACTTTCTTTGTGAGTCCTAAATGAGCCTTCAAGAGGTTTAATTGGTGTAGTGGCTTTCTTTGGAGGCATAAGAATAGTACTCTTTATTACAACATCGAGTCACAAAAAAATTGGATCTTCTAATAAAAAATTATGTACCTTTAGACCTTAATTTGGAGAATATCTGAATGGTTCACTTTTTTTTTGATATATTTTTGATATTTGAGCCCTTTTGAATATGAAATTTTGACAAGTAATACTCTTATACGTTTTCTCTACAATTCTAGGTTGGATCAGAATTTGTTGTGATAAGTGAAAGTTATGGCAACTTTCCCAAAACTTGTTGATTTTTGGTCTCTTCCCAAGAGTAAACTTGTATGGCATGCCACTTGTCAAACTCTTCAAATTTGATTCTGGGATTTTTTCACCTTTAGCTACTTCATTATGTCCTCTTAGATCTTTGAAAATTTCGCACTCAGAAGTGTCTTATAAAAAATTTATAGCGAAAATGCCATGATCACTTGTTTGAAATCAATTCAAGGACCACTCATAAACCCTAAATTCCATAGGGCATATCTTAGAAATTAGAGTGAACTAAGCTATGAATTTTTTACTGGACATATCCTATGATGCCTTCTAAATCTGCTCAAAATTTCACGATCTAAAACATCTTAGAAAAACCATTATAGAGAAAATGTTGAGATCACTCATTTGAAACAATTTCAAGACCACTCATGAAGCTTGGCTTACACAACATATATCCCAGAAAGTATAGCAAACCAAAATATGACATTTTAACTAGATGTTCCCCAAGATTTCTCCTCAATATGCTCTAAATTTTTCCATCTAAAACATCTAAGGAAAAAGAGTTACAGTGAAAATGCCAATATGATTTGTTTGAAGCAACAAAAGCCTAGGTTCATATGCTATTATACCAAATGTCCTAAACCTCACACCTTATAAATGATAAGAAACCAATAATTACAGTCCACTTCGAGGGGGAAATTTCCTTTTACAATGTACATGATAGGTTTTTATGATCCTAAGATCAAGTCTCCTTAGTAGACACATAAGAGACAAAGGGTACAATTATAATAAAATGGGCCCATAGAAGGTTTTAACCTAGATAACAATATAATAATAGAAATGTAATCACTCAATATCGAGGGCTTAATGAGGGATTTTAAGGTTAACATGGGCTTATACAGGGCTCAACACAAGGATAGGGAGTAGTCTTGGCTTCTGAGACATGGGGACAAAATTCCATAGCAACAATTAGAAATATCCCATCTTAGACCTATGGAATCACCTACTCATAAGAGAAAAGCTATAGTAAGGGACTTGGAAAGAGTTGGACAAAAAATGAGAGGGAATAAGATGAGAAAAATGACCAACAATTTTAGAGACAAACCACATACCACAATGGGTAGGAGACCACTATTATCTCTATATTTAGGAACCAAACTATTGCCATAAACACCAAGTCTTTATAAAAAGCTAGAGCATGAAATAAAAATATCTCTCTTCATTCTACGATGGCACATGACATAGATCTTTTCGTGAAATCATTACCAAACTTGTAGAACAAATGGGCTAATTTTAGATTGATTACTCTTGTCTTGTTCCTCTTCCTCCATTACCTTACCCTTGTGTGCTTTGACATGTAAGATGACCTCCTCCAAGCACACGAGGAAACATTCGACCCAGGTGAGAGCCACTGATCACGTTGTTGATATCTTTATGAAGCCTTTATTAGAAGCCAAGTTTCTGAAACTTCAGGCTATTGTCAAGCTTCAAGAACTACAATTATGTTGGGGGGGGTGTGCATAAGTAATTTCATCCCACAATTCTCCAGAGTATTGTGCTGATGCATAGGTGTTGGAACAATAAGCTACATAGGTTCATCACATCTTTAGATCTTCTAGAGATATTCAATCAATGCTTGATAGTTAAGTAAAAGAGTCAAATAAACAATCACGTGAGTAACCGTCTAAGTATTCAATTGGTTAATTAAGTTAATTAGAATAGACAACAAATGGAAAAATAAAACAAATTTCAGAAAATCTATTAAATATCCTTGTCATTGTATATGAATTAAATCTTCTTTACTTCAAATAAATAAATTAATACTATTAAAAACATAACCCTATAAATTAATCTTTTATATATAAAATACACAAAACATTTTGATATATTCTTCATATATTGAAGTATATTAACTTATACTTAAAAACTACAATGATTTCTAAATACAAATTTGATCATTGTATATAAATTAAATCTTCTTTACTTTAAATAAATAAATTAATACTATTAAAAACATAACCCTATAAATTAATCTTTTATATATAAAATACACAAAACATTTTGATATATTCTTCATATATTGAAGTATATTAACTTATACTTAAAAACTACAATGATTTCTAAATACAAATTTCCACAATTGTAAAAGAGAGTATAGATGGCTTCTCATATAACTATATTAAGAGAAATTGAAACAACCAATAATATATAATATCTCATTTTAAAATAATTAATCCTCTCATCTACCTAATTCCTCATGGATTAATAATTTATTATCATCAAAATCTTTACATTTTTCCACTTCCTAAATTATATTGAAAACGCATTTCTTTTCCTCGATTTACTTATAAAAGTTTACATTTTATACCTTCAAATACAGTACTAGAATGACCTTAAAAAGGAGTCGTGTTTTTGGTGGTTGAACCACCCACAACCACTTTCTACACCAAATTATATGCTGTGTTTATGAAAATATACATTTAACCCTTAATGAAGTTTAGCATCTCTCCCAAAATGTGAATCCATTTAAGTCTATCCAAAGGCCAAACAAATCTGAAAGAACTTTGTTTAACACATTATCCATTTACGGGACAGGGTAAGCAGCAATGTCGGCCGCATCACTTTCTGCAGACATGGCGATCCGTGGCACTATTCTGGTAACAACGCCTTAATCATTTGTATTCATGTAAACAAGGGCGTGCAAAGAAACGCCTAAATCATTTGTATTCCATATAAACAAGGGCGTGTAAAGAAATTCAATGTGTATGTTTTGCTCTTCTTAGAGTAGCCATGACGGCAAAGGTGAACATATATGAAATGTGTATTAGAGGAATGCATCATATTGCTGTTCATGAGTGCAGTTTCTCTGCATTTTTCTGCCCAGAACTGTTTACATATAGCTAGAATGTTGTGTTTTTTCTGAAGGGTTTTGGGGCAGGAAGGGTTTGGGATTTTAAGGAGCTTGATTTTTTAATTGAAAACTCATTTGTATCCACTAAACACCAAGCATTCAATAGGCCTCGCGATGGTACATTTGGTTTAGATTCTTCTATTGGATTTGAATGGTTTTCTGATTGGGATTTGGTTTTGGGGTTGGGGTTTGAACTCTGTTCCTAGAGCGCAGTAGCCTGTAAACGTTTTTAGTATTTATTTATCTTTGACACTATATTTCTTGTTAGTACTGTGCCGGAAACGTGCCCTCACCCAATATGAGAATATTACAATGCAATGTAGCCGGCTTACAACACTAGGAGTGAAAAGTCTCGCTGCAGTTGTTTGGAACACCCCTGTTTAACCATCTAACCAAGTCTCCAGTTGACCATTGGGACTTGGTTTTGGGGTTGGGGTTTGAACTCTGTTCCTAGAACGCAGTAGCCTGTAAACATTCTCAGTGTGCCAGAAACTTGCCTTAACCCAATATGAGGATATTACAATGCAATGTAACCGGCTTACAACACTAGGATTGAAAAGTCTCGCTGCAGTTGTTTGGAACACCCCTGTTTAATTATCTAACCAAGTCTCCAGTAGACCATTCTGTTTATTTACGACATTCGTCTTTCATATGTTCTCATTGTTTGTGCTTGCTTAGTTTGTTGACTGGATAATGTGACGGGCCATTAATCTTTGCGTTCGTCCTATAACTTCCAGCCATTTTTCTGTTTCATTGAGTGAGCCCATATAATTTGCAGATGTAATACTTGATTGGAATCCCCGCCTTTAAATCCCTTCTGACGAAGTCAATAGAAATGGTATAAATCGTAGAAATGACAAATGGGTTTCAGTTGTTTTCTGGGTGTTTTTAGGTCCTCTTGAAGAGGCATTCTTGCACCAAAAGTGGATAAGTATATGCATTACCTCTCCCGCTGTATTTTTTTTACTGGATTTGTTTCCAAATACCGTCTCAGCTTTAGATTTATAGTATCATCTTTCTGTTGTAGGCATCTCTGTCTAAAAACTTGGTAGCTGCATCAAGTCTCTAACAGTTTGGTGTGTTTGTTTGGGTTGTATTGTTGACATTCTTGGACTACTATCTTGGATTCTAGAACTGGAAATGGGAACTGGAATGTGAAACGAGCAACCGGCCTAGAGGATTTTGGGGGATAAGAAACATGAACCCACCTCCCTTTCCAGTGTATGCTATACATATTGTATTAATGTAGCGTCAATATGGGATTTAGAATTGGAGCAAGAACAATAACAGAATGAGAAATGGGTCTCCTATTCAAGTTTATTATAACCTAGTGGAAAATTGTATCTGGTAGTTTCAATTCTTCTGGTCCACGAGGGACAATTTTGGAGAAATTTGAGATGTCTCTGCTTTACGTTTGACTGCTTCTGTATGGGTAGAGCTCATGACATAGCTCGCATCTGGGTTTTTTTTATTTCTTCTGTGTATTATGTATCTGATGGTACATCTTATTTTGTTGTGAACATTCATCTCCGACCTGTACACATACCCAAAATCTAAGAAGATTAAGCAACCCTGCACACACATGCACAAGATGCATAAGGGAAGGAGATTTCACACAAGAGCCGTTCAATGGAGACTTACCACCAGGGACCCACTAATAGTGCTAACTCATAAAACGCCTATAGTAAATCACAGATACCATTTTCAATGTCTGGCTTTTCTTTTAATCTAAGAAGATTAAGCAACCCTGCACACACATGCATCATCATGCACAAGATGCATAAGGGAAGGAGATTTCACACAAGAGCCGTTCAATGGAGACTACCACCAGGGACCCACTAATAGTGCTAACTCATAAACCGCCTATAGTAAATCACAGATACCATTGTCAATGTCTGGCTTTTCTTTTCTGTTAGACTTCACTATACACTATGTTAAGATTGGAGGCTTGATCTAGTCCTTTTCTAATTTAGAGCTGTTGGCAACACATTAACTGATATTGTTCAGTTTGTTGAGGGTAACATACCATCACTTCATGTGTATTTTCACTTGATAGTTGTTGATGACCAACTATTCATGGTTATTTTGTTAATAGATTGTGTGTTGGTGCTGATGAACAATATTGTTCCCTTCCCTTTTGGCATATTCCTAATTAGCAATATAACAATATATCATTAGTGGGAGATATTTTAATTGTGGGTTTAAGAATGTAAGGTGCCTGATGCAGGAGCATCTAATTGGGGAAATATAAATATTATTATTGGCTGAGCATGTAGAATCTAAAATTGGTGTTGCACTATCATCACAGATAAGGAATACTTATTACCTATTAAGGTTTCATGAAAACTGCATTGGCATAAGAAAATAATTAACTGGCATTTCCAGCCCCTCCAGCAATATAACATCAGAGATTGTGGTCATGGAGAAGACTGTAGCTGCAATAAATATAGAAATGGTGCAATGTGGAATCAAGGTTGGTTGGGTTGTTTTTTAAAAATAGCCTAATTTTATCTAATTATATATATGAAATAAGTTCTATTACCACATTTTTTATTATACAACCAGAGTTCAAAGATTTAAGACTTGGTTGAGCAATCAAGCTGTAAATGCACACATGCACCATTAGCAGTAAAAAACAAAAAGAATTGATTTAGAAGGTTATCCTAAGGAGGTGGAATGGATGGGACTGCTGTTGATTTTTAAGACACGGTAAGCAGATCCGCACTCCTAAATACTAAACATCAATCTAGGAATCTGGAAACTGATTTAATTAATTAAAACATCAGATAAAGGATGCTAGATATGCAAAGATATAAATCTGTAAAACACAAACAACAGGCTTCAATTTACAGCACTCAATTGCATCACTTTTCTATAACTCTGAAAAGGAGGAATTTCAATTGCAAAAGCTCAAAATTCTCAATTATGTGATCTGTCTAGAGAAGTTTCAAGCCACCCTGTCTCTCTTTTATAGACTAAGACATGACTAGTGTTCACACTGAATATAAACTCCCTCACAGGTGCAACTTCCTAGTTAAAGCAATCGCCCTATACCTAGGCTTCTAGAACACCTTGCCCATCCTGCAAGTATAATAATGTCTTGTACTTGAGCCCGAGAGTTGAAACTTCAAGTAGAAATCCCCTTTTAGGAATGTGCAACGTGCATATCCTCATTCTAGATCCAGGGAAGCATGCACCTATTTAAATCTATGACTGCCTTGAAATTGGATAAAAACAAATCTAAATATGGCACTGATTTCCAAGGGTAACAAAAATCTTCGAAATATGGTACATGCATGCTGGAGAAACAAGTAACGTTATGGCAAAAGAGAATACCTACTAAGCAACAAGTAAAGCCAACACTTCCTATTTGCGATGAATGCATTCTGCAATAAAACACGTTTTTTCTCTCTTCATCTTGATCCTCTGGGATCTTTAGAGTCCATTGCTTTGGCTAGTTCCCCTAGGTTGGTTCGTAGTTGGTTTGTTGGGGTTTTAGATCTTTGGCATTTACGGGTATCTTGAAAGATTGCCTACACCTTGTTCAATTATTTACTTGATGCACTTGACTACCTCCCCACTTATTTGGTAAGAGTTGAATAGGATCACTTCAAGCAACATTTACATGTAGCATACACAGATCACTGGGGCAGGCCCACCATGTGGGTTATGGTCGAGGATGGCCCTTTATGTTGAACATTTCATGGAGTTCAGGGGTGGATTTGTTGTTTGACCTTGGTGCACACTTCGTCATTGAATGCATGCTCTTTGCATCCCCTTATGCTAGTTTAGATTGATTTCTCATAGGCTTTGAGTGGATATAGATCACTAGATTGATCGATTAGATAGGATTTGCTAGATGTGCCATCTTTGAGATGTTGAGATCGAGGGGCATTTCATTTTTGCTACCCCTTCTATTACAAGATTATAGGGTAGTTCCACTCTCTTTTTGGGAGTCTCGACCACTTTTCAATTTCTCAAGGTACCTCAACCAACATTGTCTATATATTTACACACAGGAAGCCCTTAGCCTCTATAGTCCCATACTCTTTGGTTGCTCCCTAGGCTAGTGTGTTGCCAGAGGATTATCTTTTTCTTCTTCTTGTTGCTATCTACTAGTGGCATCAAGAGACAAACCATTAGTAGTATGGTGTTTGACTCGAGATTGGTGTGAGCTTGGGGGGCTATTAACACCTCTTAGTGACGCCAATGATGTGGTTGCTTGAGACCCAACACCAACAACTACGAAAGGCCTCTCGGGCCTTAGCGATTAGTGTAGGGCTGCGAGGAAGCGCCCCCCCGCGAATCTGCTCTCGAAAAAAATTTACACTTCGTGGTTTTTCTAAAGTGAACATGGGAGCAATCGGGGAGTGATCGCTCCTTGACCACTCTTGATTGCTCCCAGAGTGATTTTTTTAAGTTCTTTCCCATTCCTTAATTGTAAGCAAGAAACTTAACTCCATCAAAGTTCAAAACTTCAAACATCATGGCTATATGGCTTGGCATTCTCTTGATGTTGGTTCCTTTTTTGTTATGATGGTGTTGGGGAGCAAAAGGAGTGATGAAGAGGATGAAGAAGTGGGCAGTGGTGGATTTGAAAACCCTGGAGAGGAGTACCTAGAGGAAGAAGAGGAGGAGGATAATGAGAGTGGAGATGACGAGGGCAAAAAAACCAAAGTAGACCAAACCCCCTTATGGAAATATGTTACTAGGATTTTAGGAGGGAAAGGGGGTGGAACCACTAAATTTACATATCCCCAATGCAAAATCATAAACACAGGTTCATACACCCATGCCAGAAAGCATATCTATGGGAAAATGGCATGGGATGGAAATAAACAAATAAGAATCAAAACTTATGGAAGTGTCACAACAACAAAGAGCCAAATACATAAGGAAGAGGAGGAAGCCCAATACAAATTTAAAAGATCAAAGGGTGACTTTGAACATCCACTAGCCCATAATCACATACACTATGAACTCCATGGGCATCCCACCCATGGTAGTGGATATGGAGGCACAAGAACAAACATCCCTTTATGGCATCGAACCATATTGAATTTCTTGATCAAGGGTGTAGGGATGATGTGGATGCAAAAGTTTTCCGGTTTCTCTATGCACGTGGGATACCATTCAATGTTGTTCGCTCACCTTATTGGCATGAAATGGTTGGCGCCATCAATGATGCCCCTAAAGGATACAAGAGCCTTGGGTATGACAAAGCTAGAACCATGGGACTTGATCATGAAAAAGCCAAAATAACACATGCTTTGGGTAAATTGACAAATTCTTGGAATGACTATGGGGTATCCATTGTATCTGATGGTTGGACAAATGTAAAAGGAAAGCCATTGATAAGTGCTCTTGGCGTGTCTGCTAGTGGTGATACATCATATTTAATGCAATTCCTACATAAAGGGTGATAACACATCAACTTGAATTACTTTTTTAGCAATATTTCATGGAAACCCTAAACCTAACCCTAAACATTTAGAAATTAAGAGAGAAGAAAGAGAATTTAGTAAAAATAGCGGGTTTGATCACCACCGCCTATATTAGTGTCTTGTTCTAAATGGACAATGGAGTTTTGTTAGGGCAAATTCAATTAGGATGGCCTTGTTGAAGAGGGTGAGATGGCAAGGGCATCTTCTTACAAACCCTAACAAGTTCCTCTTTAGAGAGATGTTAAATTTAAGAGATACACACCTCAAATTTCTTTGAAAGGATTCAACAAAAACTATTTTGCATACCATAATGTGTTGAAATTGTAACTATGGTCGGTCTTCATAATGTATATTTGGTCACTTGATGTACTTGTATTTGTCATTGTAAAACATATTTATAAATGCTAGAGTCAAAGTAAAATTTAGTTTGAGTCAAAGTCCCATTGCAATTTTTTTACATATCCTATAAAGGGATCTGGTTCTGTTTCTTTTCATCTGGATGAAGGTAAAACTATATCTCTTCAACAAGTTTTGTATGTACCTAGTTTGAAAAAGAATCTTGTATCTATATCTGCCTTAGAAGACAAATGAATGAAAGTTGCTTTCATAAATGGAAAAATTCTCACTTGGTTAATGAGATCTAGCATGAGAGATGCCTTCACTCTGGGATCGAGATTTGAAGGTCTTTGTAAAATCAATGGAAGACCAATCCATGCGCTGATTCATGACAACAATCATCAATGTGAACTTTGGCACCGAAGGTTCACTCATTTGCGCTATAAAGCATTGCCTCATGTGAGAAAGATGTTTCTAGAATGCTTGCGATTAGAGTGGATCATGATGGGGTCTGCCAAGGTTATGCAAGTGGAAAGCATGTAAAATGATCATTCCCTTAAAGCAAAAACGAAACAAGTCAGATACTTCATCTTATACATTCTGATTTATGTGGACCTATGCCTGTAGCTTCTCTTGGTGGTTACTTGTATTATATAATCTTTGTGGATGATTTTTCTTGCAAGACACAAATTTTCTTTTTGAAAAAGAAAAGTCAAGCACTTAACATGTTCAAAGATGTCAAAGCTATGGTAGAAAAATAAATTGGAAAGCAGATCAAAATCTTCAGATTTGGCAATGGAGGAGAGTTCACTTCAAATGATTTCATTGACTTTTGTAAAGAAGTTGGAATCACGAAAGAGACCATCGTACCATATAACCCAGAACAAAATGGTGTGGCTGAAAGAAAGAACATAACTATCATGGAAGCAGTCAAAGCCATGTTGCATGATAAAAAACTGCCTAAGTTTCTATGGGGAGAAGCTGCTAACACTATTGTCTATATCCAAAATAGATCTCCACACTAAGCCTTAAACAACAAGGCTCCTAAAGAAGTCTTCACTGGTGAAAAGCTCGAGGTTGGTCACTTGAGGATTTTGGCTGCCCTGTCTACTTCATGTGCCAAAGGAAAAGAAGAACAAGATAGAAGCTTTAAGTAAGAAATGTATGTTTGTTGGTTATTGTGAAAATTCTAAAGTTTACAAAATATACGTACTTGGTCAAAGAATTATAGAGTTTAGCAGGGATGTAGCATTTGATGAAGATGCAACTCTTTGAAAGGCAAGAGACACTCTTTTCCCTCTTGCTAATGTTGATAGACAAGATGATGCCTTTGAAATTCAAGAAGATACAGAGGCTGAGCCTGATCTTGGTAATGAACCCATGGACCCCTTGGATCCTCCTCCATGTGATCCTCCTGCTAGAAAAATACCATTATGGCTTTGTGACACTCTACAAGATGTTGAAAGACATGTTGGCCCTAGAGGAATCTTCAGAGAAAGAAAGAAACCATGCAAGTTCCAGGGATATGTCGTAGCCATGGGCAACATTATTCACGCTGAACCATGTACTTTGAAGAAACAGTGAAAGATTAAGTATGGAAAGATGCAATGGCCGAAGTGTAAGTTTTTGTAGCATCAGATAGGTGTTCTAGTCTCGACTTTGGTTAGAGAGGCTAAGAAACACAAGATCTCCAAAACCCAGAAAAGGTTTCGGGAGAAAACACCCAGAGACAACTCAATTAAATTAATTGATCGATAATTAAAAAAATTCCTAAGTCTAACTTAGGGAAATCGATTAATTAAAGGGAATTAATTGAGAAATGTGAGAATGCTCTAAAAACTCACACAGATTGAGTTTGAAATGATCTTAGTCGTTGATGGAGATCTAATCATGGTCGTTGGTTCACCAACGAGAGATTATAAGAGCGAGACATTGGGTTGGAGATAGATACATCAAGTGAGTCGCTGATCTAGGCAGATTGAATTTACCAGAGAGTAGAGATTCAACCACGGAAGGAATTCGAGCTAGAGATTGGGTAGTAGAGGCAAAGGAGCAATAGTAGAGATTCTGATGGAGGTTTCCAGTGCCAGAAGAGTCAATTGAGAGAGGCCATGTTATTCCACAGGAGGTTGCGTAGGGACTGGAGGCCGGGATTATTTTCCAGAGGGCTTGAGAATCACTTCCAGAGGCAACAACAGATAGGACATCTTGATTACAGGTAGTTTGACATCCAGATTGTACTCAGAATTTTTTCTGTTGCTGCATAATAATAAAACCCTCATTTGATGCACTAGTTTTCCCACATTAGGTTTTTGCGGGGACATTTAAAATAACGGTGTCATTTTTATTGAGCATGTGTTCCCTATTTTTTCAGTTCCAGTTTATTTTCCAAAACGTTTTTATTGTGAAGAAATTGCAGTGTGATTTATTCTATAACAAAATAAATTGCATAATTAATCATTTAAATTCCAGTTGCTACAGTTCAAGGAATTTTTGCATGAAGAATATGAGTCCATCATAAATAATGATGTATGGAAAGTAGTTTCAAGACCCAAAGGTAAGTCTGTTGTGACATCTAAATGGTTGTATAAAATTAAACATGATGCAAATGGTAGTGTTTAAAAATATAAAGCTAGATTTTTGGTTAGAGGTTTCTCTCAGAAAGAGGGAATAGACTATGATGAGATTTTTGCACTTGTTGCTCGATATACCATTATTTGATCTATTGTGGCTCTAACTGCTAGCCAGGGATGGACTCTTCACCAAATAGATGTGAAAACTGCTTTTCTGTATGGCTTCCTCAAGGAAGAAGTATTTGTGGAGCAACCATAAAGCTTTGAAGTACATGATCCAGAAACTCATGTGTGTGGACTAAAGAAAGCTCTCTATGGATTGAAGCAAGCCCCAAGAACTTGGTATGCCTGCATTGATAGCTTCTTGATGAAGCTTGGTTTTACTAGAAGCAATGCTGATCCAAATCTCTACTTCAAAACGGTCCAAGGTATGCCTTTGATTTTGGTATTATATGTTGATGACTTATTCTTGACAGGTGTAGAACCTCTTATCCTCCAGTGTAAGAGGGAGTTAGCTTCTGAGTTTGAAATGAAAGATCTTCATTTGATGCACTACTTTCTGGGCCTAGAGGTATGGCAAAGGCCTGGTGAGATTTTCCTTTCTCAAGGAAAATATGTTGTCAAGTTACTAGAAAGATTTAGTATGACAGAATGTAAGTGCATGAATACACCAATGGAAATGAATTTCAAAAAGTTATGTGGTGAAGCTACAAGTCTTGATTCGACTAATCCTTTCGAGTATCGACAACTGATTGGGGCACTGATGTTTTAAGTGAAGACTAGAATAGACATGTTTTGCGATCAATACTCTGAGCCAATATATGATTAAGCCATCACATGCACACTTGATTGCTGCGAAAAATGTGTCGAAATACCTGCATGGGGCCATCAATCTTGGATTGAGATATACAATGCGAGATGTGAGACTACATGGGTACTTTGATGCTGATTGGGTTGGTACCTTTGCTGACGGAAAAAGCACATTGGGATGTTGCTTTAGGTTGGGATCTGCCTTGATATCTTGGATGAGCTGAAAACAAAAGTCTGTAGCCCTTAGCAAGGCTGAAGCCAAGGACATTGCTGCTAGCATGGCTAGCTATGAGGCAGTATGGTTGAGGAAGCTCTTTGGTGCGCTGTTTAAGCATGTACTAGATACAATAATAATTTACTATGACAATAAGAGTGGGATTTGACTTGCAAAAAATCCTCTATTCCATGACAAGCCCAAGCACATTGAGATTAAATATCACTATATCCGGGATATCGTGCAAAGAGGAGCAGTGAGACTCCATCATATTGCAACTGATGATCAAATAGCTGACATACTTACCAAGCCTTTGCCGAAAGGGAAGTTCTTGGTATTCAGAGAGCAGCTTGGACTAATGGATGTGACCCTTCCTGGTGGGGGTGGTCATGGATGATCGAGAACACTAAGCTATGCTCTTCCCTCTTGTTTGAGCTCACAAGTTGGGAATGGAGCCAGGAGAGCTCTTGGGGTTGAGGGAACTCTTGACTATAGGTTGTGCGCGATCCTTGTCATGTGTTGACAAGTGGTAATCCCCCCTACCATCAAGTCTGAGACTTGCCAAGAGTATACCCCAGTATGCATCCTACCCACAAGCTGGGCTTGTTGGGATTGCCACCCATTTGGCCAATGGGTGTGGTAAAGCTTGGTTGTGTGTAATCCTTGTCATGTGTTGACAAGTGGTAATCCCGCTAAGCAGAAATGAAACTTGGTTGTGTTGTGATCCCTGTCATGTGTTGATAAGTGGTAACCCCCCCAAAGTCTATGGATGCAGGTGTTCTAGCACTTGACTCTTATGGTAAAGCTTGGTTGTGCGTGATCCTTCTCATGTGTTGATAAGTAGTAATCCCTCCAAATCTGTGTCAAGGTGGGAAGATCGGTGGATATAGGGTGATGGATGAATCTCTCCTATGATGATTCTTCTTCATTAGATTGAGAAATCATTGTTCTAGAGCAGAGATGAATAAAGATGAGCAGAGAAAGCAAAGATCTTTGTTGCGGATGAAATTCCTTCTTGGTTGAGAGGGAGTGTTGAAAATTGGCAGCTCAGTGATGAATTTCCTTAAACAAAACTTCATTTTTGACAATTTTGGAGTAACTTTCATGTTTAGTATCTCAAGTATGACTTTCCAAAAATAGTAAATTACCTTGCATCTATTGGTAATCATGTATAGTTGAAGGAAAGTCACTTATCAGTAATCAATCCTAATAGTTCAATCTCGACTTAATCATCGATATTATTATTATTATTATTATTATTAGTATCCTTTATGATACAATGATTTATTATTAAAAGGAATTACGAGTCACCTTACCTTATCACCTCAATCACTTCGCACCTCTCTCCTTGATGACTGTCATGGCACTACATAACTCTCTCTCTCTTAATGATATGTTACACTTTCTCTTATGCTCTCATTAAAGGCATGACATATTCCTCTTATGCTCATTAAAGGCATGTCATAAAAGATTCCTCTTACGCTCTCTTTAATGCATATGTTACAATCTCCTTAACTAAGGCATGCATACCTCTCTTAATGGCATAAGTTACTAAGGCATGCACACCTCTCTTAATGGGATAAATTACTAAGGCATTCGTTTCTCTCCTTAATGGCATGAGTTACACTCCCCTAAATGGCATATGTTAACTCTTCCTCAAGGCATGCGTATTACTCCTCATGACAAGAATTCGTTGCTTCTATATACATGTCTCATGTATTCTCACCCAACTACTACTACTTGTGCTTTGTGAAAAAATAATTCAAACTTGAGAGAGAGAGTTGGAGAGACTTGAAGAAGATTGTGAGAGAGAGAGACTTGGAGAGTAAGAGCAGAACTTGGTGAGCCAAGGTTGATTCAGTGCTTCAGTGTTGAATCAGTTGAAGGGAAGGTTGATTTAGTGTTAGCATCTGCGGTTGTTACCAGTGATCTTCATGCTATAGCTTGTTCAAAATTTGGGTGAACTTACTCATTCTCGTGATCTCTCATTGCACTCTGTATCTCTATTGAACAATTGATATCTAATAAAAGAAGAATTTGGTTGGGTTTTCCCCTTGTGGGTTTTGCCCTGGTCATTGGACCTAAATTCTTTGTGTCTCATTCTGTTCTTGGTTGTCTTCTATTGTGCATTTGGTTTATGTTCTATCTACAATTACTTAACTAATATTGCAGCAAAAATAATTTTTTTTGGAATAAATAATTGTTTCAGCAAAGAACATTAGAATTTCAACACAAATATCTCAAGATGTGCTTTGCTGCAATCCAATGCTCGTGCCTTGGTTCTACTTGGAACTGGCTCAAGGTGTTCACAACAAAGCAAATGTCTAGTATGGTGTTAACCAAATACATCAACATACCAATCAATCGCTAGCACATAGATGGATCTACTAATCTAGAGTTGGAGCCTCTAAATTTCTTCAAATTAGTCATTGTAGGAGTCGCCATGGATTTGCTATCTGTCATACCGAATCTCTGAAGGATCTTTAACACATACTTTCCTTAACCAAGGAAGACTTCACCAGGTTTCCACCATACTTCTAATCCCAAGTAATAGTACATCAACCCAAGATCCTTCATATTGAACTTGGAAACCAACTGCTTCTTGCATTGAATGATAGAGGCTTGGCACCTGTCAAAAACAAGTCATCAACATATAATAATAGGATTAGAGGTGCATTCTTCACAACCTTAAAGTAAGGGTTTGGATCTGCTTCACTTTTGGTAAATCCTAGTCTATTCAAATAGCTGTTGATACGAGCATGCCAAGCTCTTGAAGCTTGCTTGAGTCCATACAAGGCCTTCTTTAACTTGCAAACATGAGACTCTTTTCCATATACCTCCAATCTTTGAGGTTGCTCTATGTACACCTCTTATTCTATTACTCCTTTGAGGAAAGCAATCTTTACATCCATCTGGTGTAGTTCCCATCCCATAGAAGCAACAAGTGAAATGATGGATCTAATGGAAATGTACTTGGAAACTAGAGCAAAAGTCTTGTCATAGTCTTCTCCCTCTTTCTGGGAGAATCCTCTAGCCACAAATTGTGCCTTGTATTTTTCAATGCACCCATTTGCAACATGCTTAATCTTGTATATCCACTTTGAAGTTACTACTGACTTCCCTTCAGGCCTTGGCACAATTTCCCAAACATCATTTTTCATGATCGATTGGTACTCATTCATTGCTTCCTTCCACATTTGCTAACTGGTTGCTTCTTCATAGGTGGAAGGTTCTTGATCAGTGAGTTTTGTTGCATAACTGGAGAACCTCTTAGGTTTCTTTACCTCTTTAGATGTGCCACCATGAGCTGCATGTCCTTCTGCGTCATCCAATGTGGATCTGAGCCATGATGGTCTCTTCTTGATATCTGGAACTATGACTGGTTTTGCTAGATCTTGAGACCCTTTTGGCCTTCCAGTACATTCTATGGAACTTGAGTGCTCTTCCCTTGAGGCCTCCTATTTTACTTCATCCAAGGAATGTATAGAGATTTCCTTAGACCTCCAATATGCCACTTTCTCATCGAAGGTGACATTTTGGCTGACCTCAAAGCGTTAATACTCTGGAATGTATACTTTGTAGGCCTTTGAAGATTCACCTATCTAACAAATACGCCTTTCTTCCTTGAAGGCTCAAGCTTGTTCCTTTTATCTTTAGGAACATAAATATATACAAGACAACCAAAGATTCTCATATGTCCAACCTCTGACTTCCTTTTAGAGAAGTCTTCTTTAGGAGTCATACCTTCTAGAGCTCTGTGAGGACTTTGATTTTGAATGTACATAGCGGTTCGTGACGCTTCACCCCATAAGAACAATGGCAAGTCCAAATCATGCAACATGGCCTTGACAAATTCTTCAATGGACCTGTTCTTCCTTTCTGCTACGCCATTTTGTTCTGGATTATAAGGGACAATTAGCTCCCTCTTAACCCTTGCCTACTTGCAGAAAGCAACAAGCTCTTTTGAGGTGTATTCTCCTCCATTGTCAGATCTCAGTATCTTGATCCTCTTACCTGTCAAGTTTTCCATTTCAACTTTGAATTTCTGGAACTTGTTGAATACCTCATCTTTTGTCTTTAAGAGATATATCCATGTCTTATGGGAGAAGTCATCAATGAATGTCACGTAGTACAACGAACCTCCAAGTGATTTTACGAGCATCAGATCACATACATAAGAATGAATAAGGTCCAAGGCTTCCTTAGATCTGTTGTCATTGGTTGGAAATGATTTCTTAATGTTCTTTCCAAGATCACAGCGTTTGCATACACTATCATTCTTAATTTGCAGTTCAAGAACTCCTGACACTCTTTCGCTTAATTCAGGCAATGCTTTAGAATGAAGATGTCCATATGTTATTAATATAATTCATATAAAAATAATAAATATAAATATAATAATAATAAATAATAATTAATTAACTAATAGTTATTTAGTTAGTAATGAAGAGGCATGTCTTAGAGACATGACCATTCATGAAAGGGCACCTGCCTAGTGTATATAAGCAGGTCCTCATTCTCATTTGTAATTATCTTACATCAATTCAATATACAATATTCAACATACAGTTACATGCATTACAATGGACATTTACGTCTTTGAAGTATTTTAAAGATTTCTGTTGCGTATACGACTTTTGGTCGTTACACCATACCTTCGGTGCCATAGCTCACTTGGATCTATTTCGTCATGTACTAGTGCTTGATCTGATTGACTCACAAGTCTATATAGTCTTCCATCACGAATCCCAATAACCCTAACATCATCTATACTAGATCCCTTTGACCAAACAAGTACTTTGCCATCCACAAAAGCAATCTTATCTCCTTTATCTTCTAAACAAGAAACAAAGACAATATTCTTTTTCAAACCTGGTACATAAAGGACATTACTGAGATGAATGTTGTTACCGGATTCTAGCTCTATGGATGCCTTCCCAATTCTTTTGATTGCATAACTTTTGTTGTCTCCCAATTCAACCCTTTGAGAGAACTTTTATTTCATGCATGAAAAACTTGGGTGAAGAGATAAAAGAAGTTACTTTAGTTGAAAAGGTTTTAAGATCCTTGTCTACTAAGTTTGAATCAAAAGTTTCTACTATAGAAGAAACGCAGGATCTTTAGAGTCTTACTATGACACGGCTACACGGAATCTTAACTGCTTTCGAAATGAGAAAAGTAGGCCCATCAGATATGAGAGAAGCCTCATTCAAAGCTTCAGGAAGAGAAGAACTCAATGAATCAGGACATATTTTTGAAGGAGAGGAAGAAGCAAACTTTGTCAAGAACCTTCAACGGGGTTCTGGAAGATTCAGAGGTAAACTACCTTTCAAATATTTTTCTTATGGAAGAGTTGGTCATTATGCTTCCAAATGTCCTCTCAAGGATAAGCTTGATAAAGGTAAGGAATCAACAAAATGGAATAGAAAACAAAGTATAAGTAAAAGGAGCTACTATATGCATGAAGACAACGATGGTTTATCAAATAGTGATGAAGATGAAAATAGTAATGATTATAGATTTCTAATGGCTTTTGAAGATGAATATTTCTTGGATGCATTAGATGAAGATGGTCTTTATGAAGAAATCTGTAAGCTTAAAATTTGTTTAGAAGAAAAGAATATGATTATAGATACTTTTGACATTCCAACTTGTTAAAAGGGAAAAATAATGAAAAATTAGAATGTGAAATTGTGGGTCTAAGAAAGGATATTGAGAAAACAAAAGCTCTCAATCTTAGATTTGCTAAAGGATCAGAGACCCTAAATGAAGTTATCAAAGTGCAACATTCTCCTCTGATAAAGACAGGTCTGGGATATACTAAAGAAGCATAGAAACCATCCACCTCCACTAAAAGCTATCTTGATGCAGTAAAGAGCAGTGAACAATTTGACAATCGTCAGCAAAGGCATAAAGTAGATCACTAAGTAAATAAGGGTCAATCTACTTCAAGGATAAACAAAGCTACAACTAACCTCAGGTAAATCATACTCAGTTTGCTTCAAGAATGAATGTCAATGGAAACCACTATCACCAGGTCAGTAGGTTCGATAATCACAGGAATTTTTTTAATGGCCAATTTTTTTCATGTCATAACTTTGGACACAAAGCTACTCAATGTGTTGCTTACAAGACCATCATGACTAGAGAAGCACGAAATCAAAAGAATGTGACAGGGATCATGAAAATGACCTACAATAACTTTTCGCTTCTTGAAAATGAAATAGAATGCTCTATTTGTAACAACTTTGGTCATGAAGATTCTGAATGCAAGAGTAAATTTGGGCAAACATCTCAGAAGGAGCAAACTTCATTAGGTCCCTAAACTTGGAGAAAGAAAGAATCGCAACCAGAAATATGTGGTATAGATTTATATACAGAAGGATAAGAAAATCAGTGGTACATCGACAATGGATGCTCGAAACACGTCACAGGTGATAAAGAAAAACTTCAGTCATATAATGCCTTAGAAAAGGAAAAGAAGGTCTTATTTGGAAATGACACTCCTATTGTCATAAAAGGTAAAGATTTTGTTCTCTTAAAAGAAAAGGTTAAAGATGGGAATGTTATGTATGTTGATGGTCTAAAGCATAATCTATTGAGTGTTAGTCAAATGTGCGATCAAGGAAATGAAGTGGTATTTCGATCAAATGGATGTGTTGTTCGTGAGCTTGATACAGGAGAAACAATGATCAAAGGAATAAGAACTCCAAATAACCTATACATACTTAAAGGACAACAAAAATAGTGCTACCTAAGCAAAAATGATGAACACTAGCTATGGCACAGAAGATTGGGGCATCTAAGCTTCTCTCAAATAAGAAAAACATGCAGATACCAGGTTGTTCGTGATCTTCCTGATATCAACATTCCAGAAAACACAATATGCAAATCATGTCAATTTGGTAAGCAAACCAGAGCTCATTTCCCCGAGAAGGAAGGATCAGCTAGTAAGCCTCTTGAACTTGTTCATACTAATTTATGTGGTCCATCAAGGAAAAAATCACCTCTTGGAGAAGAATACTTTATATTGTTCATTGACAACTTTTCCAGAATGTGTTGGATAGGACTTCTAAAGCATAAAGATGAGGCATTTGAAAAGTTCAAAACCTTCAAAGCATTGGTTGAAAATGAATCAAATCGCAAAATCAAATGCCTCAGGTCTGATCAAGGAGGGAAATTTACCACAAATTAATTCTTCGACTTTTGTGAAGAACATGGAATAAAAAGCGAATTCTCTACCGCAATGACTCCTCAACAAAATGGAGTGGTAGAAAGGATGAACAGAACCGTTCAACAAATGGCTTGTGCCATGCTAGATGAGTCTGGAACTCTTGCAACCCTCTGGGGTGAAGCTGCATTTGCTGTCGTCACTATTCTCAACAAAACAAACGTTCAGGTAAATAGCACTCAAACTCCACATGAACTTTTGTATGGTAAGACTCCTACTGTAAAATACTTCAAAGTTTTTAGAAGCAAATGTTATATCAAAAGGACTGATGAAAAACTTGACAAATTTGAACCTAGCGCTGATGAAGGCATTCTCCTTAGTTACTCTTCCCAAAGTAAAGAATATGTGTGTTATAATAAAAGACTAGGGAAAATTGTTGAAAGTATTGATGTTGTGGTTGATGAAGCATGCCAAAATCCAAAGCAGGTAAAAATCGAAAATTATGAAGAAGATGAAGATTATCCTTCCACATCAAATCAAACTAATTCTAAAGAAGAAACCAATGAAGCACCAGAAGAACAGATAACGCTAGAAGGAAAGATTCCATCCAGGTATGTTCAGAAAAATCATTTAGAGACTCAAATTTTGGGACAAAAGGAGGTAGGGGTTCAGACAAGAAGAACTATTATAGAAGCTTCAAGCTATCTAACATTGCTTTCCACCATTTTTAATCTGTGCATCAAAACCATATAAACAGTAACCATGAGCAGTAAAAACAAAACAGACAGTCACACACATGAACACAAGATATAAGGTGGAAACCCAATGTGGGTGAAAACCACCTGCTGCAATCGTCTCTATCTTTCTTTTAATAAGAAAATTCTTGTTACAATATTTTGTACTGGTGCAGTCTTATACCAGTACGCAGGCTTCTACCTGCAGAAGGCTACAACCTTCTCTTGTTCTCCAAATTCTCCTGGAAGGGAGCTACAACCCCGTAGCTCTTGTACTAGCTGATGTATTAGTAAGTAGGTGCTGACCTACAGAAGGCTACAACCTTCTCTTTTCTTCCAGGGATCACGTTTCATAAATTTTCAAACTGGATCCATCAATAACATAAATCAAACGTCAAATATATCAGCATCAACCAATCTCCTTTGCACCAACCAAAACTGAATCAAACAATCACTTGTCTGAATGCTATAACCAGAACACAGTAACAGTGACTAGAACCTGAGCCAGAACCCAGAACACTGTAACAATAATCAGAAGTAGCTAAAGCATATTTTTATGAGGTGTACGCTACTTCAATGTGACGACCCTGTGTGCATACACACTTGTATCAAGGCAAACTTGCATATATGCACTTTTGAAATGTCGAACCAGCGTGTATATGCACCTTTGATATAATGAACCTGCATACAGATTTGTAAATGATGATTTTAACCTTTACAATTATTCAGACATCAGTTATACCCAGATCATCATATTTACAGATTACGACATGCGCCAATTATTCAGATGAAAGATAAAAACCACACAAAGATACTTCTGTTCAAGCCTCAAGATCTTGACCCATCAATAGAACTTATCCTTCATCACGCGCTCAAGTTCATCTTTAATTCAGATCCAGCTGTGCACCATAACCCAATCACTTGTATTCTAGATCTTGCTCTTCATCAGATATTTAATTCATGAGTGCCTTTGCCTAATGATCTTCTCCTCCTTTTATAGTCTTAGGCCTTATTCAATACCATGGTCTAAAACCACTTAAAACCAATACCTTGGACCAAATACCTGGGGTCAACACGTCGGACAAGATACCTTGGACCAATACCATGGATCATAATACCATGGACCAAATACCATGGACCAAAACCAAGTTTTCCAACATGTACGTGCCTTTCCTTTCGTGAAAGTGCGTGTGTACGCCATACGTGCCTTTTGGTCTGCGAACCCGTGTGTACATGCAGCTTGGTCAATGGGAACCTACATATACCTCTCTTTCTTCATTATGTGAGCCTAAATTGAGATCTGTCATCCGAGTGAGTTGCCATCAAAGACAACACCTATGTCATAGCACCAAATCTGAGTCATAATGCCAACAATCTCCCCCTTTGGACTTGATGGCAACCACAAGTCACTCTCCCCTTTGTCATCAAGGGCAAAGGGTTATGCTCCCCCTAAGTATATGTTGAATTCTATGATATGCTGAAGAGTGCTGCCCATGCTCCCCCTGAATGTAAGCAAGGTTTGATAAAAGAAGTTCTACGAGAAGAACATGATTTTATACATCATAAATGACCTTCCTATAACCAAAGACTCATGCATACATCCACCTCCCACCCAAGTGGGGATATACCAAGATTGACTCATCCATCCAACCAAGTGGGGATATACCAAATGTTTATACATGACAAAACAAGAACATTACATCATCCATCCCATGCATAGTGGGGAAACACTAGGTCGTTTCATGACCTTGATAATAAAAGATATACATGACATAGAGATAAAATATCTAAAACAAGACTATGATAGTTATCAGCAACTATCGTCAACAACATCTGTCAATCACCATCTAGACCAGGAACCATGATCTCCCTCTGCACCTGTTCCACCAGAATCAAAACAACTTGTGAATTTGTACCAAGATCTTCTAAGATGCTGCCAATAATGCATTATTAGAAGTATGTGCTCCCAATGAACATGTGCCAGATGATCACTGTCAGACCCATATCAAACTCTTTTCATCCTGAGTCTGGCCCACTGTTTTTCTTCAAACCAACACATACGCGACTGTATCCACAGAAATCAGCGTATGTACACGGATACGCTTTATGAAACTCGCATACAACCACTTTTCTTTGAAACAGATAAGTTTCAACAGCAAGATTGTTGGGTCCCTATAATACTAGTGATTACCCCATTACTATTGTAGTTATACCCCTTATTAATATTGTTGTGTCCCTATTGCCCCCATATTGTTATTACTGTACCCCATAGAATCCCTCTATTGTTATTTTTGTGGCTTTACATTATTATTGTTAGGTCGGCTGGATTATATTGTGACTCTTTAGACTCCTATATATAGAAATGAGGTTTTGTCATTTGAATCATCCAAGAATTGTTTATTTATGTAATGTAAAGGAGGTTGCTCCCTCGAAGAGGCTGAATTCTAAGGCGTTGATCTATCTTTTCTATCTTCTCTTGAGCTGGTTTCATAACATTTGGTATCGGAGCTTTGGATTCTAGGGTTTCGCTGCTCCAAACAAGTCATCGTGGCATTTTCGCTATAACTTTTTTCTGTGACGTTTCAGAAGTCGCAAAAAAAACCCATTTGAGAAGAAATCGCGCTGAACCTTGGGTCCGAATTTCATAGCTTTTCGCGCGATATTTGCGGAGATATGATCTGAGGAAGTTGGTCTTTTTGCAGACTCCTGAATTACATTCAAAACATGTGACCTGGGGAAAATCGTCATAACTTTTTCTCTGGGGATCGGATTGAAATTTCGTAAGAAAGTACAGAAAGATGACAGATTGTAGTTTCTTGTGTGCATATTTCAGATCCAAAGGTCGAAACAGTGACTCGTGGTACGTCGTACAAGTTCGCTCTACTAAGCTAGTCTATAAACAAGTCACTGTGGGAGATTTCACATAACTCTTCCTTGGAGAATCCAATTTGTGTCAAACTTGTGGCATTGGAAAGAGGACACAGAGAGCTACTACAGCTCACAAATTCAGAACTAGATGATTGGAAAGTACAGAGATACATCAGAGGCAATATCGAGCTCCTACAAAGTGAAAAAAGTATGTAGATTTTCTTAAATTTTTGCTTAAGCTTGGTTTGAAAATTTATTTTGAAGGAATTCAAAGGGCATAATAGAGCATTATTATCGGTAAATGATGCCCCGAGGAAAGAAAATGCAAACATCTAGTAAGGAACCTGAAAGCTCTAGCATGACTCACGAAGAAGAGGAAGAAATGCAACATGATATATCAAAATTACAAGACCAAGTGCAACAATTGTCCCTTGCACAAAAAGGAACAGAATCTAAGATGGATGGTTTAAAGAAAGATGTAGAAGCTAAGATGGATGGTTTAAAGAAAGGTGTAGAAGCTAAGATGAACTGTTTAAAGAAAGGCGTAGAAGCTAAGATGATTGACGTGGAAGCTAAGATGGATGATTTGAAGATAGATTTGAAGACAGACATGGACGAATTGAAGATAAATATGAATAAGTTGCTACAAGAAATGGTCCCTAAGGGTGAAAGGGTACTAAAGGAAACTCACGATGAGAACAAAAGAAATGTTAATCATGATTCCATAGACGCTAATGTTGGATCGAAGACTCACCATATTCCAAAAATCGATATGAGGAAGTTTGATGGCAAGGATCCTGCCACATGGATATTACAGATGGAGCAATTCTTCGATCTCAATAATGTGCAAAACACACAAAGGGTACGTATGACAACTTTATATTTGGAACCAAATCAGTTTGTATGGTATCAATGGCTTTGCTCTCGTAAACCATTTATCACTTGGGCAATTTTTACGGAAGAATTGATAGCACATTATGAGGATACAAAAAGCAACACTTTTTTTAGCCAATTGATAAGTCTCAAACAAAATGTTCAATAATGGAGCACATTGAGGAGTTCCAAAAATTGAACATAAGGGTAAAAGATATTCCAGAGGAGCATAGGATTGATGTGTTCATAGGGTCTTTAAAAGATAATATCCAACATGATGTTCGCCTTTGGGAACCTGATTCATTAGAGAAGGCATTCAGGTTAGCAAGAAAAATTGAAAGTAAAATTATGGCAACCAGGAAGCATACCACTCACAACTATAAAGACGGAAGTGTTGTTGCCCCTAGTCTTCCACAACCTATAAGGTTGACACCACAACAATTGGAAGAAAAAAGAGCAAAAGGGCTTTGTTATAGTTGTGATAGCAAATACACTAAAGGTCATAAGTGTGCTGAGAAGAAATTATTCTACATAGATTGTGAAGAGGAAGAAGAAAAGGAGCAAGAAAGGTCAAAAGAAGAGGATATACTCCAGGAACAAAGCCTAGATGAAGAACAAATAAATCCGACCATATCTTGTAATGCATTGGCGGGAATTACTACTCCTCAAACCATCAAGATAGAAGGACAAATCAAGAAGAAAAATGTAATAGTGTTGATTGATTCAGGAAGCACCCACAATTTTGTTCATTATAAGGTAGTAAAAGAATTGAATTGCTTTCTATATCCAGCACCAGAGTGTTAAGTGATGATTGCAAATGGAGGAACAATAAATTGCTCTGGAAAGTGCCATAATATCAAGCTATCCATGGAAGAATATGTATTGACTAGCCCAATGCTTTCCATTCCAATGGGAGGTGCTGATGTTGTACTAGGAGTCCAATGGCTACAATCCCTGGGTACAATAACTTTTAATTTTCAAGAATTTTTTATCAAATTTTCTACGGAAAGAAAGGAAGTTGAATTAAGGGGTATTGCAGGGAAACCAGGAAAGATAATCAGCTCTAATAGTATGACAAAGCTTCTAAAAAAAGAGCAAAGAGGTGCAATTGCACAATTATGCTCGCTAGATGTGTCCACATCGGAATCATCTATTTCTCTAGATCTCCAAAAAGTCCTGGACAATCATTCCAAGGTATTTGAGACTCCCAAAGGTCTCCCACCTACGCGTGATCATGATCATGCTATTCATCTGATTCCAAGAAGTGTTCCTCCAAACATCAGGCCATACAGATATCCCTATATCCAAAAGAGTGAAATTGAACATATGGTTGCAGAAATGCTAGAGGTTGGTATAATTCAACCAAGTCAAAGTTCTTTCTCTGCTCCAGTAGTATTGGTGCACAAGAAGGATGGATCATGGCGCATGTGTCCGGATTATAGGGAGCTCAACAAGCTCACTATTAAAGATAAGTTTCCCATTCTTGTCATTGATGAATAACTGGATGAATTGCATGGATCAATTTGCTTCACCAAGTTGGATTTTCATTTAGGATATCATCAAATCAGAATGAAGACTGAAGACATTCCGAAAACAGCATTTAGAACTCATGAGGGTCATTATGAATTTTTGGTCATGCCTTTTGGCCTTACCAATGCACCTTCAACATTTCAAGGTTTGATGAATTCAATTTTCAAACCATTCCTTAGAAAATTTGTGTTAGTATTTTTTGATGATATACTAATCTACAGCAAGTCTTGGAAGGATCATGTTGAACATGTTGACAAGGTGCTACAACTATTGAAGGAGAAACAATTATATGCAAAAAGATCCAAATGTTTCTTTGGAGTCCAGGAGGTGGAATATTTGGGTCATATTGTATCTCATGAAGGAGTTAAGGTAGACCCTAGCAAAATTAAAGCCATTAAGGAATGGAAAATCCCCACATCCATAAAGCATCTGCGAGGATTTCTCGGGTTGACAGGGTATTATTGCAAGTTTGTTAAGAATTATGGGAGAATAGCAGCACCTCTAACAACATTATTGAAGAAAGATGCATTTCCATGGACTCCAGAAGCAACAAAGGCCTTTGAACATCTTAAAGAGGCAATGTGCCAAGCACTGGTCTTAGCTACATCGGACTTCACAAAAACCTTTATTGTGGAATGTGATGCTTCAGGAAATGGAATTGGTGTTGTTCTAATGCAAGATGAAAGACCCATTGCTTTTGAAAGTCGTCCAATCAAGGGAAAGTTTTTAAGCAAAGCTATTTATGAGAAGGAAATGTTGGCAATACTCCATGCACTTAAGAAATGGCGACCCTACCTAATGGGTAGACACTTCAAGGTAAAAACAGATCATGATAGCCTTAAATACTTTTTACAACAAAGATTATCTTCTGAAGAGCAACAAAAGTGGGTCACAAAGATGTTGGGTTATGACTTTGAAATCCTCTACAAAAAAGGGAAGCAAAATGTGGTGGCAGATGCACTCTCAAGAAAGGATGAGGATGTGGAAGCATTGTTGTGCGCCATTTCTATTATCCAACCAGATTGGATAAATGAAGCAAGAGAGGAATGGAAGAATGACGAAGAAGTGTGGGCACTTATTCGAAAGTTACAACAAGATTCCAGTACGTCTGATACATTTAGCTGGCAAAATGATTCATTATGGTACAAAGATCGCTTATACCTTTGTAAGAATTCCCAGCTAAAACAAAAGATTCTTATGGAATTGCACACTTCTCCCTTAGGAGGGCACTCAGGATTTTTAAAAACTTATCACAGGGTTAAGAAGGAATTTTTTTGGGATGGCCTTAAATCAGATATTCAAAAGTTTGTGGCTGAATGTTTGGTTTGCCAACAAAATAAAGTTGAAACAATTAAGACACCGGATCTATTACAACCTTTATCCATTCCAAGCCAACGTTGGGAGGAGGTTTCAATGGATTTTATCACAGGTTTACCCAAGTCTGAGGGAAAGAGTGTCATCATGGTGGTAGTTGACAGACTTACCAAGTATGCACACTTTTGTGCATTATCACATCCATTTAAAATCAGTACAGTTTCTACTGCATTTATGGAAACAATTCAAAAGCTACATGGAAGCCCAAAGATTATTGTAAGTGACAGAGATCCCATTTTCACTGGAAATTTTTGGACATAATTATTTTTTTGTTTTAGTACTCAGTTAGCTCATAGCTCATCTTATCATTCTCAATCTGATGAGCAAACTGAGATAGTAAACAAATGTTTGGAACGATATCTTCGTTGCTTTGTATCTGATAAACAGACACAATGGGTCAAATGGTTGCCTCTGGCTGAATGGTGGTATAACACTTCCTTCCATACAGCAACAAAAATGACTCCATTTATGGCACTTTATGGGTATCAACCACCATCCATCACATCATATTTAAGAGAAAATTCTAAGGTTCAGGCAGTGGAACATCACATCGAACATCAACAACAAGTCCTCCAACTCTTAAAGGATAACCTTGTGTTGGCACATAATAGAATGAAACAACAGACAGATCAACATCGCAGTGAAAGAAGTTTTGATGTAGGTGATTGGGTATTCCTACGGCTACAACCATATAAGCAAATGTCCCTCAAGCAAGCTAAGAAGGATAATAAATTATCACCAAAGTATTATGGTCCGTACAAGGTGTTGCAAAAGATTGGTACTATGGCATATAAATTGGAGCTTCCTGCAGCTTCTCGATTGCACCCAGTTTTCCATGTTTTATGTTTAAAGAAGGTTATAGGCGACAAGCTCCCAATTCAAACAATATTGCCAGAACTTGACGAGGAAGGAAACATTATATTGGAACCGGAAGCAGTCACAGAAACAAGAACTCGACAGCTACGAAATCGTTCAATTTCAGAGTATCTTATCAAGTGGAAGAACTTATCCACTGAAGATTCCACATGGGAGGATGAGAATTTTATGCAGAAGTATCTAAAACTACTCAAGCGTTGAGGACAACACTTTTTTGAAGGAGAGGGGCATTTTGGGTCCATATAATACTAGTGATTACCCCATTACTATTGTAGTTATACCCCTTATTAATATTGTTGTGCTCCTATTGCCCCCATATTGTTATTATTGTGCCTCATAGAATCCCTCTATTGTTATTTTTGTGGCTTTATATTATTATTGTTAGGTCGGCTGGATTATATTGTGACTCCTTAGACTCCTATATATAGAAAGGAGGTTTTGTCATTCGAATCATCTAATAATTGTTCATTTATGTAATGTAAAGGAGGTTGCCCCCTCGAAGACGCTGAATTCTAAGGCGTTGATCTATCTTTTCTATCTTCTCTTGAGCTGGTTTCATAACAAAGATGATGCATCAATTACTCTCAGCTTCTGCCTGAGATATTCAAATGTCTCTTTGGGCAGTGGTTTGGTGAATATATCAGCGACCTATTCTTTGGAAGGAACATACTCCAATTTGACCTTTTGTTCAAGCACTTGTTCATGGAGAAAATGATATTTGATAGGTATGTGCTTGGTCTTGGAATGAATGACTGGATTCTTTGAAATATTGATTGCACTTGTATTATCACATAGAATGGAGATGGGTGGAGTATATGTGATCTGAATGTCTTGCAATGTTTGCATCATCTAAAGGAGTTGTGTGCAACAAGATGCAGTAGCCACATATTCTACTTCAGCTGTAGATAATGCAATTGAACTTTGTTTCTTGCTGAACCAAGATACTAATATGGAACCCATATAGAATGCACCACCACTAGTGCTTTTTCTATCATCCATGCTTCCTGCCCAATCTGCATCTGTATATGCATGAAGTGTAAGATCTGTGTCCCTAGGATACCATAAACCAAAATTCTGAGTCCCTTGAAGATATTTGAAGATCCTTTTGACTGCCTAAAGGTGTGATTACTTTGGATTTGATTGGAATCTTCCAACTATTCCTACTGCATGCATGATGTCTGGTTGGGTACCTGTTAGATAAAGAAAACTACCAATCATGGATTTGTGGGTTGGTTGATGTAATGTTGTTGATTCATCATTTGAGTTGAAACTGCATTCTATTACCATAGGGGTACATACTGGTTTAGATTCATCCATGCCAGATTTTTTCAAAATCTGTTTGAGGTACTTGGTTTGTGATAGAAAGATACCATCTTTATTTTGTTGAACCTGTAAACCAAGAAAATATGTGAGCTCACCAAGCAAGGACATTTCAAATTCTTTCCACATTACCAAAGAAAAGTTTTGACTCATGGCTTCGTCATTACTACCAAAAATGATATCATCAACATAGACAACAAGTATTAGCAATTTATCATTGTCAATCTTTGTATATAAATTGCTATCAGCTGATCCTTTTGAAAACCCTTGTTGATGGAGGTATTTGACGAGATGGTAATACCAGGCCCTTGGAGCTTGTTTTAGACCATATAGAGCTTTTTTGAGTCTGCATACAAGTTTTGGGTCATTTCCAAGGATGAATCTGTTAGGATATTCCGACACATAGGAAATAGTTAAGTACAACTTGGTCTAGTATAGAGTTAGGTAAAGTGTGTTTCTTTACCTTGTATATTTTGTAACTTACAATCCGACGGTCACGATATGTAGTGATCCGACGGTTCATTCTCTCCTCAGTATTACCTACACTTGATCCGTGGCTTAACACCCGATTGGTCCATGATTTCTATTTAAAGCGCATGGAGGGTCATTTGTAGGGTAATCCGTCTATGATACAAATCCGTCTATGAAAGAAGCATATGTAAATTTTCATTCTTTTATTAATAAATTGCCTGAAGTGGCCGCGTTGGCTCAGGCCGTGGACTGTTTCCCTCTTTGAGAGTTTTAACCACGTCAAAAAACACTGGTGTATTGATCTGTGATCTGTTTGTGAGCGGTGTCTTTTGGTGTTCTGTCTGAGGAACTTACCCTGTAAATTCCTACATGGTATCGGAGCTATTTGAGGGCCGCGTCCGTTGGTGATCCAAATTTGAAGCCAGTAGAACTGCATCCGACTGTCGTTTCCTAGATCTACTGTTTCTAACTGCTTTCGGGCCAAGAAGACTGCTCTGTTGTGTTGGGAGCATCTGTTCCAGTGAGGAACCCCTTTCGTTTCACGCGAAAAGGTTTCCGGTAGCCTAACTGCGTCATTTTTAAGATCTGGAGGTATACAATGTTTATTTGCAGTTCACAGTTATTTTTTCTCTGTTTATTTCGGTTTCGGTTTATTTAGCTTTTTTTTATTACCAGATCTATACCTTTCATTTTTGCGTATGCTCTTTGCCCCGCGACTCTGTGCGATTTGGGCAAATTAGAAATAGAAAGGAAGGATTTTTCTCATGCGTATGCTCTTTTCCGCTGCGCCTTAGTGTGATCTCGGAAAATCAAAAACATTGAGGAAAATATTTAGTTTCAGGCTAAAGCTAACTTTCAGCCGCAAGGTTCATTTTTGAAAACATTTAGTTTTTCGGCTAAAGCTAACCTCGAGCCGCAAGGTTCGTTTTTTTTGTATGTTCGTGTTGGGTTTTGTGTTTTTTGTTTTATAGGGAAAAAGAGCCTTCTCAAAGCAAGCACGCAACCCAAAGCATCAACCCCCCCCCTCTCTCTCTCAAACTTTTTGTATAGCTCACTTGGTGCAAAGCTAATTTAAGAGAGTAGAGGGCTTGGGTTCAAGTCTCCATTTTTTGGGGGCGGATTTTTTCATTTCCGCACATTCCCGCACTTCATCGGCGACTTCATCAATTTTTTTCAAAAAGCCATAACTTCTTCATCCGGAAGCCGTTTTCAGAACCATTTTTTTTTTGAAACGGCCTAATTTTTTGAGATCTTTCCATTGGTACACTTAGTTTCAGCATCTACAGCTTCAGTTTCTGTTAAAAATGGAAAGTCCATGCGAAGTCATTCTTGATAGTACTAACTACTTCCAATGGTGGTCCTATATTGTGGATTTACTTAGAAGTAAAGGTCTTTACAGAATAGCCACATGCCAAGAGACCAGACCGAAAGATGAAGATAAGGCAACTAAATGGGAAAATAGGCAAGACCAATCACGTGGGTTGATAGGGATGTCTATTTCTCCAGATCTTAGATTCCATATTGCAGAACTGGATACTCCTGATGAAGCACTGCAACAAATTACTAAAGTCTTTGGAATTAAAAATGAACTTAAAGCCCATCAACTTGAAAATGAATTGCTTACATTGGACCCCAATAATTTTTCTTGCATTGAAGATTTTTTGTCCAAGTTCAAGACACTTAGACTTCTCTTGGAAGGTGTTAAGGTTAAGAAAGAAGATAGTAGCCTTATCTACTCCATTCTTACTAAGTTGGGACCAGCTTATTCTGTGTTTGTTTCCACCTTCCATTCTACAAGAGAAGCCTTCATTTCTCATGGACAAACCTACAAGTCCTCTTCCTTTGATTCTTTTTGTGATTCTTTAATAAGAGAACAAGAAAAACTCTTACACCTTGGTCTTCTTCATCTTGGAAACTCTTCTAAGAAAGCATTAGCCGCCCAGCAGCAACCAAATCCAAAGAATCCTAAGAAGTTGTATCCTAAAAAGAATGGTCCTAAACCAAACAAGGGTCCTAAGCAATTTCAGCCTCAAAATGAAAAATCATTTCAACAAAATGATAAGACAAATAAAAACAAAGGGAAGAAGACTGATAGACATTGCAACTTTTGTAATCGAGATGGCCACTTAGAATCCAAATGCTTTAAGAAGATGGAAGCCTTGGAAGCAACAATGAAGAAGCATAACATCCATTTGGAGCAATCTTCAACTTCAACTTCATCTTCAGGAATGACACTTTCTGCATGTGGTTGTCAAGCATCTCGGTCTGGCTATGCACTAAATGTATCTTCTTCTTCTCATTCTCATGAGTGGCTCATTGATTCTGGAGCTTCTTATCACATGGCCAAAAACAAAGCCATGTTTTCTTCTTTAAATGATTGTAACACCAAAAATATATATGTTGGTGATGATAGATGTCTTAGTGTTGTAGGCACTGAAACTGTTCATCTAGACAATGGTCAGTTTAATGATGTATTATGTGTTCCAACCTTATCCTGCAACCTTCTATCTGTATATCAGATAACCCATTCAGGTGAAGGTAAAATCGTTGAATTTTCACCTCACGATGTTGTAATTAAGGACTTAAGAGATTCTAGACAGATTTTAGCTACTGGCATTGCTGATGATTCTACAAGGTTGTATAAGTTTCACAACTTTGGGTCATCAAATCTTCCCTCAGTATTTGTTGCTCATAATGATGAAGTGAACAAACTTTGGCATGAGCGATTTGGTCACTTAAACTATCGCTCTCTTCAGAATCTATGTAAAGAAAATATGGTGACAGGTCTTCCCATGGTATCTCGCAGAGATGGTGTTTGTTCCGGATGTGTACTCGGAAAACATCATCGGGACAATTTTGAAAAACGTGCCTCTTGGCACGCCTCAGCCCCTTTACAGCTCGTGCATAGTGATTTATGTGGTCCACTTCCAGTTGCTTCATTCTCTGGCTACAAGTATTTCTTAACTTTCATTGATGATTTCTCCAGACGCACTTGGGTATACTTCTTAAAACTCAAGAGTGAAGTATTTAACATGTGCTTGGCCTTTAAGGCCTTTGTTGAAAAACAATATGGACATCAAATTCTTAAGCTAAGATATGATAATGGCGGAGAATATGTTAAAAACACATTCATCAACTTTTGCACTGAGAATGGAATTCAAATGCAACATAATGTTCCATATACTCCACAACAAAATGGTGTAGCTGAAAGGAAGAATCGCACCTTAAAGGAAATGGCTAATTGTATGCTTCAATCTAAAGGACTTAGTCTTAATTATTGGGCAGAAGCAATTAACTGTGCAAATTACATAATAAATTGCACTCCTACTAAGGTTTTAAAGAATATCACTCCAGAAGAAGCATGGACCTCAATCAAACTAGATGTAAGTCACTTTCGTGTTTTTGGAAGTGAAGCATGGGCCCATATTCCAGATGAGAAACATAAAGCTTTAGAACCAAAGAGTGAAAAATGTATTTTTGTTGGATATTCTGAAGATGTCAAAGGATATAGACTTATTCCACTTAAGTCCAAAAATGTTATCATTAGAAGAGATGTAAAGTTTGATGAAAATATATCGGCCTGCGAGCCTAGTTTGGCCGATGTGCCACCTCTCCCTATCTCTTCTACTTTTGAAAATATTTCTTCTTCAGATGATGAAAGCGAGGATGAAAATCCTCCCCCACCTTCTCAGGATCCTCCTTCAGCTCCTCAGCTTCCAAAATGGGTCCGTGCTACTCGGGATGCAGCAGGTAATCTTGTCGGTGATCCTACAGATCAGCGACGTACACGTTCTCAGTTCGAGAGAGCCTCTTCTTTACTGGCTCAAGCTTCAGTGAATTATGATCCTGACACCTTTGCAAAAGCTTCAGGCCATCCAGATTGGGAAGTAGCTATGAATGAAGAATATCATTCATTATTGGCAAATGATACATGGGATCTTGTTCCTCTACCAAAGGGACGGAAACTTGTTAGATGCAAATGGGTTTATAGAACCAAGTATGGACCAGATGGGAAAGCTAATAAACATAAAGCTCGTGTTGTTGCTAAGGGTTTTTCACAAGTTGAAGGCATTGACTATACTGAAACCTTCTCCCCTGTTGCCAAAATGAACTCTATCCGCCTTGTTCTTTCCCTTGCTGCCTCTTTCAAATGGGAAGTCCATCAGATGGATGTTAAATCCGCCTTCTTGCATAGGGACTTGCATGAAGAAATCTATATGGAACAACCTATTGGCTTTATACAAACAGACTCCAGCCTTGTATGTCGGCTTAAGAAATCCCTTTATGGTCTCAAGCAAGCTCCTCGAGCTTGGTATGCCAAAATGGATAACTTTCTTTTAGAATCTGGCTTCTCTAGGTGTCATTCTGACAATACTGTCTACACCAAGAAAGTGGGCAAGTCTCTTATCATTTTTGTTCTTTATGTTGATGATCTTATCCTGACTGGTAGTGATCCCAACCTTATAAACCATGTGAAGTCTAGCCTTAAAAGGAAGTTTGAAATGACAGACTTAGGACACTTACATTATTTTCTCGGTCTTCAAGTCTTGCAATCCAAGGAAGGTATTTCCCTTTCTCAATCCAAGTATGCCTGTGATATTCTACGCCACTTTCACATGGAAGACTGTAAGCCAGCCCCTTCTCCCTTTCAGTCTAGAGTCAAACTTTCAGTCACTTGTACTTCTCCTGAAGTTGATGCTACCTTATACCGTCAACTTGTAGGAAAACTTTTGTATCTAACCCATACTCGTCCTGACCTTTCCTTTGCTGTTGGCCTTGTTGCTCGGTTTATGCAAAACCCACGTGAAAGTCATTGGAAAGCAGTTAAAAGAATACTTCGTTATGTTCGAGGTACAGTTCAGTTTGAGATTCATTATAGTGCCGAAGCATCTCCTCTATTGGTTGGTTTCACTGATTCCGATTGGGCTGGTGACCTTGATGATCGGAAGTCTACTGCAGGTTATGTGTTCACTCTTGGTTCAGGACCTATTACATGGGCTTGCAAGAAACAAGGTGCCATTTCTCTTTCTTCAGCAGAAGCAGAATATCGTGGTGCCGTAGAAGCTAGTAAGGAAGCCTTGTGGCTTCGTCAGATCCTGTCAGAGTTTGGCTTTCAGCAGCAGCATCCGACTACACTTTGGTGTGATAATCAAAGTGCCATTCAACTATGCAAAGATCCAGTCCAACATCAGCGTAACAAACACATTGAACTGCACATGCACTTCATCAGAAAGCTCATTCATGACCATGTTCTTGAAGTGCAATATTGTTCAACAGATGATCAAGTTGCAGACATCTTTACAAAGGCTCTCACAGAGGCAAAGTTCACTAAACTTCGATTTATGGTTGGAGTTCAGGAAGTTGTCACTAAGGGGGGATAGGCTTTAGTGCCTCCTTCCTTCTCCTATTGTGTCATATTTGTAAATCCTTCAATCCTATCCCAAGTTGTTCTTAAGGGGGGATGTTAGGATATTCCGACACATAGGAAATAGTTAAGTACAACTTGGTCTAGTATAGAGTTACGTATAGAGTTAGGTAAAGTGTGTTTCTTTACCTTGTACATTTTGTAACTTACAATCCGATGGTCACAATATGTAGTGATCCGACGGTTCATTCTCTCCTCGGTATTACCAACACTTGTTCCGTGGCTTAGCACCTGATTGGTCCATGATTTCTATTTAAAGCGCATGGAGAGTCATTTGTAGGGTAATCTGTCTATGAGAGAAGCATATGTAAATTTTCATTCTTTTATTAATAAATTGCCTGAAGTGGCCGCGTTGGCTCAGGTCGTGGACTGTTTCCCTCTTTGAGGGTTTTAACCACGTCAAAAATACTGGTGTATTGATCTGTGATCTGTTTGTGAGCGGTGTCCTTTGGTGTTCTGTCTGAGGAACTTACCCTGTAAATTCCTACAGAATCCATCTCATTGCTCAATATATACTTCTTCTTCTAAGTCTCCATTACGAAAGGTAGATTTTACATCCATTTGGTATACTTTGAAGTTCTAAAAGCTAGAAAGAGCAAAGAACATTCTTATGGCTTCAAGTCTACCAACAGGTGCAAAAGTTTCTTCAAAATCTATACCTTCTTGTTGAGCATATCCTTTACAAACAAGTCTAGCTTTGTTTCTAATAACTTCCCCATTTTCATTCAGCTTGTTTTTGAATATCCATTTGGTTCCAATGATATTAGTATCATGAGGTCTAGGAACTAATTCCCAAGAATTATTCTTTTCAATTTGCTCAAGCTCTTCATTCATGGCCTCGACCCAACATTCATCTGTGCATGCTTCATGTACATTTTGAGGTTCGATGGTGGAAAGCAATGCTAGATAGCTTGAAGCTTCTGTAATAGTTCTTCTTGTTTGCACCCCTACCTCCTTTTGTCCCAAAATTTGAGTCTTTGGATGATTTTTCTGAACATACCTGGATGGAATCTTTCCTTCTAGCGTTATCTGTTCTTCTGGTGCTTCATTGGTTTCTTATTTAGAATTAGTTTGATTTGATGTGGAAGGATAATCCTCATCTTCTTCATAATTTTCGATTTTTACCTGCTTTGGATTTTGGCATGTTTCATCAACCACAACATCAATACTTTCAACAATTTTCCCTAGTCTTTTATTATAACACACATATCCTTTACTTCGGGAAGAGTAACTAAGGAGAATGCCTTCATCAGCTCTAGGTTCAAATTTTCCAAGTTTTTCATCAGTCCTTTTGATGTAACATTTGCTTCTAAAAACTTTGAAGTATTTTACAGTAGGAGTCTTACCATACAAAAGTTCATGTGGAGTTTGAGTGCTATTTACCTGAACGTTTGTTTTGTTGAGAATAGTGACGACATCAAACGCAATTTCACCCCAGAAGGTTGCAGGGGTTCCAGACTCATCTAGCATGGCACGAGCCATTTGTTGAACAGTTCTGTTCATCCTTTCTACCACTCCATTTTGTTGAGGAGTCCTTGCGGTAGAGAATTCGCTTTTTATTCCATGTTCTTCACAAAAGTCGAAGAATTCATTTGTGGTAAATTCCCCTCCTTGATCAGACCTGAGGCATTTGATTTTGCGATTTGATTCATTTTCAACCAATGATTTGAAGGCTTTGAACTTTTCAAATGCCTCATCTTTATGCTTTAGAAGTCCTATCCAACACATTCTGGAAAACTTGTCAATGAACAATATAAAGTATTCTTCTCCACGAGGTGACTTTTTCCTTGATGGACCACATAAATTAGTATGAACAAGTTCAAGAGACTTACTAGCTGATCCTTCCTTCTCAGGGAAATGAGCTCTGGTTTTCTTACCAAATTGACATGATTTGCATATTGTGTTTTCTGGAATGCTGATATCAGGAAGATCACGAACAACCTGGTATCTGCATGCTTTTCTTATTTGAGAGAAGCTTAGATGCCCCAATCTTCTGTGCCATAGCCAATGTTCATCATTTTTGCTTAGGTAGCACTATTTTTGTTGTCCTTTGAGTATGTATAGGTTATTTGGAGTTCTTATTCCTTTGATCATTGTTTCTCCTGTATCAAGCTCATGAACAACACATCCATTTGATCGAAATACCACTTCATTTCCTTGATCGCACATTTGACTAACACTCAATAGATTATGCTTTAGACCATCAACATACATAACATTCCCATCTTTAACCTTTTCTTTTAAGAGAACAAAACCTTTACCTTTTATGACAGTAGGAGTGTCATTTCCAAATGAGACCTTCTTTTCCTTTTCTAAGGCATTATATGACTGAAGTTTTTCTTTATCACCTGTCATGTGTTTCGAGCATCCACTGTCGATGTACCACTGATTTTCTTGTCCTTCTGCATATAAATCTATACCACATCTTTCTGGTTGCGGTTCTTTCTTTCTCCAAGTTTTGGGACCCAATGAAGTTTGCTCCTTCTAAGATGTTTGCCGAAATTTACTCTTGCATTCAGAATCTTCATGACCAAAGTTGTTACAAATAGAGCATTCTATTTCATTTTCAAGAAGCGAAAAATTATTGTAGGTCATTTTCATGATCCTTGTCACATTCTTTTGATTTCATGCTTCTCTAGTCATGATGGTCTTGTAAGAAACACATTGAGCAACTTTGTGTCCAAAGTTATGACATGAAAAATATTGGCCATTAAAGAAATTCCTGCAATTATTGAACCTACTGACCTGGTGATAGTAGTTTCCATTGACATTCATTCTTGAAGCAAACTGAGTATGATTTACCTGAGGTTAGTTGTAGCTTTGTTTATCCTTGAAGTAGATTGACCCTTATTTACTTAGTGATCTGCTTTATGCCTTTGCTGATGATTGTCAAACTGTTCACTGCTCTTTACTGCATCAAGATAGCTTTTAGTGGAGGTGGATGGTTTCTATGCTTCTTCGGTATATCACATACCTGTCTTTATCGGAGGAGAATGTTGCACTTTGATAACTTCATTTAGGGTCTCTGATCCTTTAGCAAATCTAAGATTGAGAGCTTTTGTTTTCTCAATATCCTTTCTTAGACCCACAATTTCACATTCTAATTTTTCATTGTGTTTTTCCTTTTCAACAAGTTGGAATGTCAGAGTATCTATAATCATATTCTTTTCTTCTAAACAAATTTTAAGCTTAGAGATTTCTTCATAAAGACCATCTTCATCTAATGCATCCAAGAAGTATTCATCTTCAAAAGCCATCAGAAATCTATAATCATTACTATTTTCATCTTCATCACTATTTGATAAACCATCACTATCTTCATGCATATAGTAGCTCCTTTTACTTATACTTTGTTTTCTATTCCATTTTGCTGATTCCTTACCTTTATCAAGCTTATTCTTGTGAGGACATTTGGAAGCATAATGACCAACTCTTCCATAAGAAAAACATTTGAAATGTAGTTTACCTCTGAATCTTCTAGAACCCCGTTGAAGGTTCTTGACAAAGTTTGCTTCTTCCTCTCATTCAAAAATATGTCTTGATTCATTGAGTTCTTCTCTTCCTGAAGCTTTGAATGATGCTTCTCTCATATCTGATGGGCCTACTTTTCTCATTTTGAAAGCAGTTAAGATTCCGTGTAGCCGTGTCATAGTAAGACTCTAAAGATCCTGCTTTTTTTCTATAGTAGAAACTTTTGATTCAAACTTAGTAGACAAGGATCTTAAAACCTTTTCAACTAAAGTAACTTCTTTTCTCTCTTCACCCAAGTTTTTCATGTGATTCTACAACCATCTTAATATTTTTTAATGTAAGACATCTCTCTCATATAGTGGGCTATCTTTTAATGTAAGACAACATCTCCCTCATATAGTGGGTTGTAGAGTGCCTCTAAGTGCAATTAACATTTTGACTAGTCAAAATGAAATTAAAATATGGTAGCGATGTGTAACATAATATAATGTAGATATTGTAACTTGGTGAAAATAAAATTAAAATATAAAAAAAACCTTATAAAATCTAAATAATAATAATAAAAAGACTCATGGTATTGACCCATGGTATTAATGTAATATAAACATTGTAATTTGGTGAAAATAAAATTATAATAAAAAAAACAACCCTATAAAAATAAAAAAAATGGCTCATGTTTTAAATCCAGGGTATTGACTCATGGAATTTCTCAAATGGTTATTGACTCATGGAATTTCTCTAAAATATAATCTTTTTTAGGGGGGATTAAAGTAGCTTATATTCATGTTAGTTTAATGTAGCCTATAAAGGTAAAAATTTCTTATAAAGGTAAGCCTTTTTTATGGATATGTTGGCACTCTTTGTTTGATACCAGTTTTTACTAAGTTATATTGGATAAAATATAATACTAAAATGGGTCCACTTCTTATTGTAATTTTTCTTTATATTTGTAATTTAAAAGTAAACAAATTCAACAATAAAATTAATAGTAGTAATGATAAATCTTGAGTAGAATGTAATATTTAAGTTGGGGTGTGACATGAAATTATAGGTAAAAAGTAATAATATTACATCTTAATTAGTATTTCCCCCCTCCTTTGGCCACTATTTATTAGGTAAGAGTAGTTATAAATATTGGGTAACATCTAATATTGTAATATTTCCACTCGCTCAATTCACTTTTTGTAGGGAGAGTCACTCCACAGCCTAATATAGGGCACATGCCTAGATGTAATGTAAGAAATCTAATGTGAGTAAACATTTGTAATGTCGGCTCAATTGTAACCAATATATTTGTAATAATTAATATACATGTGTTCCATCTATAAATTTAATTAATAAGAGGATAAAAAATAGTATTTACAATATGAGAAGATTTTTAATCATGAATATTTACCATGGATATTATTAACTTCTACGTAGTTTTTTTTACAATACCACGGGCCAATATCCACAAGAGAAAGATAGAGAGGGAGAGGAGGGAAGAAAATTATAATAACGTGGGCTACTACCATGGTTTATCAATACAATGGGCCATGTAGACTTTTGATTATTATGTTATGGAGCTAGGGTTTTAGCTATTATGTTACAATATCATGGTCCAATAGCATGACTTATGAATACCACATGTTCAAAAACCATAAACTATTTGAAAATCAAGATATTTTACAAATGCTTTATTTTAATTTAATTTTATAACATTTTCTAATTAAATCTAGGAGAAAAAAGGTTATAATTAGTTTTGAGGTATATTTAAATTATCCATCCTCACAAATACTAACAATATCCCCTATGGAGATTTTAATAAATTAAAAAATGAGAATACTTTTAGATATACATATGTGAAATTTATATAATGGAAATAACTTTATAAAGAAAGAGGATAGATGCATATTAACCAAGTATCCAAGCGAAGTGAGAAAGAAAAGTGATTAACAATGATAGAGGAAAGATAGTGCATGATTCTTTTAAGTATTTTGTTATTGTATTTTCTTTAAAATGATTGATCCAAAATATAAGTTTAATATTTTACAACAAAGTAGTTTTTTTTTTTTTTTAATGAGATCATATTTAATAAAAAGAGTGAGATGGAAGCGAGAATAGAGTGAGGGAGAGAGACAGTTGGGAGAGACACTAAGAGAGAAAGGAAGAGAGAGAGGAGGGGGGGAGAGGGAGGGAGATATAAAGATTTGGAGGGGGAAAGAAAGGGAGTGAAGAAAAAATGCATTGAGAGATGAAGGTGGAGAGAGAAGGGGAGTGACAAGGGAGAGATGAATATGGAATTAGGGGGAGAGGAGATGAGGGAAGAGAGAGAAAAGGAGAGGATAAAGATAGGGAAATAAGTGGAAGAGGGAGATAGGGAGACATTGATATGAAGGGGGAGAGAGAGGAGAGAGGGAGGGAGATAGTGACAGAGTTGGAGGGTGGAGTGAGAAATTGTGTATGATGGGGGGAGAGACAAAGGGAGGTTGGAGAGAAGGGGAGAGAGAGGAAATAAAAAGAGAGAGGACTTGAGAGAGAGGAAAGAGAGAGGGCGAGAGAGAGATGAGTTGGAAGGGAAAGAAAGACATAGAGAGAGAAATGTGGAGAGGGAGTCGCAAGGGAGATATGGAGATTCAGTGAAGGAGAGAGAAGAGAAAGAAAGAGAGAGAGAGAGAGAGAGAGAGTGCGCATGTTTTTGGGGTGAGAAGGAGAGACAAGGGGAGATAGAGATATATATGGGGTGAGTGAGAGGGTAGAAGTGAGAGGAAAAGAGAGGAAGGGAGGAAGAGAGAAAGATGGGATATATAGATATAAATGGAGAGAGAGAGAGAGAGAGAGAGAGAAATGGGGAGAGAGATAGAGAGCGTGACATGTGTTTAGGGGATGAGATAGAGAGACAAATAATGAGAGATGGAGGGAGGGAGGTATAGATATAGATGGCAGGAGGAGAGAGGGAAGAAGGGAAATATAGAGAAAGGGAGGGAGAGGCAGATAGAGGGAGATAAGGGATAGAGGGAAGGAAAGAGAGAGAAGGGGACGGGGATGGAGATAAAATGGAAGGTGGAGGGAGAGGGAAGAAGAAAAACACACAGAGATAAAGGCAGACATAGAAGCAAGATCTTGAAAGTCATGAATATTTTGGATTTTCAATCAAATAAAGGTATTGATATCAATGTAGTTGCCGATTTCTAATCCTATTTTATCACATGCACTATATGCATTTATTTCAGTGTAGATGTCAATTTATAATCCTATTTAATACCTTACACTAGCTGCAAAGTGTCGATGCTGATTTCTACTCCTATTTGATTGCTTGCACATCATGCACTAGTTTTAGTGTAGATATTGATTTCTAATCCTATTTTATATCTTGCACTAGATGCATTGATTTCATTATAGATGTTGATTTCTAATCCTATTTAATACCTTACAATGGATGGATTAATTTTAGCGTAGATGTTGATTTCTACTTATAGTTGATTGCTTGCATTAGATGCATTGGTTTCAATGTAGATATTGATTTTTTAACCTATTTGATTTCTACTTATATTTGATTGCTCGCATTAGATGCATTGGTTTCAGTGTAGATATTGATTTATGAACCTATTTGATTTCTTGCACTAGATGAATTAATTTCAGCATAGATGTTGATTTGTAATCCTATTTGATTATTTGCACTAGATGCACTGATTTTAGTGTAGATGTTGATATTTTAGTGTAGATGTTGATTTCTGATTTGATGCAACTAGATGTATGATGTACATTAGTTTCAAATTAATTAGATTAATTGTGTGCATTGATTTTAGTGTAAGCACATCTCTTCCTCCTCCATCCACATCTCTATCTCCCATTGTCTCTCCTTCTCTATATTTCTGTCTCACCTCCTAAACATACACACTCTCTCTCTCCATATCTATGTATCTTTCACTCCCTCCCTCCCTCCCTCCCTTTCCCCTTCCCCTTCCCCTTCCTGTCTCTCTCTAACATTTCTCTCTTTATATCTATATCTCTTCCTCCCTCCCTATCTTTGCCTCTCTCTTCTTCCCTCTCCCCCCTATATATCTATATCTCCCCTTGTCTCTCATTCTCACCCCTAAAACGTACACACTCCCCAAAACATACACACTCTCTGTGTAATAGTACATAAAAATTGTTCATGACATGCACTGACTTCTGTGTTACAGTAACTCAACCCTAAATAATACTTGAATTTTCATCCTACATAAAATAATCTTACCTGAAATGTTTGCTTCTTGAAACTATAAACTATTTATAATTGGTTGCATTATTATTATTCTCATTTTCCATCATTAACTTTGGAGAAAACTACTATTATTATTGGATATCAACATACAAGGTATATGTTGTTTACTATAGTAGCCTCCGTTAACTATTTGGATGGTCAATGATTCCAACTACACTTTTCACATGATAGATATGTGAAAATTGAAGAACTAGTAGGTGTGACAATTGGAACAGTAGAAGAAAATAGTCTCCGTTGTTCACAATGAAGATTATTTGTAATTGACCATATTCTTATTATTCATTTTTTCTATCAATCAAAATTCTTACATTAACACTTTACACTCAAAAAATTTAAGATTTTAAGATATTTAAAATGATGAGAATAAAAAAATTATATTAAATTGACCAAATTAATCTTAGACATATTTAGGATATTTAAAATGATGAAAATAATTAAATTTCCAACAAATTTTGTTTGACCATACACGACTAAAACTAGCCTAGATCCATTTAACATTAGATCTTTCAAGCACCGAGAGGGAAAGTCACGAGTTGCAAACGTTTCGTCAACTTTTGCACTCAAAAATAGTTTTTTTATAATACCATGGGCCAATACCCACAAGAAAAAAATAGATAGGATAAATCTATCAAGCATCGAGACGCATCAAATTTTTTTGAGTGGAAAACTTTTCCTCAAGTTTTGCACTCAATAAATAGTTTTTTTTTTACAATACCATGGGCCAATACCCACAAGAAATATATAGAGAGGGAGAGGAGGGAAGGAAATTATAATACTGTGGGCTTCTACCATGGTTTATCAATACCGTGGCCCATCTAGACTTTTGATTATTATGTTATGGATCTAGGCTTTTAATTATTATGTTACAATACCATGGGCCAATACCATGGCTTATCAATACCACATGCCCAAAAATAATGTAAACATTGTAACATGGTGAAAATAAAATTAAAATAGCCCACAGGGTTTTGGATTGACGGTGAATTGGGTTAAGGCACTTCTTGCGATAGGTCACTGGTTCAAATCCCTATGGGTGCTTACCTACCAAAAAAAAAATTAAAAATAATAAAATAAAAGAATAAAAATAACCCTATAAAAATTAAATAATAAAAAAATAAAAATGACTCATGGTATTGACCCATGGTTTTAAAAATCCATGGTATTGAATCAGAGAATTCCTCTTAAATATAATCTATCTAAGGGGCATTAAGCTAGCATAAATTCATGTTAGTTTGATGTTATATTTAGATACATAATTAGTTGTAGAAAATGATGGTAGCCTATAAAGTTAAAAATTTCCTGTAAAGGTAAAACTTTTTTTATGGATATCTTGGCACTGAGCATTTGTTTGTAGAGGTGGGGAAATATTAGGAAGAATGTAATTATTAAAGGTTATCTAATATTTTTGCCTACCTACATCCACTTTTTACTAAGTTATATTGGATAAAATATAATACTATAATATTACATTTTACCCAATATTTCCCCTCAATGGGTCCACTTATTGTAATTCTTATTGTAATTTTTCTTTATATTTGTAATTTAAAAGTAAACAAACTCAACTATAAAATTAGTAGGAGTGAGGGGAAATATTGAGTAGAATGTAATATTTAGGGTGGGATGTGACATGCAATATTATGTAAAATTGAATAATATTACATTTTAATTAATATTAGGTGGGGGTGGTTATAAATATTGGGCAACATAGAATATTGTAATATTATATTTTATGTAATATTTCCCCTCAATGGATTCACTTTTTGGACACATGTGTAGAGAAATGTACTGTAAGTAAACATTTGTAATGTCGGTTCAATTGTAGAAAATATATTTCTAATAATTAATATAGATGTGTTCCATCTATAAATTTAATTAATAAGAGAATAAAAATTTAATATTTACAATAGGAAAATATTTTTAATCATGAATATTTAACATGGATATTATTAACTTATAAGTAGGTTTTTTACAATACCATGGGCTACTACCATGGTTTATCAATATCGTGGGCCCCCTAGACTTTTGATTGTTATGTTATGGATCTAGGATTTTAATTATTATGTTGAAATACCATTTTTCAATACCATGGATATCAATACCACATGCCCAAAACCATAACTTATTTCAAAATCAAATTATTTTGCAAATGCTTTATTTAATTTAATTTTATAACATTTTTTTAATTAAATCTAAGAGCAAAAAGGTTATAATTATTCTTGAGGTATATCTAAACCCTCCATCAATATTCAGATAGAGATTAAATGGAGGTTTTAATAAATTAAGAAATGAGAATACTTTTATAAATACATATGTGTAATTTATATAATATAAATAATATTATAAAGAACCAGGATAGAGGCATTTTAACCAAGGATCCAAGGTTATAATTAAATTTTAGGTATATCTAAACCCTCCACCCTCACGACTAGTAACAATATTCCCATAGAGATTAAATGGAGGAGGCATTTTAACCAAGGATCCAAGGTTATAATTAATTTTTAGGTATATCTAAACCCTCCACCCTCACGACTAGTAACAATATTCCCATAGAGATTAAATGGAGGTTTTAATAAATTTAAAAATGAGAATACTTGAAATTTATATAATATAAATAATAGTATAAAGAAGGAGGATAGATGCATTTTAACCAATGATCCAAGCGAGGTGAGAAAGAAAAGTGATTAACAATGATAGAGGAAATATAGTGCATGATTCTTTTAAGTTTTTATTTTATTTTATTTTATTTAAAATGATTGATCATAAATATAAGTTTAATATTTTACAACCAATTATGTATTTGTTTTTTAATTTAGATAAGCTTTTAAATACAATACAATAGGTTCATATTTAAGAAAGAGAGTGAGATGGAAGTAGGAATAAAGTGGGGGAGAGAGACATAGAGGTGGGAGAGACACTAAGAGAGAGAAAGGAAGAGAGAGGAGGTAGAGAGAGGGAGGGAGAGAGAGGTGGCGGAGAGAGGGAGGGGGAGAGATGGATTTGGAGGAGGAAAGAGAGGTAGTGAAGAAAAAATACATTGAGAGTTAGGGGTGGAGAGTGAGAGGTAGTGACAAGGGAGAGATGAAGATGGAATGATGGAGAGAGGAGATGAGGGAAGAGAGAGAAAAGGAGATGATAAAGATAGGGGAAGAAGGGGAAGAGAGAGATAGGGAGACATAGATATGGAGGGGGGTTGAGAGGGGGAGGGAGAGAAGGAGAGAGTGAGGGAGATAGTGATAGAGTTGGAGGTTGGAGAGAGAAAGTGTGTATGATGGGGGGGAGACAGACGGAGGTGGGAGAGAAGAGGAGAGAGAGGAAGGAAAAAGAGAGAGGACTTGAGAGAGAGGAGAGAGAGTGGGTGAGAGAGAGAGGACTTGAGAGAGAGGAGAGAGAGTGGGTGAGAGAGAGATGGAGTTGGAAGGGGAAGAAATACATAGAGAGAGAAAGGTGGAGAGGGTGTGGCAAAGGAGAGATGGAGAGTCAGTGGGGGAGAGAGAGAGAGAGAGAGAGAATGTTTTGGGGGTGACAAGGAGAGAAAATGGGAGATAGAGATATACATGGGGCGGGGAAGAAGGTAGAAGAGAGAGGCAAAGCGAAGGAAGGAGGAAGAGAGATAGATTGGATATAGAGATATAGATGGAGAGGGAAGAGAGGGAGAGGGGGGGCAGGAATAGGGAGAGATAGATAGATAGATATTGGGAGAGAGATATAGAGTGTGACATGTGTTTAGGGGGCTGATATAGAGAGAGAAATGAGGAGAGCTGGAGGGAGGTATAGATATAGATGACATGGGGAGAGAGGGAAGAAGAGAAATATAAAGAAAGGGAGGGAGAGATAGATAAAGAGAGACGGGGGAGAGATCGAGGGGAAAGAAAGGAGTAGAGGGGGAGGGAGATAGACACAGAATGGAAGGTCGAGAGAGAGGGAAGAAGAAAAAGACACATAGAGACAAACACAGAGATATAATCTAGATCTAGAAAGTCATGAATATTTTGGATTTTCACTAAAATAGAAGCATTGATATGAATGTAGTTGTTGATTTCTAGTCCTATTTGATCACATGCACTATATGCGTTGATTTCAGTGTAGATGTCATTTTATAATCGTAATTAATACCTTACACTAAATGCATTGATTTTAGTGTCTATGTTGATTTCTAATCCTATTTGATTGCTTGCACATGATGCATTGGTTTCAATGTAGATATTGATTTCTAATCCTATTTGATTGTTTGCACTAGATGCATTAATTTGAGTGTAGATGTTGATTTATGATCTTATTTAATAACTTACCCTAGATGCATTAATTTCAACATAGATGTCTATTTCCACTAATATTTGATTTCTTGCATTAGATGCATTGGTTTCAGTGTAGATATTTATTTCTAATCCTATTTGATTGCTTGCACTAGATGCATTGATTTCAGTATAGATGTTGATTTCTAATCCTATTTGATTGTTTACACTAGATGCATTGATTTTAGTGTAGATGTTCATTTCTGATTTGAGGCAACTGGATGCTTGATGTACATTAATTTCAAAGTAATTAGATTAATAGTGTTTACTGATTTCAGTGTAAGCATGTCTTTTCCTCCTCCATCTATATCTCTATTTGCCATTGTCTCTCCTTCTCTATATCTCTATCTCACCCCCTAAACATACACACTCTCTCTCCATATCTATCTATCTCTCTCTCCCTTCCTTCCTTTCCCCTCCCTCTCTCTCTCTTCCCTTTCTCTCTCTAGCATTTCTCTCTTTATATCTATATATGTTCCTCCCTCCATGTCTTTGCCTCTCTTCTTTCCTCTTGCCTGCCCCATATGCATGTCTATCTCCCCTTGTCTCTCCTTCCCACCAAAAAAACACACACACTCTCTCTCTAAGTATAGAAAAATTATTCATGAGATGCATTGACTTATGTGTTAAAGTGATTCAACCATAAATACAATACTTGAATTTTCATAATGTTTTCTTACCTAAATTTTTGCTTCTTGAAACTATAAACTATTTATAATTGGCTACATTATTATTATTCCCATTTTCCATGATTCAAGATTTTTAATTACTTTGCATTCGAACATGTTAATATAAAATAACTAATATTGAAAATTATTTGGGTTTAAGACTCCATAGGTCACAATGATTGACTCTAGAGAAAACTATTAATATTGGAGAGCATCGGAGACAAGGTATGTTGTTTACTACACTAGCCAGCATTAAATATTTGAATGGTCTATATGGAAAAACTAAAGATTATTTGTAATTGACTATATTATTATTAATGTTCACATTTTCTATCAATCAAAATTGTTACATTGACACTTTGCACTCAAAATTTTTATTTGATCATTTTTCATTATTCAAGTTCTCTCTCATCTCAACAAATTGAGGTAACTAAGAAAATTTTAAACTAAACGGACCAAATTAATCTTAGACATATTTAGCGTATTTAAAATGATCAAAATAATTAGATGTTCAACAAATTTTGTATGACTGCACAGGATTAAAACCAGCCTAGATTCATTTTAGCACAAGATCTATCAAGGGTGGAGAGGGATCAAATCCCTCTAGGTGAAAACATTTCCTCAAGTTTTTCATGAAACGGATAGGTTTTTTTACATATAAGGGATAAATATAATTTCTTCATTGAGTCAGGATCTAATGTCTATAATATAATGTTAATATTTTGACTAGGTCAAAATAAAATTAAAATATGGTAGTGATGTGTAACTTAATATGTTGTAAACATTGTGTCCGTCGTGGAAACAAAGTCTTGGCGAACGGAAGTCTTGGGTTTAAATCTTGTGCTTCCCTCCTTGTAGCCGGGTGAACAATGGACATGTAAAAATATGAAAATAGGAGTCCTACAATTGTTACAAAAAATGAATCATGTTATTTACCCATGGTTTAAAAAATCCATGGTATTGACTCATGGAATTCCTCTGGAACATAATCTATTTAAGTGGGATTAAAATAACCTAGATTCATGTTAGTTTGATGTTATATTTAGATACATAATTAGTTGTAGATAAAATCTAATACTATAATATTACATTTTACTCAATATTTACCCTCAACCAGTACCATTCTTATTCTAATTTTTCTTTATATTTATAATTTAAAATTAAGCAAACTCAACTATAAAATTAGTAGGAGTGAGGGGAACTATTGAGTAGAATGTAATATTTAGGGTGGGGTGTGACATGAAATATTAGGTAAAATTTAATAATATTACATTTTAATTAGTGTTTTCTCCCACCCCTGGCCACTATTTATTAGGCGGGGGTGGTTATAAACATTGGGTAACATATAATATTGTAATATTATATTTTATGTAATATTTCCCCTAACCTGATTCACTTTCGCCTATAGTCGCTCTACAACGCAGTATAGGGCACATCTATAGATGTAATGTAAGAAATGTAATGTAAGTAAACATTTGTAATGTCATCTCAATTGTAATCAATATATTTGTAATAATTAATATAGATGTGTTCCATCTATAAATTTAATTAATAAGAGGATAAAAAATTAATATTTACAATATGACAAGATTTTTAACTATGAATATTTACCATGTATATTATTAACTTCTAAGTAGGTGTTTTTACAAAACCATGGGCCAATGCCCACAAAAGAAATCTAGAGAGGGAGAGGAGGGAAGAAAATTATAATACAGTGGGCTACTGCCATGGTTTATCAATACCCATCTAAACTTTTCATTATTATGTTATGGATCTAGGCTTTTAATTATTATGTTACAATAGCATGGGCCAATACCATGACTTATGAATATCACATGCCCAAAAACCATAACTTATTTCAAAACAAAAATATTTTACAAATGCTTTGTCCTAATTTAATATTATAACATTTTTAAATTAAATCTAAGAGAAAAAGGTTAGAATTACTTTCGAGGTTTATCTAACAATATTCCCATAAAGATTAAATGGAGGTGTTACTAAATTAAAAGATGAGAATACTTTTATATATACATATGTGAAATTTATATAATAAAATTATTATTACAAAGAAGTTTTTTATTATTGTATTTTCTTTAACATGATTGATCCAAAATATAGGTTTAACATTTTACAACCAATTACGTTTTTTTAGATACTTTCTTAAATATAATACAATGAGATCATATTTAAGAAAGAGAGTGAGATGAAAGTGAGAATAGAGTGGGGGAGAGAGACATAAAGGTGGGAGAGATAGTGAGAGAGAGAAACGAAGAGAGGGAGGAGGGGGAGAGATGGAGGGAGAGAGATAGACATGGAGGGGGGAAGAGAGGGAGTGAAGAGAAAATACATTGAGAGATAGCGGTGGAGAGAGAGAGGGAGTCACAATGGAGAGATGAAGATGGAATGTGGAAGATAGGAGATGAGGGAAGGGAGAGAAAATGGGAGGATAAACACAGGGAATGAAGGGGAAGAGAGAGAAACAGAGACATAGATATGGAGGGGTGAGAGAGGGGGAGAGAGAGAAGGATGGAGGGAGGGAGATAGTGACAGAGTTGAAGGGTGGAGAGAGAAAGTGTGTATGATGGGGGAGAGACAGAGGGAGGTGGGAGAGAAGGGGAGAGAGAGGAAGGAAAAAGAGAGAGGACTTGAAAGAGAGCAGAGAGAGGGGGATAGAGAGATGGAGTTGGAAGGGGAAGAAAGACATAAATAGAGAAAGGTGGAGAGAGAGTGGCAAGTGAGAGATGGAGAATCAGTAAGGGGGAGAGAGTGGGGGGGAGAGAGAGAGAGAGAGAAGGCGAAGAGAGAGAGGGAGAGGAAGAGGGATGGAGAGAGGTAGATATGGAGAGTGATTGTGTATGTTTTGGGGGTGAGAAGGAGAGACAAGGGGAGATTGAGATATAGGTGGGGCGGGGGAGATGGTAGAAGAGAGAGGGATGGAGGAAGAGAGATAGATGGGATATGGAGATATAGATGGGGAGAGGAGGTGGGGGGGAAGAGGGAGAGATAGATAGATACATAGATAGATAGATATGGGGAGAGAGATAGAGAGCTTGACATGTGTTTAGGGGGTTGATATAGAGAGACAAATAAGGAGAGATGGAGGGTGGTATAAATATAGATAGGAGGGGGAGAGAGGGAATAAGATAAATATAGAGAAAGGGAGGGAGAGGCAGATAAAGAGAGATGGGGGAGAGAGGGAGGGGAAGAGAGAGAAGGGAAGAAGAAAGAGACACATAGAGACAAATACAGACATAGAATCTAGATCTAGAAAGTCATGCATATTTTTTATTTTCACTAAAATAGATGTATTGATATCAATGTGGTTCTTGATTTCTAATCCTATTTGATCACATGCACTATATGCACTGATTTCAGTGTATATGTTGATTTATAATCCTATTTAATACCTTACACTAGATGCATTGATTTCAGTGTCGATGTTGACTTCTACTCCTATTTGATTGCTTTCCCATGATGTATTGGTTTTAGTGTAGATATTGATTTCTAATCCTATTTGATCTCTTGCACTAGATGCATTGATTTCAATGTAGATGTCGATTTCTAATCCTATTTAATACCTTACACTAGATGCATTATTTTCATTGTAGATGTTGATTTCTCCTCATATTTGATTGCTTGCATTCGATGCATTAGTTTCAATGTAGATATTGATTTCTAATCCTATTGGATTTCTTGCACCAGATGCATTGATTTCAGTATAGATGTTGATTTCTTATCCTATTTGATTGTTTATAGTAGATCCATTGATTTTAGTGTAGATGTTGATTTATGATTTGATGCTACTAGATGTATGTTGTACATTAATTTCTAAGTAATTAGATTAATAGTGTGCATTGATTTCAGTGTAAGCATATCTCTTCCTCCATCTATATCTATATATCACATTGTCTCTCCTTATATATCTCTCTATCTCACCCACTAAACACACACACTCTCTCTCCATATCTGACTAGCTCTCTCTCCCTCAATCCCTTTTCCCTCCCTCTCTCTCTCTTCCCCTTCTCTCCCTCTCTAGCATTTCTCTATTTATATGTATATCTATTCCTCCCTCTCTATCTTTGCCTCTCTCTTCTTCCCTCTCTCCCCCCATATATATCTATACCTGCTGTTCTCTCCTTCTCACCCCCAAGACATACACACTCTCTCTTTGTAAGCACATAAAAATTATTCATGACATGCATTGACTAATTAAACCATTAATACAATACTTGAATTTTCATCCTAAATAAAATGCTTTCTTATCTAAATTGTTTTCTTCTTGAAACTATAAACTATTTATAATTAGCTACATTCTTATTATTCCCATTTTCCATCATTCAACATTGTTAATTACTTTGCATTCAAATGTGGTAATAGAAAATAACTACGATTGAAAATTATTTGGGGTTTAAGACTCCATATGTCACAATGATTGACTTTGGAGAAAACTACTATTAATATTGGGGAGCAACATAGATGAGTTATGTTGTTTACTACATTAGCTGGCATTAAATATTTGAATGGTCTATGATTCCAACTACTCTTTTCATATGATCGATATGAGAAAATAAAAAAATTAATAGGTGTGACATTAGGAAGAATAGAAGAAATATTTTTAGATTGATCACAATGAAGATTATTTGTAACTGGCTATATTCTTATTATTTGCATTTTCTATCAATCAAAATTGTTACAATGACACTTTGCACTCAAATTTTTATTTGCTCATTTTTTATCATTCAAGTTACTAAAAGTCTCTCTTATCTCAACAAATGGAGGAAACTAAGCAAATTTTAAATTAAACTGACCAAATTAATCTTAGGCATATTTGGCATATTTGAAATGATCAAAATTATTTGATGTTCGAAAATTTTTTTATGACCACAAATGACTAAAACTAGCCTAGATCCATCTTAACACCGTCTCTATCAAGCACCGCGAGGGATCAAATCTCTCAAGGTGCAAACCTTTCTTCAATTTTTGCGTGCAAAAAATAGGTTTTTTTAAGTTTTGCACTCAAAAATAGGTTTCCACCTTGAGAGATTTGATCCCTCTTGGTGCTTGATAAAATTGGTGTTAAGATGGATCTAGGTTGGTAAATAAAATGTTTCAATTTCAACAATTTATATACTATATAAAATCAAATGAATGTATATAAGTTTAATATAAATTTTATATGAAAAGAGATAATTCTTATTTCATTAATAAGTTCTCTAGAGATATTTGTAATTCATTCATTTTTTAATATGAAGTTGACATGCAAAATTTTAAATATTAACATAAAAAATATTATATTCTAAATATTAATAAAAAAAATATGAGAGAGAGAGAGTCCTAATATATGTTTTCTAGAGAGATAATGTCTTATGATAATTAATTATATATATAGAATCCTATGGATATATGTTTTCTACTTCAACATATAATAAAATTGTATATAGAGCATCATATTAATATATGTTTTTGAAGCATGTGAATTATAAATAAAATGTTTCAATGTCAACTATGCATATGCTATATAAAATAAAAGATATATATAAGTTTAATATAAATTTTATATATAAAGGGATAATTCTTATTTCATTAATAAGTTCTTTAGAGACATTTGTAATTCATTCATTTTTAATATGAAGACATGCAAAATTTTAAATATTAATATAAAAAAATGTTATATTCTAAATATTAATAACAAAAATTATGAGAGAGAGAGAGAGTCCTATCAATATATGTTTTCTACAAAGAGAGAATCTTATCATAAACAATTATATATATAGAGTCCTATGGATATATTATGAGAGAAAGAGAGAGGGAGTCCTATCAATATATGTTTTCTACATAGAGAGAATCTTATCATAAACAATCATATATATAGTGTCCTATGGATATATGTTTTCTACTTCCAAATATAATAAAATTGCATATAGAGAGTGATGTGAATTATAAATAAAGTGTTTCAATGTCAACTATGTATATACTATTTAAAATAATATATATATATATATATATATATATATATATATATATATATATATATATATATATATAATTTTAATATAGCTTTTATATATAAAGAGATAATTCTTATTCCATTAATAAGTCCTTTAGAGATATTTGTAATTCATTCATTTTTTAATATGAAGTTGACATGAAAATTTTTAAATATTAATATAAAAAATAATATATTATAAACATTAATAACAAAAAAATATTTATATAGAGAGACCTATCAATATATGTTTTCTAGAGAGAGAGCGCCTTATCGTAAACAATTATATATAGATATTCCTATGGATATATGTTTTCTACTTCCAAATATAATAAAATTGTATATAGAGAGTCATATGAATATATTTTTTCTAAGCATGTAAATTATAAATAAAATGTTTCAATCTCAACTATGTACTATATAAAATAAAAGAAATATATATAAGTTTAATATAAATTTTATATATAAAGAGATAATTATTATTTCATTAATAAGTTGTTTAGAGATATTTGTAATTCATTCATTTTTTAATATGAAGTTGACATCCAATATTTTAAATATTAATATAAAAAATAATATATTCTAAATATTAATAACAAAGATTATATATATATATGTATGTTTTGAGAGAGTCCTATCAATATATGTCTTCTACTTTCAGGGTATGTATTAACATTTTAATGTGTAAAATGTGAATTATAAATGAAATATCTCAAAAATCAACTATATAGGTAAAAAAGAAGGAAATATATATAAAAGATATTATTAGTTAAAAAGTTACACACACACATATATTCTAACAGGAAGGGGTATTGAGCTTTATATAATAAAGATATTGGATTTTGGGCCAAACCCTTAAAATACTCTTCACTCACTATATATTGAAGGGTTACACTAATCCAAAAAATAGAGACTTTGATCTTATGACTGCTTTTCATTCCTATTCTAAATGCATGCTTGATATAGACTCGATAAAATACCCCTAATGCCAAGATGTATTTACATAACATAGTTCTATATCAAAAGCATGGTTGTACTACAAGAAGTTAACATTTTCAGATAAAATAATAGACTGAGGACTCAACTATCTAGAGGTACAACTAGCACGGGTTCAACAAGGTCTTTATCTCTCAATGCTTGGTCGATGCCATGTTCTGTAGGTCACCTCTAGCATTTTCATTCCTCCCATTTTGAGACTCTTATGTCCAATGCATTAATCTCTAATTGAGTTTTGGCCTTGAAATTATCCAAATTTCTCTACTCCAATGCCACCTTGGGCTCCATTAGTAGTTGAAAGGATTGTTGCTACTACTCCATTGTCTCACTCTATTGATTTATTTCCTCCATAAACCCTTCAATAGACTCTAAGAGTCTTTCCAAAAAGGTATTTTTTTTAGTACGCTATGAACCAGATGAACAATTTTCCATTGAAAATGCAAACCTTACTTCACCCCAAACACTTAAGAGAATAATTCACCACAGTTCTCTAGAGTTTCCTTGAGCTGACTCTATTCTTCAACATGGAATGTGATGAATGATCCTTATATAAATATGCCATGAATGTCACATAATACCCAAGTGATGATAATTCACCATATCGAAGCCAATATCTTGTTGATGACAACACAGAGACAGTCAAGTAGTATGAATCATGATGGGGTCTCAAAATTAATTCCAACAACCTATAGTGAGAAGGGGATTTCATAATCGTGGTCATTTGTATTGTCACTCGATCCTAATAAGGTGATGCCAAATTCCACCTGTTGGTATTACTAGCAGCATGAGATTTGCATATGTTGCAGTGTTTAGGGTTATGTATTAAAACTTAGAGTCATTGTGACAGATGATTTAATGCCCTCTTCACTCCAACACACCTATACTTCATTTTGCGAGTCGAGATCTATCAGATAAGTCGGGTGTGAGACATAGTCCATGCTAACATACTTTTGATTCTCATTCATTGAAAAGGAATGAATGTATGATCAATAGTCCTATTATGAAGCTCTATTTCCCATTGTTTTAGTGTTGGCCCTTTTTTTGCATTTACATCTTCCATTGAATTCAAATGCATATATATATATATATATGAAAAAATGCAATCTAATCAAACTATTGCGAGAGAATAATAATCTTTTGGAGAATAGCTAGACGATCTAAACTTATCGTTACCTTAGCCCTTGTCAATTGTTTAATGAGTAACATTGAGTGCTCAAACATAGTGGGTTTACAAATTTTTATAGCTAGTGATAATTTGCTTGAAATAAGGATTCGCTGGGGGGGGGTGAATCAATAATTGTGAGATTCTTTTCCTTTTATAGTATGCGTATAGTCCCTTTTTATATTTTGTTACTTGTGGGAGAATTCATTCATAAAGGAAGTGAACAAAAAGTTGAAACATACATGTTCATACAAAAATCACATGAGCCGCAAACACATTTGACAATATTTTTCATATGGAAACCCAGAGGGTGCAAACCAACAAATTTGTTCTTTATTTATGATAGAAATTAAGCACCTACTTAATTACATATGTTTGTTTGTGAGAACCCACTCATAGGAGGCCTTAGACCCATTTAGTTAGCAAGCACCAACTTTCCAAGAGGCACCAACCTCTTCTGAATGCAGGCAACAACCTTCTCTTTCCATTGTTCTACTATTTCATACAATTTTCAAACTGAAAACAAAGGCATATACATTACAAGTAAAATACCAAAATGGTTGTTTGCAGACTCAACTTCTTCTCTCTGTCTTCTGTTGTTCTACTGACTCCCTTTGGTTTTATGCAACTATTCTTTACTTGCTACTCACATCACCATCTCCTCAGCACTATGCCTTCTCTCATGGGCTTCTTGTTGCAACTACCTTAGTTTAGCACACATTGTTATTTTCACAACAGTCACTTTGATACTTGATTTTCATCTCTACCCTCGTTCTTCTTCTCACAACAATCTCGTTGCTCTTGTTACACCAAGACTGAGTATTCTCCTAGTGCTTAGACCTCACTATCTACCCAAAAATCTCACTCCTCAACTATTCGACTGAAAATGATGGTTTTGCTTCATAGAAGCACACTGCGCAAGGTTGTCTCTATTGTTTGTACACTTATTTCTCCAATATACTTCGGCATAGATCCTCTTGCTGCTGTTGTGTCTTCTTGGATAAATCTTGTCACATAATTAAATTCAGATGTGGACCTTAGAGCTCTTGACTATCTGAATGCGTAAATCTGCAAGCTAAGAATTTAATTCTCAAGCATTGTGCACACTCCTCAGAGAGTCCCATTATTTTTTATTTCTCCACCGAGCTTGAAATTCCTTAGGGATGACTACTTTGATCCTCATTTAACTTTCTCGAATGTGCATGTGACGTAGGAAATTACTTCCTCCATTCCCATGCATTTGACTTTGTTAAATGTTGTCCTTGTTTCCTTGTTACACATTCTTCTGCAGGTTTGTCCAACTTAAAAAATCAACAGTTTTATTCCTGCATTCATTTCTTCTGTTGCTGGCTCATACATCCATTAAAATAATTGTACGTCCTCATCATAATACATCATATCATAACTTACAGAGGAACAAAGTTACAATATTGCATTCTCTGACATCCTTGGCTCCCTAGGCCCTTGGATCCTTTGAAATTTGCTTCCTCATAGGACCAAGGCATATGCCAATTGGATTAGCACTATATGAGAGCGCTCTCTATATCATAACTCGCATAATTGAAATTTTATGATATTTCACTGTTCGATATCCTTGGCTCAATTAGTGCTTAGCTCCCTTTTTATTTTCCTTCTCATAAGATTGGGGGTTGTGACGAAGGGTTTACCCCTAGGTGCTAAGGCCTGTTGTTCCTTCTCGGGGTTTGTATTTCTTTGTTAATATCCTTTTCCATTGGTTTCTTTGGACTCATCATGACTAAGCATCAAACCAACATCAGAGCCCTCTTCATCAGAACTTCTTTAACCATTATTTTCACAATAGTTACGATATTGTTATCCTCTGATATGACGACTTCGCTAGCTACTGCACTTTCTCGGGCCCACTAACATGCTTCCACGTGTTCATCTGAAGCAAAGAGAAAGGGGTCTAGATCTCCCTTGACTTTGTAATAATTCCTTTATTAACTTTCTTAACATTCCTTGACTCTTTTAGAACTATTGGCATTACTAGATATCGTAACTTCTTAAAATACCTTTGTTAAGAAGTCCTGATATTCCGACGTCTGAGACCTCTGATATTCTGATGACCTCTAATATCTTGATATCCCAACCTATGATATTCTAATCTTAGAACTCTATATCCTGATATCTGAACTTTTATTCATCATCTGAGTTCATATTTCTTTTAGAGGACTCAGGTTGTGAACCTATTTCATCTACTATCATGTCAATGAAATCCTCAATCTTCTTTGTCTGCTTGTTGTTACACTTATATCCTTTACTTCGAGAAGAGTACCCAAGCAATATTCCTTCGTCAACGCGAGAGTGAAAATTTTGAGGATTCCTATCATTCCTTTTTATGAAGCACTTGCTTCCAAACACCTTGAGATGTTTAACTGATGCAAATCTTCCCTTCCACAACTCATAGGGATTTTTATTACTATTAAGCCTGAGTTGAGTTATGTTTTATAGATATATTTTTTCCATTGCTGCTTCTTCCCAGAAGATGTGAGACATACCTGCTTCATCCAACATTTCTCTAGCCATTTCCTATATTATTTATTTCTTCTTCCCCACTACTCCATTCTGCTGTGAAGTTCTAGCCACTGAGTACTACCTCCTAATGTCATGCTCTTCACAAAATTCCTCAAAATATCTTGAGGTGTACTCTCCTCCTCTATCTAATCTTAGGCATTTTATCTTTAAGTATTTCTTATTTTCTACTTGGGATTTAAATTTCTTGAAGTGCTTGAATGCTCTTGAATTTTCGTTTAAGATTCCCAAGTGACCCTGGTAAAGTCATCAACAAGCAACATAAAATAACTTTCTCCATTTGAGGATTTTTCTCTAAATGGGCCACAAATGTTTGTGTCAATGAGTTCCAAAGGTCTAGATGAGGAGAACCCTTTTGTGTTGAAATGAGTCCTAGTCTGCTTGCCAAATTGACAAGACTTGCAGATTGAGTTATCGGGAATTGACAGTCTTGTTAATCCTCTCATGACTCCCATATTGGTAGCTTTATTGAACTGTCAAAATTCATATGCACAAGCCCTTGTGCCACAACCATGCTTCACTTGTTTTTCTTAAATAACAGTTAATGCTAGAATGTCAAACATATATACTCTATTATGGGTTTTGATTGATTTGCCCACCAGTTTTCCATTCTTCATGTTGCATATCTCACATTATTTAGATTGAAACGTTACATTATAGCCATTATCACACATTTAGCTAGCACTAAGAATATTGTTCTTGAGACCTTCTACATACAACACATTTTCTGCTTTTGTTTTTTTATGAAGACTGACCACGCCTTTACCCTTGATTATTGCTGGAGCATTGTTTCCAAAGATGACAGGGTTTCCTCTGTGCTTTTCATTTAGTGACATAAATTTTATTTCGTTCCCAGTCATATGTTTGGAACAAATAATATCCACATACCATTGGTTTTCTTGATTATGAGTTAATAAAGCAAGTCCCCATTGCATGTTCCTTTTAGTATTTCATTTCTAGCTCCCTGTATCCTATTGGATAACTGGTTGTCTAAAATTTTGGGACATATATTGGTGTTCAAACCTACTTCTGTACTCACTTGATTTGTGCCCAAAATTGTTACATTTGAAGCATTCTACTTTTCTTAACAGGGGAGAGAAGATGTTTCGATCTATGAGAGAAAGGTTTTGAGGTATATAACTTTGATACCTTTTACATCTAGGATTTTCATTTCTTTCAACTTTGATCCTTCTACATTCAACACCTTTATGTCCAAAGATATGACATTTATAGCAATGACCATAAAATAGATATACATGCCTATTGTTGGAAGTCTTATGAGCTTGTGTATGAGAGTACCTTGGTTTTCTAGGTGATTGATTCATCTTCAATTGATGGTTTCCTCTTTGTCCTACTAATCTTTTATATTGATTGATTCTTCCTTAAAGATTCTTCATACCATCCAGTGGTTCTTCGAATGCTGTGGACTTGGAGTTGGTATTTTCCATACAGGATTCCTGTACCCATGAGTATCCAAAACCTGTTTTGATTCCTGAGGGCCTTTGGCTATTCAGAATCTGATTTAGTTTCCTTTTGCCTTCTACAATTTTTTGTTTTAAACCCTTCTTGGTATTTATTCCCTCAAGATAAGTTCTTATAGAAACAACCTATGCTTCAAGACTCTGATAATTCTCTTCCCATTCCTGGATCAAATATTCAAGAACCTCTTCTTTTCGTTTACCCTCTTCCAGTTTAACTTTCAAATAAAAAAATATCATCTTTTCATGTCTTTGAGATTGTTTCCTTTTTTAAATTGAGAAACTCTTATTTTAAATTCTTGTTCTCCTCTTCTAGTCTCTCACGGGTTCCTTGTTTTTCTTTAAGAAGAAGGACTAAAGTATGTTTTCCCTTGATAGCTTCTTCAAGTTTTTCTTTCTGATAAAAAAATTCCTCATTATCAGAGTTATAAATACATTCTTCAGCACATTGGTGTTATTCCTTCAGTTGCTTATTCTTCTTCCTTGCTTTCTTTAAGTCATCAAGGGAACTGATGAGTTCCCTTCAAGATCCATTATTCCTTCTTCTTCTTCTTCCTCTTCGGAACACATAATACCTTGTTTCTTGGAGTCTATTTCAAAATCCATAATTGGATACTTGTCTCAGTCATTCTCTGATGAGTTCTCACTATCTGACTCAGGTGCTGAGCTATCCTGTTTGGAGTAAAACCCGTTTTTCTTCTAACGTTTGTGAGACTTGTTTCCAAATTTATGATCATATTCCTTTTCAGTATTTTATTTTTAAGGGAATTTGGATGAAAAATGTCCAACTCTTCCACAGTCAAAACATTTAAAGGGTAACTTCCCTTTATAATTTCCTAAACCACGCTTCAGTTTTACAGTAGTTGAGACAACTCTTGATCAGATTCATAACTGGAGCAGTCTTGGTGATTTTTTTGTCCTTTTTCTTTTTCGATAATTTGAATTTTTCTTCCTTAGGTTCTGACTTTTCCCTTCCTACTCTCATCTCACACGCTGTGAGATTACCATGAAACTAGTCCACCTTAAGTCCTTAAAATAAGCCATTTCTTCAATAGTTGGGACTTTGGAACTAAATATCATGGGAAAATATCTTAATAATTTATGAACAATCTTCTCTTGCTTCACCTCTTCACCAAGTCCTCTAATCATATTCGTTACTTAATCAAATATTAGAAATTATTTTTCTATGCTTTCCACTTCACTCATTCTCAAGCTCTCAAACCTCATTATGAAAGTTTGAAGTTTCTCCTACTTGACTTTGTTATCTCCTTCATGACTCTGATTAAGCTTTACCCATACTTTCTTAGCAGACTTACATTGCATAACTTTTACAAGCTCTAACTGACTAAGACCAAAGAGAATGACATTCTTGGATTTAACATTATTTCCAAATATTTTTTTACCATCTGCATCAGTGGAAGGAATATCAGGGACATTGTAGTCTATTAGTACTGAATTCAAAACATCTACTCCTAGGGACATAAGATACACTTCCATTCTTACTTTCTAAAATGCATAGTTTGTCTCATAAAAGACTAGTATTCTACTTGAGTAAGACTCTTGACTCTCTTTCCTAGACATAATTCCTTATAGATATACCTTCTAGTGATTAGATTGTTCCTGAAGGAACTTGGATTTGATACCAATTGTTGGAATAAGGAATAGTTGAAGGGGGGAGGGGGTGAATCAATAATTGTGAGATTATTTACTTTTTCTAGTATGCTTATAGTCCCTTTTTATATTCTATTACTTGTGCGAGAATTCATTCATAAAGGGAGTGAACAACAATTTCAAACATACATGTTCATACAACAATGAGATGAGTCACAAACTCATTTGACACAACATTTTTCATGTCGAAAATCTTAGGGAAAAAACCACCAAATTTGTTGTTTGTTTATGATGTAAATTAAGCACCTACTTAATTACATGTATTTATTTGTGAGCACCCACCCACAAGAGGCAATGACCCCCTTTGGTTAGCAAGAAAAACCTTTCCAAGAGGCACCAACCTCTTCTCAATGCAAGAAACAACATGATATTTTCACTATTCTACTATTTCATACAATTTTCAAACTGAAAACATCGGCATATACATTACAAGTAAAATACCAAAATGGTTGTTTGCAGACTCAAATTCTTCTCCTTGTCTTCTATAGCCGATTTCTTCCTTCATTCCCACTCATTCGTCTTTGTTAAATGTTGTCCTCGTTTCCTTGTTACATAGTCTTCTACAGTTCTAGAAAACTTCAATAATCAACTCCGTCATTCCTACATTCATTTCTTCAACTGTTGACTCATACATGCATTAAAATTTGTGTACTTCCTCATTGAAACACAACATATCGTAACTTACACAGGAGGAAAGTTACGATATTTCATTCTCCGACATCCTTGACTCCCTAGGCACTTAGGTTGTTTGGAATTTTCTTCCCCATAGGACCAAGATTTGTGACTGCTGGCTTAGCACTATGTCATAGCCTTCTCTATTTCGTAACTCACGCAATTGAAATGTTATGATATTTCACTGTGTGATATCCTTGGCTCTCTTAGGGCTTATCTCCTTCTGTTTTTTCCTTCTCATATGACCAAGGGTTGTGACAGGGGACTTATCCTTAGGTGTTAAGGCCTTATTATTCCTTCAGGGGGTTTGCCTTTTTTTTTTTAATTTCCTTCACCCTGTTGTACATAATACTGGGGGGGGGGGAATCAGTATTGTTAAATTAATAATTTTATTTCCCAAACAGATTTGTATATGCTAATTCAACTAAGTGAACTAGCGTGTATACGTGACTATACTTAAAGCAACCAGTGTATACGTAGAGAACTTTAGATTTAGCAAATTTATCATGCATTGAACTTTAACCAGTATTTCAGAGATTTATTAGATAGTGCAGTAAAAGCAGAATAAGGCATCACACATAAGCAACACACATGAACACTAAGATATAAGGTGGAAACCCAATGTGGGTAAAAACCACCTATTGTTGTCGTCTATGTCTTCTTTTAATAATAAGAAAATCTTTTTACAATCTTGTACTGGTGCAAACTCATACCAGTATGCAGGCTTCTACCTGTAGAAGGTTACAACCTTCTCTCGTTCTCCAGCCACTACTGGAAGGGAGCTACAACCCCCTTAACTCTTGTACTAGCCAATATGTTTACTAGTATGTAGGCGATGACCTACAGAAGGCTACAACCTTCTTTCTTCCTCCAAGGACCATGTTTCATAAATTTTTAGACTAGATCCATCAACAACATCATAACTACAATTCAATCATCAAATACATATGCATCAACCAATCACTAAAACTCAATGATCACTTTCTGAATCAACCACAACTAAATCAATCAAATAGTTTGACAATCAATCTGATGAGTCAGAATACTGTCACAATAATATAGTCAACAGAACCCAAACTTGAACCCAGAACTCTGCAACAGCAAACAGAAACAACTGAAACATACTTTATAAGGTATACGCTACTTCCATGTGTTGAACCTACGTGTATAAGCATTTTTAACAAAGCCAAAAAGCGTACACATCTGCAAATATTAATTCATAATTTTGCAACTATTCCAGACTTCAGTTATACCTATATCATAGTATTTATAGAATAACACATGCCTCAGTATTCAGATATAGACTATACTTGATCAAACCACATAATGATAATTCATTTCAAGCCTTAAGATGTCGATCCATCATTAGATCATATCCTTCATCAACTGCTAAGGTTCATCCTTGGTTCAAATCAAGCACAACACCATAAGCCAATAACCAGCATACTAGATCTCACACTTCATTAGATATTCGATACTTGCACACCATGGCCTAATGATCTTCTCCTCCTTTTATAGTTTTAGGCCTTTCTCAATACCATGAATCAAAACCACTTAGGACTAATACCTTGGACCAAATACCTAGGGTTAATACCTCGGACCAGATACCTTGGACCAATACCATGGACCAAATACTTTCGACCAAAAACTTAGTTTTCTAAGATATATGTGCTTTTCCTTCTGTGAAAGTGTGTGTGTATGTATACGCTACTTGTGTTTAGGGAACCTACGTGTATATGCACCTTGGTCAAGGTGAACCTGCGTATACCTCTCTTTCTTCATTCTTTGTAGTATGATCTGTAATTCTTTGTTGTTAACCTACTGCACTGTGATCTTTCATATGAGTGAGTTGTCATCAAGGAAAATACTTGTATCATAATGCCAACAATCTCCCCCTTTAGACTTAATGGCAACAAGAACACCAAGTCACTCTCCCCCTTTGACATCAAGGGCAAAGGGTCATGCTCCCCTTGAGTACATTCTGAATTCTCTGATATGCTGAAATGTACTGATTGAGCTCCCATGATTGAATCCATGTTCCCCCTGAGCACAAGAAAAGTCTGCAAGAATTTTTTCTAAAAGAATAACATGACTCTATAAATCAACTATGTGAGGATGACCTTCCTATCACCAATGGCTCATACATACATCCATCTCCCAACCAAGTGGGGATATACCAAATTTGACTCATCCCCCCAACCAAGTGGGGTATACGAATTGTTTATACATGACAGGAACAAGAAATATTACATCATCCATCCCATGCATATAGTGGGGTTACAAATTAGGTCTTTTCATGACCTTTGCATCAAATGATATACATGACATTTATAACAAGGACAATCGATCTAAACAAGACCATGATAGTCATTAGCAACTATCATGCACCATATATGATCTGCACCATCAACAACATTAGGATCAACAACCTGTATATTTCCATCATCAAAAGAGTCACCTGGGTCAAAACAACTATGCAGATCTGTATCAAGATCTTCTAATATAATGCCAACAATGCATTATTATAAGCATATGCTCCCCCTGAACCTATGTCAGATGTTCACTGTCAGATCTTATTATTGCATATATCAGTAAGAAATATCAAGGCATCATCATCAATTAGATATACATCAAGTTATCAACAACTTATGAGGACCAACATATTTCCACATGTCATCAGCAGATTGTAACCATCATCAAACATAGTAGATAATTGACTAAACCATATTAGACCCCTTTTTGTTTCTGAGTCTGACCCATTTCTTTTCGACAAACCAACATATACGTGACTGTGCCCATAGAAACCCGCGTATGTACGTGACTACACTTCATGAAACCCGTGTACAACAACCTTTCTCTAAAAAATTAGATTTAACAGCAGGATGATGCAGCAACTACTCCCAAATTTTTTTTGAGATATTCAAATGTCTCTCTGTTTAGTGAATATATCAACAACCTGTTCTTTGGAGGGAACATACTCCAATTTGAACTTTTGTTCAAGCACTTGTTCACGTAGAAAATGATATTTGATGGGTATGTGCTTGGTCTTGGAGTGCATGACTGGATTATTTGGAACACTGATGGCACTTGTATTATCAAATAGAATGGATATGGGAGGAGTACATGTGATCTGAATGTCTTGCAAGATTTGCATCATCCAAAGTAGTTGTGTGTAGCAAGATGCAATAACCACATATTCTGCTTTAGCTATAGATAACGCAATTGAACTTTGTTTCTTGCTGAAACAAGACACTAACCTGGAACCCATATAGAATACACCACCACTAGTGCTTTTTCTGTCATCAACACTTCCTGCCCAATCTGCATCTATATATGCATGGAGAGTAAGATTTGTATCTCTAGGATACCATAAACCTAAGTTCTGTGTTCCTTGAAGATATTTGAAAATTCTTTTGACTGACTGAAGGTATGATTCCTTTGGATTTTCTTGGAATTTTCCAACTATTCCTACTGCATGCATGATGTTAGGTCGGGTACCTATTAGATAAAGAAGACTACCAATCATGGATCTGTAAGTTGGTTGATGTACTGCTACTGATTCATCATTTGAGCTGAGGCTGCATCCTGTTACCATTGGGGTACATACAGGTTTAGAATCTTCCATGTCGTACTTTTCCAAGATCTGTTTGAGATATTTGGTTTGTAAAAGAAAAATACCATCTTTATTTTGTTCAACTTGTAGCCCAAGAAAATAGGTAAGTTCACCAAGCAAAGACATTTCAAATTCTTGTTGCATTATTGAAGAAAAATTCTGACTCATGGATTCTTTGTTGCTACCAAAAATGATATCATCAACATAAACAACAATAATTAGCAATTTATCAATGTCAATCTTTGTATATAAAGGTCTTGAAGGGCTTGTGGAAGGACCTACAATAAAATGAAAAATGTTAGTCAAGTTTTTCATTTCATGCATCCAAAGTTAAACGAAAACTTTAAACCTTCAACTAGTAAATCCTTGATGATATAATCGATAGGAATACTGTAACACAAATTTCAAGCTCAATTAGGTAAACCCTCAACAGTATGACCATCATAATTACTGTGAAATTTTTTTTCACTCACAAATTGGATCATTGTTGATGAAATAAACTCATTGTGGAAGCATAATGCTATCAATAACCAAGGAAGCATAATTACAAAGCTAAAGCCCTAGTCTTCAGCTGAAGGAACCTCTTTATGTGGAGGACATGCAATGTTAAATGACAAGTTGGGAGGTAGTCAATCAAAGGAGTAAGGGGTTCAAGCAATCTATGTCATACAATTTCCTTGAGTTATCTGAGTTGTTCATCTATGACATTGTCACATGAACAAGTCAGAGTGATGTGCCACATGTGAGATATGTATTCAAGGTCCCACCCATCAATTACTCCAATTGCTTGGGAAGGAAGATCTATGGCACAATGGTAGCTATTTTGACTCTAATTAAGAAAATTGCAAGCTTGAATTGCATTGAGTTCAATTTCATAAGTCCACATCTTATTAAAGGAAAATACTCATGGACGAAGTGAAGGTTTGGACTATGGTGCAAATTCATTTATAAAATGGAATGAGGGCTCAACACTTGATATAAAGCAGATGTATGAGTAACAGTAAACATGTTCAAGTTCAAGTGGCCGTGAGGTGAAATCACGTGGTTCCCCTTTAGTAACCAAACATATTTTTATCTCAGGGATAAACCATAACAAATCGTGATGAAGGTATCATAGATATTCAAATATCGTTTAAATGTTGTGGAACCCAAGTTTAAGGTTTTTAATTTTATTCTTTGTCTCATATATGTATTATTATTATTATTACTATCCATTTTTAAGGTCACGGCCAATCGAGACACCAAATCGGTAGTCTTTTAAAGTTAGAAAGAAAAATTAATCATAATAGTAAGAGTGATTGTACACCATGTTAACAAGTGAACTCACACTTAGGAATCCACGCTTTAGGAATACTGCCTCTATATGATCTTAGATAGAACTTTGTGTAAAGAAAAAACTTTATTCCAATTACCAATGATAATATAGCAACACTACATTAAAAAGGAGAAACACAAACATAATTTTTGGTGTGTAAATTTGGGGGCACATTACTATATATATATATATATATATATATATATATATATATATATATATATATATATATATATATATATTATGATTCACATTTTACACATTAAAATGCTAATACACGCCCTAATCATATTTGAAACCATAAAACATATATCATTGGACTTTCTATATATATAAATACTATTTTTTCTAAGCTTGGAAGTACCTTTTATTCCTTCATTTCAACTCACTATGCATATTACATTCATAATAAGCATTTTGTGGTTTCAACCTACCCAATAGGAAACCAGGTCCGTTGGCCATTGAACTTAATTGTATGTTATCTAAAACTTAAACAGTTTGAGTCTATATAGCATGGCCTTATAGGCCTTAACGTATGGAAACCATATACATACCGTATGACTATAAACAAAAAATTGAAACAACATATACATCAAAACATAAAACCAAAAATGATATCAGACATGATCTTTCAGCATTTATACCTCACATGACTCGATTGCAATGGGGTCTTTTATGCTTGAGCCTGATAGTTTGGACTGCGGTAGATAGGGAATGTGACACTCAATTCGACCAGTGTGAGTAATCTATTGTTGTATTTGTAATTGAACCAGCTGCATTTCTTTCTGAATCTCCTAAAGACTGGAGTCAACATTTGCAGAAAAAATCTAGATAGGACCTCCAATCTATGCCCAGGATCGAGAATCAACCAACTCTAATCCTCTATCGGAGGCTCGATTTCTACCTTATGCCTTAATTTTTCCTCTGAAGATGAAATAAATTGCTTCACCTAGGCGGGAGTCCCTTTATTATAAGCGTGGAAAATTTCTTGCAAGATCTAGGCATGAGATTTACTGCCTCGCTTCCTTGGAGGCTTGCTTAAAGTCGAGCCCTTACCCTTTCCTTTACTAGCCGAAAAATTATGGCCACGGCCTTCGCACCTAAAGAAGATTTGACCATGATGAAAGAAGACAGACCATCCCTTTTCTAGTTCTTCAACCTTGCCCCCACCCTTGACCCAACAAGCAGTGTAATGGAAAGAGAGAGAACTTGTTTATGTAGACCTGGAGTAATAACATGACATGAAAGAAACATGCAATTGACATTAAGCTTAAACCTAAAAAGAATACTGTAAAACTAGAGGGACACATTCATGCATTGCACCATGCCAAGAAACGAGAGCTCGTGCCAATATATAAAGAAAAGCATGTAACTCCCAATGGTGGAAGACATCCACAGGAAATTGGAAATTCCTCACTATTATTATTCACTTGGCTGGGATCACCATGTGCATAAAAACAGCTTGGAACAACTTCCCTTTCCCTTCCCTTCTTTGGGGTTGGCCATATTACTTGACCACCAGACGCATCTACCCCACATGAAGTATACAAATTACATATGACCTAGAACATCCAAACCAATCTCATATGAGATAATAAAGTTCCAAAAAGACTGAAACCGATGTAATGTGGATGAAATTTCCATTATAGCCAGTCAGAGAAGCTTTCCAAACCATCAGTAAGACTTTTCCTTTGCTTACGTAGGGCACATAGAAAATGGTGGTCCCCAACCCAAGGAAAAGAATAAGGATGAAGACACACTAGGCCGAGAATGTCATCCACTTGTTGAGGCTAGTCGCAGCCGAGGGTCCTCCCCATACTCTAGATCCCTTGAACTAGTGCATAATTTTCTGAGACCTCTACCTACCAGACCACTAAATATGACTACGACCACCGTGAAGCCACATGAAGTGTTGGATAGATGGGTTCATGAAAACCACAACTCCCACCACTTGGCTTACTAAATCTTTGCCAAACCTTGCTGTGTAATTTTGTTGATGGCTACAAACTTCCCCCCCTTAAGTTGGAAAAACGTGCGAGGGAATGGGTGAGGTCCTGCACCAACCCCTTCATAAATGTGATTAAGCATATCCACAATCCCTAGATAGATCCTAAGATGGCTCACACCCCAATTGGGGGATATATATATATATATATATATATATATATATATATATATATAAAATAGTAATTAATTAATTTTCCTAATCAATATTTAAAATATTTTATTTTCTATATTAACATTTAGAATATTAATACATATTGCTACGGACTTACCCTCCCTTAAGTTGGCAAAACATGTAAGGGCATGAGTGAGGTCATGAACCAACCCCTTCATAAATGTGATTAAGCATATCCACAATCCCTAGACAGATCCTAAGATGGCTCACACCCCTAATTGGGGGATATATATATATATATATATATATATATATAGAAAATAAAATATTTTAGATATTAATTATGAAAATTAATTAATTACTATTATATATATATATATATATATATATATATATATATATATATATATATATATATATATATATATAGATATATATAATAGTAATTAATTAATTTTCATAAATAATATCTAAAATATTTTATTTTCTATATTAACATTTAGAATGTTACAGGCCAACTCCATATGAAAAAATGAATGAATTATGACTCTCTATAAAGAACTTATTAATGAAGTAAGAATTCTCTCTCTTTATCTTAAAAAACCTATATTATTTTTTTTCTTTTATATAGAATATATATAGTTGACATTGAAATATTTTAGTTATGACTCACATTCTACATATTAAAATGTTAATACTTACCCACATCATATTTGGAAGTAGAAAACATATATATGTAGGACTCTCTCATTATATATAAATATATATGATTCACATTCTATACATTAAACTGTTAATACATACTGCAATCATATTTAGAAGTAGAAAATGTAAATCCATATGAAAATATGCTTATAAAATTAATTTTGTTATATATATATATATATATATGCCATAGTAAATTTGAATTGGAATATTATATTTAATTCTAGCTACTCAAAACCTATCTCTATTTATACTTTTAGCTCCACTCATTCTCTTCACCATCTCAACTCATTCGTGCTTCATTTCATTCCTTCTATAATATGTTGTTGTTTTTTTTTTGGTCGATATCAATGGATTTGAAGCTTGTATTAGTGTTTGGAATTTGCATTTTTTCCCTCTTGTTGCTATCTCATGTAACAACCATAGATGATAATCATGCCTCTGGAAACAAGGTAGAAAACCTATAGGCAAGGCGAATGCCACCACGTAAAATACCACTAAATCACTTAAATCTTGGCACAACATCCCAAGTAGAGTCCTTTGGATTTAAGAAACTAATTGCACACCCAAAATCTATTTTCCATTACATTAAATACACATATAAATACATCAATTATTGATTGAAGATAGAAAGCCTATCTTAACCACATAAAAACTTAGTTGAAAAAATATGTCAATTAAACACTCAACTAGGAACTATTTTAGTTGAAATAAATATCTCAAAATATAATTTTTTTTTTTTTGTTAAGCTTGGTAGTACCTCTCTTTTCTATTGATTTAACAAAAATTTACAACCAGTTTTTTAAATAGTTGGATGGCCTCAACTTTCCCTTTGGGAAACCAAGTCTATGTGTCACCTACGACATGGTATGCTATCCAAAAATGATAACTCTTGAGTCTTTCTAAGCAAGAAATATATGACTGTATGTCTATGCTTATCCCGCCAACTAATTTCCTACTAGAATAACTATAATTACATGGAATATTAAAAGCTATCCGCATCATAAAACTATAGAAAGAGACATCATTTTAACTAATCTGCGTCCTTAGCTGAAGCAGATTCCAATGGTGTTAGGTCTTTTGCATTAGACCCCAGGAGTTTAGTCGACGAAAGTATGCAATGCAAGTGATTTGCAATGCCCTAGAGGCACCCATCTTGCTTCTGCATTTGGAACAAGAGTTTCTGGAAGTCCCACTTATATTTTGGGAAAGCCTACATTGTGGTGACCATGTTCAGAGCTATTTGTTCCAGGGCCTTGCCTAGAATTCCCTTCATTGACCAGTAAAGAAATAATGTGTGTTTAAAATAGGTCACTCAACCTCTTGTATACCCTAGATTGGGCACCAAGATCGGCCAATCCTCTGCATTGATCTTCATTGATCTAGCCTGGCAATTCAGATCTTCCTCCCATTCCTCTATCAATTTCTGAATTTCCTTTGTTGTGCCTTCATGGTAAGCTTCTGCAGCTTCCTTAATGATGATATTAGTAAGCTTGCTGGCTCTCGGTTTTCCTCCAGGGTTACTGGATTGACCATGCTCATATCTTCCTTTATTTTTCCAGTTGTGGCCTCGCGAGGTGCGGCTTCAAGTTTGAGCCACCACACAATCCATGGTAACCTTCTCGCAGCTTCATGAAATGTATCTCTAAGTGCTCGCGGGTGGTATAAGCCCCCAACCACTTAGTTGACAAATTCTTCTACCAACCTATTCACATGTCCAAAGGCCAATAAACATCTATAAAAGTAAGACATGGTTCATGCTGGCCTCCCAAGAAACTTTAACAAGTTTTCCCGAAATAGGTAGATGTTCCAACCCCTTGCACCATGACCAATATTTGGGTTTAAGGATATGACACAAAACATACTAATTCATATTGATGCAACCCAAGGGTTTGCTCCCCCATGGCTGCTAGGGAGTAACTATAGCAACATAGTCCCCCCACACCCATTTACCCAACACCTACTTGTCCCAATTCCTCTCATAATTATGACTTCCATAGGTCTAAGACTTCGCTAAGCTAGCCAGGATCCCGTCCGGGTTATCCCCTCACAGTTGCAGAGCCATGGGTTCAGTTACCTTGGGGAGGCCAAACATAACAAACAAAGGAGTCTGTCGAAAACAATTATCATGTATAAACCTTCGAACCCACTCATACATTAGTAGGACAGGTTGTAGGCCTTCTAATACCCACCCCTTCCAGCCCAACCAACCCACTTCTAGTATCCAAAATCCTCTCTTAATACAGGAAAGGGAGAGGTAGTAGATAATAATTATCCCCCGTCGGGACAACTAGATGCCAAACTAAATAGAAACGGGGACGTCCCCAAAATTCCTAAAATTTCACCCCCAACCTAATGCATGCACTAAAAAGATAGGACCTAGACCCTCTGATCCCCACAACATCAGACCCTATCAACCCGAATCGCAAATCTAGAAGACTCTCTTCATAGAGAAAAGGGGAAAGGTATAAACTACATACCAAATAACCAGTGCTAAGGGTAGAAGAGGGAACACCATTGCTAACCTTTCTCCACATATGGTAACTTTGTCCACCACCTTCCTTTGAGCGAAGGCCAGTGTCTCTACTCCAAACCACTGCATGTAATTAACCAAATTCTTACACCGAGAATGGTTTCCCCTACCTCCACCCGCATTAAAATTACCATCCCATGTGCATGAGTCGACCCTGCCAACCTTGCCACCTATGTGGAGGGTAGTGGGTTTGTGCTTCGAGGCGCCTGTCATTTAATTGCAATGATTGTTCTGAGGGTCTTGTACACACCCTGATTAGGGACAAAATATAACTAATTAACAAACACACAACAATTACATTCAATGATGAGGAACATCATTCAATAATCACAACACAAGTAGGATTTAAATATCCAAGTCCCTCCCTTAATGAGTACCTGTATTTGATCTTCTTGTCTACAAAGTATTCATTAGATTATTTAAATATTTTCGAAATTGGATAGAGTGAACTCCATCAGGTTAACTCACAACCCTTGTAAACATGTAGTCGGCAAGCCAGATTCTTGAGTTCGACTCTTGAAATCTTGAATATCGGATCTCCCAAAGTTAATTATTGAACAACGTCCCAAGATGCCACATAACCTCAGGAGATGAATTTTCCCACATCCTCAACAAATGAGGGATATTTTCCTAGATCCACAACTGCCAAACTATTTGGAAAACCATCCATATTGAGTTTTACTTCCAATAAATCTATTAAAATAGTAGCTTTAGACACAACCAATTACCTGTTTTCAATAGTTTAAATACTACTCATTTTATCGATGAGATCCCATCTACCTAGATACGTGGGTTCCAACTGTTGCACTCGCTAGTTGTATAGGAAAGTCATCTAGACATAAAATATATCTAGAGTGATTTTTACAAAATGACTTCTTGATATGATTTTGGAAGTTCATCATCACCAATTTTACAAAAAAATTATAATACAAAATTTATTTTATCAATAATATAAATATATCACCAGATATAGTTTCTCTAGTGGCCTTCAAACAATTTAATAATACACATATTTTTAAGCAAGTTGGCTAATCATATCTAAATTGGAGCTTCAACGAGGGACTCGGTTGCTCTATAGAATATGATTTGAAGTTTGAATACTAGAAATCATGTTGCGATGTAATGGATCATTGGCCAAACCCTTTTTTGTCTCTGGGAAACCAGTCAACAACCTAGACACATACCTTGTTCTAAATCCATTATATGTTGGATCAACTGAGCCCAACAACACAACCTACTCCTGCACAATTATAGAAGAAACAACAATTGTCGTTGGCAGTTGTATCATTGTTTTGACCTGAGAAGATTCAACATCCTAATCATTTAGATATGACCTCGTTTCAACAATTTATTCCTGACTTCACAAGAACATTAAATTGTGTCCTCCTTTCACTGAAATATTGCACACTCAACACATTACAATGAACAAATTTTGTATTTTGATTTTAAGTGGATTTCATAAGCACACTATCGAACCCTACTAGATGCAAGACAACACACTCTAAAATCATCGATGGCTATAAAATGTATATCATTAATCGATTTCTGTAAGGTTGAATGACTTTCACATTCTATGACCTTGGTCCCTTCAAATATACCCTTTTATAGGAAATTATCTTATGCAATATGTGGGCCTCTCCTCAAACCTATACATAATGTAATCCTACAACCCTTTTCACTTATCTTAAGCTTTCTATTACAAACCACCAATTTGATCCTCCTTTTCAATCATCATGAGTTATTCTTTAAATTCTCTAGTAACAGTCCAGACCAACTTAATTTCACTAACCATTCTCTTGCACAATATTGAAGCGAGTAAAATATTGTGAATGTTGTGCCTTGATTTTAGCCAACCAAGAAAAACAATAAGAATAAGAATATCCACTCTAAAATATAGATAAATAGAGAATTGATTACCAAGAGACTACATCAATGTCATTAATGATCTCAACCATATCACCCAATATGAGATCGAATTCCACAACACCACCAAACTCCAATGCAAATGGTGACTAGAAATTACATACACAATAATTTGTTTTAATACACCTTCTCTGATCTATTCAGACCAAAAATAACTCAAATAACTCTTTCATCTCTATCATAAATATTAAGTCCTCCCTTCATGGAGTTAACCTAGATCTAGTGGCTTCGATATTAATTTAATAAACTATTTGCATGAAAAAAACTCAATTTTTATTACATTAAACATGCATATAAATAGATCAATTATTGGTTGAAGATAGAAATTTTATCTTAATGACACAATCACTTAGTTGAGAAAATCTCTCAACTAAACACTAAACTAGGAACAATTTTAGTTGAACTAAATATCTCAAAATCCAAGTAATTAACAACCACACAACAATTACATTTAATGATGAGGAACATCATTCAAAATGCACAAGAAAAGTAGGAGTTAAATCTCCAAGTTTTGGTTAATAAAAGTTGAAAATATTAGGGTTTCTCAACTATAATAATAGTGTTGCATAAACTTAATGTCCTCAGATGTTACAAAATATGTTGTGAACACTTTTATTTCTATTATTTCAGGAAGATTTCATAAATCAAATTTGTGTTCCTAGTTAATCAAATTTTAGAACTAAAAAAAATATCTAAACAAAATTGAGTTATATTATAAAAAATAATTTAACAATTTATTACTAATTGTAAAATTATTTGATGTGTGTGTTTTTAGGATGGATAACAATGCTCATGATGGATACATGCCCCACAGAGGCCCCCAAGGGTGTTTATATATTGTTCATGGATAGTGCATTGGATGCTTCTAGATAACAACAAAGACGCTAATTATATGCGAGGTTGTAGCCATGGATTTATGGATTTAGATAAAGAGAGACTACACTATTGGTTATGTTTGCTTGGGAGCTAATCAAGTGTGTAATAAAGCTCCAAGGATTTGATTACAAAATTCCTTTGCTACTTTGATGACTGATTTGTTAAATGTTTCAATGTTTATTTTTGTGTGTTAATAATACCCCTTGGCCATTGTTATCACTTAGAAATGTCATGTTGGCTATGGGAGTGAAGTTTCAAAAGTAACCTTTACACTCCAACTTACATATTGAAGGCCGATCCCTTCAATTAAGAGAGGGCTCTCTCTATGACAGCCTAATCACTGAATCAATAATTGACTATACCTTTACACAATGGCTATATCTTTAGATATATTGTGTAATGTAGGGTTTGGTTGGGCCTGAGGGAAATATTTCATTGGGTCATGGAGTCAAGCTACTAGGGTTTAGATTAATTTACAAAGATAACGGGTTGTTTGATCAGGATTAATAAAGGCAAGTTGGATAACAGATCCTAAAACTTTTTCATTTATATAGGTGGAGGGAGAAAGTAGGATAACAATCCACTACAATATGGAATACACAGTGAATCCTAGAGTAGCTTTAGAAGCTCAAAATCAGAATATTTAAAAATCTTAACCTAGAGAATCAAATGAGAGATGAATTTTGTATTAATTATTCTTATTCAAATACTCTAAATACATATATTTTCATGAGATTATGAAAGAAGAAAAAATAAAACATACATAAATGCATATTTATATCAATGGTCAGAATCTACTGATATTGGCAAACTGCAATGAATAAAGTCTTCAAAACACACAAACAATGACTATTTATTTTTCAAAAACCAACCTTTTTTCCATATTTTTCATGTAATATATAGGAAAATACAATACAAATAAGTTCCTTAAAGTATGGTAGCAATAATTATAAAATATGTACATAATTTGAGAGTTTAATTAACAAAAATCTTAGTAATTCTATTTCGTTGGGAAGACCCTCGATTTCGTTGGAATTTGAAACTAGTTTATGATAGGGGCACCTCCCCTCCTAGGATTTCATAGGGTAGAAGTGATTTATTGATAATATTTGAAGCTAGGCTTTTGTTTATAAAAGGCCAATGCAAATCTATTAGAAAGGGTTGTGTTTTGAAAACTAATCACTCAAGTGATTATGAGTAGTGTTCTTGCATGGGCCTTGGAGAAACACACTTTCCATAGCTTAAGGAACTCAATTTTCTTATTTGGTCTAGTTTTTATACACATAAATTAAATTCACAATATATGTTTTAAAGGCCCAAGAAAGTGAGATGCAATTGTTCGTAAAATGAGAAAAAAAATCTAATTGGAAAACTGTCAATTGTCTTGGAGTCCTAGCACTAGATTACATCGAGAAATACCCCCTTCATAGGATTTCATAGCCCAAAAAATGATTTATTGAGGATCTTTTGAGGCTAGGGTCTTATTTAGTAAAGGGAAAAGCAAATTTTGCATAAGGTGTTGGATTTTATGAGACAATTTAAAGAGTATAACTTATATACATTTCTCAATTTAATCTTTATATCCATGAACAAGAGGTGCCAAGGAAGAGAGACCAATGGGGGAGGGTTCCTAAAGAACCCACCAAAGTGCTAGGCAGCCATATAGTGTCCCACTTCTATGTTGAGGTGAAAGTGGCTTGAGGGAGATGCTGACATTACTATAATAGTTGAGTGATATGGTATCATCATTATATGGGTATTTGTTGACATATACAACTAGTGCATCAAAAAATATTTTTATGATGTGAATGTAAATGCAATTTGAAAATATCAACACCTAGTAAAATAATTGAGTTTCCGGTTACAATAGGGGGCTTCTTAATGTACCTGCGTGTGGTTCTAAATCTATTAATAAAATAAAAATAATATCGGGGACATGTGGCACATAGTTAGGGGAGAATAACCTTGAACAAGGGAAATTTAATAGTAAACCATGGGACAAGAAGCTTTGGAACAACTTGTTAATGAGTGCACCATCTTAGAGGAGGGGTGTCAATCCCAAGGAGGATATGCTTGGAGGGTTCTTCACTTGTATGGAATTATTTCCTAATTACGTAAGCCTCCCTTACCTATTTATATGTAAGGAATTTTTTTTTTTTTTTTTTAATTTTTAATTTTTTGTATGGTTTTCCATCATTATACTTTATTCATTGTATTGTCTTAGAGCTTGTAGGGAGAAAGAGGGTAGGTTGATAAGGAAATCCGAGTATCATGAAATTAAGTTGCATGAGAAAACTTGAGAATAAGAAAATAGCAGAGAGATGTCTTGTATGCTTCATGGAAAGATTTCCATTGCATGAATTTTAGGTTTTCTAATATGACTCTAGTGTTTATTATATGCATGTAGACCATAAAGAAGAGCATGTACTTGGTGTGATCCATGATGATGACTATGGTGGATCTTGTTGTACTACTATATTTTCTAACATAGTAGAAGACATGGGAAATTAGGCTAACACCTTGAATGATTATAAAACCTTGTTATTATTAGATGTGAGGCTAGGGAAATATCGTCGTGAGATGAAATTGATGAGTCTTCAACATGGTGTGATTCCTTTCCTGGAATACAAGGTTGTTACTTATATTTGATGATATTACATGTAGGTGTTATATTTTATGTTGATGTGAGAGTTGTATTCCAAGGATTGGAGTACACAAACCCTAGGATGAACAAATATTTATGGAGACAAGGACTATATCCCTCTTTCCATGCACTTGCGTGATGCAACATATATTTAATAACCTAATCCAAACACCTTCAACAATACATCATGTTAGAGTGCTCACTTAACAATAGGTGATATTGCATCATCATGACATAGAAGAAGAATTCAACCTAATAATATAACACTACATCAACAAGTAGAAAAACACTTCATTTCACACACACACACCTAGAAAAACTTGTTCAATATACAAAATGACACCTCATGCCTAAACATGGAAGTATGGCATGTGGTGACATATATAGAAAATGATTATAATATATGAACAACATCTCATGCCCAAACATGATCATTTGCTATATGATGTTGTATATACAAAATGGGTCTCTTGACCACTTCCACCATCACCACCATCATTTTCATCCTAGAAGTCAACCTTTCTCCTCTTACTAGCAGAAGGAGCTCAATTTTTTTTCATTTGGGGTGTGCTTCTTCTCTTTGGGGATTGCACAAAGAAACACAATTCTCATTAGATTTTTTCCACAATAAATTATAGCTTGAAAACTAGTACTTTATAATTCATGCCAAAAAGGTCACTAAATATTATCTAATCAATCATGAGGGTTTTGTCCTCCTCCCCACTCTAAACCTCTCTACTATACCACTCTTCAATAGTTACAAGAGTTAAAGCATATAATTTAAACAAAAAATTCCTAGAATCACTTCAAGTCATCATAATGAAAAGAATCATCAATGAAGGATCTCATTGTGAATGCTTGCCCAATGGTGGAGATTCACTAGTGTGTGGAGTAGTAGGTTACATAACCTACTCAGAGGAAACATATACCGTTATGTCCACTAAACAACCCTTGTCGGTTAATGGTGGAATATCTTGCAAAAGGCTATCTTGAGAAACCACTTTAGATGGAACAAAGGAAGTCAAAATTGTTATTCGGGGCCAGAAGGGGGCTCCCAAACGGTCCATGGATGTAACCTTTGTGTGTGAATGTGATCGTGAAGTTGGTGGGGGCACGTGACGATCAACACCCATGGGTTATATTGATGATAGAAGTTCCCCCATAGAGGTAAGAGAAATAACAAACATCGGGGCAATATGGTGATAGTTATGGGAAAAGGCTAATAATGAATGGTGGTGAATGACAGGTAGGGGCAAGAGTGGAAAATTGAGAAAGTTGAGGAACCTGCATACACAATTATAGCATTTCAATTAGTAAGAGGAAGAAAAGGGAACATAAGAAGAAAAGGCTAAGATAGATAAAACCTTTGAAGGAGGAGGACCAAAGAGAAATCGATTGAGATAGAGCCTCCACGCTAAGCGAAACACTAGGTGAGAGAAAAAATAGTTGAGAAACCACATTAAATAGACCATGGGAGAAAATAACTACTCATGAGGTATTCAACATCTACTCATAGTAAGGGTGGATGGTGATAAATAATATGAGGTAATGCCATGCCTCGTCTACTATTGCATGTTGGGTTGGTTTCATTATGCCCCTCCCCACTCATCCTTGGGAAAACACCCCATATGGAGAACTTCATTGTCAATATTAATTTTACATCATATTTATACATGGAGATAAATTAATTTATAGTGAAAAATTACTAATTTCCTCTATAATTGCCTCCTCTTTTTTAGTATGAGGGAGATGTGAAATTCATCCTCTACTCAATATAGAGTCCACATGTGCAATCTTACACCAAAGTATGAAGGAAATGAGTAATTCATTCCATGCTAAACATAGATTTGACATATATTATTTAAAAAAGAAATATTAGTAACAATGAAGTGTTAGCTGTAAATAAAATATGTCAATGTCCATAGTAACTTAATTTTCTATCAACTTTATATAGATAAATAAACTAACTAAAAATAAATAAAATTGTTATATTTTCACTTTAATTATAAGACAAATATATAATTTTTAATCATTTACAAATATTTAAATATTAGCTTTAAATAAAATATTCAATATCTATAATATTTAATATAGTTCAACATCAACTTCATATATATTTATTTGTATATATAAATATAGAAAGTAAAGATAAAATCTTAGACTCATATTTTATTTAGTTTTTAACATAAAATTGATCTATGAACTGTAATATTTGGGATCCATATAAAAGAGAGGTATATAAAATTTTAGAAATCATGAGTTATATATCTCTTTTATAATGAGAATTTATACCCTTTTCTAATCTGACTTGACATTCTTCCCACTCATATCCCTTAATCTAGATTGAAAAGCATAATGAGAATGAAATATTGAAACATTTAAGAAATAAATGGAGAACAGGCAAATAAACATTGAAACATTTAAGAAATAAATGGAGAACATGCAAATAAACATTGAAACATTTAATAAACTAGTCATCAAAGTGAGCCAAGGCATGTCATAATTAAAGCATGGAAACATTTTGACAATTTAGTGAGCAAAGTGGCCCAGGCATTCCATAATTAAAGCCAAATAGCCTTATTGTAGGTCCATTAGCTCTCCCATGAAAACATAAGCATTTGTGGGGCCTGGTTTATCTATCCAAAGCTGCAACTTGTGCAATAGCCTTCACAATAGTTGGTGCAAGATATCATTGCATGTCCTATTAGCTCTCCCATGAAAGCATAAACATTTGTGGGGTCTGGTTTATCTATCCAAAATTGCAACTTGTGCAATAGCCTTCACAACATTTGGTGCAGGATACCCGAGGATCTGTGGTGAGCACCCTACCACCCCTAAACACACAACAAACTTGTAAATTATAGATTCAAAATACATTATAAACCCTAAATTTATTTATAGATTTAAAACACATTTTGAACATATATATATATATATATATATATATATATATATATATAGTGAATAGCACGTACAACACTTCTCTCATGAGGGAGCAACTTCAAGCTTTTCAAATTTTCTTAACCAAAAGAGTCTACTTGGGATGTTTGGTATTTCAGTTGTATTTTACACGATGGTGGTGCATTTCCTGTCCGGGAGGCACAGTATCATGATCTAAGGGTGTTACAGAAGGTGTTGATGTTTCCTGCAGGTTTCTAGAGACACGATCATTGGTTGTTATAGTAGAGAGAGAAAATGAAAATGCAAATGCAAAAGAGCTAGAAGTGATTGAAAAATATTGCTAGTGTTACCCAATACAAATAATAGAAATAAATAATAAAGTGGTAAATTGAGATAATGAAGGAACTTTCATACATATTTATAATATTTCAATTGATAAGAAAAAGAAAAAATAAATAAGAAGAAAATGCTAAAGATAAAACCTTTTGACAAGGAGAACTAAAGAGAAATCTAGTGAGACAAACCCCCCACGCAAAACCACTTAAAACCAAACGCTAGGTGAGCAAAATAATAGTTTAAGAAGAAAACTAAATAAACCATGGAGAAAAAAACCTGCTCATAGTGTTGCACCATAAAGAATGATAGTGAGCAAGTAGTATTGATTGCTAGCAAATGGCTTCTCTCATGTCATCTCATACCATGAAACCAACTTTCTCCTATTTGTCTTCTAAGGTGATACATTTTGTTAGCAATGGATCCTCAATATTAGCTTATGGATGAGCCTATGTCCCCCATGAAATTGTTGTCTTCCATCTCCAATACCTGGTCATAGTAAAGGTGGCTGGTGATAAATAACACTAGTGGGTGTAATGCCACCAAATACCTTCAAATGAAATTGTTGAGTGAGATATCCAATACCTGGTCATTGTAAGGGTAGCTGGTGATAATAATACTAGTGGGTGTAATCCCATGTGCCATCCATTAATGCATGTTGGGCTCGCCGCATTATGCCCCTCCATATTGGCCCTCCGGTGAACACCTCATGACGTACTTCAACCTTAATTTTACATCATATTTATATAAAAAGATAAAGTAATTTATATTGAAAATTTTCAGTAAATGAGTATTTTGTCCACTAGTCAATATGGAGTTGACATGTGCAATCTTACATCCTAGTATAAAAAAAATGTGCACATCATTCCATTCTAATCATAGAGTTTGCATGTAATATTTTAAAAGAATATAATATAACATAAAAGTGTTAATCATATATAAAATATTTCAATGTATAAAAAGATAAAGTAATTTATATTGAAAATTTTCAGTAAATGAGTATTTTGTCCACTAGTCAATATGGAGTTGACATGTGCAATTTTACATCCTAGTATAAAAAAAATGTGCACATCATTCCATTATAATCATAAAGTTTGCATGTAATATTTTAAAAGAATATAATATAACATAAAAGTGTTAATCATATATAAAATATTTCAATGTATAAAAAGATAAAGTAATTTATATTGAAAATTTTCAGTAAATGAGTATTTTGTCCACTACTCAATATGGAGTTGACATGTGCAATCTTACATCCTAGTATAGAAAAAATGTGCACATCATTCCATTCTAATCATAAAGTTTGCATGTAATATTTTAAAAGAATATAATATAACATAAAAGTGTTAATGATATATAAAATATTTCAATGTATAAAAAGATAAAGTAATTTATATTGAAAATTTTCAGTAAATGAATATTTTGTCCACTAGTCAATATGGAGTTGACATTTGAAATCTTACATCCTAGTATAAAAAAAATGTGCACATCATTCCATTCTAATCATAGAGTTTGCATGTAATATTTTGAAAGAATATAATATAACATAAAAGTGTTAATCATATATAAAATATTTCAATGTATAAAAAGATAAAGTAATTTATATTGAAAATTTTCAGTAAATGAGTATTTTGTCCACTAGTCAATATGGAGTTGACATGTGCAATCTTACATCCTAGTATAGAAAAAATGTGCACATCATTCCATTCTAATCATAAAGTTTGCATGTAATATTTTAAAAGAATATAATATAACATAAAAGTGTTAATGATATATAAAATATTTCAATGTATAAAAAGATAAAGTAATTTATATTGAAAATTTTCAGTAAATGAATATTTTGTCCACTAGTCAATATGGAGTTGACATGTGCAATCTTACATCCTAGTATAAAAAAAAATGTGCACATCATTCCATTCTAATCATAGAGTTTGCATGTAATATTTTGAAAGAATATAATATAACATAAAAGTGTTAATCATATATAAAATATTTCAATGTATAAAAAGATAAAGTAATTTATATTGAAAATTTTCAGTAAATGAGTATTTTGTCCACTAGTCAATATGGAATTGACATGTGCAATCTTACATCCTAGTATAAAAAAAATGTGCGCATCATTCCATTCTAATCATAAAGTTTGCATGTAATATTTTAAAAGAATATAATATAACATAAAAGTGTTAATCATATATAAAATATTTCAATGTATAAAAAGATAAAGTAATTTATATTGAAAATTTTCAGTAAATGAGTATTTTGTCCACTAGTCAATATAGAGTTGACATGTGCAATCTTACATCCTAGTATAAAAAAAATGTGCACATCATTCCATTCTAATCATAAAGTTTGCATGTAATATTTTAAAAGAATATAATATAACATAAAAGTGTTAATCATATATAAAATATTTCAATGTGTATAAAAAACATTATTTTATATAAAATAAAAAATTGCTAATATTTCAATTTTAGTTTAAGAGAAATATATAATCTATTTATTGTTTAAAAATATTTCATTGTGCTTTAAACAAAATATTTAAATACCTATATTAATATTTCGACAGAAAAAATAAATATAAAATATTTGAATCGATCATAAATAAACTATTCTAATATCTATTTTAAATAACAAAAAAATAAAATATTTAAAACTATTAATTATATATCTCTTTTTTAAATAATAAAAACTTATACCATTTTTTTAATGTCACTAGACATTATTTCCCTTATTTCCCTTGGATACCAAAATTTAAATTAAAAAACCATAACCTGAATGAGATATATAGAGGCCATTAAAAAAACACACATACATATTTATTAGAACACTTAATAAACTCTGCCCAGTGATACCCGATCTAAATACATTGAAACTAAATAGAAAACCATAAAAAGAATAAGACATTTAAAATTGTTGGGGGAACAAACACCATGACATTGAAACATTTAATAAACCAGTGACATTGAAACATTTAATAAACCAGTGATCAAAATAACATAAAAATAAACGCTTAAATATTTAATAATCCAGTCATATTTAAGATTTAAAATGGTGTCTCATTGTATGTCTTATTAACTGCCAAACGTAACTAAAGTCTTCGTGGCACGGCTGTCTTATTTACAGCATTGGACGCAGCAGCATAAGCACTTGATTTCTGTTATTTACAGCAATAGACGCACTGATCACACACCCCAGACACACAGCAGCACTCACACTTGACCTGATACCCCCTGCCCAGTGCTACAGGTGCTAAACACAGATCAAACCATTTTACCATTAGATTTTCTTTCCCAAATCCAAAAGATCCACCAGTCTTTCCACAGGCACGATCAACGACTTTGGCGAAATAAATTCCAGAAAGTAAAACAAAAATAAATTCCAGTGATTCAGTGGTATTTTGCCTGAGAAAGTCGCCTTTGACTGCGGGTTTTGAGAGGCACGTGGATCATCGTCTATAGCTGTTACCGGAGATAGCAGGAAGAGGGTGAAAATACAAATTCCTAACACTGATACTAATTTTGAAACAGCCATTGATATCAATCACAAAGGAAAGAAGGAAATGAAGCAAGAATGAAATGAGATGAGATGGTGAAGAGAACTTGTGGAGCAGAAATTATAAATAGAAAATATTCAGAGTTGCCAGCCAATAGATGAAATAATACCATGGGCCATTACCATGGTATATCAATACTATGGGTCATCTACACTTTTGATTATTATGATATGGACCTAGGCTTTTATTTGTTACAATACCATGACTTATCAATACCACATGCCCAAAAACAATAACTTATTTCAAAATAAAAATATTTTATTTTTATTTTATTTTATAACATTTTTTAATTAAATCCAAGAGTAGAAAGGTTATAATTACTCTTGAGGTATATCTAAACCCTCCACCCTCAGGACTACTAACAATATTTTCATAGAGATCAAATGGAGGTTTTAATAAATTAGAAAATGAGAATACTTTAATATATAGATATGTGAAATTTATATAATATAAATAATATTATAAAGAACTAGGATAGATGCATCTTAACCAAGGATCCAAGCAGAAAGCAAAGTGATTAACAATGATAGATGAAAGATAGTGCATGATTCTTTTAAATTTTTTATTATTGTATTTTCTTTAACATGATTGATCCAAAATATAGGTTTAATATTTTACAACCAATTATGTTTTTTTATTAATTTAGATACTTTCTTAAATACAATACAATGGGATCATATTTAAGAAAGAGAATGAGATGGAACGGGGAATAGAGTGTGGAAGAGAGACATAGAGGTGAGAGACACAGTGAGAGAGAGAAAGGAAGAGAGAGAGGAGGGAGAGAGAGGGATTTGTAGGGGGAAAGAGAGGGAGTGACAAGGGAGAGATGAAGATGGAATGATGGAGATAGGAACAAGGGAAGAGAGAGAGAAAAGGAGAGGATAAAGATAGGGAAAGAAGGGGAAGAGTGTAGAAAATTTGGTGATAGGTTAACCCGATAATGCAATATAAATCAAATCAGAATACTATAACTTACTTCTACTATCAATTTGCGGAAGCTTAAAGATCGCGCTGAACAATATAACCAGAAGAAGAAGAATCAATGTCACAATACACCTGAAAATACTTCAGGGAAATCCTCGGATAAAAACCCCACACTATTGTATTATCATACATGGTGGAAATACATAGGAATTATACAAAGCCTTAGCTCTCACAGCTAGCCAGCTCTTAGTACAATCCTCACAGATGCTCACAGGAAAATCTTGGATTCTCTCTAGTTTCCTCTCTACCCTCCAAGTTCCTATTTCTTTGCACTATTCCTTGTGGATGATTTGCATGTTACCAAGTGGAAAACCAAGCCTTCAAAATTGCGCAATCCTCAAGAATGAATCCTTGACTACATGCATGAGTTTTCTCCATGAGAAAACACATGCAACTGATAGTACATTGTCCTTGAACATTTGTTTCAATTGGTCTTTCTCAGAATAGACATGCATGAGTTTCTGATGAGGGAATCTTCAGTTAACTGGAGTACCACTAGTTGAGTGCATTAATGCATCAACTCACTATTAACTCACTATTAGTTCCTTAAACAGTTTGGAACTAATTTAATTGGACTTAACTCAGTAAACTGAGTTAACTAATTAAAACTCAAATATAACTCATCTTATCTTGGATAACTCTTGCATGATTTTAGAAGGACTTCTAACTCGAATTTCTCCAACTAATTAATTTAAAATAAATTAAGTAATTATTTCCAAGTAGTTGTAAAGACTAAATTCGATTTTAATTCACAATTTAATTCAAGGACAAATTAAATTGGAATATTCTTGTTGCCATATTTCAACAAAGAGAGAGAGATAGGGAGACATAGATATGGAGGGGGGAGAGAGTAGGAGAGAGAGAAGGTGAGAGGGAGGGAGATAGTGACAGAGTTGGAGGGTGTAGAGAGAGTGTGTGTATGATGGGGGGAGAGATGGAGAGAGGTGGGCGAGAAGGGGAGAGAGAAGAGACAGAGGGGGAGAGAGAGATGGAGTTGGAAGGGGAAGAAATGCATAGAGAGAGAAAGGTGGAGAGGGAGTGACAAGGGTGAGATGGAGATTCAGTGAGGAGGGGAGAAAGAGAGAGAGAGAGAGAGAGAGAGAGAGTGGAGAGAGAGAGGGAGAGGAGGAGGGAAGGAGAGAGAGTGTGTATGTTTTGTGGGTGAGAAGGAGAGACAATGGGATATAGAGATATAGATGGGGTGGGGGAGAGGATAGAAAAGAGAGGCAAAGAGAGGGAGGGAGGAAGAGGGATAGATGGGAGATGAAGGGGGTATAGAGAGAGAGAGAGAGAGAGGAGGGAGAGATAGATATATAGATAGATAGATATGGAGAGAGAGAGAGAGAGAGAGCATGACATATGTTTATGAGGTTGATATAGAGAGAGAAATAAGGACAGATGGAGGGAGTATAAATATAGATAACAGGGGGAGAGAGGAAAGAAGAGAAAGATATATAAGGTTAGGGAGAGGCCGATAGAATGAGATGGGGGAGAGGGAGGGGAAGAGAGAGAAGGAGAGGGGGAGGGAGTTAGACACATAATGGAATGTGGAGAGAGAGGGAAGAAGAAAGAGTCTCACAGAGACAAATATAGACATAGAAGTTAGATCTAGAAAGTCATGAATATTTAAGTTTTTCAATGTGGTTGTTGATTTCTAATCTATTTGATCACATGCACTATATGCATTGATTTTAGTGTAGATGTCGATTTATAATTCTATTTAATACCTTATACTAGATGCATTGATTTCAGTGTCGATGTTGATTTCTACTCCTATTTGATTGCTTGCACAAAATGCATTGGTTTTAGTGTAGATATTGATTTCTAATTCTATTTTATCACTTGCACTAGATGCATTGATTTCAGTTTAGATGTCAATATCTAATCATATTTAATACCTTACACTAGATGCATTGATTTCAGCGTAGATGTTGATTTCTACTCATATTTGGTTGCTTGAATTAGATGCATTAGTTTCAGTGTAGATATTGATTTCTAATCCTATTTGATTTCTTGCACTAGATGTGTTGATTTCAGTATAGATGTTGATTTCTAATTCTATTTGATTGTTTGCACTAGATGCATTGATTTTAGTGTAGATGTTAATTTCTCATTTTATGCAACAAGATGTATGATGTACATTAATTTCAAAATAATTAGATTAATAGTGTGCATTGATTTCAGTGTAAGCACATATCTACCTCCATCTATATCTCTATCTCCCATTTTCTCTCCTTCTTTATCTCTTTATCTCAGCCCCTAACATACACTCTATCTTTCCACATCTATCTATCTCTCTCTCCCTCCTTTCCTTTCCATTCCCCCTCTCTCTCTTCCCCTTCTCTCTCTCTATAACATTTCTCTCTCCATATCTATGTCTCTTCCTCCCTCCCTATCTTTGCATCTCTCTTCTTCCCTTGCCCCCCCCATCTATGTTTCTATCTCCTCTTGTCTCTCCTTCTCACCCGAAAAACATACACACTCTCTCTCAGTGTAAGCACATAAAATTTATTCAACTATAAATACAATACTTGAATTTTCATCCTAAATAAAATGGTTGCTTACTCCAAATGTTTGCTTCTTGAAACTATAAACTATTTATAATTGGGTACATATTATTATTCCCATTTTCCATCATTCAACATTGTTAATTAGTTTGCATTCAAACACGGTAATAGAAAATAACTACCATCGAAAATTATTTGGGGTTTAACACTCCATAAGTCACAATGATTGAATTTTGATAAAACTACTATTAATATTAGAGAGGAACAGAGACAAGGTGTGTTGTTTACCATAGTAGCTCAAGTTAAATATTTGAATGGTCTATGATTCCAACTAGTATTTTCATATGATCGATATGAGAAAATGGAAAAAATAATAGGTGTGACAATAGTTTTGTACCTCGAGATTTGATCCCTCTCGGCGCTTGATAGATCCGGTGTTAAGATGGATCTAGGCTGGTTTCAGTCGTGTGTAGTCGAGATGCACCTCTTTATTTCCTTTTCTCTCTCTCTATTTGTTAGTTACCTCAGTTTGTTGAGATGAGAGAGACTATTAGTAACTTGAATGATGAAATACTAATCTTGAGTGCAAAGTGTCAATGTAACAATTTTGATAGATAGAAAATGTGAATACTAAGAATATAGTCAATTACAAACAATATTCATTGCACTCAAGCTACAACTATTTTCTTCAACGCTGAAACCAATATTAATAAAAATGCAAGTCTCTTTTCCAAAAGAATCTTTCCCAAGATAGAGTTATTTACAAAATCTATTGTATTCACAAAGATATGTCATGTTTCTTTAAAACAAAACTAACATGTCATTTTCTCTAAAACAAAACTAATGTGTTAGTCATTATTTCTTGCATGCAGATATATGTATTTTACAAAGGAAAACTAGTGCGTTTATTGAAAGTAATTAGTTGTTTTAAAAATAAAAATAACCCTATAAAAAAAAAAAAAAAAAAAAAAAAAAAATGACTCGTGGTATTGACTCATGGTTTTAAAAATATATGGTATTGACTCATGGAATTCCTACCCTAGATTCGTGTTAGTTTGATGTTATGTTTAGATACATAATTAGTTGTAGAAAATGATGGTAGCCTATAAAGGTACAACTTCTTTTTATGGATATATTGGCACTAGGCATTTGTCTGCAAAGGTGGGGAAATATCAGGAAAAATGTAATTATTACATTTTAGGTAATATTTTTGCCTACCACTATCCACTTTTTACTAAGTTATATTGGATAAAATATAATACTATAATATTACATTTTGCCTAATATTTCTCCTCAACGAGTCCACTTCTTATTGTAATTTTTCTTTATATTTGTTATTTAAAAGTAAACAAACTCAACTAGGAGTGAGGGGAAATATTGATAAGAATGTAATATTAGGTGGGGGCGGTTATAAATATTGGGTAACATATAATATTGTAATATTTCCCTCACTCGATTAACGTTTTGCAGTGAAAGTTGCTCTATAGCCCAATATAGGGCACATGTGTAGATGTAATGTAAGAAATGTAATGTAAGTAAACATTTGTAATGTCGGCTCAATTGTAATCAATATATTTCTAATAATAATTAATATAGATGTCTTCCATATATAAATGAACCAATACCCAAAAGAAAAAGATATCCAGTGAGAGGAGGGAAGAGTACTGTGGGCTACTACCATTATTTATCAATACCATGGGACATCTAGACTTTTGATTATTATGTTATGGATCTAGGCTTTTAATTATTATGTTACAATACCATGGACCAATACCATGGCTTGTCAATACCACATGCCCAAAAACTATAACTTATTTCAAAATCAAAATATTTTATAAATTCTTTATTTTTATATATTTTTATAACATTTTTTAATTAAATATAAGAGTAAAAAGATTATAATTACTTTTTAGGTATATATAAAATCTCCATCCTCAGGACTACTAACAATATTCCCATAGAGTTTAAATGGAGGTTTTAATAAGTTAAAAAATGATAATACTTTTATATATACATATGTGAAATTTATATAATATAAATAATATTATATAGAGAAGGATAGATGCATCTTAACCAAGGATCCAAGCAATTAGAAAGAAAAGTGATTAACAATGATAGAGGAAATATAGTCCGTGATTATTTTAAGTTTTTATTTTTATTATATTTTCTTTAACATGATTGATCCAAAATATAGGTTTAATATTTTACAATCAATTATGCTTTTTATTAATTTAGATACTTTCTTAAATACAATACAATGGGATCCTATTTAGGAACGAGAGTGACATGGAAGGGGGAATAAAGTGTGGCAGAGACATATAGAGGTGAGAGACACAGTGAGAGAGAGAAAGGAAGAGAGAGAGGAGGGAGAGAGAAGGAGGGAGAGAGGGAATGACAAGGGAGAGATGAATATGGAATGAGGGAGAGAGGAGACGAGGGAAGAGAGAGAAAATGAGAGGATGAAGATAGGGAAAGAAGGGGAAGAGAGAGATAGGGAGAAATAGATATGGAGGGGGGAGAGAGGAGGAGAGAGTTAAGGAGAGAGGGAGGGAGATAGTGATAGAGCTGGAGGGTGTAGAGAGAGTGTGTGTATGATTGGGGGAGAGACGGATGGAGGTTGGAGAGAAGGGGAGAGGGAGGAAAGGAAAAAGGGAGAGGAATTGAAAGAGAGGAGAGAGAGAGATGGAGTTGGAAGCGAAAGAAAGACATACAGAGAAAAAGGTGGAGGAGTGACAAGGGAGATATGGAGAGTCAGAGAGAGAGAGAGAGAGAGAGAGAGAAGGAGAGGAAGAGGGAGGCAGAGAGAGATAGATAGATATGGAGAGAGAGTGTGTATGTTTTGTGAGTGAGAAGAAGAGACAAGGGGAGATACAAATATAGATGGGGCGGGGGAGAGGGTAGAAGAGAGAGGCAAAGAGAGGGAGGGAGGAAGAGTGATAGGTGAGAGAGAGAGATAGAGAGAGAGATAAGGGGAAGGGATAGAGAAGGAAAGGATGAGGGAGATATAGATATATAGATAGATATGGGGGGAGAGAGAGAGAGAGCATGACATATGTTTAGGGGGTTGAGATAGAGAGACAAATAAGGACAGATGGAGGGAGGTATAAGTATAGATAGCAATGGGAGAGAATAAATAAGAGAAAGTTAGGGAGAGGCCGATAGAATGAGACGGGGGAGAGGGAGGGGAAGAGAGAGAAGGAGAGGGGGAGGGATATAGACACATAATGAAAGGTGGAGAGAGAGGGAAGAAGAAAGAGTCTCACAGAGACAAATACAAACATAGAAGTTAGATCTATAAAGTCATGAATATTTAATATTTTCAATGTGGTTGTTGATTTCTAATCCTATTTGATCACATGCACTATATGCATTGTTTTCAATGTAGATGTTAATTCATAATTCTATTTAATAACTTACACTAGATGGATTGATTTCAGTGTCGATGTTGATTTCTACTCCTATTTGATTGCTTGCATAGATTGCATTTGTTTTAGTGTAGATATTTATTTCTAATCCTATTTTATCACTTGCACTAGATGCATTGATTTTAGGTTAGATGTTGATTTCTAATCATATTTAATACCTTACACTAGATGCATTGATTTTAGCGTAGATGTTGATTTCTACTCATATTTGAATTCTTGCATTAGATGCATTGGTTTCAGTGTAGATATTTATTTCTAATCCTATTTGATTGCTTGCACTAGATGCATTGATTTAGTATATATGTTGATTTCTAATCCTATTTGATTGTTTGCACTAGATCCATTTATTTTAGTGTAGATGTTAATTTTTGATTTGATGCAACAAGATGTAGGATGTACATGAATTTCAAAGTAATTAGATTAATAGTGTGCATTGATTTCAGTGTAAGCACATCTCTACCTCCTCCATCTATATCTCTATCTCCCATTCTCTCTCCTTCTTTATCTCTATATCTCAGCCCCTAAACGTACACACTCTCTCTCCACATCTAACTATCTCTCTCTCCCTCCCTTCCTTTCCCCTCCCTCTCTCTCTCTTCCCCTTCTCTCTCTAACATTTATCTCTCCAAATGTATATCTCTTCCTCCCTCCCTGTCTTTGTCTCTCTCTTCTTCCCTTCCCCCCCATCTATGTCTCTATCTCCCCTCTCATTCTCACCTGAAAAACATACACACTCTCTCTTAGTGTAAGCACATAAAAAATATTCAACCATAAATACAATACTTGAATTTTCATCCTAAATAAAATGTTTTCTTACCCCAAAAGTTTGCTTCTTGAAACTATAAACTATTTATAATTGGGTACATTCTTATTATTCTCATTTTTCATCATTCAACATTGTTAATTACTTTTTGTTCAAATGCGGTAATAGAAAATAACTACCATTGAAAATTATTTGGGGTTTAACACTCCATAAGTCACAATGATTGGATTTTGAGAAAACTACTATTAATATTGGAGAGGAAGAGAGATAGGTGTGTTGTTTTCTCCAATAGCTCAAGTTAAATATTTGAATGTTCTATGATTCCAACTACTCTTTTCATATGATCAATATGAGAAAATGGAAAAACTAATGGGTGTGACAATAGGTTTTCACCTCAAGAGATTTGATCCCTCTCGGCCCTTGATAATCTGGTGTTAAGATGGACCTAGGTTGGTTTCAGTCATGTGTGGTCGAGATACACCTCTTTATTTCCTTCTCTCTCTATTTGTTAGTTACCTCAATTTGTTGAGATGGGAGAGACTATTAGTAACTTGAATGATGAAAAATGATGAAATAAAAAAATTAAGTGCAAAGTGTCTATGTAACAATTTTGATAGATAGAAAATGTGAATACTAAGAATATAGTCAATTACAAACAATCTTCATTGTAGTCAATCTAAAACTATTTTCTTCTATGTTGAAACCAATATTAATACAAATGCAAGTATTCCAATATCAATACAAATGCAAGTCTCTTTTCCAAAAGCATCCTTCCCAAGATAGAGATATTTACAAAATCTATTGTATGCACAAATATGTCATGTTGCTTTAAAACAAAACTAACTTGTCATTTTCTCTAAAACAGAACTAACATGTTAGTAATTATTTATTGCATGTGGATATATGTATTTTACAATGTGTTAGTCATTATTTCTTGCATGCGAATATATGTATTTTACAAAGGAAAACTAGTGTGTTGATTGCAAGTAATTAGTTGTTTTTAAAAATAAAAATAACCCTATAAAAAAAGATAATAAAAAATAAAATGACTCGTGGTATTGACTCATGGAATTCCTCTAGAATATAACCTATTTAAGGGGGGATTCAACTACCCTAGATTCATGTTAATTTGATGTTATATTTAGATACATAATTAGTTGTAGAAAATGATGGTAGCCTATAAAGGTAATTTTTTTTATATTTTTGCCTACCACTATCAATTTTTTACTAAGTCATATTGGATAAAATATAATACTATAATGTTACATTTTACCCAATAATAAGTCCACTTATTATTGTAATTTTTCTTTATATCTGTGATTTATAAGTAAACAAACTCAACTATAAAATTATTAGGAGTGAGGTGAAATATTGAGTAGAATGTAATATTTAGGGTGGGGTGTGACGTCAAATATTTGGTAAAATTTAATAATATTACATTTTAATTAGTATTTCCCCTTACCCTTGACCACTATTTATTAGGTGGGGGTGGTTATAAATATTTTCCCAACATTTTGCGCCGAAAGTTGCTCTACAGCCTAGTATAGGGCACATGTGCAGATGTAATGTAAGAAATTTACTGTAAGTAAACATTTGTAATGTTCAATTGTAATCAATATATTTGTAATAATTAATATAGATGTCTTCCATCCCAATACCCACAAGAGAAAGATAATGTAATGTAAGTAAACATTTGTAAGGTTGGGTCAATTGTAATCAATATATTTGTAATAATTAATATAGATGTCTTCCATCTAGAAATGAACCAATACCCACAAGAGAAAGATACAGAGCTAGAGGAGGCAAGAATACACCCACAAGACAAAGATACAAAGCCAGAGGAGAACTACCATTATTTATGAATACCATGGGACATCTAGACTTTTGACTATTATGTTATGGATCTAGGCTTTTAATTATTATGTTATGGACCAATACCATGGCTTATCAATACCACATGCCCAAAACTCATAACTTATTTCAAAATAAAAATATTTTACAAGTGCTTTATTTTAATTTAATTTTATAACATTTAAAAATTAAATCTAAGAGAAAAAAATGTTATAATTACTTCTCTTTAAAATCAACTCTCCACTTGCCCACCTATTATTATTGTTAGCAGTAAGATTATATGTTAGACGATTAAGAAAAATTCAAAAAAATTAGTTACTAATTCATTGATCTAGCTGCAACTGCTTCAACAATCGCACCCCTTATCTAAAGGCTTCAACCATCGCGCCCCATATTTCATGTGCATGCCCACAACTTTCAACAATCGCACCCCTTATCTAAAGGCTTCAACCATCGCGCCCCATATTTCATGTGCATGCCCACAACTTTCAAGAAGTAATTCTGCAGTGCCCCCAACCCATTCTTCTTTCTTTGTTGTATGATACAATGCAATTCTTAATTGATTTTTCTGAAAGAGGCACTAGGCGCGGGTGTGGCCAAGGATGGGGAGAAGAGCATTTGCCTGGTTATGAAGGACATCAACAACACCGCTAAGGCTTGGGACTTGTACAGCTCTGATATCCCCTCTCCTTGCCACCTGTTATAGATACAATTCATTCAGATATTTTACTTTTTTCTGTTGTTTTGTGTGTGTTGATTTGACTCACGGGTTTTCATTTGTGTGGCACACTAGGCGAATGGGTAGATAGGCAGTGTTTATATATCAGCTTTTTGTATTTGAAGGCACCAAAGAGTTCACAAGAATCATGCAGTTGGTGTGAGGGAAAGAAGGGGACGTTTTGTTTTCTCTTTAATTTTTAATCCATTCGCCTGATACACCTATCATGATGATAGTGATGAGAAATCTATGGTTTCTAACCTTTCCTCGTGCTTTGGACAGAACAAATTTGTGGCTCAAAAACTCTGCAACTTCTAAAGATTGCCATTAAAGCTTATCACAAGTTGCATTGTGAGCCAGCCTTAAAATGAGATGTATAAATTCATATAGCTATAAAAGTCTATGTTATATTAGTGGAGCCTAATTGGTTGTAAAATATTAAACCTATATTTTGGATCAATCATCTTAAAGAAACTACAATTAAAAAAAAATTAAAATAATCATGCACTATCTTTCTTCTATTATTGTTAATCACTTTTCTTTCTCACTTCGCTTGAATCCTTGATTAAAATGCATCTATCCTTGTTCTTTATTATATTATTTATATTATATAAATTTCACATATGTATATATAAAAAAATTCTCATTTTTTCTAATTTATTAAAACCTCCATTAAATCTCTATGGGAATATTGTTAGTAGTCCTAAGGATGGAGGGTTTATATATGCCTAAAAAGTAACTAGATTTACTTAAAAAATGTTAGTAAATTAAATTAAAATAAAGCATTTGTAAAAGATTTTGATTTTGAAATAAGTTATGGTTTTTGGGCATGTCGTATTGATAAGCCATGGTATTGGTCCATGGTATTGTAACATAATAATTAAAAGCCTAGATCCATAACATAATAATCAAAAGTCTAGATGTCCCATGGCATTGATAAATAATGGTAGCAGCCCACGGTTTTCTTCCCTCCTCTCCCTCTGTATCTTTCTCTTGTGGGTATTGGTTCATTTATAGATCGAAAGCATCTATATTAATTATTACAAATATATTGATTACAATAGATCTGACACGGTGGGGAAATACTAATTAAAATGTAATATTATTAAATTTTACCTAATATTTGACGTCACACCCCACCCTAAGTATTACATTATACTCAATATTTCCTCTCACTCCTACTAATTTTATAGTTGATTTTGTTTATTTTAAATCACAAATATAAATAAAAATTACAATAAGAAGTGGACTCATTGAGAAGAAATATTGGGTAAAATGTAATATTATAGTATTATATTTTATCCAATATAACTTAGTAAAAAGTGGATAGTGGTAGGCAAGAATATTACCTCTCTAGACAAATGCCTAGTGCCAATATATCTGTAAAAAAATGTTTAACCTTTATAGGCTACCATCATTTTCTACAACTAATTAAGTATCTAAAGATAACATCAAACTAGTATGAATCTAGGGTAGTTGAATCACCCATTAAATATATTATATTCCAGAGGAATTCCATGAGTCAATACCATGGATTTTTAAAACCATGAGTTAATAGGATGAGTCATTTTTATTATTATTATTTAATTTTTATAGGGTTATTTTTATTTTTAAAACAACTAATTACTTGCAATAAAAGCACTAGTTTTCATTTTTAAAATACATATATCCACATGCAAGAAATAATGTCTAACACATTAGTTTTGTTTTAGAGAAAATGACATGTTAGTTTTGTTTTAGAGCAACATGACATATCTTTGTGCATACAATAGATTTTGTAAATAGCTATATCTTGGGAAAGATGCTTTTGGAAAAGAGACTTGCATTTGTATTAAAATTGGTTTCAGCGTAGAAGAAAATAGTTTCAGATTGACTGCAATGAAGATTGTTTGTAATTGACTATATTCTTATTATTCACATTTTCTATGTATCAAAATTGTTACGTTGACGCTTTGCACTCAAATTTTGTATTTTATCATTTTTCAACATTCAAATTACTAATAGTCTCTCTCATCTCAACAAATTGAGGTAACTAAGAAATAGAGAGAAGGAAATAAAGAGTACATCTCAACCGCACACGACTAAAACCAGTCTATATCCATCTTAACACTGGATCTATCGAGTGTCGAGAGTGATCAAATCTCTCGAGGTGCAAACCTATTGTCACACCTATTAGTTTTTCCATTTTGTCATATCGATCATATGAAAAGAGTAGTTGGAATCATAGACCAAATATTTAACTCGAGCTACTGTAGTAAACAACACACCTTGTCTCTGTTCCTCTCCAATATTAATAGCAGTTTTCTTGAAATTCAATCATTGTGACTTATGGAGTGTTTAACCCCAAATAATTTTCAATGGTAGTTATTTTCTATTACAACGTTTGAATGCAAAGTAATTAACAATGTTGAATGATGGAAAATGGGAGTAATAAGAATGTACCCAATTATAAATAGTTTATAGTTTCAAGAATAAAACATTTGGGGTAAAAAAACATTTTATTTAGGATGAAAATTCAAGTATTGTATTTATGGTTGAATAATTTTTATGTGCTTAAACTGAGAGAGAGTGTGTATGTAGGAAGAGATATAGATATGGAGAGAGAAATGTTAGAGAGAGAGAGGGAGGGGAAAGGAAGGGAGGGAGAGAGAGATAGATAGATGTAGAAAGAGAGTGTGTATGTTTAGGGGCTGAGATAGAGAGATAAAGAAGGAGAGACATTTGGAGATAGAGATATAGATGGAGGAGGTAGAGATGTGCTTACACTGAAATAAATGCACACTATTAATCTAATTACTTTGAAATTAATGTACATCATACATTTTGTTGCATCAAATCATAAATTAACATCTACACTAAAATCAATGCATCTAGTGCAAACAATCAAATAGGATTAGAAATGAACATCTATACTGAAATCAACGCAACTAGTGCAAGTAATCAAATAGGATTAGAAATCAAGTTCTATACTAAAACCAATGCATATAATGCAAGCAATCGAATATGAGTAGAAATCAACATCTACACTGAAATCAATGCATCTAGTGTAAGGTATTAAATATGATTAGAAATCGACATCTAAACTGAAATCAATGCATCTAGTGCAAGCGATAAAATAGGATTAGAAATCAATATCTACACTAAAACCAATGCATCCTGTGCAAGCAATCAAATAGGAGTAGAAATCAACATCGACACTGAAATCAATGCATCTAGTGTAAGGTATTAAATAGAATTATAAATCAACATCTACACTAAAATCAATGCATATGTGTATGTGATCAAATAGGATTATAAATCAACAACCACATTGAAAATCTTAAATATTCATGACTCTCTAGATCTAACTTCTATGTTTGTATTTCTCTCTACGGGACTCTTTCTTCTTCCCCCTCTCTCCACCTTCGATTATGTGTCTACCTCCCTTGCCCTATCCTTGTCTATCTTCCCCTCCCTCTCCCCATCATACACACACTCTCTCTACACCCTCCAACTCTGTCACTATCTCCCTCCCTCTCTCCTATACTCTCTCTCCTCTCTCCCCCCTCCATATTTATGTCTCCCTGTCTCTCTCTTCCCATTCTTTCCCTATCTTTATCCTCTCCTTTTCTCTCTCTTCCCGCGTCTCCTCTCTCCCTCATTCCATATTCATCTCTCCCTTGTCACTCCCTCTCTTTCCCACTCCAAATCCATCTCTCTCCCTCCCTCTCTACCCCTCCTCTCTCTCGCTGTGTTTCTCACCTCTATGTCTCTCTCCCACACTGTATACCCCCTTCCATCTCACTCTCTTTCTTAAATATGATCCCATTGTATTGTATTTAAGAAAGAATCCAAATCAATAAAAAACACAATTGGTTGTAAAATATTAAACCTGTATGTGGATCAATCGTGTTAAAGAAAATACAATAATAAAAAAATTAAAAGAATCACGCATTATCTTTCCTCTATCATTGTTAATCACTTTGCTTTTTGATCGCTTGGATCATTTGTTTTTTTTCTAGACTAATTCTATTAATGTAACAAAAAATAGTACATGGAGGCACTAGCCTCTGCAGATCCTGTCTCAGATTTTACCATGTTTTAGCAAACCATAACTGAAAAAAGATTGCCCTCATCGGGGAAACCAGTCCAAAACTCGAGTGTGCTACCCACACAGGGGAACCAGCCTGTGGTAACATTGTGGAATAGTTTGTTGAATAAAAAAACAAAATTGACAATATTTACAACAAAAAGCAACAGAAGAGACCCCTAAATTGGTGACCGGGTGCTCAAAGAAAAAAGAAAAAACCTAGGCCTACTAGGTGTCATTAGGTGGTAGAGGTTCCTCCATAATTAGACATTTGTAAGCTTCCATGTCATCTTCGTCGTGCTGTTGCTCGCTCGTCATTGCTTCCACATACATATTTCTACCTAGAGTATTGTCCTTGAGCAGCTTCCATTTGGTTCATAGCGTCACCATGTGTTCTACGAGTCCTAGAGCTGCTACCAAGTGTTTTCCTTCTGTTGGTGTTAGTCCTTTTCTGAATGATGCGAGCCGGGATGATAGATCTCTGTGGCACCTCTCTGAAAGCAACATAAATGGTAGCAATAATGCACAGGCGCTCCAGCGTGCAACAAAACTAAAATTGGGTAGAATGGCAGGGTTGCATTGTTGGAATAGAGGCATTAGGAGGATGGTGAGTGTCTACAGCATGCCTAGAGCCTGCCATCTGAGCACACCCCCTACCACTGCGGGTAGAGGGATACCGACCCGTGAAGTGAGTTGTAGGCGACGGGGAGGAAGAAATCGAAGGAGTAGAGGCAGAGAGGGATGGTGAGGGAGGGCAAGTTGCTCTACCTCTATTGCTGCCCCTTCTACATCGCATCCTGTGCCGCAAACGAGGCATATTTTCCTAGTTGGAATTGGTTCGACAGGTGCTAGGAGGAGCAGGACAGGGGATAGAATGGCCTATGGGAGCAGGAGACTAGGAAATTCAAGGTTCATAAGTAGAGTTTAGGGTCGTAACAGCAGTTCTGAAGTAGCAAAGCAGATTATGCGAGAAGTGGGCATCTTCAACCATTTCAATACAACAGAGGATCTGGCACTTTCTCTCTGTTGTCGTGCACGAGCTTGGCTCTACAATAGCAGGGAGGCAGTTACAGTTCAAAGGAGATATAACAGGGGGAAGGCGGTCCGAAATCACCATCTTATGGGTAAGAGTAAGGTTTCCTCGATCTTCACACAATATTAAAACGCCCTTAATTATGGTGGTGGGCTTCTGGGTGGAAGTGTGGGTGGCCATGTGGCTGTGCCACTTGCTAGCTCGGATCTGTTGCGCTGTACCAGAGCTATTAATCACCCACATCCAGGAGCTTGGATCCTTGGTTAAGATGTGTCTATCCTAATTATTTATAATATATAAATTTCACATATGTATATATTAAAGTATTCTGTTTTTTTAATTTAGTAAAACCTCCATTTAATCTCTATGAAAATATTGTTAGTGGTCGTGAGGATGGAGGGTTTAGATATACCTCAAGAATAATTAAAACCTCTTTGCTCTTAGATTTAATTAAAAAATGTTATAAAATTAAATTAAATAAAAATATTTTATTTTGAAATAAGTTAAGATTTTTGGGCATGTGGTATTGATAAGGCGTGGTATTGGCCCATGGTATTGTAACAATTAAAAGCCTAGATCCATAACATAATAATCAAAAGTCTAAATGGCCCATGGTATTGATAAACGATGGTAGTCACCCATGGTATTATAATTTTCTTCCCTCCTCCCCCTCTCTATCTTTCTCTTGTGGGTATTGGCCCATGGTATTGTAAAAAAGGCTACTTAGAAGGTAATAATATCCATGGTAAATATTCATGATTAAAATTCTTGTCATATTGTAAATATTAAGTTTTCATCGGCTTATTAATTAAATTTATAGATGGAACACATTTATATTAATGGTATTATAATTTTCTTCCCTCCTCCCCCTCTCTATCTTTCTCTTGTGGGTATTGGCCCATGGTATTGTAAAAAAAGCTACTTAGAAGTTAATAATATCCATGGTAAATATTCATCATTAAAAATCTTGTCATATTGTAAATATTAAGTTTTCATCCGCTTATTAATTAAATTTATAGATGGAACACATTTATATTAATTGTTACAAATATATTGATTACATAAAATATAATATTACAATATTATATGTTACCCAATATTTATAACCACCCCCATCTAATAAATAGTGGCCACAGGTGGGAAGAAATACTAATTAAAATGTAATTATTAATTTTTACCTAATATTATAGGTCACACGCCACCCTAAATATTACATTCTACTCAATATTTCCCCACTCCTACTAATTTTAGTGAGCACCTTCCATTATATTGAGTTTACCTTCCTACAACTAAAAACCTGAATATTACATTCTACTCAATATTTCCCCACTCCTACTAATTTTATTGAGCACCTTCCATTATATTGAGTTTACCTTCCTACAACTAAAAACCTGAACGCAACAAAATATAAAATATAAATTTACCTCATTATTATTACAGGATATGCCCAATGAATCCCCCACTTCCTTTACCTAGTTTTCTTTGTTATTCAATGAATAAGCTAATTTTTATTTTTATTTTAAAGTAACGTTACACATATCTTCAGCATATACAATATATGTTAGCTGACACATATATAGTGATGTTACACATATCTTTCGCATATACAATATATATTAGTCTACACATATTTTTTTTTTAATGTAAGGTTATGTTTCAATGTAGATATTTATTTCTAATCCTATTTGATTGCTTGCATTAGATGCATTGATTTCAGTATGGATGTTGATTTCCAATCCTATTTGATTATTTACACTACATGAATTGATTTTAGTGTAGATGTTTATTTCTGGTTTGATGCAACTGGATGTACGATGTACATTAATTTCTTGAAGTAATTAGATTAATAGTGTTCATTGATTTCAGTGTAAGCATGTCTTTTCCTCCTCCATCAATATCTCTATCTCCCATTGTCTCTCCTTCTCTATATCTCTATCTCACCCCCTAAACATACATACTCTCTCTCCATATCTATCTAACTCTCTCTCCCTTCCTTCCTTTCCCCTCCCTCTCTCTCTCTTCCCCTCCTCTCTCTAGCATTTCTCTCTTTATATCTTTATATGTTCCTCCCTCCCTGTCTTTACCTCTCTTTTCTTTCCTCTTGCCCGCCCTATATACATCTCTATCTCTCCTTGTCTCTACTTCTCACCACCATGGGCCAATACCCACAAAAGAAAGATAGAGAGGGAGAGGAGGGAAGAAAATTATAATACAGTGGGCTAATGCCATGGTTTATCAATACCCATCTAAACTTTTCATTATTATGTTATGGATCTAGGCTTAAAATTATTATGTTACAATAGCATGGGCCAATACCATGACTTATGAATATCACATGCCCAAAAACCATAACTTATTTCAAAACCAAAATATTTTACAAATGCTTTGTCTTAATTTAATATTATAACATTTTTTAATTAAATCTAAGAGAAAAAGGTTAAAATTAATTTTGAGGTATATCCAAACCCTCCATCCACATGACTACTAACAATATTCCCATAGAGATTAAATGGAGGTGTTAATAAATTAAAAAATGAGAATACTTTTATATATACATATGTGAAGGTCCACAGGGCTTTGGATTGATGGTGAATGGGTGCACTATTAAGGCACTCCTTACAATATGTCATTGCTTCAAATCCCAAGTGGATGCTTACCTATCAAAAAAAAAATATACATATGTGAAATTTATATAATAAAAATAATATTACAAAGAACCACGATAGATGCATATTAACCAAGGATCCAAGCGAAGTGAGAAAGAAAAGTGATTAACAATGATAGAGGAAAGATAATGTGTGATTCTTTTAAGTTTTTTATTATTATATTTTATTTAACATGATTGATCCAAAATATAGGTTTAATATTTTACAGCCAATTATGTTTTTTTTATTTAGTTACTTTCTTAAATATAATACAATGAAATCATATTTAAGAAAGAGAGTGAGATGAAAGCAGGAATAGAGTGGGGGGGAGAGACACTGAGAGAGAGAAATGAAGAGAGGGATGAGGGGGAGAGAGGGAGGGAGAGAGATAGGCATGGAGAGGGAAAGGGAGGGAGTGAAGAGAAAATACATTGAGAGATAGAAGTGGAGAGAGAGAGGGAGTCACAATGGAGAGATGAAGATGGAATGAGGAAGATACGAGATGAGGGAAGGGAGAGAAAATGGGAGGAAGGGAGATTGAGATATAGATGGGGTGGGGGAAAGGGTAGAAGAGAGAGGAATGGAGGAAGGGAGATATATAGGATATGGAGATATAGATGGAGAGAGACAGGGGGAGGAAGAGGGATAGATAGATAGATACATCGACATATAGATATGGGGAGAGAGATAGAGAGCCTGACATGTGTTTGGGGGCTGATATAGAGAGACAAATAAGGAGAGATGGAAGGAGGTATAAATATAGATATGAGGGGGAAAGAGGGAATAAGATAAATATAGAGAGAGGGAGGGAGAGGTAGATAAAGAGAGATGGGGGAGAGAGGGAGGGGAAGAGAGAGAAGGAGAGGGGGAGGGAGATAGACATAGAATGGAAGGTGGAGAGAGAGGGAAGAATAAAGAGACATAGAGACAAATATAGACATAGAATCTAGATCTAGAAAGTCATGCATATTTTTTTTATTTTCACTAAAATAGATCTATTGATATCAATGTGGTTCTTGATTTCTAATCCTATTTGATCACATGCACTATATGCATTGATTTCGATGTAGATGTTGATTTATAATCCTATTTAATACCTTACACTAGATGCATTGATTTCAGTGTCGATGTTGACTTCTACTCCTATTTGATTGCTTGCTCATGATGTATTGTTTTTAGTGTAGATATTGATTTCTAATCCTATTTGATCTCTTGCATTAGATGCATTGGTTTCAATATAGATATTGATTTCTAATCCTATTTGATTTCTTGCACTAGATGCATTGATTTTAGTATAGATATTGATTTCTAATCCTGTTTAATTGCTTACACTAGATCCATTGATTTTAGTGTAGATGTTGATTTCTGATTTGATGCTACTAGATGTATGATGTGCATTCATTTCTAAGTAATTAGATTAATAGTATGCATTGATTTTAGTGTAAGCATTATCTCTTCCTCCTCCATCTATATCTATATCTCACATTGCCTCTCCTCATATATCTCTCTATCTCACCCCCTAAACATACACGCACTCTCTCCCTTTCCCCTCCCTCTCTCTCTCTTTCCCTTCTCTCTCTCTCTCTTCCCCTTCTCTGTCTCTCTAGCATTTCTCTCTTTATATCTATATCTATTCCTCCCTCGCTATATTTGTGTCTCTCTTCTAGCCTCTTTCCCCCCATATATATATCTATTTGTTGTTGTCTCTCCTTCTCACCCCCAAAACCTACACACTCTCTCTTTGTTAATTACTTTACATTCAAACACGTTAATAGAAAATAACTACCATTGAAAATTATTTGGGTTTTAAGACTCCACATGTCACAATGATTGACTTTGGAGAAAACTACTATTAATATTGGGGAGCAACAAAGATAAGGTATGTTGTTTACTACATTAGCTCGCGTTAAATATTTGAATGGTCTATGATTCCAACTACTCTTTTCATATGATCGATATGAGAAAATGAAAAAACTAATAGGCGTGACAATAGGAAGAGTAAAAGAAATAGTTTCAGATTGATCACAATGAAGATTATTTGTAATTGGCTATATTCTTATTATTCACATTTTCTATCAATCAAAATTGTTACAATGACACTTTGCACTCAAAATTTTTATTTCTTCATCTTTCATCATTCAAGTTACTAACAGTCTCTCATCATCTCAACAAATTGAGGCAACTAAGCAAATTTTAAATTAAATTGACCAAACTAATCTTAGACATATTTGGCATATTTGAAATGATCAAAATAATTAGATGTTCAGAAAATTTTGTATGACCACAAATGACTAAAACTAGCCTAAATCCATCTTAACACTGGATCTATCAAGCACCGAGAGGGATCAAATTTCTTGAGGTGCAAACCTTTCTTCAATTTTTTGTGCAAAAAATAGGTTTCTTCAAGTTTTTCACTCAAAAAATAGGTTTCCACCTTGAGAGATTTGATCTCTCTCGGCGCTTGATAGAACCGATGTTAAGGTGGATCTAGGTTGGTAAATAAAATGTTTCAATTTCAACTATTTATATATTATATAAAATCAAATGAATATATATAAGTTTAATATAGATTTTATATAAAAAGAGATAATTCTTATTTCATTAATAAGTTCTTTAGAGATATTTGTAATTCATTTATTTTTTAATATGAAGTTGACATGCAAAATTTAAAATATATATATATATATATATATTATATTTTAAATATTAATTAAAAAATATGTGAGAGAGAGAAAGAGTCCTATCAATATATGTTTTCTAGAGAGATAATGTCTTATGATAATTAGTTATATATATAGAATCCTATGGATATATATTTTCTACTTTAAAATATAATAAAATTGTATATAGAGAGTCATATTAATATATTTTTTCGAAGCATGTGAATTATAAATAAAATGTTTCAATGTCAAATATGCATATGCTATATAAAATATCTATATATATATATATAGATATAGATAAGTTTAATATAAATTTTATATATAAAAGGATACTTCTTATTTCATTAATAAGTTCTTTAGAGACATTTGTAATTCATTCAATTTTTAATATGAAGTTGACATGCAAAATTTTAAATATTAATATAAAAAATATTATATTCTAAATATTAATGACAAAAATTATGAGAGAGAGAGAGAGATAGAGTCCTATCAATATATGTTTTCTACAGAGAGAGAATCTTATCATAAACAATTATATATATATATATAGTCCTATGGATATATTATGAGAGAGAGAGAGAGCCCTATCAATATATGTTTTCTACTTCAAAATATAACAAAATTGTATATAGAGAGTGATGTGAATTATAAATAAAGCGTTTCAATGTCAACTATGTATATACTATTTAAAAGAAAATAAACATATATAATTTTAATATAGATTTTATATGTAAAGAGATAATTCTTATTCCATTAATAAGTCCCTTAGAGATATTTGTAATTCATTCATTTTTTAATATGAAGTTGATATGAAAAATTTTAAATATTAATATAAAAGATAATATATTATAAACATTAAAAACAAAAAAATATTTAAATAGAGAGAGACCTATCAATATATGTTTTCTAGAGAGAGAGTGCCTTATCATAAACAATTATATATAGATATTTCTATGGATATATGTTTTCTACTTCCAAATATAATAAAATTGTATATAGAGAGCCATATGAATATATGATTTCTATGCATGTAAATTATAAATAAAATGTTTCAATGTCAACTATGTATATACTATATAAAATAAAAGAAATATATATAAGTTTAATAATAAATTTTATATATAAAGAGATAATTTTTATTTCATTAATAGGTTATTTATAGATATTTGTAATTCATTCATTTTTTAATACGAAGTTGACATCCAATAATTTAAATATTAATATAAAAATTAATATATTCTAAATATTAATAACAAAAATTATATATATATATATATATATATATATATATTGAGAGAGTCCTATCAATATATGTCTTCTACTTTCAGAGCATGTATTAACATTTTAATGTGTAAAATGTGAATTATAAATAAAATATCCCAAAATCAACTATATAGGTAAAACAGAAGGAAATATATATAAAAGATATTATTAGTTAAAAAGTTACACACACACATATATATTCTAACAGGATATTGAGCTTTATATAATAAAGATATTGGATTTTGGGCCAAACCCTTACAATATTCTTCACTCGCTATATATTGAAGGGTTACACTAATCCAAAAAATAGAGGGTTTGATCTTATGGCTGCTTTTCATTCCTATTCTAAAAGCATGCTTGATATAGACTCGATAAAATACCCCTAATACCAAGATGTATTTCCATAACATAGTTCTATATCAAAAGCATGTTGGTACTACAAGAAGTTAACATTTTCAGATAAAATAATAGACTAAGGACTTAACTATCTAGAGGTACAACTAACACGAATTTGACAAGGTCTTTTTCTCTCTATCCTTGGTTGACACCATGTTCTGTAGGTCGCCTCTAGCATTTTCATTCCTCCCATTTGAGACTCTTATGTCCAATGCAATAATCTCTAATTGAGTTTTGGCCTTGAAATTATCCAAATTTCTCTACTCTAATGCGACATTGGACTCCATTAGTAGTTGAAAGTATTGTTGCTACTATTCCACTATCTCACTCTATTGATTTATTTGCTCCATAAACCCTTCAATAGACTCTAAGAGTCTTTCCAACAAGGTAATTTTTTTAGCATGCTATGAACCAGATGAACAATTTTCCATTGAAAATGCAAACCTTACTTCACCCCAAACACTTAAGAGAATAATTCACCACAATTCTCTAGAGTTTCCTTGAGCCGACTATATTCTGCAACATGAAATGCGATGAGTGATCCTTATATAAATATTCCATGAATGTCACATAATACCCAAGTGATGATAATTCACCATATCCAAGCCAATATCTTGTTGATGACAACATAGAGATAGTCAAGCAGTATGAATCATGATGGGGTCTCAAAATTAATTCCAACAACCTATAGTGAGAAGGGGATTTGATAATCGTGGTCATTTGTATTGTCACTCGATCCTAATAAGGTGATGCCAAATTCCACCTGTTGGTATTACTAGCAGCATGAGATTTGCATATATTGCAGTGTTTAGGATTATGTATTAAAACTTAGAGTCATTGTGACTGATGATTTAATTCCCTCTTCACTCCAACACACCTATACTTTATTTTGCGAGTCAAGATCTATCAGATAAGTGGGGTGTGAGACATAATCCATGTTAACATACTTTTGATTCTCATTCATGCAAAAAGAATGAATGTATGATCAATAGTCCTATTATGAAGCTCTATTTCCCCTTGTTTTATTGTTGGCCCATTTTTTGCATTTACATCTTCTATTGAATTCAAATGCATATATACATATATACATACATACATACATATATATATATATACATATATACATATATACATATATACATACATACATCTATATATATATATATATATATATATATATATATATATATATGAAAAAATGCAATCTAATCAAACTATTGCGAGAGAATAATAATCTTTTGGAGAATAGCTAGACGATCTAAACTTATTGTTACCGTAGCCCTTGCCAATTGTTTGATGAGTAACATTGAGTGTTCAAACATAGTGAGTTTACAAATGTTTATAGCTAGTGATAATTCTCTTGGAATAATGATCTGTTGAGGGGGGGTGAATCACTAATTGTGAGATTCTTTTCCTTTTAAAGTATGCTTATAGTCCCTTTTTATATTCTGTTACTTGTGGGAGTATTCATTCATAAAGGAAGTGAACAGAAATTTGAAACATACATGTTAATACAAAAATCACATGAGCCGCAAACACATTTAACACAGTATTTTTCACATGGAAACCTAGAGGGTGAAAACCACCAAATTTGTTCTTTATTTATGATATAAATTAAGCACCTACTTAATGACATATGTTTGTTTGTGAGAACCCACTCATATGAGGCACCAGACCCATTTATTTAGCAAGCACCAACTTGCCAAGAGGCACCAACCTCTTTTGAATGTAGGCAACAACCTTCTCTTGCCATTGTTCTACTATTTCATATAATTTTCAAAATGAAAACAAAGAAATATACATTACAAGTAAAATACAAAAATGGTTGTTTGCAGACTCAACTTCTTCTCTCTGTCTTCTATTGTTCTACTGAATCCCTTTGTTTTGATGCAGCTATTATTTACTTGCTGCTCACAGCATCATCTCCTTAGCACTATTCCTTCTCTCATGGGCTCTTTGTTGCAACTACCTTAGTTCAAATCACACTATTATTTTCACAACAGTCACTTTGATACTTTCTTTTCATCTCTACCCTCGTTCTTCTTCTCACAACACTCTCACTGCTCTTGCTACACCAACATTGAGTATTCTCTCAGTGCTTAGACCTCATTATCTATCCAAAACTCTCACTCCTCAGTTATTCGACAATATGCCTAACTCCCCCATTTTATCAATTGCAAATTATGGTTCTATTTTATAGAAGCACATTGCGCAAGGTTGTCTCTATTGTTTGTACACTTATTTCTCTAATATAATTTAGCATAGATCCCCTTGCTGTTGTTGTGTCTTCTTGGATAAATATTTTCACATAATTAAATTCAGAGATGGACCTTGGAGCTCCATCTAAATGCATAAATCTACAAGCTAAGAATTTAATTCTCAGGCATTGTGCACACTCCTCAAAGAGTTCCATTATTTTTTATTTCTCCACTGAGCTTGAAATTCCTTAAGGATAACTACTTTGATCCTCATTTAAATCTCTCAGATGTGCATGCGAAGCAGAAAATTACTTCCTTCAGTCCCACTCATTTGACTTTGTTAAATGTTGTCGTTGTTTCCTTGTTACATAGTCTTCTGCAGATTTGTCCAAATTCAAAAATCAACTTTTTTTCCTGCATTCATTTCTTCAGTTGCTGACTCATACATCCATTAAAATCATTGTACGTCCTCTTCATAATACATCATATCATAACTTACAGGGGAACAAAGTTACAATATTTCATTCTTTGACATCCTTGGCTCCCTAGGCCCTTGGATCCTTTGAAATCTGCTTCCTCATAGGACAAATGCCTATGACCATTAGATTAGCACTATATGAGAGACCTCTCTGTATCATAACTCACATAATTGAAATTTTATGATATTCCACTGTTCGATATCCTTGGCTTGCTTAGTGCTTAGCTCCCTTTTTGTTTTCCTTCTCATAAGACTGGGGTTTGTGACCAAGGGTTTAGCCCTAGGTGCAAAGGTTTGTTATTCCTTCTAGGGTTTTGTCTTTCTTTGTTAAAATCCTTTTCCCTTGGTTTCTTTGGACTCATCATAACTAAGCGTCAAACCAACATCAGAGTCCTCTTCATCAGAACTTCTTTAACCATTATTTTCACAATAGTTACAATATCGTTATCCTCTGATATGATGACTTAACTAGCTACTGCAATTTCTCAGGTCCACTAACATGCTTCCACGTGTTCATCTAAAGCAGAGAGAAAGGGGTCTAGATCTCCCTTGAATTTGCAAGAATTCCTTTATTAACTTGCTCAACATTCCTCGAATCTTTTAGAACTAACGGCATTCCTAGATATTGTAACTTCTTAAAATACCTTCGTTAAGAAGTCCTGATATTTCGATGTCTAAGACCTCCGATATTCTAATGACCTCTAATATCCTGATATCCCAGCCTATGATATTTTAATCTTAGAACTCTATATCTTGATATCTGAACTTTTATTCATCATCTGAGTTCATATTTATTTTAGAGGACTCAGGTTGTGAACCTATTTCATCTACTATCACGTCAATGAAATCCTCAATCTTCTTTGTCTGCTTGTTGTAACACTTATATCCTTTACTTCGAGAAGAGTATCGAAGCAATATTCCTTCGTTAGTGTGAGAGTGAAACTTTTGAGGATTCCTATCATTCCTTTTTATGAAGCACTTGCTTCCAAACACCTTGAGATGTTTAACTGATGCAAATCTTCCCTTCCACAACTCATAGGGATTTTTATTACTATTAGGCATGATTTGAGTTATGTTTTATAGATATATTTTTGCCATTGCTGCTTCTTTCCAGAAGCTGTGAGACATACCTGCTTCATCTAACATTTCTCTAGCCATTTCCTGTATTGTTTTTTTCTTCCTCCCCACTACTCCATTCTATTGTGGAGTTCTAGCCACTGAGTACTACCTCCTAATGTCGTTCTCTTCATAGATTTCCTCAAAATATCTTGAGGTGTACTCTCCTCCTCTATCTAATCTTAGGCATTTTATCTTTAAGTATTTCTCATTTTCTACTTGGGATTTAAATATCTTGAAGTAGCAGCATAAAATAACTTTCTCTATTTGAGGTTTTTTCTCTAAATGGGCCACAAATGTTTGTGTCAATGAGTTCCAGAGTTCTAGATGAGGAGAACCCTTTTGTGTTGAAATGAGTCCTAGTCTGCTTGCCAAACTGACATGACTTGTAGATTGAGTTATCGGGCCTTGACAATCCTGGTAATCCTCTCATGACTCCCATATATCTAGCTTTATTGATCTGTCCAAATTCATATGCACAAGCCTCTTGTGCCACAACCATGCTTCACTTGTTTTTCTTAAATAACAGTTAATGCTGGAATGTCAAACATATATACATTATTATGGGTTTTGATTGATTTGCCCACCAGTTTTCCATTCTTCATGTTGCGTATCTCATGGTATTTAGATTGAAACATTACATTGTAGCCATTATCACACATTTATCTAACACTAAGATTATTGTTCTTGAGACCTTCTACATACAAAATATTTTGTGCTTATGTCTTTTAATCAAGACTGACCGTGCCTTTACCCTTGATTATTGCTGGAGAATTATTTCCAAAGGTGACAATGTTTCCTCTATCCTTTTCATTTAGTGACATAAATTTTATTTTGTTCAGTCATATGTTTGGAACAACCAATATCCACATACCATTGGTTTTCTTGATTATGAGCTAATAAAGCAAGTCCACACTGCATGCTCCTTTTAGTCTTTCATTTCTAGCTCCCCATATCCTATTGGATCGCTGGCTGTCTAACATTTTGGGACATATATTGGTGTTCAAACCTAATTCTAACTCACTTGATTTGTGCCCAATTTTTTTACATTTGAAGCATTCTACTTTTCTTAATAGGGGAGAGAAGATGTTTCGATCTATGAGAGAAAGGTTTTGACGTATATAACTCTGATACCTTTTACATCTAGGATTTTCATTTCTTTCAACATTTATCCTTCTACATTCAACTCCTTTATGTCCAAAGATATGACATTTATAACAATGACCATAAAATAGATAGACATGCCTATTGTTGGAAGTCTTATGAGATTGTGTATGAGAGTACCTTGGTTTTCTGGGTGATTGATTCATCTTCAGTTGATGGTCTCCTCTTTGTCCTACTGATCTTTTATATTCATTGATTCTTCCTTGAAGATTTTTCATACCGCTCAGTGGTTCTTCGAATCCTGTGGACCTGAAGTTGGTATTTTCCATAGACGATTCTTGTACCCATGAGTATCCCAAACCTATTTTGATTCCTGAGGGCCTTTGGCTATTTAGAATCTAATTTAGTTTCCTTTTCCTTCTGTAAATTTTTGTTTTAAACCCTTCTCAAATTTTATTCCCTCAAGATAATTTCTTAGAGAAACAACCTATGCTTCAAGACTCTGATAATTCTCTTCCCATTCCTGGATCAAATATTCAAGAACCTATTCTTTTCGTTTACCCTCTTCTAGTTTAACTTTCAAAGAAAAAATATCATCTTTGCATGTCTTTGAGATCGTTTCCTTTTTTAAATTGAGAAATTCTTGTTCTCCTCTTCTAGTCTCTCACAGGTTCGTTGTTTTTCTTCTAGAAGAAGGATTAAACTATTTTTGCCCTTGATAGCTTCTTCAAGTTTTTCTTTCTGATAAAAAAATTCCTCATTATCAGAGTTATACATACCTTCTTCAGCACATTGTAGTTTTTCCTTCATTTATTTATTCTTCTTCCTTGCTTTGTTTAACTCATCAAGGGAACTGATGAGTTCCCTTCAAGATACATTATTCCTTCTTCTTCTTCTTCCTCTTCGGAATGCATAATACCTTGTTTCTTGGAGTCTATTTCAAAATCCATAATTAGATACTTGTCTCAGTCATTCTCCGATGAGTTCTCACTATCTGACTCTAGTGTTGAGCTATCCTATTTGGAGTAAAACCCCTTTTTCTTATAGATCTTTTTCTTCTAATGTTTCTGAGACTTGTTTTCAAATGTCTGATCATATTCCTTTTCAGTATTTTCTTTGTAAGGGCATTTGGATGAAAAATTCCCAACCCTTCCACAGTCAAAACATTTAAAGAGTAACCTCCCTTTATAATTTCCTAAACCACACTTTAGTTTTCTAGCTAGTTGAGACAACTCCTGATCTGATTCACAACTGGAGTAGTCTTGGTGATCTTTTTTGTCCTTGTTCTTTTTTTATAATTTTGATTTTGCTTCCTTAGGTTCTAAATTTTCCCTTCCTACTCTCATCTCACACGCTATGAGAGTACCATGAAATTGGTCCATCTTAAGATCCTTTAAATTAGCCATTTCTTCAATAGTTGGGACTTTGGCATTAAATGTCATGGGAAAATATCTTAATATTTTCTGAACAATCTTCTCTTCCTTTACCTCTTCACCAAGTCCTCAATCATATTCGTTACTTAATCAAATCTTAGAAATTATTTTTCTATGCTTTGCTCTCAAACCTCATTATGAAATTTTTAAGTTTCTCCTACTTGACTTTGTTATCTCCTTCATGACTCTGATTAATCTTTACCCATACTTGCTTAGCAGACTTACATTACATAACTTTTACAAGCTCTAATTGACTAAGACTAAAGAGAATGACATTCTTGGCTTTAACATTATTTCCAAATAATTTTTTACCATCTGCATCAGTGGAAGGAATACTAGGGCCATTGTAGTCTATTAGTACTGAATTCAAAACATCTACTCCTAGGGACATAAGATACACTTCCATTCTTACTTTCCAAAATGCATAGTTTGTCCCATAAAAGATTAGTATTCTACTTGAGTGAGACTCTGGACTCTCTTTCCTAGACATAATTTCTTATAGATATACCTTCTAGTGGTTAGATTGTTCCTGAAGGAACCTTGATTCGATACCAATTATTCGACTAAGGAATTGTTGGGGGGGGGGGGGGGGGGGGGGGGGGTGAATCAGTAATTGTGAGATTCTTTTATTTTTCTAGTATGCTTACAATCCCTTTTTATGTTTTTTTACTTATGGGAGAATTAATTCATAAAGGAAGTGAACAACAAGTTCAAACATACATGTTCATACAACAATCAGATGAGTCACAAACTCATTTGACACAACGTTTTTCATGTGGAAACTCTGAGGGAAAAAACCACCAAATTTGTTGTTTGTTTATGATGTAAATTAAGCACCTACTTAATTACATGTATTTATTTGTGAGCACCCACTCACAAGAGGCACTGACCCCCTTTGGTTAGCAAGAAAAACCTTTCCAAGTAGCACCAACTTCTTCTCAATGCAAGAAACAACATTCTCTTTTCACTATTATACTATTTCATACAATTTTCAAACTAAAGACATTGACATATACATTATAAGTAAAATATGAAAATGGTTGTTTGCAGACTCAAATTCTTTTCCTTGTCTTCTACTATTCCACTAAATCCCTTTGGTCTCATGTAACTATTCTTTAGTTGCTTCTCACAACAACATATCCTCAGCATTTTGTCTTCATCTACAGACTCTCTGCTGCAACTACCTTAGTTCAGCTTGCAATGTTATTTTCAAAGTAGTCACTATGTTGCCTGCTTTTCAACTCTCCCCTCATTGTTCTTCTCACCCAAGTATCACTACTCTTGCTACACTAGTACTTAGAATGCTCTCAGTGCTTAGACGTCATTATCTCTCGACAACTCTCACTCCTTAGTTATTCGGAAATATGCTCAACCCCCTCATTCGCTCAATTACAAATGATGCCAAAGAATCACATTGGATAAGGTTGTCTTCTTTGTCTATACCCTTACTTCCCAAATGTACTTAGGCTTAGATACCATTGTTGTTGTTGCAAACTCTTGGATGAATCTTGTCACAGTATTAAATTCAGAGATGAACCTTAGATCTCTTCAATATCTGACTGCGTAAGTCTCCACACTAATAATTTAATTTTCTGGCAGCATACACACTCCTCTGAGAGTGTCATTCTTATTTATTTCTTCACCAAGCTTGACAGTCCTTTGGGATGGTTACTCTAATCCTCATTTAAGCCTCCCATAGGTGCATGCGAAGTAGCTGATTTCTTCCTTCATTCCCACTCATTCGTCTTTGTTAAATGTTGTCCTCATTTCCTTGTTACATAGTCTTCTACAATTCTAGAAAACTTCAATAATCAACTCCGTCATTCCTACATTCATTTCTTCAGCTGCTGACTCATACATGCATTAAAATCGTTATACTTCCTCATTGAAACACAAAATATCGTAACTTACACAGGAGGAAAGTTACGATATTTCATTCTCCGACATCCTTGACTCCCTAGGCCCTTAGGTTCTTTGGAATTTTCTTCCCCATACGACCAAGACTTGACTACTGGCTTAGCACTATGTCATAGCCTTCTCTATTTCGTAACTCACGCAGTTGAAATGTTATGATATTTCACTGTTCAATATCCTTGGCTCTCTTAGGGATTATCTCCTTATGTTTTTTCCTTCTCATATGACGAAGGGTTGTGACCAGGGACTTATCCTTAGGTGCTAAGGCCTTATTATTCCTTCAGGGGGTTTACCTTTGTTTTTTAAATCTCCTTCACCCTATTGTAAATAATATTGAGAGGGGGGGTGAATCAGTATTGTTATATCAATAATTTTATTTCCCGAATATATTTGTATACGCTACTTCAACTAAGTGAACTAGCGTGTATACGCGACTATACTTAAAGCAACCAACGTATATGTAGAGAACTTTAGATTTAGCCAATTTATCATGCATTGAACTTTAACCAGTATATCAAAGATTTATTAGACAGTGCAGTAAAAGCAGAATAAGGCATTACACATAAGTAACACACATGAACACTAAGATAAGGTGGAAACTCAATGTGGGAAAAAACCACCTGTTGATGTCGTCTCTATCTTCTTTTAATAATAAGAAAATCTGTTTACAATCTTTTACTGGTGTAGACTCATACCAGTACGCAGACTTCTACTGGCAGAAGGTTACAACCTTTCATTCTCTAGCCACTACTAGAAGGGAGCTACAACCCCCTTAACTCTTGTACTAGCCAATATGTTTACTAGTACATAGGTGATGACCCATAGAAGATTACGACCTTCTTTCTTCCTCCAAGGACCACGTTTCATAAATTTTCAGACTAGATCCATCAACAACATCGTAACTGCAATTCAATTATCAAATACATCTGCATCAACCAATCATTGAAACTCAACCATCAATTTCTGAATCAACCACCAATGAATCAATTAGTCATTATGACAATCAATCTAATCAGTCAAAATACTGTCACCAGAATACAGTCACTAGAACCCAAAGCTGAACCCAGAACTCTGCAACAACAAACATAAACAACTGAAACATACTTTATAAGGCATATGCTACTTCCATGTGTCGAGCCTGTGTGTATACGTGCTTTTATCAAAGCCAACCAATGTACACATCTACAAATATTAATTCATAATTCTGCAGATATTCCGGACTTCAGTTATACCCAGATCATAATATTTACATAATAACACATGCGTCAGTATTCAGATCTAGACTATACTTGATCAAACCACATAATGATAATTCATTTCAAGCCTTAAGATCCCGATCCATCATTAGATCATATCCTTCATCAACTGCTAAGGTTCATCCTTTGTTTAGATCAAGCACAATGCCATAAGCCAATAACCAACATACTAAATCTCACACTTCATCAAATATTCGATACTTGCACACCATGGCCTAATGACCTTCTCCTCCTTTTATAGTTTTATGCCTTTCTCAATACCATAGACCAAAACCACTTAGGACCAATACCTTGGACCAAATACCTAGGGTCAATACCTCGGACTAGATACCCTGGACGAATACCATGGATCAAAAAACCATGGACCAAATACCTTGGACCAAAAACTTAGTTTTCCAAGATATATGCGATTTTCCTTTCGTGAAAGTGCGTGTGTACGTATATGCTACTTGTATTTAGTGAACTTGCATGTATACGCACCTTGGTCAAGGTGAACTTGCATATACCTCCGTTTCTTCATTCTTTGTAGTCTAATCTGTAATTCTTTGTTGTTTGTTGGTATTATGATGTATGTGTTGTAGTTGATGGCAACCCACTTGTAACAAAACAACTCACTTGTATGTGGTAACTAGATGAATCTACAAAAGAGATATCAGATGTGACAGACAAATGTGATGCAGGGCAGTTCAAAGGAATCAGTTCAGAAGTAATGTACAATGGCAACTCAATAAGATGACAGTTCACAGTGCAGCGAGTTAACACTGCCATCAAGTCCAAAGGGGGAGATTGTTGGCATTATGATACACGTGTTGTCCTTGATGGCAACTCTCTTAGATGAAATATCATAGTATAGTAGGTTAAACAATAAGAATGAAGAAAGAAAGGCATATGCCGGTTAACCATTGACCAAGCCGTGTATACACACAGGTTCACTATATACAAAGTCACGTATATGAATTGGTATACGCAGGTTCACTATATACCAAGTCGCGTATACATGCAGGTTCACTATATACAAAGGCGCGTATAACGTACACATGCACTTTCACAAAAGGAAAGGCATGTACATGTTGGAAAACTAAGTTTTGGTTCGTGGTATTTGGACCATGGTTTTTTGGTATTAGTCCATGGTATTTGATCCAAGGTATTGACCCCAGGTATTGGGTCCAAGGTATCAGTCCTACGTGGTTTTGTACCATGGTAATGAGAGAGGCCTAAACCTATATAAGGAGAAGAAGATCATTAGGCCAAAGTGCAAGTGTGCAAGGATTGAATATCTGATGAAGTGGGAGAAAGTATGCTGGTTATGGGTTTGTGATGCTTTGCTTGATCTAAACCAAGGATGCACCTATGTGGATGATGATGAATGATGGATCTAGATTATAAGGCTCGGAATGTATTATCATTATGTGGTTTCAACTTGAACATTCTAGATCTGAATAATGGTGCATGTTTTTATTACATAAATGTGATGATTTGGGTATGAATGAAGTCTGAAATAGTTGTGATGCTTTAAGTTAGCATTTCTAGATCTATACGTAGGTTGACCTTGGTAAAACAACGTATACACATTGATTCATCATACAGAAGTAGCGTATACATCACAGACTGGAATTTGTAGATCTGTACACTAGTGTCCCTTGGTAAAAGGGCATATACACGTTGGTTTGGCTTATGGATGTAGTGTATATCTTCTGAAGTATGATCTATAAGGGTTCTGTTTAATGTTGCAGTATTCTGGGTTCTGCATTGTGTTCTGGTGACTGTTTTCTGGTAACAATATTCTGCATATTCAGATTGGTTGATTGTGATTAGCTTCAGTATTGATGGATGAAATCTAATGAGGATCTGATAATGAATGGACTAGATCTGATCACTAACACATGTTTCATCCTCTATGTGTGATTATGTCTGAAGTCTGGAAGTGCAGCAAGGTGTTTGCAGATATACACGCTGGTTTGCTTCAGGGAAGCTGTGTATACACGTAGGTTGGCTTCTGCCAAATAGCGTATACAATCTGAAGCATGGTTTTAAGATTAAAACTGATTCTGAATGATAATGTAACTCAGATCTGTGTACTGGTTAGAGTGATTTATCTGTTGCAGTTGATTGGTTAAAGTATGATTAATTCAATGGTGTCAAAGGTTCATAGGTTGTTCGTGATTGATCAAGTTTGGTTTATTTAGATTGAGTTTCAGTAATTGTTTGTTGCAAATATAGTTGATGGATATATTGCAGTGGTGATTGATTTTGAGCTTCAATATTTTTGATGGGTCCAATATGAAAATTGGATGAAACGTGGCCTTCAAATTATAATGTTGTGTTCCAGGAGTATCCAGCCTGAAAATTTATGAAACGCGGTCCCTGGAGGAAGAGAAAAGTTTGTAGCCTTCTATAGGCCAACGCTTACGTACTGGTAAACATATAGGCCAGTACAAAAGCCAGGGGGTTGTAGCTCCCTTCCAGTAGAAGCTGGAGAATGAGAGAAGTTTAAAGCCTTCTCCAGGTAGAAGCCTACATACTGGTATGGGTCTGCACCAATACAATGTTGTAAACAATTTTTCTTAATATTAAAAGAAGACAAAGACGACAATAGAAAGTCGTTTTCACTAACATTGGGTTTCCACCTTAAATCACGGTGTTCATGTGTGTTTCTTATGTGTGATGATCTGTTCTGTTTTTACTGCACCTGGTTAATGTTTATATGGTTAATGAAGTTCTGATGCACTGATTAAAGCTCAACATATGATGAATTAACTGAATCATAAGATTGCTAGATATACGCTGGTTGCATTAAACACAATTGCGTGTACACGCAAGTTCCCTTAACTAAAGTAGCATATATGAATTTGATTATGGAAATTAAAAAGTTATTGATTTGATAATACTGATTCACCCCCTCTCTTAGTATTATTTCCAACAATTGGTATTAGAGCAGGTCCTTTGGTAGAAGCTTGATCGCTTGAAGGAGATCCGTAGAACAATGGGAAAGAAGCTAAAGAAGAAAGCACCTCAAAAGAAGAAGACATTTCAAAGGAACTATGACAGTGGGAGAATCGATTGGGGAATATGTGGAAGCAACTTTTTAGATTCAGAATCACCTCAAAATGAAGATGAACAAGAAAACGACCTATCAGGTATGAATTTGTTATCCTCTAGTGATACATTTTTCCATCCATTTGAAGATGATGAAAGTGATAGCGAAACAACTGAATTTTCTTTCATGGGTGAGGAAGAAAGATATCAAATAGAGGCAGAATTTAAAAGACTTACTGACAAAATTAAAGATCAACAAGATCTATTGGACAAAAGGGAATGTGTCTTCAAAGAAGAAGCTACCAAACTAAAAGCTCAACTGGAGGAAGGAAATAGGCTAAGGAAGCAATTCAAGGAAAAGGAAGATAAATGTCAAAATCTACAGGATGAAGTGACATCATTAAGAAATGAAGTAAATGAAAGGAGCACAATAATCAAGAAACTCAGAGATAGATCCAGTTACTATGAATGTCTTGAAGCTAAGATCATCTCGCTAAAAGAAAATCTTGAAGAATCAAATAAGTATAATAAAGAACGACTCCAAGCTCTTGAAAAACAAGAAAACGAAGTTCTTAAATTAAGACATCAGTTGGAAGAAGGAAAAAAAGTTGAAGGAATCATGAAGAAGTAGTATCTTGAAAAGGAAGAGCAACATCAGGTTGAGGTAAATATTCTAAAAGATAAATTAGAAGAAAAGGATAAGCTCTTACGATTTCAAGATAGTACTAAGATCTTGGATGATATTATTAGTAGTCAAAGGTCTCCTGCTACCAAAACTGGTCTTGGTTTTCATGAATCTGTTGAAGGTGATTCTATTTCACAAAGTAAGACAAGGAACTCTAATGCAAAATCTGAAATGCTCAACAAGGAGATGAGAGGTCAATCCCATCAACAACCAAGGAAAGAAATTCTTCAAAGACAATCTTTTACTCCTAACTATGGAAGTGATAGTCGGTTATTTCCTCAAATGAATAATGTTGAATGTTATGTATGTCATAATTTTGAACATGTTGCAGTCAGATGCAGAAGTAGAATGATTCAAGACCGTCACACAGAAAGATCATCACATTCCAGGTACTTTAAGGGATATTGTTTTTCTTGCAATATGTTTGGTCACAAAGCCATTGACTAAGAAATATGAAACATGTAAGTTGTTATGCATGTAACAAGCTTGGACATATAGCAAAGCAATGCAGGAGGAAATATTAGGCACCATATCAAAAGGAGAAAACATCATCACACTTGAAGATATGGAAGAAGAAGGAAGTACAGTCAGAAAAATGTGGCATGGCATAGTGTACAGACATGACAGACTCTGGAGAAGCTGAAAGTATGAAACTTCAATGGTCTAAATCTCATACGCAAGTTTCATGAATACAAGTCACGTATATACGCGAGTTCGAAGCTGCACAGTCAGGTATATGTAGATCTGATAAAAATGCAGCGGGACAAACTCAGAAAATTTGATTTGATATGGTTCAAACAATTATCAGTTATCTTTTCTAATAATAGATGTCTACAGTCTGTGGATGTTATTTAGAAGTGCTTTTGATCCTCAAAAGTTGTTGATAACTTGATGCATATCTAATTGATGATGATGTATTGATACTTCTTACTAACATATGCAATTATCAGATCTGACAATGAACAGGTGGAATAGGTTCAGGGGATAACATGTTATGCTTCTAATAAAGCATTATTGGCATTATGTTTAGAAGTCTTTGGTACCTAATCAATGATGATGATGCTTATATGGCTAAATTATACATATTGCTATGCTGGATACATGGATGATTACTTAAGTTGCAGATATTGTTGGTTGGGCAAGAGAATGGTGTTACTACAGGTCTCATGAAGACATAGCTATTTGAAGACATGGCTTACTTAGTCACATAATGATGATGAGTTCTTACCTTATGATGATAGGTTGATACTCACATATTATCATGGTTGATGCTTAACAGATATGGGATGTTCCCTAGTAATGATACATGGTTGATATATTAAAGGTCCTTGTGGAAAGATCATGCAGTTCTTGATGAAGATGTGAAAGATCATGTGATGACTATGGTGTTTTCACATATGATATGATGTGAATGGTTTTGTTACTGCTCGGAGATATGACATATACTGAGTTGATTCATGGAAGGAAACAAAGAATGTTGATCTTGATGAGATCAAGAGAATGGGTTGATATCTATATGCAGACATACGTTGTCACAGGTTGATGATATTTACACTGACATGGACATATATAGGTTGCTAGTCTGGATGTTGTTGACAGATGCTTATGGAGCAGATCATATATGGTGTATGATAGTTGCTGATGACTATCATGGTCTTGTTTAGATATTTGGTATCTGTTATAAATTTCATGTATATCATTCAATGTAAAGGTCATATAAAGACTCATGATGTGATAATTTGTCTCTGTCTATCATAATCTTTTGATGAGTCCCTTTTGATCATATGATGTAATTTTTACCCCCACTATGCATGGGAAAGATGATGTAATATTTTAGTCACGTATAAACAATTGGTATATCCCCACTTGGTTGGGTGGATGAGTCAAGTTTAGTATACCCCCACTTGGTTGGGAGAATGAATGTATGTATGAGTCATTGGTGATAGGAAGGTCAAACTCACATAGTTGAGTTATAAGAGTCATGTTATTTTTATTGAAATTATTTACATACTCTGCATATCCTCAGGGGGAGCATGGATGATACAGTACATCTCAGCATGAACAAAGGGGGAGCTCTATCAGAGAATTCAGCATGCACTTAGGGGGAGCATGACCCTTTGCCCTTGATGTCAAAGGGGGAGAGTGACTTGCTGTGGTTATTGCCATCAAGTCCAAAGGGGGAGATTTTTGGTATTATGATATATGTGATGTACTTGATGGCAACCCACTTGTAGCAGAACAACTCACTTGTATGTGGTAACTAGATGAATCTATAGAAGAGATATCAGATGTGACAAATAGATGTGATGGAGGGTAGTTCAAAGGAATCGGTTCAGAAGTAATGTACAATGGCAACTCAATAAGATGACAGTTCACAGCATAACAAGTTAACATCGCCTTCAAGTCCAAAGGGGGAGATTGTTGGCATTATGATACATGTGTTGTCCTTGATGGAAACTCTCTTAGACGAAAGATCACATTATAGCAGGTAAACAGCAAGAATGAAGAAAGAAAGGTATATGCAGGTTAACCATTGACCAAGTTGCATATACACGCAGGTTCACTATATACAAAGTCGCGTATACAAATTGGTATATGCAGGTTCACTATATACCAAGTCACGTATACATGCAGGTTCACTATATACAAAGGCACATATAACGTACACATGCACTTCATAGAAGGAAAGGTGTGTACATGTTGGAAAACTAAGTTTTGGTCCGTGGTATTTGGACCATGGTATTTTGGTATTAGTCCATGGTATTTGATCCGAGGTATGACCCCAGGTATTGGGTCCAAGGTATCGGTCCTGTTATCACAAAACCTAACCCTGACAAGTTGTTGATTAGGTAGACCTTGAGTAGCTGTTTCAAACCAACTTTTGGTTGAGGCTTAGCCTCCTCAACCTGAGAGGGGTCTCTCACTAGGTTAAAGATTTTGATAATGGATTAGATGGCTAACTCTATGAAACAAATGAAGGAGTGTAAATGGTTGAAACACTGTCAATAAACATCCATTGGGCTTATGGAGTCAGAAAATGCTTAGTATGACAACAATATCAGGATAATCATTTTCTGACTCTTCTCATATATAGAGTTTCCTTACAAGCTTGAATTCCTTCCTCCAGCAAGAGGGGAATTCGAATTTCTCTAGACCTGACACCTATTGAACTTTAAACAAACTATTAATTACAACTGACTATAAACTAACAGTCTTAGAGACCTAATTTGATTAGGAGTGTAACTCCTTATCAATGTTGGCAACAACCTTAGTTATGAAAACAAACTCGTTCTTTGACATCTGCCTGTCTTTATTTTTGGCTTGAGTGACGACTTTAAACTTCATGTTGGCCTTTGATTGCTTGTCCTATAACTGTCCCTGGATAATAGGAAAACTGCCCCTATTTTTTCTGCTTTGGTCTCCAAAGTGGTTCCTCGAATTCAGCTAACCATCTTATCATTTTAATAACATGTGATGCCTTGAATTAGACCAAAGGTCCTACTCATATACTCATGCTAAGACAAAACCCCTTAGATTCTGGATGAAGCATGACAACTATCTGGGCTACGAAATGACTGTTGTTTTCATAGCGCAGAGTTTGGAGCTATTAGATGCTTCTCATTCTTTGAATTTTCCTTTGCCTAATATTCCAAACTTCTGAGGTGGCCCTTTTGTATCTTCTGCAGCAGCATTATTTCATAATGGTTCCCCCCTTTCATTTCAAAATTGATTAAAAAAAACAAAACTGGCAGCTTCAATAGTTTTGTAGCGCGCTACAAAATTGTTGTGCATTATATGTCATTTTTAGTAGCTTCATAGTGTTCTACGAAACTGCTGTGTGATTCAAGAACACAGTTTTTTTCATTTTTGGGGATTTTTCGATGGCTTATCCACATGCTATGAGCCAAATAATCTAACATTATCTATCCAAAATAACCTTCAATCTTCAAAAAGTAAACTTGACATCAAAATTGTCTCAAAATTGCCTCACTTACTGTCTGCTTCATTTATGTTGAGGTTGTTCTTCTAGTTCATTCAATTGAATCTTCAAATATTCGATCTGTCTTTTCATCATTCGGATTCCAGTTCTCAATTTTTCATTGACCCTTTTGATATATCTTGCCTCTTTTATTGCAGGGCAGTCCAAGTGAAATATTGAGCATCACAGCTAACTACTTCAGGTATTGAAACTATTTTATCTTCCCACAGAGCCTCCATTCTGTTGAAATTGGCTTCCTAAACTGAATGTTTCCTTGCTTTTTTTCTAAGTTTGGCAATCTCAAGATTGGCAAGCTTCAATTTCTTTTTTACCTCTTCAAAACCACATTCCTCCTGCTGAGTGATAACTGCCTTACCTCTATCATCTTTGTGTAGTTGTGATGATGTTTCTGATGGAACCACAGGTTCTTCACGTAATTATGCTACCTCCCATGTCTCACTTGCTTCTGGCTGTGCCTCTTGTATCGTTCTTGAATGCCTTCTCACAGGACTTCTCGGCTTGAACATAAACTCTGAGACCTGGTCATCAAATTGAAGCTTTTTGGAAGATTTAACTCTTTTGGTTTTGTTCTTGTTGGCTTCAAGTAGCTCTGCTTGGACCAGAGGAGTCTCTTCTATGTCAATGGCCTGGAGGATATCGTTGAAACTTCTCTTTGAAGCTGGGCTTTCATCAGCAATCACAGTCTTCCCCTTTTCCTTGGCTAATTTCTAAGACACTGGCCTGATCTGTGATTTTTCCTTTCTTCAGACATGTCTATGAAATCCCTACAAGGAAACTTGAAGATAAACCTGCGCTGTATTAGTTTGAACACTGCCTCGCTTGAATTTGAAACTGAGAACTGCCTCGCTGGAGATTTCAAAAATTTTTGATGAGTGTAGTCCTTAAGTTTTCCAATTGTCTTCTTATGCATGAAAGGAACACGGGAAAAACCAATACTAACTCACCTCACCTTACATTTTTTGAAATTTGAAAGAATGCGTACAAGACATCTAACGAATCTAATGATGAGAATAAATGGCTACATGTGATAGGCATGGTTCAAGGACTGACACATGGTGATGAAACATTAACGGATTTTGATGGAAAAGATAGCTAGACAAGGTCTGGCACGAATCCCTGATTTTGTAGCGTAGCCAGTGCAAATTCTAGGTTTTGCACTACGAAATCTCCTAGTTACGAATCCATGTTTTCGTAGTGTACATAGTGTATTTTTATGAGTTTGTGCTACGAAAACTCCTAGTTGATTTCGTAGCGCATACCAACTTTAAAACAGTCTTAACACATGACACCTATGAACCAATGTGGGACTAATGATAGTTAAAACGAGATTGTTGACCTTATTTAACAATGGGAACAAGACTCTATCCTATGTTTTAGACTCCCTAAACAAAACAATAAAAATGACTTGACCAAGACTGACTTACAACTTTGAAACCATACAAGTTGTATAATTTTTATTTTTTTTTAGTGATAACAGTGGCTCCACTTGGGATAGTGTGCCCTTGTGGTACACTAAGAACTCACAACTCTAATGCTTCATCAACTTATGATAAACATAAATTTATTTGACAAGCATCCCCTTTAAGCTTCTTGGGCCTTCACCTCGGGCTTAAGCCTTCTGTTTCAGCTTGTCATTATTAGCAAAAAACCGATAAAACGCATACATACAATGTTATGAGAAATTGGTAGTACTTCAACAATGATAATGCTATAGGAACCTGCCATTAACAGGTCCTCCATCATATGATCCTCCATAAATTTCCTGTAGAATGTAAGTGTTGTTTCCATGGAAAGTAGAAATCTGATAAGTACCTTTCCACAAATTCTCAAACTTACTGTGCTTGCCTTTTTCTTCGATTCTGGCCTCCCATTTCAGCACTTTGTCATGGATCTGGAAACTAACTTCTTTGATCTTTTTATCAAATGTATTCTTGATTCTGTTTTGACCATGTTGATGACTGTCATATACTTCATTTCTCTTCTCCTGCAAGGCTATCAGCTGATTGATTCTCCTTTGAATGGCATTTGGTTCCTCTTCTAGTCCTTGAATTAGTTTCATTACCGATACTCCAAGTGATGTTGGAAATATAGCTTTAGCATTGTACACTAATTCATATTGCGAAGTGCCAATAGATCTCTTTGTACAAATCCTATCAGTGCACAAGGCATACTTCAATTTCAAATGGCAAGCTTTCTTGTTTTCCTGCAATACCTTTTTGATGATCCTTACAATGCTTTTGTTTGATGATTCAGCAAGACCATTTCCTTGTGGATAGTAGGCAGTAGAGTGTCCAAAAGTAATGTGATATTGGTGACAAAAGTTAATCATTTTCTTGGACTTAAAATATTGAGCATTATCAGTTATAATGTTCATTGGGTAGCCAAATCTAGACGATATGTTATATTCTAGAAAAGAGATAATTATTGAATCAATAGCTTGCCTGGTTGGAATTGCCTCTATCCATTTGGTGAAGTAATCTGTGGTTGTGAGAATCCAACGATGTTGCCCTAATGAAGGAGGATGAATTTCTCCAATAAAATCCAATCCCCATTGCTAGAAAGGCGCCTCCACATATATAGGAACCAAAGGAAAAGGCACAAGCTTTCTTGTTCCTTTAAAGATTTGACATTCATGACATGCAGCCACACTTTTGTAAATATCTCTGAACATAGTTGGCCAAAAATATCCAGCTTTTAAGATCTTATTTGTAGTAGCTTTCCAATAATGGTGTCTTCCACAATCTCCCTTATGAAATTCTTCAATCACTTTATCAGCTTCTTCTTCAAGGAGACAAATTAACAAAATCCCTCCTACATCTTTCCAAAACAAGTTTTGGTCATATACAAAATATATTAAGGATTTCAGCTTGACAAACCTTGGTTTGGACTTTGTTAAATTGGCAAGAGCTTTATTATGCTGTAGAAAAAAAACCACATCCTTGTACCATTCTAAAACCAAGAATTTCTCATTGAATTGGACCAATTCATCCTCGCTTTCAGAAATTTCTGAGATTTCTGCATTCAAATTTATGTCAAAATGGTCCAGATTTGACTGAGTCATTAGCTTTGACAAGCCTTGACCCTTCACCAATTTGGTAGGTTTGATGTCAATGTCATATTCTAGCAATTTTGCTATCCATTTCCCTTTTTACCATCTGGATCTGCTTGTGTTAGAATGTCTTTTATTACAGCGCTTGGGACATATGCCATAATATGAGAATGTAGAACATAGATTTTGAAATCTTTTATAGCTTTCACCAAGCTTGCTTTTCTAGAATATTGTACTTCAGTTCAGCATTTTCTAATGTCCTACTAAAGAAAGAAATAGGCTATTCAGTACCTTGTTTTCCTTCTTGTAGCAGAACTCCAGAAATTGTATTCTCGGAAGCATATGTAAAAATAAGAAATTCCTTGGTAAAATCTGCGCTGATGAGTACCGGTGCTTGCATAAGTGCCTTCTTGATTTCCCCAAAAGATTTCTTTGCTTCAGCTGTCCACTTAAAATCCACACCTTTCTTTAACATCCTTGTTATTTGAAAATCTCAGCAAAATTAGGAATGAATCGCCTAACAAAATTCACCTTTCCAAGAAAAGATTAGATCTCTTTCCTACTTCTTGGCAGATCTAGCTTTTGAATTGCACTAACTCTATTAGGATCAATCCTAATTGCTTCTTCAGAAATAATAAGACCAAGTAGCTTGCCTGATGTTAAGGCAAATATTCTTTTAGTGGGATTAAGAGAAATACCAAACCTTCTACATTTCAACAGAATTCTTAGAATTATATGTCATTTTTAGCAGTTTCATAGCTTTTGAATTGCACTAACTCTATTAGGATCAATCCTAATTCCTTCTTTAGAAATAATAAGACCAAGTAGCTTGCCTGATGTTAAGACAAAGATAATTTTAGTGGGATTAAGAGAAATACCATACCTTCTACTTTTTAGCAGAATTCTTAGGATTATATGTCATTTTTAGTAGAATTCTTAGGACTATATGTCATTTTTAGCAGTTTTGTAGTGCGCTACGAAACTGTTGTGTGATTCAAGAACATAGCTTTTGTCATTTTTTGGGATTTTTCGATGGCTTATCCACATGCTGCGAGCCAAATAATCTGACATTATCTATCCAAAATAACCTTCAAAAAAGTAAACTTGACATCAAAATTGTCCCAAAATTGCTTCGCTTACTGTTTGCTTCATTTATGTTGAGGTTGTTCTTCTGGTTCATTCAGTTGAATCTTCAAATCTTCATTCTGTCTTTTCATCATTCAGATTCCAGTTCTCAATTTTTCATTGACCCTTCTGATATATCTTGCCTCTTTTATTGCAGGGACCATCCAAGTGAAATATTGAACATGACAGCTAACTACTTCAGGTATTGAAACTGTTTTATCTTCCCACAGAGCCTCCATTCTGTTGAAATTGGCTTCCTTAACTGCATGTTTCCGTGATTTTTTTCTAAGTTTGGAAATCTCAAGATTGGCAAGCTTCGATTTCTCTTTTACCTATTGAAAACCACATTCCTCCTGCGGAGTGATAACTGCCTTACCTCTATCATCTTTGTGCAGTTGTGATGATGCTTATGATGGAACCACAAGTTCTTCATGTAATTCTGCTACCTCCCCTATCTCACTTGCTTCTGGCTGTGCTTTTTGTATCCTTCTTGAATGCCTTGTCACAGGTCTTCTCGGATTGAACACAAACTCTGAGACCTGGTCATCAAATTGAAGGTTTTTGGAAAATTTAACTCTTTTGGTTTTGTTCTTATTGGCTTCAAGTAGCTCTGCTTAGACCAGAGGAGTCTCTTCTATGTCGATGGCCTGGAGGAGATTGTTCAAACTTCCCTTTGAAGTTGGCCTTTCATCAGAAATCACAGTCTTCCCCTTTTCCTTGGCTAATTTCTAAGGCACTGGCCTAATCTGTGATTTTTCCTTTCTTTAAACATGTCTATGAAATCCCTGTAAGGAAACTTGAAGATAAACCTACACTGTATTGGTTTGAACACTGCCTCACTTGAATTTGAAACTGAGAACTACCTCGCTTGAGCTTTCGAAAAGTTCTGATGAGTGTCGTCCTTAATTTTTCCAATTGTAATGTTATCAAAAAACCAACCTTGACAAGTTGTTGATCAGGTAGACCTTGAGTAACTGTTTCAAACCAACTTTTGGCTAAGGCTTAGCCTCCTCAACCTGAGAGGGCTCTCTCACTAGGTTAAAGATTTTGATAATGGATTAGATGGCTAACTCTATGAAACAAATGAAGGAGTGTAAATGGTTGAAACACAGTCAATAAACATCCATTGGGTTTATGGAGTCAGAAAATGCTTAGTATGAGAACAATATCAGCTTAACATGGAAGTTAGGGCATCAAAAGTTCAATATATCAGTTAACACATAGAAACATGTAGGAAACACAGTCTACAAATGCATGAAGGAAGTTAGAGCATTGCCAATGAGTTCTAAGTATCATACATTCATACTACTGCAAATAAGGAAATGAGGACAAACATAAAACAAGCCACCATTGAACTCTTTTTGAATCCTGAGAAGTAAAGCCAAAGTCTGTATTCATGAAAACATAATCTTCTACAATGACACAATTTGAGTGTTTTCTTTGAAAATTTCCAACCCATGGTGCATTACAACTCTTGTCATATATAGAGTTTCCTTACAAGCTTGAATTCATTCCTCCAGCAAGAGGGGAATTCAAATTTCTCTAGATCTGATACCTATTGAACTTTAAACAAACTATTAATTACAACTGACTGTAAACTAACAGTCTTAGAGACCTAATTTGATTAGGAGTGTAACTCCTTATCTATGTTGGCAACAACCTTAGCTATGAAAACAAACTCGTTCTTTGACATCTGTCCCTCTTTATTTTTGGCTTGAATGATGACTTTTAACTTCATGTTGGCCTTTGATTGCTTATCCTTTAACTGTCCCTGGATAATAGGAAAATTGCCCCTGTTTTTTCTGATTTGGTCTCCCAAGTGGTTCGTCGAATTCTGCTAACCATCTTATCCTTTTAATAACATGTGATGCCTTGAATTAGACCAAAGGTCCTACTCATATACTCGTGCTAAGACAAAACCCCTTAGATGCTGGTTGAAGTATGACAACTATATGTGCTACAAAATGACTGTTGTTCTCGTAGCGCAAAGTTTGGAGCTATTAAATGCTTCTCATTCTTTGAATTTTCCTTTGCCTAGTATTCCAAACTTCTAAGGTGGCCCTTTTGTATCTTCTGCAACAGCATTATTTCATAATGGTTCCCCCGTTTCATTTAAAAATTGATTAAAAAAAACAAAACTGGCAGCTTCGGTAGTTTTCTAGTGCGCTACGAAACTGTTGTGCATTATATGTCATTTCTAGCAGTTTCGTAGCGCGCTACGAAACTACTGTGTGATTCAAAAACACAGCTTTTGTCATTTTTGGGGATTTTTCGATGGCTTATCCACATGTTATGAGCCAAATAATCTAACATTATCTATCCAAAATAATCTTCAATCTTCAAAAACTAAGCTTGACATCAAAATTGTCTCAAAATTGCTTCACTTACTATCTGCTTCATTTTTGTTGAGGTTGTTCTTATGGTTCATTCAATAGAATCTTCAAATATTCAATCTGTCTTTCCATCATTCGATTTCTATTTCTCAATTTTTCATTGACCCTTCTGATATATCTTGCCTCTTTTGTTGCAGGGACGGTCCAAGTGAAATATTGAGCATGACAGCTAACTACTTCAAGTATTGAAACTGTTTTATCTTCCCACAAAGCCTCCATTCTGTTGAAATTGGCTTCTTTAACTGCATGTTTCCTTGCTTTTCTTTCTAATTTTGGAAATCTCAAGATTGGCAAGCTTCAATTTCTTTTCTACCTCTTCAAAACCACATTCCTCCTGCTGAGTGATAACTGCCTTACCTCTGTCATCTTTGTGTAGTTGTTATGATGTTTCTGATAGAACCACAGGTTCTTCATGTAATTTTGCTACCTCCCCTGTCTCACTTGCTCCTAGTTGTGCCTCTTGTATGCTTCTTGAATGCCTTGTCACATGTCTTCTCAGCTTGAACACAAACTCTGAGATCTAGTCATAAAATTGAAGATTTTTGGAAGATTTAACTCTTTTGGTTTTGTTCTTGCTGGCTTCAAGTAGCTCTGCTTGGACTAGCGGAGTCTCTTCTATGTCGATGGCCTGGAGGATATCGTTCAAACTTCCCTTTGAAGCTGGGCTTTCATCAACAATCACAGTGTTCCCCTTTTCCTTGGCTAATTTCTAAGACACCGGGCTGATCTATGATTTTTCCTTTCTTCGGACATGTCTATGAAATCCCTGCAAGGAAACTTGAAGATAACCCTGCACTGCATTGGTTTGAACACTACCTCGCTTGAATTTGAAACTTAGAACTGCCTCGCTTGAGCTTTCGAAAAGTTTTGATGGGTGTTGTCCTTAAGTTCGCCAATTGTCTTCTTATGCATGAAAGGAACACAGGAAAAACCAAGACTAACTCACCTCACCTTACTTTTTTTGAAATTTGAAAGAATGTGTACAAGACATCTAATGAATCTAATGATGAGAATGAATGGCTACATGTGATAGGCATGGTTCAAGGATTGACACATGGTGATGAAACATTAACTGATTTTGATGGAAAAGACAGCTCGACAAGATCTGGCACGAATCCCTAATTTCGTAGCGCAGCTAGTGCAAATTCTGGGTTTTGCGCTACGAAATCTCTTAGTTATGAATCCTTGTTTTTGTAGCACACATAGTGTATTTTTATGAGTTTGTGCTACGAAAACTCCTAGTTGATTTTGTAGCGCATACCAACTTTAAAACAGTATTAACACATGACACCTATGGACCAATGTGGGACTAATGATAGTTAAAACGATATTGTTGACCTTATTTAACAATGGGAACAAGACTTTATCCTATGTTTTAGACTCCCTAAACAAAACAATAGAAATGACTTGACCAAGAATGACTTACAATTTTGAAACCATACAAGTTGTCCAATTTTTTTTTTATAGTGATAACAGTGGCTCCACTTGGGATAGTGTGCCCTTGTGGTACACTAAGAACTCACAGCTCCAGTGCTTCATCCACTTATGATAAAAAAAAATGTATTTGACAAGCATCCCCTTTAAGCTTCTTGGGCCTTAATCTCGGGCTTAAGCCTTCTATTTCAGCTTGTCATTATTAGCAAAAAACTGAAGAAACACATATATACAATCTTATGAAAAATTGGTAGTACTTCAACAATGATAATGCTTTAGGAACCTGCGATTAACAGGTCCTCCAGAATATGATCCTCCATAAGATTATTGCAGAATGTAAGTGTTGTTTCCATGGAAAGCAGCAATCTAATAAGGACCTTTCCACAAATTCTCAAACTTACCGTGCTTTCCTTTTTCTTCGATTCTGGCCTCCCATTTCAGCACTTTGTCATGGATCTGGAAACTAACTTCTTTAATCTTTTTATCAAATGTATTCTTGATTCTATTCTGACCGTTTTGATGATTGTCATATACTTCATTTATCTTCTCCTGCAAGGCTATCAACTGATTGATTCTCCTTTGAATGGCATTTGGTTCCTCTTCTAGTCCTTGAATTAGTTTCATTACTGATACTCCAAGTGATGTTAGAAATATAGCTTCAGCACCATACACTAATTCATATGGAAAAGTGCCAATAGATCTCTTTGTACAAATCCTATCAGCGCACAAGGCATACTTCAATTTCAAACGCTAAGCTTTCTTGTTTTCTTGCAGCACCTTTTTGATGATCCTTACAATGCTTTTGTTTGATGATTCAGCAAGACCATTCCCTTGTGGATAGTAGGCAGTAGAGTGTCCAAGAGTAAAGTGATATTGGTGAAAAAAGTTAATTATTTTCTTGGACTTAAAAGCTTGATCATTATCAGTTATAATCTTCATTGGGCAGCCAAATCTAGACGATATGTTATATTCTAGAAAAGAGATAATTATTGAATCATTAGCTTGCCTGGTTGGAATTGCCTCTATCCATTTGGTGAAGTAATCTGTGGCTGTAAGAATCCAACAATGTTGCCCTAATGAAGGAGGATGAATTTCTCCAATAAAATCCAATCCCCATTGTTGGAAAGGCGCCTCCACATATATAGGAACCAAAGGAAAAGGTGCAAGCTTTCTTCTTCCTTCAAAGATTTGACATTCATGACATGCAGCCACCCTTTTGTAAATTTTTCTGAACATAGTTGGCCAAAAATATCCAGCTCTTAAGATGTTATTTGTAGTAGCTTTCCAATAATGGTGTCCTCCACAATCTCCCTTATCAAATTCTTCAATCACTTTATCAACTTCTTCTTTAAGGAGACAATTTAACAAAATCCCTCCTACATCTTTCCAAAATAGGTTTTGGTCATATATAAAATATCTTAAGGATTTCAGCTTGACAAACCTTGCTTTGGACTTTGTTAAATTTGCAAGAGCTTTATTATGCTGTAGAACAAAAGCCACATCCTTGTACCATTCTAAAACCAAGAATTTCTCATTGAATTGGACCAATTCTTCCTTGCTTTTAGAAATTTCTAAGATTTCTACATTCAAATTTATGTCAAGACAGTCCAGATTTGACTGAGTCATTAGCTTTGCCAAGCCTTGACCCTTCACCAATTTGGTAGGTTTGATGTCAATGTCATATTCTAGCAATTTGGCTATCCATTTTCCCCTTTTATCATCTGGATCTGCTTGTGTTAGAATGTCTTTTATTATAGCACTTGGGACATATGCCATAATATGAGAATGTGGAACATAGATTCTGAAATCTTTTATAGCTTTCACCAAGGCATAAGCTTGCTTTTCTAGAATATTGTACTTCAGTTCAGCATTTTCTAATGTCCTACTATAGAAAGAAATAGGTTATTCAGTACCTTGTTTTCCATTTTGTAGTAGAACTCCAGCAATTGTATTCTCAGAAGAAAATGTAAAAGTAAGAAATTCCTTGGTAAAATCTGGGTTGATGAGTACTAGTGCTTGCATAAGTGCCTTCTTGATTTCCTCAAAAGATTTCTTTGCTTCAACTGTCCACTTAAAATCCACACCTTTCTTTAACACCCTTGTTATATCCTTGAAAATCTCATCAAAATTAGGAATGAATCGCCTAACAAAATTCACCTTTCCAAGAAAAGATTGGATCTCTTTCCTACTTCTTGGCAGATCTAGCTTTTGAATTTCACTAACTCTATTAGGATCAATCCTAATTCCTTCTTCAGAAATAATAAGACCAAGTAGCTTCCCTGATGTTAAGGTAAAGATACTTTTAGTGGGATTAAGAGAAATACCAAACCTTCTACATTTCAGTAGAATTCTTAGGATTATATGTCATTTTTAGCAGTTTCGTAGCTTTTGAATTGCACTAACTCTGTTAGGGTCAATCCTAATTCCTTCTTCAAAAATAATAAGACCAAGTAGCTTGCCTAATGTTAAGGCAAAGATACTTTTAGTGGGATTAAGAGAAATACCAAACCTTCTACATTTCAGTAGAATTCTTAGGATTATATGTCATTTTTAGTAGAATTCTTAGGATTATATGTCACTTTTAGCATTATATGTCATTTTTAGCAGTTTCGTAGCATGCTATGAAACTGTTGTGTGATTCAAGAACACAGTTTTTGTCATTTTTTGGGATTTTTCGATGGCTAATCCACATGCTATGAGCCAAATAATTTGACATTATCTATCCAAAATAGCCTTCAATCTTAAAAAAGTAAACTTGACATCAAAATTGTCCCAAAATTGCTTCGCTTACTGTCTGCTTCATTTATGTTGAGGTTGTTCATTTGGTTCATTCAGTTGAATCTTAAAATCTTTGATCTGTCTTTTCATCATTCAGATTCTAGTTCTCAATTTTTCATTGACCCTTCTAATATATCTTGGATCTTTTATTGCAGGGACCATCCAAGTGAAATATTGAGCATGAAAGCTAACTACTTTAGGTATTGAAACAGTTTTATATTCCCACAGAGCCTCCATTCTGTTGAAATTGGCTTCCTTAACTGCATGTTTCCTTTCTTTTTTTCTAAGTTTGGCAATCTCAAGATTGGCAAGCTTCAATTTCTCTTTTACCTCTTCAAAACCACATTTCTCCTGTTGAGTGATAACTACCTTACCTCTACCATCTCTGTGCAGTTGTGATGATGTTTTTGATCGAACCACGGGTTCTTCATGTAATTCTGCTACCTCCCTTTTTTCACTTGCTTTTGGCTGTGCCTCTTGTATCCTTCTTGCATTCCTTGTCATAGGTCTTCTCGGCTTGAACACAAACTCTGAGACCTAGTCATCAAATTGAAGCTTTTTGGAGGATTTAACTCTTTTGGTTTTGTTCTTGCTGGCTTCAAGTAGCTCTGCTTAGACCAGAGGAGTCTCTTCTATGTCGATGGCCTAGAGGAGATCGTTCAAACTTCCCTTTGAAGCTGGGATTTCATCAGCAATCACAGTCTTCCCCTTTTCCTTGGCTAATTTCCAAGACACTAGCCTAATCTATTATTTTTCCTTTCTTTAAACATGTCTATGAAATCCCTGCAAGGAAACTTGAAGATAAACCTGCACTGTATTGGTTTGAACACTACCTCGCTTAAGCTTTTGAAAAGTGCTGATGAGTGTCGTCCTTAAGTTTAGCAATTGTAATGTTATCACCAAACCTAACCCTGACAAGCTGTTGATCAGGTAGACCTTGAGTAACTATTTGAAACCAACTTTTGGCTGAGGGTTAGCCTCCTCAACCTGAGAGGGCTCCCTTACTAGGTTAAATATTTTGATAATGGATTAGATGGCTAACTCTATGAAACAAATGAAGGAGTGTAAATGGTTGAAACACAGCTAATAAACATCCTTTGGGCTTATAGAGTCAGAAAATGCTTAGTATGACAACAATATCAGCTGAACATGGAAGTGAGGGCATCAAAAGTTCAATATATCAGTTAACACATAGAAACATGTAGGAAACACAATATACAAATGCATGAAGTAAGTTAGAGCATTGCCAATGAGTTCTAAGTATCATACATTCATACTACTGCAAATATGGAAATGAGGACAAACATAAAAAAAAAGCCACCATTGAACTCTTTCTAAATCCTGAGAAGTAAAGCCAAAGTGTGTATTCATAAAAACATAATCTTCTACAATGCCACAATATGAGTGTTTTCTCTGAAAATTCCCAACCCCTGGTGCATTACAACTCTTGTCATATATAGAGTTTCCTTACAACCTTGAATTCCTTCCTTCAGCAAGAGGGGAATTTGAATTTCTCTAGACCTAACACCTATTGAACTTTAAACAAACTATTAATTACAACTGACTGTAAACTAACAGTCTTAGATACCTAATTTGATTAGGAGTGTAACTCCTTATTTATGTTGGCAAAAAACCTTAGCTATGAAAACAAAATCGTTCTTTGACATCTATCCCTCTTGTCCTTTGACTATCTCTGGATAATAGGAAAATTGCCCTTGTTTTTCTGCTTTGGTTTCCAAAGTGGTTCGTCGAATTCTACTAACCATCTTATCCTTTTAATAACATGTGATGCCTTGAATTAGACCAAAGGTCCTGCTCATATACTCGTGCTAAGACAAAACCCCTTAGATGCTGGTTGATGCATGACAACTATTTGGGCTATGAAATGACTGCTATTTTCATAGTGTAGAGTTTGGAGCTATTAGATGCTTCTCATTCTTTGAATTTTCCTTTGCCTAGTATTCCAAACTTCTGAGGTGGCCCTTTTGTATCTTCCGCAACAGCATTATTTCATAACGGTTCCCTCCTTTCATTTCAAAATTGATTAAAAAAAACAAAACTAGCAACTTCAGTAGTTTTGTAGCGCACTACGAAACTGTTGTGCATTATATGTCATTTTTAGCAGTTTCGTAGTGTGCTATGAAATTGCTGTGTGATTCAAGAACACAGTTTTTGTCATTTTTTGTGATTTTTCGATGGCTTATCCACATGCTATGAGCCAAATAATCTGACATTATCTATCCAAAATAACCTTCAATCTTCAAAAAGTAAACTTGACATCAAAATTGTCTCAAAATTGCTTCACTTATTATCTGCTTCATTTATGTTGAGGCTGTTCTTCTGGTTCATTCAATTGAATATTCAAATATTCAATCTATCTTTTCATCATTTGGATTCTAGTTCTCAATTTTTCATTGACCCTTCTGATATATCTTGCCTCTTTTATTGCAGGGATCATCTAAGTGAAATATTGAGCATGATAGCTAACTACTTCAGGTATTGAAACTGTTGAGCCTCAATTTTGTTGAAATTGGCTTCCTTAACTACATGTTTCCATGCTTTTTTTTCTAATTTTGGCAATCTCAAGATTGGCAAGCTTCAATTTCCTTTTTACCTCTTCAAAACCACATTCCTCCTGCTGAGTGATAACTGCCTTATCTCTGTCATCTTTGTGCAGTTGTGATGATGTTTCTGATAGAACCACAGGTTCTTCATGTAATTCTGCTACCTCCCCTGTCTCACTTGCTTCTAGCTGTGGCTCTTGTATCCTTCTTGAATGCCTTGTCACGAGTCTTCTCGGGTTGAACATAAACTCTGAGACCTGGTCATCAAATTGAAGCTTTTTGGAAGATTTAACACTTTTGGTTTTGTTCTTGCTGGCTTCAAGTAGCTCTGCTTGGACCAGAGGAGTCTCTTCTATGTCGATGGCCTGGAGGATATCGTTCAAACTTCCCTTTGAAGCTAGGATTTCATCAGCAATCACAGTCTTCCCCTTTTCCTTGGCTAATTTCTGAAACACCGTCTTGATCTGTGATTTTTCCTTTCTTCAGATATGTCTATGAAATCCCTGCAAGGAAACTTGAAGATAAACCGACACTGTATTGGTTTGAACACTGCCTTGCTTGAATTTGAAACTGAGAACTGCCTTGCTTGAGCTTTCGAAAAGTTTTGATGAGTGTTGTCCTTAATTTTGCCAATTGTCTTCTTATGCATGAAAGGAACACGGGAAAAACCAAGACTAACTCACCTCACCTTACTTTTTTTTTTAAATTTGAAAGAATGCATACAAGACATTTAATGAATCTAATGATGAGAATGAATGGCTACATGTGATGGGCATGGTTCAAGGACTGACACATGGTGATGAAAAATTAACTGATTTTGATGGAAAAGACAACTAGACAGGATCTAGCACGAATCCCCGATTTCATAGCGCAGGCAGTGCAAATTCTGGGTTTTGCGCTACGAAATATCCTGGTTACGAATCCCTGTTTTCATAGCGCACATAGTGTATTTTTATGAGTTTGTGCTACGAAAACTCCTAGTTGATTTCGTAGCGCATACCAACTTTAAAACAGTCTTAACACATGACACCTTGGACCAATGTGGGACTAATGATAGTTAAAACAAGATTGTTGACCTTATTTAACAATGGGAACAAGACTCTATCATATGTTTTAGACTCCCTAAACAAAAAATAGAAATGACTTGACCAAGACTAACTTACAACTTTGAAAGCATACAAGTTGTCCAATTTTTATTTTATTTTTTTAAATTTTTAAATTTTTTAAATTTTTAAATTTTTTAAATTTTTTATTTTTTATTTTTTTTAGTGATAACAGTGGCTCCACTTGGGGTAGTGTGCCCTTGTGGTACACTAAGAACTCGCAGCTCCAATGCTTCATCCACTTATGATAAACATAAATTTATTTGACAAGCATCCCCTTTAAGCTTCTTGGGCCTTCACCTCGGGCTTAAGCCTTTTGTTTCAGCTTGTCATTATTAACAAAAAATGTATAAAATGCATATATACAATGTTATGAGAAATTGGTAGTACTTCAACAATGATAATGCTTTAGGAAGCTACCATTAATACGTCCTCCAGCATATGATCCTCCATCAGTTTCCTGTAGAATGTAAGTGTTGTTTCCATGGAAAGCAGCAATCTGATAAGGACCTTTCCACAAATTCTCAAACTTACCATGCTTGCCTTTTTCTTCGATTCTGGCCTCCAATTTCAGCACTTTGTCATGGATCTGGAAACTAACTTCTTTTATCTTTTTATCAAATGTATTCTTGATTTTGTTTTGACCCTATTGATGACTATCATATACTTCATTTCTCTTCTCCTGCAAGGCTATTAGTTGATTGATTCTCCTTTGAATGGAATTTGGTTCCTCTTCTAGTCCTTGAATTATTTTCATTACCAATACTCCAAGTGATGTTGGAAATATAGCTTCAGCACCGTACACTAATTCATATGGCGAAGTTCCAATGGATCTCTTTGTACAAATCCTATCAGCCCATAAGGCATACTTCAATTTCAAATGCCATGCTTTCTTGTTTTCCTGCAGCACCTTTTTGATGATCCTTACAATGATTTTGTTTGATGATTCAGCAAGACCATTCCCTTGTGGATAGTAGGCAGTAGAGTGTCAAAGAGTAATGTGATATTGGTGACAAAAGTTAATCATTTTCTTGGACTTAAAAGCTTGAACATTATCAGTTATAATCTTCATTGGGTAGCTAAATCTAGAAAATATGTTATTTTCTAGAGAAGAGATAATTATTGAATCATTAGCTTGCCTAGTTAGAATCACCTCTATCCATTTGGTGAAGTAATCTGTGGCTGTGAGAATCCAACGATGTTGCCCTGATGAAGGAGGATGAATTTCTCCAATAAAATCCAATCCCCATTGCTGGAAAGGCACCTTCGCATATATAGGAACCAAAGGCAAAGGCACAAGCTTTCTTCTTCCTTCAAAGATTTGACATTCATGACATGCAGCCACCCTTTTGTAAATGTCTCTGAACATAGTTGGCCAAAAATATCCAGCTCTTAAGATCTTATTTGTAGTAGCTTTCCAATAATGGTGTCCTCCACAATCTCCCTTATCAAATTCTTCAATCACTTTATTAGCTTCTTCTTCAAGGAGACAATTTAACAAAATCCCTCCTACATATTTCCAAAACAGGTTTTGGTCATATACAAAATATCTTAAGGATTTAAGCTTGACAAACCTTGCTTTGGACTTTGTTAAAATGGCAGGAGCTTTATTATGCTGTAGAACAAAAGCCACATCCTTGTACCATTCTGAAACCAAGAATTTCTCATTGAATTGGACCAATTCTTCCTCGCTTGCAGAAATTTATGAGATTTCTGCATTCAAATATATGTTAAGACAGTTCAGATTTGACTGAGTCATTAGCTTTGCCAAGCCTTGACCCTTCAACAATTTGGTAGGTTTGATGTCAATGTCATATTCTAGCAATTTGGCTATCCATTTTCCCCTTTTACCATTTGGATCTGCTTGTGTTAGAATGTCTTTTATTACAGCACTTGGGACATATGCCACAATATTAGAAAGTAGAACATAGATTCTGAAATATTTTATAGCATTCACCAAGGCATAAGCTTGCTTTTCTAGAATATTGTACTTCAGTTCAACATTTTCTAATGTCCTACTAAAGAAAGAAATAGGCTATTCAGTACCTTGTTTTCCTTTTTGTAGCAAAACTCCAGCAATTGTATTCTCGGAAGCAAATGTAAAAATAAGAAATTCCTTGGTAAAATCTGTGCTGATGAGTACTGGTGCTTGCATAAGTGCCTTCTTGATTTCCTCAAAAGATTTCTTTGCTTCAGTTGTCCACTTAAAATCCACACCTTTCTTTAACATCCTTGTTATATCCTTGACAATCTCAGCAAAATTAGGAATGAATCACCTAACAAAATTCACCTTTCCAAGAAAAGATTGGATCTCTTTCCTACTGCTTGGCAGATCTAGCTTTTGAATTGCACTAACTCCATTAGGATCAATCCTAATTCGTAATTCCTATTTGTTGATCCACTTGAGTGCTTTCAAATTCTTCCTTTAATTCAATGAAATTCTTTACCTATTGATCATCTTCAAAGCCTTGCCAATTGGTGATGTTATCCAGTATAGCTGGTCGATGACGAACTTCCACCTCATACTTTTCAGAAGAATGGATAGGAATGACAAACAAACTTGCGGAAACAACAAGTGAATCTGCAATGGAATCTTGGTCTCTAGTTTTGATAGTGAAAGAATATGCTTGAAAATTTTCCAACATATCTAACACTAGATTTTTGTATGCTCTCATTCTTATATCCTTTGTTTGATAAGCACCTTCCACTTCCACTTGTTTAATAACCAATTCAAAATATCCAAAAACAGAAATGTTTCGAGCCTTCATCTTTGACAAGACTTCTAAGCCCAAAATTAGAGATTCATATTCAGCCATATTATTTGTGCAATCAAATTTTAGTTTGTAAGAGTAAAACTTACTTTCATCACTTGGACTTATGATCCAAATTCCAGCTCTTGCCCCTTCCTTTCCTGCTGATCCATCAAAGTACAAAGACCACCATCTCTTCATCTCTTTCTCATTTCCTTGCTGATTTTCTAAGTGTTGATTTTCTGAAGGCATCTCTTTCGATCCACTATCAAATGACTCATTGAAAAGAATGGCAGATCCAAGTTTAGTATCAAATGAATAAATAGGAAAATTTTGAGGTTTGTCTTTGCTGCTTACCATATAGGCTATTCTGGTCTCTCGATACAATCTCCTTTCTCACCAAAAATAGGGATGGTAGCATAAGTAAGGTCCATCTGCATTGTGCCTTTGATTTTGGCTGCCCACGATCTTGACAGCAGCATCCCAAACTTTGGTGGAATGTCAGCCACAACAATGTCCATGACAATTATCTTTGCTAGGATTTGTGTTAGACCAACAACATCATCTTTGAATAAACCAATGCATTCGACACTTTTTGAATCGAAAGAGAATAAATCATTATATGGTCTTGTTACCTATAATCCTAACCTCTCCATGATTACCTTAAGCATAAGATTATGAGAAGCCCCCGAATCCAACATAGCATTATGTAAGGTCATATCACGAATACTAATGCTTACATAGAAAGGAGGAAATTCTTTATTCTGATCATCTTCAAGCCTTGGACCCAAGTATATAGTAGGATTATCTTCTTGCATGTTTAAGATATCAACAGATCCTGGTTGTGAATTTAACATCTCTACAATATTGCTTCTGTATTTGTCTACCTTGAGAATTTCACTAAAAGGGACTGATATTTTGATTTTTGCAATTTCATTCTCAAGGTTAAAAACAGAAACAATTTTCTCAATTTCTTTGATAGGAGATGGAGGTTGAATGTCCTTTTTACCAAGAAGAGAGTCATTTTTACCTTCAACAACCTTTTGGGTATCCTTTTTGGCTTCAACTGTCTTTGAAACATCCTTCTTGGGCTATGTTTTGTTTGCAATAATTGGTACATTTCTATTTCTGAGATTGTACTGTTTTTGCATTTCAAATATAGCATGTTGATACCCCTTTAAATAATCTGAAGGCTCTTCTCCTTGTTTGGTCAAACTTGACTCATCATGTTCTTCCTTAGTCAAGAAAATCCCTGACATTTCTTCATCAAGACAATGGATAGATTCTTCAGGAATCTCAGGTTCATCTTCTTCATCAACCAAATTCTGCTGAAAAGGAGGTCTCACTGGAGGATCAGGTTGCTAATTCCTATTTTCTCTTGGTCTTTGTTGGTTTTGAGGTCTCCTAAATTGAGGATTTCTAAATTGAGGCTCCTTCTGCACAAGAGGAGCAGAGGTGTTTCCAAGAGCTAACCTATCCATCAGCTTCTCCATGGTCTTCATCATTGAATCTATCGTATCTTTAGGAGCTAAAGAGGAAGGTTTCTCTTCTTGTTTCAATTTAGCTTTTCCCATATTTGATTTTTTAGTAGAAACCATGTTTACTTCTACTTTTATTGCATCATTCTGCATATCAACAAGTGTAGCAGAGTCTCTCTCTCTAAGCAACATAGAAAAATTAGAATCAAATGCTTCAGCATATCTCATTTGTGCTAAAGCTTCCGGAGGTTTTAAGTGAGCTGGGATTGAATTAAACACTTTGTTAAACCTCTTTGAGAAGTTTTGAATGGTTTCATCAGGTGCTCTTCTAAGATTATTGTACTCTGTAAGAGCTTGAAATGATTAGTTCTATTTCCCCATATCCTTAGAAAGCTATCTTCAAACTCTTCCCAATCATGAGTGCTTCCTGTTGGGAGGGCTTTAAACAATTTTCTAACTTCCCCGATAAAGGTTTGTGCAAATAATCTTAGCTTCACATCCTCATCATCAACTTCCTTTCTGTCAGCAAAATCATTGAATTTGTCTACATGTTCTTCTGTTGTGATTTCTTCATCACCACCCCATGTTGGAATTCTTGCAGCATATTTGCTAGGAAGGTCATGCAAAACAGTAGGAAGTGCAAGTGAAGCATACCTGGCAGGTACGGCCATGATTAAAGAAGGAACTGTAGTGACAAGTACAAAAGGGACAGAGGATGAAGAACTAATATGAGGAGGACTGCTTGGTGTCTGAAAGCCACTAGGAATAGCAGAAGCAGAAGATGAGGTATTGATATGAAAAGGACTACTTGGGCTCTGCGAACCAGTGACAAATGTACTCCAATTGGGAAGGGGTAAACCAGCTTTAGATCTAAGAAAGACTTCAAAAGGATCAAGTTCTTTCAGTTTATCTAAGGCTTCCCTTTCTAACAATAATTCAAAAGTAACTACTTCCCAAAATTCCTCTAAAGCTGGGCTATGATGATTTTATACAAAGCACTCCAATAACCATGATGATTTTATACAAAGCACTCCAATAACTATGATGATTTTATACAAAGCACTCCAATAACTATGATGATTTTATACAAAGCACTCCAATAACTATGATGATTTTATACAAAGCACTCCAATAACCATGGGATTCTTCCTGGATGCCCAATCATCATACTGACCCTAGTTTACATCATTTCCAAAACTAACACAACCATCCATACACCACCAATTGCCCAACAAATTCTATACCATTCTAGAGTGCTAAATGCTTAGCTTGATTACTGGTCACAAAGGCTAGACTTGATTTTGTTGGT